>OZ007589.1:337800081-338437581 GCA_963931845.1 Maratus michaelseni | reverse complement strand
TAGAAAAGAGGCAGCTTTTGCAATCTGAATCATGCAAAGGTAAGACGAAAATGTGTGCCAGGAACGTTAACCAAAACATTCATAGAGACAGACAACTGAAAAAAAAACAGAAAGATTATATGTGTTATTCACTATTTATATTTAATTTCGTGCAAAAGTTTCCCCATGCATATTAAAATTTAATCATGGTTTTGGCGACAACATTTGCAACACAGTAATATCCATATTTTTCACTCGTTTCGATAATCTAATGAATTTAATCTTTCATTGATCCTCATTGATGAACAATTTCATGAAAAAGGTTCTATCGGAAAATCACGATAGTGTTTTACAAACTAATATTTTAGTAAAACATTTTTAGCTATAGTTTGAACGCTGATTTGTTTAACCCATTAACGGCCAATATCTTCCATAAATGACAGCTTTATTCTGCCTCTGTATATTTAGTTAATACGACCAGTTGATTCCTTTGTGCATATTTCTTTTTACTAGCATTTATACTTATTCCTGCATTCCATTGAAAACCGGTATAATCTCGTTTTTGCGTGCGTTGTTGGAGCATAAGGAACGCTTTTTGCCATCTTTGGAGTATGTCATTATTTTTCCCTACAATGTGATACATTTAATGCCTCTATGCCCTACATGTAGTAGAGCAAAATGACGACTACCTTCTGCACTCGTTGTAGTAAAATACTTTTTACCGCCTGAAGAAGAATGAATTATTTCAAAACAGGTTGCATTAGATTTTATATAGTATATTTCATAGTGTCGTTCCTTGTTATTATGCGATAAAACTTTTAAGAAGTCTTTTTTTTTTTAGGTTTTATCGTATACTAAAAACATTTAAATTGTAACTGCAGCTTAGTCGTTAGCGGGATAAAGAAATTTAAAGGGTAAACACAAAGAATATTCCTCAAGTAACATCGAATCCGCTGTTAAAGTTTGTATGTATCAATATGATGAATAATGAAAATGCATTGATCGGTTACTAAGAATGAAAAAGTAGGAGTTAGTTGATGGAATTTGTATATAGCATTAAAATATTTAAAACTTTACAGATTATATACATACATATACATATCACACACACACACACACATATATATATATATATATATGGGTCATTCCATGCAAAATGAGCAAAAAAAAAAAAAAAAGTCGTGGCCACATAGTAACCGATTTTAATAAAATTTGGTACACAGATTCAATTCATATTTAAATAGAGCTATTCAAAATATCTTGACAAAAAATAAAATATTTTGGCAGTTCTGGACATTTAAAAAGCTTGTGAAATAGAATGGCATGTATGGAATCGTTCAAAGTTGCAAGTTTAAAGTTCCGTATCTTTAAAACTATTTAACATAAATTAAATTTTTTCATAATATTGTAACCCATGGAAAATTATTATCATATTTATTTAGTAACTAGCTGTTACCCGTGACTTCGTTCACGCAACATTAAAAGATAAAAAATACATTAATTAAGCAAAATATTTCACTCCCGATAATTAAAAACGTTAATAATTAACTAACTATTTATCACATTTCACAGTTGACAATACGGTATTTTTTGTTATACGGACCTTAACATAACTCAGTATTAAAAAGGTGAAATTTTGTGCCAAATAATCGCGAAAATGAAATTGAAACCAATGCAGAAAGGAGGGCCAAATAAAATCGTGGAAATAGACGAATTAGGTAAAAACAAATGTCCATTTTACCTGATAAACAATTTTACTTTTAACGCCTTTGTGAAACGTTTTAACAGCCATACTTCAAAAAAACATTAATTGGAAATAGTATATGATTTTTCTTTAAATTCAATTCTGTCTCCTTGGTTTAATGTATATGTGAAACAAATCTTGTTTTTTAAATGACAGTATGTTGACAGGCAATTTTTGTTTTCCAGATTAAATTGATTCATGAAGTTTGAATATGTGAAAATATGTTTTTATTTTTCGGATTATTTACTGAAATCAAGATTTTGTTTTCACCATCTATTCAAAGTGAAAATAAATTCTGTTTATCAGTTTTAATGAGAAAGTGGTGTAAAAAATATACTGATCTGTTTTATCACTCCTTTTTTATACACAAATATGGAGTAATTTACTTTTCGTTTTAGAGAAACTTCGTTAAAATTTACAAAAAAAAAAAAAATCTTGACATCTAATTTAATTTTTTAAATTCTGAGAGTTTGTGTGACATCCTCCCATCAATGATAACCGGTATTAAGTAAATCACGTTGCGTTCAATAGTCTAGGAGTAGTTGCGAAATACAAACTCTCGGTCAGATTTTAATATAATAGATTCGTGTTAATTTTTCTTTTCTTAAAATTATGATGTGATTTTTAGTAGAAAACTCTCATCTGTATATAACGGATACTCATGCTTAATAATCAGTATAGATAAAAAAAAAAAAACATTTAAATTCTTCGTTATAAATATGGCGTGAAACTTATCTACTTTCTATACTTACTAATCCTTGTATTATTAGTGTAAGGAATTGATTCACACTCATTTTAAAACATATAGGAAAATTCCCGTTTTATTTCAAATATGACGTCTCTTTTCTCCCAGAAAAATCCCGTTTTAATGACATAATTCTTGTTAATTTTCATTTCCAGGCAATTAATTTCAATACTGGAATAGGGGAAATTATGTTACTTTAACGGAATAATATTAAATCTTTAGGTTTTATCGACAAACATGGAACTATTAACATTCGTCATTTTTTTTAGGTAATGGAGTTATTTCTTTTAGTTTTAAGAATGAAAATACTCATGAGATACTGTTTCTTGCTATCCATGACATCATTTTCGACATGAATAATTTTGCGGAGCATATTATTGACATTTGCTAACCATTTTCTTTTCAAACTTCTTTATACTTTTTTAAAAATTAAATACAAAAATACGGTATAGTTATATTAGCCGTGCGCAGACGGTAAAACGTCAAGTATTATTACCATACAAAAGAAAAAAAAAGCAAAGAAAAAACCAAAGATAATTTTATTTCACTATCAAAGTATAATTTGCTTTATTTTCGATGTATGGCGTCATATTCGCCTGTTTCCTATGGTTACGCATATTGAAACCTTGTATTATTATCAAAAACTAAAAAAAAGTACGTTTTATTTCTAATAATATTATTTAATATTCGTTTTAATTCTTTAATTTTTTTATTTAATTTTCATTTTTCACTTTTTCACGTGAAAATCTTTCAATTAAAACTAAATTGTTGAGTAAAAATTATTATTCCGGGTTTTGAATTAGTTTTTGCAAATGTAAAGTAAATTTAACCATTTTAAAATATTATACAAACAATTTTCCATTTATTCTCTATGAAAATAAAGAAATTTTGAATTATTAAGAAAAATATTTGAATAAAATAAACAGAAACCCGCCTATGTTCATTTGAGGTTTATAATCAACCTATATGCAAAGATACAGGATCATTAATTGCTCCATTTTGACGCTGGCTTCAGCCTAACATTTGCACACAATCAGATATTTATAATATTATTAGGATAATAATTTAATAACACCATGGTTAACCTTAAATTGGTTGTAAAAATGGAAAATATATCAATTTTGAGAAAATTAGAAGCGTTATAAAAATTAAAGGAATTTAAAAACATGTGAAATTGATGTCTGATGTAGTGTTACATATGAAAACCAAATTTCTCAAATACCGAAGTTGCCATTTATTTTCTTCATCTTCAAAATACCTTAGAAACTTTAAAAAAAATTACAAAATCGCAATTTTTCCTCTTATGTATACTTAAAAAATCAAATGAAGGAAAAATATGAGATTAATAATATTGCATAAGCATAAAGTTCAATAAGCTTATGATATGCTTAAAAAAATTCAAGATTGCCTTTTGAATCCTAACATAACAGAAATGAGTTCAAAAAGGTAATATTTGTTACGTTCTATGGGCTATTTCACTTCAAATTTGTGCGCCTTTTCTAACATATATAAAAAAAATGTAGTGCTGCCATCTATACGGAGTTATGGTTACCATATAATTGTCATTACTATATAATTGTCATCACTGCCACGTTCAAATCAATAATTTATTCTACTCTAATTTAAAGTATTGCTGAGAAAAACTAAACTGAAGGCAAGAATGAAAGTTGCTATATTTAAAATATACACTTTTATCTATAACGTCAAATAATTATTAAATTTTAAGATGTTTCCTTCATGTACAAACAAGTTACAGAAATATTGAATTTTCCCCTCAAAATTTTTCATTATTTATTTTTTTCTCATTAATGAATAAAACGGCAAGAATGAAAGTTTCTATATTTAAAATATATACTTTTATCTATAACGTCAAATAATTTCAAAATTTTAAGACCTTTCCTTCATGTTCAAACAAGTAATAGAAATATTGCAAAATTTTTCATTATTTATTTATTTTTCTCAATATGGAATAAAAGAACAATAACCAAATTTACTCCAATCTGTTACTTATTATTCATTCTTAATTATAAATAATTTTTGATAAAGTCTTTCCACTCCTAAGGCTAAAAATGAAAATTGAAATTTCAAGCATGTAGACAAAACTTCGATCGTATAACAACTTTTAATGTAAGTTTTAATAACTTAAATAAACAATCCTGAAATCTAGTATTTTACATTTACTCATAAATAAATATGATCTACTTATATGCTGATTTTCATTTAAATCTATGACATGTCAGCCACAGATGATTTACTCCTTTAGCATGGAATGACCCATATATATATATATATATATATCATATATTCTAATACGAACAAGTCTAGTGTGTGTGTGGTTATGTATATACATACATACATATATCTATATATATATATATATATATATATATATATGCAAATTTTATCTAAAAAACGGCTTTAACGATTTTGACGAAATTTTGCACCCTACCGTTTTGGGGCACCAGTAAACCTCTGGGCTAGGTCACATGTTCTAGAAAATTTGATTAGTGGTCAGTTTGGGTCACCATGTGTCAGGGTCAAGTTAATTGTATCTAAAAACGGCTAAATTTTGCATCCTATGGTTTTCGGGCGCTAGAAGACTATTGGGCTAGTTCACATGTTCGAGAAAAGTCGATTAGTGGGTCATTTTGGTCATGGGTCATTATGGGTCAAGCTATTTTTATCTTAAAAACGGCTCAGAAGATTTTATTTAAATTTAGTTTCCA
Organism: Maratus michaelseni; assembly: GCA_963931845.1. Classification (NCBI taxonomy): domain Eukaryota; kingdom Metazoa; phylum Arthropoda; class Arachnida; order Araneae; family Salticidae; genus Maratus; species Maratus michaelseni. Next base: position 338,432,387 of record OZ007589.1, on the reverse strand, counting down.
ACGGGTTTAGTGAACGAGCAGAGTATTAGGCTAGATCACATATTCGAGAAATTTCGATTAGTGGGTCAATTTGGTAATGGGTCATTAGGGGTCAGGCTATTCTTATATTAAAAACGTCTCAGACGATTCGAACCAAATTTTGTATCTTACGGTTTTTGGACACGAGAAAATCATTGGACTAGGTCACATGCTTGAAATCCGATGAGTGGGTCATCTTTGGGTCACTGTGGGTCAAGCTAATTTTATCTAAAAAACGGCTCAGAGTATTTTGACTAAATTTTATATAATACAGATTTCGGGCACTAGAAGATAATTGGACTTGGTCATATTTTCGAGAAAATTTGATTAGTGGGTCATTTTTGTTATGGGTCATGATATTTGAATTCAAAGCTAATTTCGAACGAGCATAGCTCGGTCTCCCCTCCTGGTATATATATATATATATATATTGAGAAACACTCCTAAATTTTGAAGTGTATTATTTTACTGAGAAGTGTGTTTTCGAATTGTGGATTCCAAACCTACTAATTTTTATATGCACACATAAAAGCTTTTTATTTAGCAATGGTGACTCTGTTGAACTCTTTGTAATATTCTGTGGTTTTGTGTTTTTATGAAGTCTAAAATGTATTACATTGTACTTTTGTTCGATCACATATTTTACTTATTAAAATGAAATTTCTTAGAAAAACAGTTATTTTAGCCTTTATTTCATTATATATTGGGCTCGACTATAGTTGAAAAGTGTTCTAGACAAGTGTAAATTTATCAGTATACATGTTTAAAGTGTTTTGTATTACGTTCTGGGTTTGCTTACATTTAATGTATATTTAACGTGTTTCACAATAATAACTACTGTTTAAACATCAGTGATCTTCTTGATAGATGAGTATGCAACGCGTAGAAGTTAAAATGTTTTAATGGTAGCGCGGAACTCATGGGCCAAACTTTAACGGTGGTAGAGAACTCTTTTTTTTCAAAACCAGGGTCGTAATTCAAGCAATGCGTGATATTTGCAGGGAGTCACATGCTAATCCGAATCCGTATCTGATTTCATAATATTAGCAATAATGAAGATAATATAACGACTTTTTTGACAAACACAAAAGCTTTTTGTGAAATGCAGTGACCATGAAAATTGCAGGAAATGTTCAATATTTTGGTCAATGAGACATTATTTGATATTAATTATATTCGGAAATATATGAAGTGTCTATTTCAGTTCTCTTTCTATGTGAATGAAGTTCATTATACTTCTTATTGTTATATTGTTATATTGCAAAAAAAGAGTTGTAGGTCTGTTGAAATTTTCGTTTCAATATCTTCATTTCTGATACAGTTTTAAACAAAACTCCATTCTCGGATTGTTGTGAGACTTAACAAATGAATTAATGAACCTCTTTCAATATACACAAATTATTTGTTATGGTGTGCTTTACCACCACTTAAAGTTAGTACAATATGTTCTGATTCACTCTGTATTATGGTACACAGAATAATAGCATATGTAAATTATTCAATTAATAAATATAATCTTATATGAATATCATTGCATACATGAAATAACTTTCCTATTTTGAAAATGGTTTCCAATTATAGATTCCACAAAATAAAACTTTTGTTCTTTAGTTTATCATTTTACATTAAAATTCAAAGTACACTTAAAATTCAAAGATCATCATAATCAATACTTTATTTAACATTTGAACCAGAAACTTTCAAATTTATAAATGACTTGATTCAATATATGGAGTTAATAGTGATAGCGATCGAAATCGTAAACGAATTAAGTGTATACCGCGTTGGATATTTTAAAATATTATTATTCAGCACATTTTACTTTGATAAAATAATCCAATTTTCTGTGTTCTTTTGTAGCTAAACTACAACTAAATTTAATTTTAGAATAAGATATCTGATAAAGCAATATTGATTGATACATTCTTACATTTGAAGTTTGACAATGCAATAATTAGATTAAAAATATTTGGGAGAATTAAATGTTACTGATTTTTTGACTGTCTGAAATTAGTAAATATCGTTTTAATCTGAACATTTTTGAAGATTCGACAGATAAAAAGTGTGTTTTAACAAAAGACAAGTTGACCAATTCAATTAACAATTCAATTAACCTATACAAGTTTACTAATTTAATTCTATTTCATTATAAAAGTCTTTGTTTCTTCAATGAAACAGAAATCTAATTATATGAAACTGTGCTTCATTTTGACAATCTTAAAATATGTATACATATATATATTCTCGATATGCATTTTGATCGAAAGAAAACACAAAGGTGATTGAGAATAATAATGTTTTTTATCATATATTTATTGTATAAGTTATTTACACTTTTATTTAACCCAGTGTCCCCAATTAATTTCATATTGTTTAAACACTGATGCTCAAAAAGATGTATATAATAATCATAGAAAAATATTTCTGGGCAGTAAAGGCATATTTTAAAAATGTAAACAATCAGTGTTGATACAATACTTCATATCGATATTGCCAATATGGTCCATATTGTATACTAATATAAACAACATTGTGTTTTCTTGTACTATGGTTATAGTATCAGGCGAAGGAATTTTCTATTAGAACTTACAGAAAAGCAGAACAAATTGTATTATATTAGAGATATAAAATATTTATTATAATAGTATTAATATTATTATTATTATTGTGCCAGAACATGTTACTCCACGTTACATGTTATCCAAATTATACTGAGAGAATCTGATTTTTTATTGATTTATAAAAATATTGTCCATATGCAGTTTCTTTTTTTGGTAACGGAAAAAAAATTGCATGAGAAATTGAAAAAGGAAATAGAATTATGTAATGAAGTGCCTATTAATTAAATACATTTTGACGGAGGAGACTTGTGTCATCTTGGACTGTCATGTCTGTAAATTCGGTTCCGAACGCTCTTTTTTATGTAATTTGATGTTATAAGCGTTGCCGTTATAGAACGCAAAACGCTATTTGATTTCATAATTTATTAATAAAAATACCTACACTATACCACCGTTTATGAATGAAAATGAATTCCTGAATATTTCAGAAAGTATCCAGTTTATTCTTAGAAATGAAAAAGTCTCTGTGTTTCATTCACTGAAATAACAGTTTAAAATTCGAGAGTTTCTTGAAATAGATATCAGTTCTAAAATTACTTGATCGCTATTCGAAAGGACACACTCATTTAATACAAAAGACAAATAATGTGTCTTTGAAACTTATTTTTGAAATACAGCTTTGAATGTTTCAGATTGCTTTTTTCTGTGGCATGTTTTGTGGAAAAAAGAATGATGTATTGTATGCACAGGGTTTCATGCAGGATTATACGTTCATATGTGGACTTGAAAGTCGAAAGCGATATTGTGTTTGTTGACGTTCGTTTTTATATTAGAAGCTGGGAGAAGCATTGACATTTTGTGAGTGCTTTAGATGAGAGACATGCCTTTTTTGCTTGAAAGCTGAGTTTTGGCTGGAGATCGTTTTTATATTAAGAAGGTGATAAAGTACGGGCGTAAGTTTTCGCGCGCGATTTATAAGTTTGGCAGAGAGAAGAGTTTTGAAAAAGTAACCACATAATGAGAGTTATACTGTTTATTTATGCTTCTATATTTGCTTATCTTTTGAGTTTTTTATTTTTTATTTTTATTTTTATTTTTTAATTGTTTGAATTATAATGTATTTAAATGTGAGTCAAATAAAAGTTTTGATAGCATTTTATTGTAAAAGGTTTGGCCAAAACTTTTATCCTGTGTTTTGTATCGTTACAGCTTTTTAGACTATTCTTATCTAAAACTAATGTAATATTAAACATTAGATAGGTCACTGAATATAATTTAAAATGTACTTAAAAGCCTACATTAGTAACGCGAAGACACTCGCCAGCTAATGGTAAACCAATATGGCAGCGTTGTTTTCTAATTGTTCTTTTGCCTTTCAATATTGTGAAGGATTTTTTTTTTCTTGCATTAGATATCTGGGCTCGATCTCTAACCGGATAAGTCTTTACTTTTATAGAATTTTAGTTGCATCCATAGAGGGCGGTTTTTAGCACATTTCATTTTACTTTATCCTAGGTGGGTCATGTGACACATCGTTAGATAAGTCTTGACCCACTCTATTTATTGCTGGCTAGCTATTGTATTTTAGTTCATTTTTTAGCCCCTTTAAATATATTCTTCTTCTTCTTTTTTTTCATGTAATTTATCGTTGTATAGGTACTGGCCTGCTCTTTTTATTCCTTGTCTAAATTGTTTATTTTCCGCCCATAGAGGCCGCTTTTTAGCACTATTTCGTCCATTTCATGTATTACATCTTCGCATTCGTCTTTTCTAATACTTTTCAAAATTCTATTAATGTGTTTGGGTCTTTTTTCCCCTCAGTCTCCCCCCTTTCCCCCTACTATTTAGTACTTAAGTTCAAGTGCAGCCAGGATTTTGGACATCGATTGGTAAGGTCTTCTTTTTCTTGTTCTTTATTTTCTAATAGTAGCCTTATGTATTTGATTTGGACTTCAGTTAATTCGATTCATTAAGTTTTGTATATTTTTAACGTGTATAGCTGATAAAATTTTTTAATCATTTATGTTATATATATATATATATATATATATATATATATATATATATATATATATATATATATATATATATATATATATATATATACCTCTGAATTTTTATTTCGCGTTTTGTAAGTCTTTGATTTTCATTACGCCATAAGTCATTTTCATGTTTAGTCTGATTCGGTACAAAAGTATATATTTTATTTATTAATGTCCTAATAGATATTGTAACATTTTCAAATATATTTGTGTATTAAGGTAAATCATCCCACTCGTTTAGTATTTGTGTATTAATACCTATATTCTATAAATTATTATGGCCTTCATAGCATGAATATTGTAAATATTGCACATAGTTTGCAGCATCTTATTTGAGGTTCTATAATATAGTGTTTTAAGGTATTTCATCCATTTATTTAATACTTTTGGTGTTATTTTACTCATACTTTTGTAATTATTTTCATTATTTATTACTGGCGCTATTTTATGTAAAGTTTTTAAAGTGTATGATCATATTAGCACAGGAAATATCCTTCTTCCTTCCTCCCCCCCTTCCTTTCTTTGTTCGGCTTTAAATTTTCTTTCTCTATCGTTACTTTGTAATTTTTTGTTTTCATTTTTTAGTTAAAATATTAGTCAATTAGTCAATTTTTTCCTTCTGAATTTATTTTCTCTTAGTCATTTCCAACAGCCTAGGCTGTTGATTTTTGCTATACTCTTTCTATATCCCTTTTCTTCACTGATGTATGACGGGGGCTAGTGATGCTCCAACTACAGTTTTATTAGTTATTTAATTGAAATTTAGTTGTGATTTAGTAGATAATGAAGATGTGCTCTGGTGATGCCTGTTTATCAGAAGTTATATATCTAGCATAATTCACTAAGTTCTTTATTGATTATTAGAACTTTAACTAAGTGTCATTAGAGCTTAAGTCATTGAAAATCTAGTTATAAATATTTTTAATCTTTAAAGAAAAGTAATTTCACAACAAATTGATTACCATATATACTGATATAGACACTAAAATCAATGATTAAGACTTTATCTTTAAATAATGGCTTCTTTAACAGAAAGTAAAATAGAAACTTCCTCCTCATAAAAAAAAACGTCGAAAAAGAATAACATATGACCGTATGTCAAAATCCTGCAATAGCTCATCGGTGGAATATTTTGACTTGTTGATACCAACTCAAAATATATATGAAAATACAATTAAAAAACCAAAACGTCAACCACCATTACAAGAGAAAAATCTGATAGACTTTGAAACGGCAATGGAGCAAAATATGAGCTTAGAAAGCCAATTGGATATGATGTAACGCCATTTACGAAGACATGAATTAAATCATGCTCAAGAAGCAAAGAAATATTATAACAAACTAATAAAAGAAATACAACTTCTTAAATGCACAAGAACAACTCAAAAAGAAGATCTTCAAAATAACCATTGTGACGAAATAGTAAATCTACAAACTCAAATAGAGAACCAAAAACAAATTCATGAAGAGATTTTGAAAGCAATTAATGATGAAATGAACAATTTAATTACAGAAAATGAAAACTTAAAGCGCCTGGTACAAGACAAAGATAGCAAATTACAATTTAATTCTAAGGCTCATCAAGAGAAGGATCTAGAAGATATGAGCATGGAAGAAATGAAAACTCAATGCCGCCAGCTAAGACTATCTAATCAAAAACTTCAAATGGAAATAGAAATTAAAAATAAAGTATTAGAACAAAACAACCAAACACTAAACACAATGACAAACTTATATGAAGATTTAAACAAAAAATTAGGATTACTAAGCAGAAATCAAGAACAATTTGAAATGACCACTCAAAATGAACCGAAATTAGGAAGAGAGAAAGATCTCCCAAATAATATTCCATATGCATCGGTAGTCTCAGCACCTGCACCGCTTTACTCCAAATCAGCTCATCTATTGACCCGAAAATTAAATACAAAGCTCACAATGTTTGGGATCAGGGAAGAACTTAACAAAGCCGTAAATATAAAAACAAATAAGATAAAAATATTCAGTACATTGTCAAAAGACAAAAACACAATAATAGTAAAATCCGAAACAGAGGAAGACATAGACACTTTATCAGATCTCCTTCAAGCAAATGAGAAAATAACATCGTTAGTTACACTAAAATATGCAGCAGAGAAAAGGAAAAAGATCATAATATTAGGTATTCCAAAATCAGTCACAATATTGGAAGTCAAACAAAAAATAAGTGAAAACTTTAACGAAGATATAACAGATAACCAACATAAGGAATTAAAGAGGGATAAATTACAATCATACCAGCTAATGCTAGACCTAGAAAATTCATTGGCGATAAAGCTCCTAAGACAGGGAAGGCTACTAGTGGGCTTTATTTCCTGCCCAATTAAGCCATACTTCCCTATCATACGCTGTAATAATTGCCAATATTATGGACACTGCAGATACATGCAGAAAAAATACTATTTGCGCATACTGTGCAAAGAAACATGCATCGGAGGTTTGCCAATTAAAAGATGAAATTTCTAAACACACTTGTATTAATTGTTTAAACTCTTACCATGAAAATGGCTGCCCTTATGAGAACAATCATGCAGATAACTCCTCATATTGTCAAGTTTTTTTAAAAATATATATTACCAGAGAGATCTCACAATAAATAAAAATTCATCACGTTCGCGTCTATAAACATAACAGAAGATATCGTTTCATTAAATAAATTAAACTCTTCCTCAACTACTTACTACTTTGGCAACACTACAAATGGCCCAAAAGAAAATGATATAAAAGTTGTTCAAATTAATCTTAATAATTGCAGAGCTGCAAATTTACAATTACTTAAATATATGCACCAATACAAGATAGACATAGCCCTGATAGAAGACTTCCATAAAACTAAAAATTCCTTCATAAGCCTCCCAATATCTTGGGCCTTTTATCACTCCAATAACCGAACAGCCGGCATCATAATAGCAAACCCATTATTCGTTCACGTTAAAATAGTTCAAACAACTAATAGCATATTTATAAATTTAATTTCAAAACTTCGTACTTTCAAATTGGGATCTCAGTATTCAAAACCAAAAGGAAACCTTTCATCAGACTTACAGGAATGGAGTGATATTATACAAGATAGTTCCAATCTCATTCTGGGGGGGGACTTTAATGCCCACCTTCAGGCATGGGGATATGCTCGAAATAATAACAGAGGAGATGTCATCCTAGAATGCATATCGGATAAAGAATTACAAATTATAAACGATCCTGCAGCTGACAATACCTTTGCCGCAAATAATAAGAAGGGAAATCCAGACCTGACATTATGTGGACGGATATCAAGAGACCTGATCAATTCATGGAAAGTAGATACAAGTTTCCCATTACTAAGCGATCACAAATACATCCAATTCAATTTAAAGGCGGATTCATTAATAAGAAATTTATTCCGTTATAAAACTAAATTTGAAACCTTCAAAAAGTTCAATAGAGAATTAAAAAATCATAAACAAAGGTTAATGGACTCTTTAAGGAATGTACAAACACCACAAGGACTAGATGAGTGGATGAACTCTTTTCATGATTTACTAACTCAAACTATAGACAAGACTCTAAAAATGAAGAAAATTACACAGGATCGTCAACTTAACTGGTATTCAGATAGCTTAAAAATACTCAGAAATCGTTTAAATGCTCTAGGTAAAAGACACAAACGAAATCCAGAAAATGAGAAATATTTATTTGATTTTAAATAGGCAAGAACAGAATACAAATTAAAAATGGTGAAAGCCAAGAAGGAATCATGGTTAACTTCCTGCAATGAGACCACGAGTAAATATGGCACGGCTTTTAAAATTCTAAAACAAAAGTTTCTTAAAAATACAGACCTAATCCATACAGTTTTGGAAACATCAACAATAGAAGATACATATATAACTGTTCAGCAAGATCTATTACAACACCAAATTGGTGTACAAAATACAAATGAAATTCACTCATATATAAATATGTCCCCAATTCCAGAAGAAGAATTTCAAGACATCAAATTTACCCTAAGAGAACTGAAATTTGCAATAAAACAACAGAACATTAAAAAGGCCCCAGGTTTTGATAGGGTAGACGCGATAACTATAAGAAACATGCTAAAGGAATTCCCAGATCTAGTGTTACAAATTTATAATAAATGTTTAAAATTATGCCATTTCCCTGAAGCTTGGAAAAAAGGAATTATAATTTATGTTAGAAAAAAGAACAAAGACCCATCTCAACATAAATATTACCGACCAATAACTCTTCTTCCCATGTTGGGAAAAGTTTTAGAAAGGCTGATAAAAATAAGAACGATGACATTTCTAGAAAGTAAATCCATTCTTCAACCAGAACAACATGGTTTTAGAGAGAAAAAAAGTACATTAACAGCTTTACAACAACTAAAATCACTAATCATGGAAAACTTAGATAAATATAAATACTGTGGAATGATCTCAATTGATATCCAGGGAGCATTTGACTCCATTGATTGGCACAAAATTACTGAAATAATAGATGATTCTCCACTTCCAACTTACATAAAGAAGCTCCTAAAAATTATATCAGTGAGAGATTAATCGGTTTAAATAATTACACATTCTTAGAGTGGTTCAGGACACATAAAGGTTGGCCGCAGGGCTCGTGTTTAAGACCACTATTGTGGTTACTAATAGCCAATTACATAATTACAAGATACAAATTAAAGGCTCTTGGAATTATCGTTTATGCAGATGATTTCGTCGTACTCACTGAAGGCAATACCAGATCATCATTGGAACAAACTGTTAAGAGTCGTATAGAAACATTCGTCAATATATGCTCAGAGCTTAATCTAACTATCTCAGAAGAAAAAACCCATGCACTCCTATTTGGAAGGAACCTCCTTAATAATCGAAAGCCAATTTTCAAAATAAAACAGAAATCTATAAAAATTGTTAAAAATCTACACTATTTAGGAATTACACTAGACCAAAAATTAAAATTTCAATCGCACCTAAGTATTTTAAAAGCTAAGATCGCCCAATTTGTTTCGGGCTTTAAAAGTTTCCACAATTACAACAAGGGAATCAGTCCCTTCCTCAAAAAGATCTGGTATCAAACAGTTATTGAAAGACAGATTCTTTATGGCTCCGAATTCTGGTATCCAAACTTGAATAGCCACGGCATCAGAATCCTTAGATCAATTCAGAGAATAGCATTGTTAAATATCATAAGAATTACCGAAGTATTTCAAATGACGCATTAAATATTTTAACTGGAGTGCCTCCAATTACCATCAAAATGCCAAACGAATTCCAAGTCTATGAGATAAAGCAAGGAAACAGATTACTTAACATCAACAATACAATAATATACAAAAACCTTATGCAACGGGAAGCAGCTTATAAATTTCCAGAATATTACAAGTTGAAAAATATAGAAATTATAGATAACCTCACAGAAAACATAATATTGGAAAATCATCTACAAATTTTTACAGATGGATCATCTATGGGAAATGGAGTGGCAAGTGCATATACAGTCTCACTTAATAGTAACTTCATCCATAATCATGCAGTAAGACTACACCCAATTAACTCAATTTACCAAGCCGAATTATATGCGATCCAGGAAGCAATAGTTTGGTTAACACAATCACAATTTACATCAGCCCTAATTTTGACAGATAGTCGCTCATCCTTAGATGCACTCAAGATAATTTTTCCTCGAAACTCCATAATTTTAAATATCTACAATAGTTTACTACAAAACCCCAATAAATTCATCAAAATAGCGTGGATTAGAGCACATGTAGGCACCACGGTGTAACGAGCGAGCAGACCTTCTCGCAAAAAATGCAATTACAGAAGACCATTATGATGACATCTCTGTCTTACCATTTCCAGAATCCATTCTAAAGAGTTATTTTAAAAACAAAATCATCACAGATTGGCAAAATGATTGGACCAACTCAACGGAAGGAAGAGAAACGTATAAAATTCTTAATAAGGTAGATGTTAAATTTTTATGTGTTCAGAAATCTGTGTATAATGTGTTCAGAAGCATATTATCTTAGCGGCCATGGAAGCTTCCCAAGCTTTTTATATAAAATTGGTAAAAGAACCACGGATAGATATCCTTGTGACAAAAACCCTGGAACTCCTATACACTACATCTTCGGTAACTGCCCTCTTATGGAATACCATTTTAACTTCAATAAAAATAAAACATTAAAGAGAAACCTACAACGTGTGCTATTAGACGCTTCCAATTACGAAAAGTTAGATAAAAACTATAATGTCCTAAATAAAGACTTTTCATATATCAAAGAATTATTATAACCTATATAAAATTCTAGATCTATAGATTTTTAAAACTATGTTTTAAAAGACTTAGTGCATAATACAATTGAAAATTTTAAGTACAATATTATTATTGTAAATATCTGTAAATATTTATCTTTAATATTATGTTATCTTATCAGTATATTCATATAGAACTTATATACATGTAATAACTTTGGGTTCACCCAGCAATAAGCAATATTGGGTAGCTCGTGTGATTGTTTTATTTTTTATTTATTATTATTTTTTTATTATTATTATTTTTTTATTATTATTATTTTTTTTAACTTGCTGGGGACTCCGGGTCTTTGGACACTGGGGTTCCTTGTGGATATAATTTTTCCCCTCGTGGACTCATAGGTCCTATGCCGAGAGGTTGGCTGTCCACGAGTGGGAGGTTTCTGTTTCTGTTCTGTTCCGAAAGTTAAAGTATCCCTCTACAAATTGCAAAGTACATTAAAAACGTTTAAAAGTACCAGTTCTGATACCCAAATGTTAGTACCCGAGCTGTACTTGAATGCGAGTCTCCGATTACATATGCACATCAGCAATCTAATGAAAGAAAAAAAAAGTTTTAAAATATTGATTGAAATGCAAATAGGAATTTTTAAATGAATCCTGATATTTTTGTTTAATGTTATCTTACGAGTTTCTTCGTGGCACTAGTGTAGACTCCTCGGGAGACTCGGTATTCCAGACTTTGTAAAAAATTACGAAATTATAAATTTTTCAAGTTTTTTTTTATGTATATAGACTTTCCTAGAATATTCTGCGTAAAGACCTAAATTTTATAAATATCTATAAAAAGTGTTTTTACTGCATCCATTTCTCTTTAAAAGCTTCAGAGTTCCAATATATAAGTTCGATATTCTCCGTTTGTGTTTAATTTCAGTTTGTGTAATTGTTTAAAATTAAAACTGACACATGCAAAAAAGGTACAATTTATTTTAAATTCTAATTACCCTACAAGTGTCCATATCGGGAGCAATACAAATGCACTAACATGGATTTGTATCCATTACAGAAGACAGTGAGTACATTCATCCTATTGTACTCCTATTTCTTCTCAAAATAAATTCCACCTTACTTACATGCTTTACCCTTACTAGAATATATACATCTGCCTTATAAATCGACATTTGTACCAGCAATTGGTCACGAATTTAAGCCGCTGATTGGTTATCAAAAATTGCACTTAGCTTCTAATAAAGTTATTATTTTTATTCTCTTCGTCAGTTCATACTCAATCGAAAATGTTCTACACTTTTGTAATTGACATTTTAACGCTATCTCTTATAGATTTAGAGATAGAGTCATTAAATTCCAAACTTGTTAATCAATTAAAGTCATCTTTATCTGTTCAAGAGATATTTGAGGGTTTACGGATTTCACTTTGCACCCATGAGTACTTGCGAATATTACGCAACTCTCAAAATAAAAGAAAAGTTTTCTTATCAATCAAGCAATCTTATGAATCAGTGGTACTAATGGTAATCAAATCAGAAGTGTACCTTTTGACATAATAAGCTTTACAATAAGAGGTTGAACTAATCAATTTAATTTTTGAAAAGATTTCAAAGATGAATAAATTAATAAATATTTTAGCAGGCAGGAAACGCCTTCTGTGGCAATAGTTGTGTCTATAGATAATTAACTGGTAAAGTAGCAAACTTCCAAATTCATTTGTTGGGGTTACAGCTTGTTAAAGTAAGGCACAAATTCATCGTGACAGACTAAGCGCCTGTGGACTAAGTGCTAAGTGGGTCCAAGTGCTTCTGAATGTAATGATTTCTGATCTTTAAAACTTCAATTATGTTTTTCAGCATAAAACGTGATACTAGATTATATATTTTTAATATGTACGGTTTCGTGTATAATGAGCAGCAAGGTGAAAAACTTGATGATTTGATCGTTTTCTCTCCGCTCCTGAAATAGTGATATTTAGAGTAGCACCATCGGTACCCCAACTTTACTACTTCTGATTCTTACAGTTTGCAGATGCACATTTCAAACTTATATGTATATGAGTATCGCTGAATGACACCACAGTCCATAGCAACAGTGATACACACGTTTTGATTTAAAGCGATAAAAACAGACCTACTAAGCGGTTCCATTATGGCGTCAAACCCTTTTTTTAGAAATTACGCTGACAATACACAAAAATGGCGGGAGACAGCAGTTAATAAAAGTATCTAAGCTAATTTCCTAAGCTCGGACTAACTGAGTTGAACAACTAACTTATCTTTGTGTAAAACAGTGAAGTCAGCTGTTCTTAAAACTATAAGTAGTGGTGTGAAAGCATTGTGTGGGGCAGAATCACCCAGCATCACGCAGAGTTGAGTAGAGATGAGATGAAAGTCTGTGAGATTTAAACTCATTCGACGGATGATGGTTGACGGAGAATTGGTCCGATATCTTGTTATAGGCTCATGAATTCCCCTATCTTTATAATTCCCTTTGTAAAATTTGTATATAATTTAGAATAGTTATTAAAACCTTAAAATGTTAAGAATTCGTACTCCTTCTGCCTCCAAACACCAAAGTACGATAACCCACTCGTACTTAACATGTACGTCTTGTAGCGATTACATCAAAATTCAAGTAGGTCGAGCAGGAATCACTAGGCCAGGTGATATGAAAAGATCCAATTATACTAATGTAGTTTAAAAAATAAACCTTTTTTGACTAATTTTTTAAAGGAATTCCAATAGTTTCTAATATATTAATAGATATTTTTATAACTGAACTAATATGATAATTTTCTGACAGAAATTTTATAACGCATTTTAATAATAAATGTATGGTCACAATTACATATCATTGCATAATATTAATGCTATAGTATGATTTGCACATGCAAATTCAGATAATTATCTTAACATTATTAAACAGTTAGCACAATGACATTTATATAATATGCCACTGCATACAGATTATAATACGCATCTTAGTTACTGATCTAATACAGTATGAATTGCTCTGTATAATAGAATAACTGTGTTTCGAAATTGTGAAGAAGGTAAAAACATTTAAAGATAAAATTACAGATAATCGGCACTTCAAAGGGATATAGTAGAGCAAGATTTCGTAAGACTTAAAGATGATTGGTTCGATTTAAAACTAAAAAATCTAAACGAATTATGTATAATTTTCTAAGGGTGTGGTAGTATTTTTGCATGCGTATTTAACAATTCATAAAATATCAGCTATAAAGAACATCAGTATAAGAATTTCTATTTGAATACCTTACATAATTATTTATCTTGTACTTTGAAAAAGAGAAAAGTTTCAAAATTTCCTTATATCAACTTTTGAATTCAGAAATTTCTTGATGGAAAAAGACGGTTCAAATGCTTAAAAAGATAAAGCATTTTTAAGTAATTTTTACAACTACAACAAACTTTTGCGAAAGAATGAAATTACGGGAAGAACTCGAGGAATGATGAGAATAACAATTTATTCTCAGACTATAAGAAAAAAAAATGAAAACATTAAATTTGCTTATTGCATGGTGACGCTTTTTAGCGCTCTTTGTTGGCTTTCATTGCAAGAGCATGTGATTACCTGGAAAACGGTATAGCCTAGAGCAGTGGTCACCAATTAGTTTTCCTGTAGGTCCGTCTCAAAACATTGTGAAACTTTCGCAGTACAGAAAACTTAAGCCGCCGTATCCCAGCTTCTCCCACTACCACCTCCACCACGCTACCAAGTCGCAGTGAATCAGAAATTTTCTTCAAAAATTGTTCAGGTTTTTTTCTGCATGTAGTACACAATAATATTCAGTTGTGCTGCATGTGTCATTTCTGAAGATGTGTCTTAAGCCATACTAATTTGTTGCAGCTAAAGTTTGTTTCAAAGTTTTATATTTTTCCGCTGCCAAAAATTGTGTATTCTTTATGCTTGAAGAAGCCGATAATGGAATACGTCGTCCAGTGCCAACGACATCCTTTTTATTCTCAAATAACGCATTTCCAGCATCCAACCCGCATTCTTTTACAATAACCGCATCACTATATGCTTTCATATGTTTGGCTAGAGTCCAAGGAATAGGTAAAGAAACCTCTGAACATTTTTCTTGTCCAGTAATAGATCGGTTCACGATTTGTGCCGATGTTATGTAATCTGAACATAATCTCTGAATTTACTTTTTTCGAGGTTACCTCCTATCGGGTATTTTACACCAAATGTTTTGTGTTTAGTCTCATAATGGCGTTTAACATTAGAAATTTTAATTATAGCTACTGCTTCAACTTAATTTCTCAACGTGAAGCAATATAAGTCAGTCCATTTTTGTAGAAACTCTCTTTACCAATTCAACTTTTCTGTTCTTATTTGCTATCGTAGTGCGACGAAATGGCAATCGCCACAATACACAAACTGAAAAAGAACAAAATTAACAAACACAACTCGTGCACTGATACAAGATCTAGACCAAAGTAAAAGAGTAAGAAAGGAATGAGTGCTAGAACAGGTGTTGTTCAAGTTCAGAACTCAAGATCTGTGTTGGGGACTCAAAACTTTTCTGACTGTTTATAGGCAGCAAAGCTCCGAAATTGCATAAAGTTCATAGTATCATAGCTTGGTGAGTGTTGGTCGTAGAAGAACAGAATGTTTAGTGCTTTACGTGTTAGAGCATTAAGAAATATTTTTTTTAAATTGTTTATAGGTAGATCCCAGGCACTGTATATAAATTTCAAAGACGCAACTCTTTAAAATTAATCGCACAATTAATGCATCAACATAATCTTAAATCATATCTTATTTTCTCTTCTTTTTCAATTTACATTGCTTATGTATCTCCAAAGTGTATACATTTAAGGAGCGTTTAAATCGTTTTTGGACAAATTGTGTAAGTGATTATAATGTCCCACAGATGGAAATAATATCCATTCCCATTAACTATCTTCTGCGATATTCTTGTAAAATAAAAATGCATGCTTGACCTACGATAATAATACCAATAAATATAATGAAATAAGTTCCTCAAAGTGTCACTCTATAAAGTATATTTTCTATTTAAATATTGTTCTGAATGTTAATATTTAAACTTTTTCACAACTTATTTATTTTAAGATATGCTTATTGTGACAGCGTACCCGTACTCAATATATAATATTATAAATACAGCTTTTTAATACAGGTTAATACTGCTAAAACATAAGTGAAAGTAATAGCGTATACTTGATATACTAGCATACATGGATGATGACAATGATATGAAGTATAACTTTAACATAACATTTTCGAATTGATTAATACAATATATCAACTCCATCTCTATATGTGACACGCATAACTTATTATGTACAATTAAAGCTAATTTGAGTGCATACCATTTTGGAAACCCGTATAATGTACATACTTCAAAACAATACTCCATTCTTTTACACATTTTTATTAAGTTACGTTATAGTTATATTGAAAAGAAAAATGACGCGAACTTTTATATAATTTTGTTTTTAAATTGCTTGCAGTTGCTGTCAAAGAATATTATTTTTAAAGATTCTAAATATTTATATATATATATATTACAATAAATAAATAAATGTTTTCCATTATGAAAATTTAAACATAAACTTACACTAATTACACTTTGTTTAGTTTTTAATTAACTTTTTATAAATATTAATTGTAAAAACCCATTAAAATGTTATTTTCACTAAATGTTATGCTCAGTTAGTAAAAAATTTACATAATATAAACACATTGCATATGACAATTAAAAAAAGAACAATTCCAGCTTAATATGAGAATTGAATGCAAAGGTCAAAAGTAAGATTTCTTGATACTTAATTCATTTAATTTTTACTGCTGAAAGATTTTTTCATGGTTTTAAATCAGTATGTCCTGTTAAGAATTGCAATTAATTAATATTTTTCTTTACACCTAGAAGAATGTTTCCCTATATTTACGCCAGCAGAAGATATGTTTGGTCATTCAACTAATCTTTTAAATTTTTCCAGCACATCTGTTTTTCATAAAAAATATTAACGTTTTAAATGTTTTAATTGTAGCTTTTACTTATACAAAGGATATGTTGAACTTTATTTTTTGCTTTAACAGTGCAAAGTTTCGAAATAATTGTTAATATGTTTTTTTGTTTTCATGTTTCAGTGTTGCGCTATACAGGGTGAGTCTAAAATCATGGGACAGATTTGAGGCGTGGTAGAGCTGACTATACCAAACAATTATTGTATAGGAATATCTGACCGGAAGTGACGCGTTGAGGAATAAACACAAAAAATAACACGTTAACGGAATCATAAAATGTTCATTAGCAGGAAACTTAACCGGCGATTCCGTATAGAAAATGTTAAAACAGTTGCATCCAACAGCAGTCACACATGCTTGACAACCTCTATGGCGTCATTGGCTGACGCAGTTGGCGATAGTTGAGGGGAGTAAAGCGGTGCGCCAGTGGTCTGCTACATCAGCAAAGAAGAACGAAAAATCATGCATCAAGCATAGATTATGTAACACTTTCCAACGCTTCCAAAATAAAAAAATTTCAAATCATTACCGTTTAATAAGCTGAAAGATAACATCTGAGTAAACCATTTGGAAAACGCATAACATATTTAGAAACGTAATTTCAGGAATTTCCAACGTATACAATATTCGGAAAATTATCCTAATACTTTTATTCAGCCCTGTATAGGATCTATAGATTTGTATATATACTACATAGGATGCTAAATATTAGTTTAATTTGGAAACGCGTAGCACAGTTTAAAATTCTACTTCTGTAGTTTCTGTCAATAAACGGAAATGTGTTCGCAAACTTTTGTGCTGCCCTGTATATGAAATACAGAATTTATACACACCAAGTAATAGACAAAAAGTGAGTTAAATTTAAAATCGCGTTCAGAAACTTAAAACAAAACGCACTTCCAGGAATTAATTTTAACAGACAGTAGAAAATTCTTTTGTGTGTCCCTGTAAATGAACGATGACTGCTATACACACACTATTCTGTAATGCACCTTAGTGATACATATAAATTTCAATGCGTTTAAAATAGTGAAACATTATTTAATTAAACCGCAAACGATTTTTCTCCATAGACGTAATGTAACGGAATTATTTTGACTGTCTCTGTAAAGTAACTATAAGTGCTATGCACAACCTATTCCATATTAAGCTTCTTGTAATGCACCTTAGTGACATATATCAATTACAATGTCTTTTAATTTGCGTAACATCATTAAAATAACCCGCAAATGATTTTTCCCCATAGACCGTAATGTAACGGAATTCTTTTGAGTGATCCTGTAAAAAACTATAAGGGCTATACACTTCAGTTGAAATAGGGAACATGCTATAGATAACAACAATAACATATAAAAATTGCAGGGCAATCCGAGCATATTTACGGGAGTTAGAGCAGGGACAGACGGCAGACGGGAGACGGCCAGACGGCAGACAAACGGAAGTCATAAACACTTTTCAAATAGGTTGGAAAGTGTTAAAAACGGCATTTTCGCTTAAGATTTTGGCCGAGATGTGTGATTTTACTAATAGCGAAAAGGCAGACATGCATCTGATGTATGGTGCTGCTAATGGTAACGGCAGAGATGCGCTACGGCTGTATTAAGACCGATTTCCAAATATACGCATATTGATTCACAAAATGTTTGAGCGATTGCATCGGCAACTTTGTGAAAATGGTTCATTTAACGCCAGTACTGATGGAAGGAGTTGATCAAGAACTGTACGACAACCACACATGAAATAAGCCATCTTGGAAGCCCTCATTTACGAGACTCCAGTTGATTCTATTAAAGAATTCGTTGCTCGACTATCCTGTGCGGCTGCACACATACGTGAAATACGCAAGGTATGGGAATCTGTTCGCCAATCACTCCACCGACGCTACCAAGCTTGCATTACTGTCGGTGGCCGCAGTATTGAGCATTTATTGTAGACATTGCTGTAAAAAAAGCATTTAGCGACGACGTTGTAAATTAACAATGTTTTTCATTTCGTGTGTTATTTTTTGTGTTTGTGGCTCAACGCGTCACTTCCGGTCATATATTCCTATACAATAATTGTTTGTTATAGTGAGCTCTACCACTGCTCAAAGTTTATCCCATTATTTTAGACTCACCCTGTATAAAGTTCCAAATTCAATACACTGTTAAAAAAAAATGTTTTTTAATCTTGTTTTTATTTTTCTTAAGTTTTGCAATATACAGATAATCTAATCCGAGTTACACTTGATTCAGAAAAGCGTTCTTTTATCTACTGAAACTTTGCAAGTATTGAAGAATCATTTATGTAATAAATGTTTTTTTTTTTTTTTTTTTCTTCTCGAATTTTTCAAAACGTTTACGAGTAGTTTTTACAGTGTATTCATACGTTTTGTTTAACCGCAACCCTGAATATCAGCGTTTCGAATGATATCAGTTTCAAATAAATATTTTCATTTTCAACAAATATGATAATTTAACAATATTAAATAAGCTGAACCTTTTGTTTCAGAAATGCTTCCTCAAATATCTTAAATCGATTGGTTTCAGAGGTTTCTAAAGACAACGATAATGCTTTTATTAATAGAAGGCATCGCTGAAGATTTTACATTATATTTTGAACCTGGAAGATTTTACATTATATTATAAACCTTTAAAAAGATATGAACTAGAATAAGAAACATTTGAATATTTTTACAGTGTAACAAAATATGAAGGCAAGGAGGAAGAAACACATGATCTTAGAAATGAAAATGTGAAGTGCTGATTAGTGTATCTAAAACTTCATTTATTAGTCTAGTATACATGAAAATAATTTTTTTGAACCATTTATTTATGTATTAAAAACTACCTATATTAATATTTCCCTTGCAAAAATAGTTGACCGATTCCTTTATACGTCAGTATTGGACAACTTTACTGCCATTTCAAACAGAGTTTCGTTTTTGCTTGAAACAAATTACAGAAAGTAAGACTCTGACTCTCTAAAACTTTTACAAGCAAACTCGAAACTCTATTTAAAAAAAATATTTCTGGTCTAGTTGTCTGTAGTAAAGTTATTAGAACAAGTTCTTGTAAAAGAAAGCTGTCACATACATATGCTTCAGTGTAGCAATAACCTTTCTAATCAACATATTATGCTATAAATGGTGTTCCATAAAATATTGAAAAATCGTATTTTCCTTTTTAGTGCCGGAAATCTCCAAATTTGTGTAAAATTCATATTAAGCGGTGAGTTTTGGTCATACAAGAATGAATTTGTAACTATTGTTTTTGTCGCAGCATGTAGCATGTTTCCAAAATGAATCCTATAGGACTCAAAGACCGTACAATTATTTGAAAGTGTAACATTTGAAAAATTAAAGGCAGTACTATTTCATCGTCATTATCTTAAATTGTAATTTATTTCTATCACATTTGTAATGTACCCTGCTTACTTATCTCCAACGAGCAAAACTTACAGCATTTGAAATTATTTTTGAGACACCCGGTATAAGTATTTACTTCAGCTTGTGATTGTAAATATAGCACAGTGATATTTCTACCACCTGTTTCCGAACAAACATCTATTGCGTCATACAGCTATTTTGTAGATTGTACAGGGAGATCGGACAGGTGGAAACATTTTTTTATTCCGAATGTATGACATTGAAATCATTGTCAACAACTCGATAGTCTGAGGATGTTTGTAAGTGTTGGAATGTAGATTGGGGAGTGTTATAAGATTTCAAAATGTGAAAACGATGAAGTTAATTAAGGAGTTGAAGGTCTTCTTAGAAAGTTAAATGATATTGTGGTAGCACTTCTGGCATCTCTGCACTGAGAAAAATGACACTTTCAAATCTGAGTAAATCAATGTTTTCATTTTGTTTTGAAACTTTTTGTTTCAAATACGACCACCCAATGCTTTCAATTCTGAATTGCCGGAAATACTCAGAATATTGAAACATGGACATACTCAAAACTGTTCACATAGAGGTCAGTTCATACTCATTTTTAAAACATGGACACACTCAAAAATGATTAGAATCAGTGCAAACACATTTTGGCTATACTAACATGTTAATTCCTTAGAAGTCAGTTCATACTCATTTGAATGAAATGCAATATTTCCATTTTTGAAGAGAGAAATAATTGTGGTGTTAATGGGTTAAAATGTGTCAAAAAGAAAATTTAATGAGTTAAAATTAAAAATCCAGGAGTGCTTTTTTATTTAAGAAATTTACTGATAACAATCGAATTGAAAATTTGTATAATTCATATCTCCCCTTCCCCACATAAATAATAAAGTTGTAAAATCTTAACCACCATCTCAAATTGAACAAATCTATCCGAAATTCGGTTAAAAATGTCCACTTTTCTCAGCAACAACTTAATAAATCCTATCAAAATCATGTGCAATATGAACATGATTCCGAATCATTCGATGACTTGCTTTTAAAATAATCATATGATCTGTATGGCGAAGTGGATAAGGCAATGAACTTGAAACTAATAGGACTCGGGTTCGATGCTGGCTCTGTGTAAAAACGTAAATTTAGTTTATCCTCCCATAATCGTAAATAGAATCAAAGATGGCAGCAATACGCTTTTTTTTAGCTGTTGTATACTATTGTTTGAAACATAGACATACTCAAATATTAGTACATGATATTTTATTCTTGAGTGTATGTATGTTTTCAGAAATGAGTATATACATGCTTCAAACTTGAGTAATTTTGATTTGGAGCCATTTTGACTATGCGACATACTCAGATTTGAGTATTTTTTGCTCAGTTTTGAAAATGTCGTTTTTAGAGTGTGTAGAGTTTTAGTCTGCAAAATTCTCCATGTCGAAGATGTGGACATTTTCTACAGTGCAAAAAAAAAGTCAGATTTTTCTTAATTTAGGAAAAAATAATACAACAATGAACGAAAAAATACAATAACCTCCCAGTTACCACGAATCCGAAAACCATTCTTTTATTTTAGAAACATAAGAAATCTGTATATATTCTAGATTTAAAGAGGTATTTACAAAAGCAAAGTTTCTTTTGCTGCCTCTGATTTTCGGAAATGTTTCTATGGAGTAGTTTTCATTGTGTATTAATCCCTTTTTGCAACCCGAAATGTAGGTTTTACGAATGTTAGCCATTTTTAAGTAAATATTTTCATCTTCAACAAGTATGTTTTACAGACACATGCAATAAATTTGCAGCATTAATTGTTTAATTGAGAATAAATAGCATTCTAAAACTCTGTATTCTGTTTCCGAAAACTGATTAATATAATATAAATACTACTCAGAAACATTTCTGGAAATCAGTTGCGGCAAATAAGGTACATTGTTTTCATAAATGATTCTTTAAATCTTGAAAATATACTGGTTTCAGAGGTTTCTAATGATACAGATTGCTTTACAGAAACAGGGGTAAATTCCAAAAAGTTATTGCATATTTTTAGTCGTGTTTGTATTATATTTTCGTGGTTTGAGAAACATTTATCTTTTGTTACAGTGTATGCTTAAATGATCTTCAGTTTTCGTTTTCATATACATTTATCCAATCAGCTGAAAAGAAACATAATCAAATCAGGATTTTGTTTTCTTAATGATTACTGAACGTTATCTATGAGGACATAAAATTTACTTTAGGATGAAAAAGATTAGATACAGAAACCCTTTAAGAAAGAAAAAAAATCTACGAAACAAATTGTGTAAATTTCAAAAATTGTTGCATGAACACAGATTATAAGTGATTGATCAGAGAACGAAATTTACTATATTGTGCTAAAAGTTTGAATCACGAAAGTTCGTCACCACGAAATCTGAAAAAAAACTCGCGAAATAACCTAAAAATTTACATAACAAGCATTCCAAAAAACTTCCCCACAGAGTGAGACTATATATATGGATATATATTCGTCTATGTGGAACTGAATTTGCAGATCCCTATATGCGATAGATTTCCCTATCCATTGCCAACAAACAGATACACACATACAGAGAGAGATAAAACTTTCTGTTTTTAATATAGATATATAATTTGTGAACCCTATTTCTGTATCACAACTTATGTAGTTAAAGAAATAAAGACTTTCGGTACCTTTGTTTAATAAAGTCAGCGATTTATAACTTATTCTTTTCCGACGGCAATTAATTGATATAATTCTTCTAATCTTACGTATATAAAACAACAGAATGTGCTAAGGTTAAACTTTCAACGGAAATAGTAAATCATCAGTACCCGCCATGAAGCTAAATCTTTGAACTTGTCGAAAAATTAATTTTCGTGGAGTATAAAGATTTAATTTTGGAATCTAGGAAAAAAAAAGATAAATCATGAATCCTACATCAGTATCAAAACCTGTATAGCTAATAAGCAATAATGTATTTTTTTTTATCCCTCTGTGTATTAAAGTCAGAGGTTTATTCAAGATTATTTTCCTATGGCAATTAATTTGACTGAGTGTTTCTGATTTCATCTGCACAAAAGCTAAATAATGTGTTACACTTTTAACTGAAACTGTAAATCATCGGAAAATTTTGCAAGCAAATTTTGTCACGAGTCAAAAATGAATTTCCGTTTTCGTAACATTTTTAAATTTTGGTATCATGAAAAAACAATTCAAGAACAGTATTTCTGTATCAAAAGTTATGATGCAAGTTACGTATTCACATCACTATTGTACTAAAGCCAGCGATTTATGGAATTTTTTTTTTCGATCCGAATTGATTCGACTGTGACCTTATCTGAAAATAAGCGAAAAATCTGCCAAACTTTCATTTGAAGCTGAATATCCATGAGTAAAATTCTTAAAGCCTAAATCATTAATGGTACTTTTCATGTATAGTGGCTTTCGAGAAATACAGAAAATAAACTAGGTGAGAGAAGGAAATTTGGCAATACATTTTATGGCAACGTATTTACTGTTTCATATACACAAGCACTTTTTTCACAATTTAAATATAATAACATAAAGAAGCCATTTATCTCTTTTTATATATACAGTACCGGGTGAACCAAAAGTTCGTTAAAACTTTAAAAATTCATAAAAAAGGAAGGAATTATGATAAAGAAGTGCGGTTTGCAAAAAAGGGCTCACATGGTAGTCGTATTTTTTCTAGCAGCATAAAACATTTTAGTTAAAAATGTCACTGGTAGGGTTCGGACGACCCGAAACACAATGGACAGGGCAACAGTGTACTCCATCCATTTATTCTTGCAATAACAATTGTTCAACATGACCTCCAGAACATTGTACGACACAACTAAGGCGACTCACAACGCCCGTTGCAGATGAATGCAACATGTCGGAATGAATTGCAGAAACTCTCCGTTAAAATAGAACAACTTCACCAACAACGCTCGATCGGGTAATGGTAACATTCTGAAAGCGAATGAGAAATCCTCGTGTATCCTGGTCTTTTATTGCAGGATTAATTTGACAATTCTGCTGAATCTCTCGCATGTTAGCGCCATCTACAGGTGACTTTTTTAATAAAAATGTTTTTGCTGCTAAAAACAATCCGACTGACTACCTTGTGAGCCCTTTCTTACAAACCGCACTTCTTTATCATAATTTCTTCCTTTTCTATGAATTTTTAAAGTTTTAACGAACTTTTGGTTCACCCGGTAATTTGTATATAAAAAACAATACTAATATACATATAAATTAAATGCGTATATACATATAATTACATATATAATCAAGCGCTAAAATACATCAGGTAAGTTTTCATAGCTGTTTATATCATTTGGCAACAAAACTCACTTTCTGAAGCTTGAATTGCGCAATTTTTTTTAAAAAAGCCAAGGCCCCTACACTGTTAAAAATTTGCAGCAAAATGTCCAGTCATTTGACCGTTTTTACAGAAAACGGTTACATAGCCATAAATTTACTCCATTTGTACCATATAACTGCCCATATTATATTGAGAATAGAGTTAAATTACGATTATGTAACCATTTTCCATAAAAGCGGTCAAATGACTGGATAGTTTGCTGCAAATTTTTAACAGTGTATAGTGTAAAAGTACCTCTGTAACAATGAGAAAATTAATTTTTCTAGTGGCATAAACACTACAATTTTGAAATATCCTATTAGAACTAATGCTTTTTAATATACAGATTTTTGGAATTGTAATTTTTTATGAAAAACCTTTCTGAGTTATCCGAGTTATCATCTCAGATAGAGTTCTATTTATTATTTACTCGTAACATGATACAAATTATTTAAAAGATTTTACTTTTTTTTAATTTTAGAAAACTATTAAACAAATTATTAAGTAATTTGTGAATAAAAAAAGAAACACTGTTTCTCGTTTATATATATTTTTAAAAATACTTATATATTTTTTCTTGTTACATTTCTAAATAATTTCATTGTGAAAGGTAACACTTACTTGTGGTACTACGGCCTCCTTGAAAAGAAGACAGTTCAAAAGGGCGCCCTGATAACGGAAAATACCACAGGAAAATTTTAAAAGATTTGAATTAAATTAAAGACATCGAGGATAAAAAAAATATATAAAATATGTGCTAAATAACGATATACTTTATTTTTTACATAATTTCTATGTCTTTTGAATATTAGTTATTTTAAGATATTCATGTACAGCTTCAGCTTTTTATAGTTTTTCTTCTATCCTCATGAAAAAAATTGTTTAATTTCATCATAATTCTACAAAAATGCAGCAAAATTGATTTTCCAGATTAAATTATATTTATTACTTTCTTCAGCCTCGGGCACATCCATTTTTCCCCTTTTTATTATTTCTATGAAGAATTACTGAAACTATATTGTTCTTTGAAACAAAGAATATTGTTATTTTATTTCAAGAAAAAACATTTACAAAGAAAACGATGCATTAAAAACTCAGAGAAATAAAAATATGTTTTTTAATCATTATTTCTTTTTTAAAATTAAAGATGCAAATATATGCATTTCATACTTTCATCAAATAAATAATCATTCAAAGAATAAAATTATCTTATCACATATTAAACAGTCTCCTTATATGTCTGTAAGCAGCATACGCAAATGTATTTGCTAAATAATGAGAGTTTCGTTCCTCAATGGTCCGTTTTAGGAATTTCAGTATTTTTTAGGAAACTTTTCCGTGATAAGTTTTAACAATGTTTTCAACAAAAATTACTTTCGGGAGAGGATTCTACAAAATTTGTCAGAAAAATGCAAAGAGAAGTTTATTATTTTTTTTAAAGTTGTTAAAAAAACGGACAGAGTGAGAGCCCTGAATTTTAAATGAAAATTTAAAATGAAAAGTAACAGAAAAAAATATTTGAAACAGCAATTTTTAGTTGTGATTAGTTTCGGGATCAAGTAGCGAATATCATCAAGATTATAATATGTGTATGTGACTAAATGATTAAAGGGCTTTTTTATATTCACATCTCAACTTTAACTGCTGCTAAAAACGTTCTTTGGTAGGGAGAGTAAGCCTAATTTCACAACATAAGTAATATACGAGGCGTGCATAATGCGTAATATACGAGGCGTTTTCACAAACTAAGAACCCATCGTGCAAAGGTCACGCCGTTGTAATGACGCAACCTTTAGTTGGTTACAGATAGCTAATTGCAACAGTTGTGTGAATGATATTATTCTGCAAAACTGTCTCGGTTTGCTGTGTTAGTTTAAAATAGACATTAAAACAATAAATTTTGCCTCCTGTGAAGTGCAGTCGGTGATTAGACTTTAGTGCGCAAAATATGTTCGTGCATCGGAAATTTACAGGCAAACTGTTGAAATTTATGGTGAAAATGTCATTAGTGAGTGACATGACCAATGGTGTCGGTTATGTAAGAACGGTGGGATTAATTTGCAACCATTTTGAATTTGAACATCCAACGTACAGTCCCGACCTAGCTGCCATCGATTATCATTTGTTTCTCCACCTAAACATATTTTTAAGCGATTAAAATCTACAGAATGGTCAATAAACGAAAGACGTTATGCAGGAGTGACTGAACGGTATATCCAGTTCCGTCAACTAAAAATGTGTTGCTAGGGTCGATACTCTCTCTAAAATCCATCTCAAATATCTTTAAATTTAAGCTCTGATTCCCTAAATTGCACTTAGTACAGTAGGCCAAAAAAAAAAATCCCAAAAGCGCACCCCATACATTTTATTCTCGATATTGTCACAGAAAAACAAAAACAGAAACCGAAATATAGTATTTCGATTGAAAATTATGTTTTTTTTCTTTTTTACATTTTATGTTAAAAAACATAAGCATAGTGGCTTCCAACTGTACCAAATTATGGAACTTTCAATACGAAGTACAATTTTTGATAACATATGTGAATATTTCGGTAAATTTTACTTTACGATACCAAATGGGAAGTCATTCAGTCAAGTAGTTTAGGAATTATGAACGTGTAAAATTTGGAACTTGCAAGGTTCAATCAATTTGCAATCGATGCAAAACATATTGCAAGACACGTAGGTTTTACGCATTCTAACTCAAAAACTACTTGACGTAATGAGGTAAATTTTTGAATTCACATACAGTGGAGTCCCGATAATCCGAGTTGATCGGGACCGACTCCACCTCAGATTACTGAAAACTAGGATTATACGGACTACATAATAGAATTGAAGAGAAAAATTCAATTTATTATAAAAAATAATTAGAAAAAGTAACGAGCGCACAACTTGTAAATATAAAAACGTATTTTAACATACTTACTTGATTTAATTAAAAAAAAATGAAACTAAAGTTGTTTGTTTTTGAGCAGAAAGTCTCTTTTTTGCTGCGTTGTTTCGTAAGCCTTTCAAAAGTAAAACGTCATGTGGTAAAGCATCTGGTTGCTGCTCAATATAGTGAAGGACAACATCTAACGCTGTCGTGCCTTCTGCATGCGAGCTTATCATCTCCGTTTCATCGTTTAAATCTTCAGTTTCATCAATTTCTTCTTCTTCAGTAATCATACGAATTATTGCATCGTCGGTAATTTCCTCTTCCGCATCGCCGTAAAGCCATTCTTCGACGCAATCATTTGTTACCCCTTCACAGCCGGGTAGCTTCAAAATTTCATTTTTAATTTCAAAATGTTCTTGATTTTCTATCTTTTTGTTTTTCTTAATGTCTAAGATGTCTTTAGTTGTTAAGATATTATGCCAGCTGTTCTTTATTGTCTCCAATTTAATTTCCTCCCATGATTCAGTAAGCCAATAAATTGCATTTTTGACATTATTTTTTTTTATTTGTTGAATCAAAGATGCAGTGTCTTCTTCCAAAACATGCGTAAGCATAATTTTTCGGTACTTCAATTTAAGATCATTGATGAAATGGTCCCCTGGTCCATAGGCTGAATAAGGCTAATAACGTTCGCCGGTAAAAACATGGCTTTAATATTTCCACTTTTCAAATCTTCTTCTTCAGGATGTGAAGGGGCATTATCTATCAAGAGAAGTGTTTGACGAGAAAGCTTTTTTTATTCTAAATGCTTTTCTACTTTTGGTACAAATTCATCGACAAACCGTTGTTTAAAAATATCTCTATTCATCAAAAGTTCTTTTGTTTAGCATAAGAAACTGGTAGGTCTTGAATAGCAATGTTTTTTAAAGCACGTGGTCTTTTCGATTTTCCAATCACAAACAAGCGTAGTTTGTGCGTCCCCGACACATTGAAGCAACACATCACAGTTAATCTTTCTTTGCTTTGTTTAAAGCCAGGAGCAGATTTTTCGTTTCTGGAGACTAGGGTTTTAGTACGTAGTCGTTTAAAGTTCAACCGTGTTTCACCACAGTTGTACAATTGCTCTTCTGTGAGATATTCTTTTATCATTAAATTGTTTAATTCAGTACGAAACTTATTTGCAGCCTCAAAATCCGCTGAAAGTTTTTCTCCGCAAATAGTCATCTGGCGAACTCCATGCCTTTTTTATCCATCTGTTTAACCACCCGGTGCTGGCAGAAAAATTGTCGGCTTCATTCATTTTTTGGTAAACATATATGGCTTTTTCCTGCAACATCGGACCAGATATCGGCATGCCTTTCGACCTTTGTTGAGAAAACCACATAAAGAGAGCCTCACTTGTTTTTTTATAATCACTTTCACGCATTGTTCTTTTCTTGTTTAAACAATCGTCGGGTGTTAGGTCTCCGGCACTCCACTTTTCAATTTTTGCACGATTCCTTCTCCAGTCACCTACTGTCACTTCTCTAACACCTAATTCCTTTGCATTTTTTTAAATATTTTCTCCCGCATCTAACCGTTTTAAAGTTCGTTATTTAACATCTAACGAAACAGACACGTGTTTCCTTTTCCCGCTCATTCTCCTCACAAACGTATGGTTACTTCTATGAGTCCTCGAACTGAAATGATACACATGTCGGAACAGGCTGATCGAAACTGCAATGCCTCCCTATTTACTGCGCATTCAGTTCTATCTGAAATGATAACCAGGATTGGCAGTTCAGCGTTAAAAAAAATCGCCAAATACTTTGCAATTCGCAAATTCTCAGTAGCATTTAAAAAGAACCCGTTAAAAGATAAAAAGAGAATTGTGTTTATTTTTTCTAAATGAGAATGAAATTAAAACAAATAATGAAAGAAAAACGAAGATTTAAAATAACATAAATAAATTTCGCAATATATATAAAGTTAGAACAGTTTAGCTTTTTTTTTCTTTCTCCATTTGGTAACCTATCTATTTACATTGTAAAATATTAACGGTATATTAAAATCATCTGAAATTATTCATCGGAAGTTTAACAGGAAATGAGGAAATGTAGAACATATTTTTTATTTTTTAATATTTGTCCATTTAAACTTTTAGAATATTTTTTCTTGTTATATTCTTTCAAGCAATTCAAGCAAAAAGTTTTTTTAACCACCTCGGATTAAGCGGAGCTCGCAATAACAGGACTCGGATTAGCGGGACTCTACTGTATTTAAAGCTTTTAGAAATTAAATTCTGTAAATTAATAAATAAAAAAACACGTAGATATCAATGATATTGTTTTAGAAAAGTAAATTTTGAAAAAATACATATTTTACAAATAAGTACAATTAGTAAATAAACGTTATAAGTTACAATTTTCGAAAATCCATTTAAAAAGAAATATAAGTTCGAAATAAGTTTTCGAAAATATTATCACTTGTATAATTGTTTTTATCAAAGATTTCTAGAAGCTTTAAGTATGCGGAATTAAAATTACATGTCATTCTGCCAAATATTTTTTCATGTTATGCCTTAAAAACCTTTCAGTATTACAATATGCTTTTCAAGGATTATAGATGACTTTAATATTAGGTATTCAAAATTTTAAACTTTATAATTTCTTATGTATTTGACATTTGGTACCCTAAGGTCTAATTTTCCAAAACATCCAAATATGATGTCAAAAATAGGTGTTCATATTGAAATGTTTAAAGTTTGGTACCATTTCAGTATGAAGACAATCACTAAGCTTATCTTTTAAAGAGAATTTTTAAAAAGATATAATTTCCAGTTGAATGGCTATTTCTGGCGTTTTCTATGCTAATGTGTAGGTAGTGTGGGGGATTAAAATGTGTGGGTTGTTTGTTTATTTGTTTAGCCAGCTTTACGTTTTCATATTTATTCGTTGTTATTGTTTATTAGTTTATTATTAGAACGTTTTTACTATGACTTTTCATTATTTAAAAATTTCGTTTTTTCAGTAACCTTCCAAACAATTGTACCAATATTACATTTTATGAATCTAAATGTGGAATATGAAGCATGTAATATTTAAGTCAAAGTTTCGTCGTTAAATAATTTGTGGCTTGTCTCAATATTATTTAATTCTTAAAATGTTATACGTATGTTAAGTATACGTACGAAAAGATGTTTGATGAAAATATGACTTTTATAATAATTGAAAATTGCTGTTACATTCGAACTCAAATTTTACTTTGACACATTGTAAAAAAACATTTGTTATTTCAACAAATAATCTAATGGACTTTTAACAGAATATCCCATTTCATATAAAGCACTGATTCTTTCTGTGAAAAAGCAAAGAATTCGTTTTTATCCTCAATGACAAGCAATCAATTATAAGAAATACTTTAAAGAAAACGGTTCTCTTACAAAGAATTTTTTGTTTTATTCCAGGATTTCTGAGACAGAAAAGGAAAATTATCTTTCACAACAAATCTATGTTAAAATAGACAAGATTTCTTGTAACATCTAACACATAAAATGAAATTTGTTTCATACAAGGAAATCCATAACAATGTTACAACATTTAACTCCTCAATGAGATCCAGAAAATTATTTTCTTACTAAGCATTTTACAGTGTAGCAAGATTCTACCCCTTCCAAGTCTATTAATAATAATATGAAAATGTTAGGAAAATATGTTTGGAAAGTCTTTCCCGCCCTGATTAGAAAATTTATTCATATTCGCTATATACGAGTATCAGACACATGTGAAACTGGTGTCAAAAAGTTGGAAAACTAACAAAGTTTTTTGTTTGCAGGTTATCGTAACGTAGCTGTAATGTAAAACTAAAATAGACATCAGACCACGTATTTTAACTAGCCGATCACCAACCTCAGCTGAAAGGATGTCAGAAGTAAGACAGCATTTTGTGCGAAATCCCAAGAAATCAGCGCCTACGGACTCATGTGAATTAGAGATACCAAAAGGTTCTCATGATACCAGAAGACACACTCAGCTTCTTCGTGATTTGTGAAATTTACCGGTTTACTGGACACTGACACCGTTACACTACAGCCACGTTACAGAAACCTACAACAATAAGACGTGGTTAGTTTTCCAACGTTTTTGCAGCAGTTTCACATATCTGTCTTATATCTATCGGATATGAATACATTTTGTTATCATGGAAAGACTTTTCGGACACTCTGTATATTTAAATCGCTATTCAAAAGAAAGGCAGTCTCATTTTGGCCTTCACTTAAAAGAATCAAATATTGCACAAATCAATTTTAATTTTTATAATCACGAATATTGATCTTTTATGTTCCCGAACTGTGTTACCAGGACACTGGTAAAGGGTTAAACACGGTCGATGTTTCTTTCGATAAGATAAAGAAATGCTTCCCCCCTCCCCCCAGGTTTACCTTGAACGTAAACTGGTAAATTCTAATTCAAATAGAACAAAATCTGTATCACTTTTACAGTAGTGCAGATGAAAACTGGCAAAAACGTTCTATAAATCTACAAGATTTTTTTTACAATGCATGAAGTACTGCGTGTAGCTATTGAAATTAATCTCAAGCTTTTGTACGATTCAGAACATTGCCTGTTGTTACTTACCTATCTATTTATGTTTTTTTCCTTTTACAGATTGATAATTCATTGACAAAACAATACAGTGAATTCAATTTTTCGTGCTTTTTATTTCTAGTCAGGAAAAATAAATAATTAAATTTTTAGTGTCAATATCATAGTCACTTAAAAATATGAGAAATAAACCATTATATGGCACTTGATGATATCTTTAAAAAATTATTATGTGTTTATTCGTTTTACCCATCATTCTATTTTTTTTGTCACTCCAGTTCATCTTTATCGGTTTTTGATTTTGTTTCTTGCAAATTTGTGACGGTATGCCAAATGACGTGAATTTTTTTCTGTATTATCTTATTTTTTAAAATATTATAAAATATTTCAATGATGCATCGAGATGCCAGCATGAGTATGAAACGAAAAGGTTTTCACTAAGAAAAGTGGTATCATTATTACCAGAAAATATATAATTTCATTAAAAAGTGTCAAAGTATATTAAATACGTAACATTTTTACGTCTATTGCTGTACCGAATTCATTCATTTTTTATATTACCTGTTTTCAGAATGTGTTTACGTTGTAGACAATAAATAATAAACCATAAATTTAAACGAAAAACTGAAGTCTTATAAGCGCGAAATATGTTACACTATTTAACTTGCATTGAAATAGAATATCAAAAACAACATTCCAAAAATTTGAATTCACTGTTTTATTTAAAATAAAAATAAAGTTTAAAAGTCCTTCATTTACGTTAATATTCAGTTTTGATTTTAAAAAATGTCTGCATTTTTATTTAAACTCAATTTTTCGTAATTTAGCTACGTTTTTGTAATGTAGCAAATTTAATGATTGTTTTTCTGTAGTTGAATGTGAAAATTATAATGCAAATTTATCTTTTCAATCAAAAAGCGCAAATTTTTCACATTACAACAAAATACATAATTAGAAAATAATTCAAATGCAGAACACGCTTTTAATTGTATAAAAAATTTTTTTACAGTACTTTCTAACATTAATAATTTCTTTCACACTTATATATATATACATATATATATATATAATTACTTTTAAAATTTTCGGAAAATAGCCTTGTTTACCAAATAAATTAAAATGTGACTTTCATATGCATTTCTCATTATACAAGAGTGCGTTTTAAGATGTACTTGAATTATATTTATTTGAGGGTTTTTTAAATTTCCGAAAATAGTATTATTTACCAAATAAATTAAAATGTGAATTTCATTTGCATTTCTTATTATACGAGAGTGCGTTTTAAGATATACTTGAAATATATTTATTTGAGTGTTTTTAAAATTTCGTTTTCCTTTAAGTTATTTATTGTTTCATATCATTTTAAAAAGAAGTAATATTTTTTTTCAGTAAATTAACTTTTTAAAGCTCCTTTACTAGATTATCTGTTATTTCAATTTGCAGTAAAACATTAAAGATACAATACATTTAATATAAGTAACTTGTTTTCTATTTTGATTCTTTTTAAATTCAGTTGAAGGAAATTAGAAAGTCTCTAAGATTTTCTATTAAACAATTATCACAAAATTTCTAGTTTTATTTTTATTACCAGTTAATAAATAAATTTATAATTTTTAGAAATAAATAAATCTTGGAATATAGGTAACCAAAATTTCAAAACTCTACTTAATAGAATTTAAATACGTAAAATTATTAAACAATTTTGTCGCAATTGGATATATATTTTTTTTTTACAAAATACGAGTTTTAAAGAAGTACAGACTAATGCTCACGAATATACGTTTAAAACGTATTGTAACCGGTAACGATTTTGGATAGGTATAATATGGTAAAAAGGCTTAACTACGTATACGTTTAACGTATATAAACGTATATTAGCGAGCACTAGTACAGACACTCCATTGCACCTTATTATATCTCCCATTCGGATAAATCAAAATTTTTCGTGTCACCAGAAAAAGGTATTTACCCGTAATGTTTAAAAAAACATTATATTGGTGTCAATTAAAATTACTGTAATTATGTATTGTTAATTTTATAATGTAGATTTTAATGTGCGTGTAAATTAATGCTTTTTAAAAAAATAAGTATAAAACATTTACATGTAGGTAAAAATATTTCTACATTTTAATTTCATTTTCGGATGTTAAGCGTAATTGTATGTAATGCACTTTTTATCTCTCAGCAAACGGGATATAACGAAGAATTACTGTATATATTTACACAGTATTTATATGTATGTATATTTACACAATAAAATGATACAAATAAACCCCAAATGGTAATTTTTTTTTTTAGATAAGATAACACATAAAATAATATATATGCTTTTAAAGAATAGGAATAAAATGTTATTCACAGTTTAGAAGAAAGCCAAAAAATACCACAAAGTTGTTCAAGCTATGCGAGTTGAATATTTGCTATAAAATGCGCGGAAGAAGTATCACACAGTTTCTGTTAATCAGTTGAAAATGGGAAATCGTTTAAGAATAATTTGTAAATTTTTTATCATTAGATTGTTAAGTGTTATTTTTATGTGTGTGTTGTTGAAATTTGTATAAAAAATGCGTTAAGTTAAGCGTCGTTTTGACATTTTAAGCATTGTATTTTTATCCACTACTCATGTGTATGTTGATTTCGGGTGTTTTGTTCAGCTCATTTTTCAAGAAGAATCTTTAACAGATTTTAAAGATATCCTACACCGTGCCCGTAATGCTTTTAATTAACTCGTATACCTCATAGAACAGTTTTTATAAACTTTTAAACATTTATATTTTATTATTAATAAATTAATAGTAAAATAGAAATTTAATATAGAAAATTTTAAATTTTGAATTATTTCTTTATAACAATCAGTAAAAAGTAAGATTTTGTTGTAATAAGGAATGTAGTAGGAAACTTCTAAACTGTATAGCTAGGGGATTAACATCATTGCTGTCGGGTATTAAAGCAACTATAACATAGAAAACGGCAAAATACGCAATGCTGTTGACCATCACGATTGTGATAGTCAACAGGAGTAGCGACTGGCGTACCAACATGCGTTACTACAATAATGGAGTTATTGTACATCAAAAAATTGTTATTTTCAAAAACAGCATGATTAGCAATTACTTAAACTAGAGTATATTATTATTCGTTTTTACATAGATGTCTTCATTCAACATTCTTGATTTCGAATATGTCAGTAAATATAGTCATAATCTAAGTATATATTTCTATTTATTGTTTTCTTAGTATGTAATGTAGTCTACCAATAAAATTTAGAAAGCAAATTTCATTCCTATCTATAAGTACATTTAGTTTTATTCACTGTTACCTATCTTTTAAATGTGTATAGTAATAATACAATTGCACTTCTTTTTATACAGTTTCTATTTTACGAAATTCTCTATTTAATGGCATTTTCTCTGGAACTTTGAACAAAGTTTTGATCAAATTCATGTAAAAAAAAACTTATTACAAACTAAACACGAATTTTTATTTAACAAATTTCTTATTTAGACCAAACATTCAAAGTTTTAATTGTTTTCAACCTACTAAATATACATTTTTGAAAAAGGCTATCTGTACATATCTTCGTTAATCATCAAAGTTATTTTCGGATTCAAAAAACAGATCGACCTGTTATTGGAAGGTGGAAAATGCAGTATCCAAAAATAATTCTGCAAAGAGCTAATTTAATCATTTTTAAGACAATGACATGGATGATATGCTTAAAATAATAATATAAGAATCGCCATACCTGAATTATTAAAAGATTGAGAATATTATATGATCTTTCCCTAATATTCGAAAATACTATGCAAAAACTTACTTAATTCCAAAATTTAGATACTTAAAAATACATATTGTTTGGTTCGTAAAACTTTTTTTTTGTTTTTGTTGTTGTTGTTGTCGTTGTTCACTTGAGACGCCTAATTATCTTAAGTAAACATATAGAACCTTGTTTTTTTTTTTACTTTTAAACTGTTGAAGTTGAAACATAGCTAAGAAGAATTTGGAAATTGCTTAGTACATTGGAAAAAATATGTGATTTAATTTCCATTAGACGAGTTTCCTATATTACTAAATTTTAGGGAAAAACTGCGAGGTTCGTTAAATATAAATTGTACTAAAATAGAAAATCAAAGATATTTTGTGTATAATGTTTACTAAAAAAAAGGTTGCAATTTATAATAATGCATTAAAATCTTTAAACTCTGTAGTATTAAACAACCAGTTTTGCAGACCCATGAAAAAGCCAACAAGAAGACGGATTATTACCAGAATTGTCTCGATAGTTTTAGAGCATGTGTGTACGAACTACACGGGGAACCCAATAAAATGAATTTATATAGAATATATATATATATATATATGTAATAATAAAAAAATTTTCGCCCTATTTCTTTAGTTAAATTATTCCAAATTCTTCAATTCTTTTTTCCCTCTGTTTTTAAAATATCTCTTAAATCTATTTTGTATTTTATTCCATAACTTAATCAAAATATTCTGTTATTTATCATTCTAAAAATCTTAATCTGTTAAAAGCTACACGTATTTATTAAAACCTTATTCTCTTAAATTGCAACACTGCCTCTAAACGCACCTGCCTAATTTCTTCTTTTGAGACATTTAATTTTTATTCTTTGGAACTTTTGTAATACCATTTTTATTTCTATTTAATTCATTCGGCATCCCATGATTCCAAGCGGTTTTCGCGCCCAAAGGCCTTTTTACCTTTTTAATTTGCCGCTTATGTTAAAGAGTTTTAATCATACGTCAGAGACACGTCTTCGTGGCCTCATTTTTTCATCCATTAGAGAGAAAGCTCCGCCTTCTTTATCCCCCTAGCGCCCTCCGAACATGGATGCGAGTGGACCAGCTTGTTCGCGCGTTTTGTACCTTTGGGCCAAATTTTGAAGTATTTATACGGTTACACTGGCTTCGGAGACAGAATTTACACGAATTAGTGGTTGTCATCTAATTGCCGTCACTGGGGAGTCTACACTAATGCATCGGTAGTCTGTTCTTCAAGCTCTGCTAATTCTTCAAGATCTTCAAATGTGTTCAGTTTTTAATGAAGCGAAAGTTGGTGGAGTTGCTTTCATCTCTGTGATCACAATAAAGCCACTGCTCATCTATTAAGTTATTAAGTCTTCTTTTTAATGTTTTTGGGAAATTTCTTCTGGATTTCACCGCCTCTGCTCAATTTTTACGACTGCTAATACACTACGATTTCCGATGTGATATACTTCGAGATTTGTCTTCATGGTGAGCGACTCGAAGTGATGCCCTGTCCGGGTGTCATGACTACATTTCAACGATCTCGACTGCGGCTACCTCGATATGATTATCAGGTAATTTTAGTGGTTTCGGACTGAGATGTTCCGATTGTCTGGTGGAAAGAACGTTCAAGTCGACAGCAATAGCGATCGTCTATAATGTGCCAATTTTCGACAGGAATGTATCAAAAAAGCCGGTCAGGATAACTGATGACCTGTGTAATAAAAACATTTTGGAGACTTCCCAGTGATATTGGAGAACAACTACCGATTAGTTGTCAAATTATCACTCATAAGTGTTTATAAATTTATCCCAGAAGTGACGTCTGTAAGTTAAATTA
Organism: Maratus michaelseni; assembly: GCA_963931845.1. Taxonomy (NCBI): domain Eukaryota; kingdom Metazoa; phylum Arthropoda; class Arachnida; order Araneae; family Salticidae; genus Maratus; species Maratus michaelseni. The sequence goes on along the minus strand of OZ007589.1, from coordinate 338,394,637 downwards.
TTCTTTTATTTTTATTGATTTCTTATTTTATTGATTTGTTATTATTGGCTTATATAGAACAAAAATTGTTCTTAGAATACTTTAGAAAAATTTTGTTCCTTTTATCCTGAACATTTAGAACTTACGAAATTTAATATTTATTCTTATGTATTGTTAAAAAATTAATTTTATTTGGTTAAGCTCACAAATATTACTGAAAGTTTTGAACTGCTCTGATATTTATTCCTATATTACTTCATTTTACAAGAGTAACTTCATTTTATGTTCTTATTTTATCATTTAATTATAGTCCCTTTTCATTCGGTGATATTTATTCATAGGAAATAATTTCTATTTATTGAAAAAATATATGAGTAATCTCTTTTCAAGTAACATGTATTGGAACATATTCTATGCCATTCTAAAAATGCATAAAAATTTATTAGATTATCTGAAATTACAGCTTCACTGATTGCATAATAATCGCAAAAATAGCTTTTGAAGTTTATTAATGTGAAAAAAAAAATGTGTTATCTCAAAAGAAAGTTGAGTAACATTGAAAGGGTAAAATTATTGTGCAGTTAATTTATTTGTTTATTTTATTACTTTTGTTTTTTGATGCTATATTCTGAAAGTACAATTCAAGAGCCAAAAAAATTGTTCTTACGAAATAATGATACTTATTTTAAAAAAGTGTTTTATTTATTTCATTCTAAATTGTGATATTCATATATAGTGGATCTATTTATAGAAAGATTATAGTAGTATTTTACATTTACTATTTAAGTGAAATAAATTTTAATATGAATTGGACTTTTTTACTGTTGAATATTATTTAGTTTGTTATTTAAATTATTAAGAGTTAGATATTTACAGTTGTTGTTAAGTTAAAGAATTCTTTATACATTGTTTTTTTTTTTTTTTTTTTTTTTACATGTTATTAAAGTCAGAGTTCGTTAAAGTTATTGTTGAAAGTAAGGGTACTCAAACCAAAATGGCTGAAAAAGAGCTTAATGTTATTATTTTTGACCCAGAAAGTGGGATGAATGTTGTGTCTTGGCTTAGACACTTTGAAGGATCAGCCCCTCCAGATAAAAAAGAGTGGAAAATCAACAATATTTCCAAATATTTGAAGGGCGAAGCATTAAAGGTGTATGTTAATGAATGTCTAGATTGTAAAGAGTATGAAAAAATTGCTGAGATCTTAACTGAAAAATTTCTGAAAGTAACAGTCCCCCGTTTTTCTGATTTCGCCTCGCTGAAATTGCATGACCTAAACAACTTAGAAAATTATTTCCGTCAGAAAATAGAGATAGGTCGACAACTTAAACTATGTGAAACTATTATTTTACAAGGATTGACAGATGGCTTAAAACCTGAATACCAGAACTATTTAATAGTAAATCCTCCTGAATCTACTACCGATTGGTATAGATTAGTTAAACAACTTGTTGTCATTCCATCTCATTCTAGCAGTAACAATAATAGTAATGTTAGAAATATGTCTCAAAATTCCAGACCTTTTTCTCAACCAATTAATTCACCTAGACATTGGATTCGCCCTCAACCTAATTACAGGAATCCAAATTTCCAAGCAGCAACTAATTTTAACCCTTCAACGTCCAGGTTCGTTAGTCCCAGATTGCCTGTCAATCATTATCAAAGAAGGCTTCCTAGTCGACCATGTCGAATGTGTTTAAATAGAGGTATCCAAAATGCTTATCACTGGGAGAGGGATTGTGTATTCAATGTTAGGCCTCTGCAATCTTCTGCACCCCCTCTTAGTCAACCACAACCATCTACTGACAATATATGACAGTTAATTGTATCAGGATATGTAAATAACAGGGAACTACCTTGTGTGATTGACTCTGGCTCAACCATAAGTATTTTGCCTTTTAAATTTGTTAAATTCTTAAATGCTAAAGTTATAAATATTCCACCTGTTATTATTGGCCAAGCCAAAGGAACTGTTGTAATAGATAAAGCTTGTAATTTATTGTTTAAATTAGGTAATGTGCAACAAAATATTAGATTTTTAATATGTAATACAAATTTAGATTATGCTATACTAGGTTTAAAAGAATGCTGTAAGTTTAATTTAATTATTGACTGTGCTACATGTAGAGTATTACAAGGACACCTTGTTTTAAATGAATCTAAGAACATATCCAGTGATAAATTAAGGTTACTTCATTTTAATGTTAACTATGATTATCAGAGAGTGCAACCCGATTATGGAAAGATCATATCTCCTCAATCCTTTGTTCCATCTAATGTTGATAATTCTAAATTAATTGGGGAAATAAATTCTATAGAAAATGAAACTTTAAGGGAAAGTATAAGGGATTATTTAGATATATTTTCTAAAAATAAATTTGATGTCGGGAGAATTAATATCGAACCGCAACGTATTTTTCTTAATTCTGACCTACCAATATCTCTGAGGCCATACAGAACTTCCCCTTTAGAAGAAAAAAGGATTTCGGATCAAATTCATTCACTATTAGATGCTGGTTTAATTAAAGAGAGCAATAGTCCCTATTCTGCCCCTGTTACATTAGTAATGAAAAGAGAAGAAGGTAAAAAAACTAGATTATGTGTTGACTATAGAAAATTAAATGCAATAATGAAAAATGACGCAGAACCCCTACCTCGTATCGATGGAATTTTAGATAAACTGAGTAGTGCGCAGTATTTTTCAACTTTAGATTTAGCCTCTGGCTACTGGCACATACCCATACATCCATCCGATACTGAAAAATTGGCTTTTGCTACCAACTTTGGGCTCTTTGAATGGTTAGTTCTGCCCTTCGGGATTAAATTAGGCCCCCCGATATTTAATAGAACCCTTAGAAGAATACTTACTAAATACAAAATAGACTTTGCTTGCCATTATTTTGATGATATCATTATTTTTTCTTCCTCATTAGAAGAACATATGCAACATTTAAACCAAATATTTGAATTATGTAGACGCGAAAACATTAAACTTAAACTCTCTAAATGCAATTTTGTCCAAAATAAAATTAACTTCTTAGGTCGGACAGTAAAAACTCAAAAAATCCTTAAAAATCGAGTAAAAAATCTTTTATTGAAAAAGTCATTTTTATGTTGTTGCCAATTTCTAAATAAGCGCAAAGGATTATGTTTTATCTCAAATAAAAAATGTATTTTAGCGAGCCTATTAAAAACTATAATGAAAGTTTAAAATAATAATTAAATGATCACGTGTTGAAAGCAGGAAATAAAGAAAATTACGTCATAAAAATTGTGTTTACACATTAATATTAAAAATAAAAAAGATGAATTAAATGAAAAAGCATTATAACCAGTTAAATGAAAAATCATTATAACCTGATTACAGAAGATAGTCGCCGTTCGTGATATCATCATCATCATCTTTTTAAAACAGGATACATTGCCAGGTTTTAAGAGGCTGTGAAATCAGAACGGGGGTTGGTGAGCGTAGCGACCAGGGGACAGAGCCCCCTAGTATTGTAAAAGCAAAATCAGTTCGCCTTGACCACATAAAGACAAGTTTAAAGTGGATACATCGTCTATAGAAGATGTATATTAGTAACTGCTGCAACTAGAGGGTTGTCCATAACTTATTTACCAAATATAAACATCTATTTTGAAGCTGTCTCTAAGTGTAATTGCTTGACAATTATTTGATAGATTTGCGGGATAAAGAAATCTTGTTTAACATTATTTTTTATCGTTTTACATGCCTGAAATACACAAGACTATAGCACATTTTCTTCAATTAACTATATAGTTGAAATTGAAGTCCAAAACATGTGAGACTAAAACTCCTAGTGATATTTGAATTGAATATTGTCCAGACATCCACAAAAATGTCCAAGATGTCACCATTTTGGCAATATTCTCCAGGAGGATTGGTATGAATAACAGTCTTCAATGCTGGTTATCATCCTGGTTATCTTTCATGCATGGTCCAAATTAGAAATTGTTGGCCGGTCAAAGTTTAGATATTGTATTACTGTATTGCATGACTTTGATTTTAAACCTTTGAAGGCCGGTGGTATATTATTTATACCACTTAATTTTAATCACTAATTTCCACAAATATGGAAGAATCTTTTCAGTATAATTGTGCGCTTATGATGTACGTGAAGAAAAAAGTTTTTTGTTTTGTTTTCAAATCAATTTTTTATACATTATGGTGGCAATCAATAATTTCAACATTTTAGCAATAGAACCACTTCGCTTCTGAAAAAAGGTTAAACTTTATTTACAAATCTTCTATCACTTGTTCTTAACTTTCGTAATTCTTTATTCATAAAAACGTCTCTGCTAGTCTGTGTACGTATTTTCAGTGCTGCGAAATGTTACGAAGAACATACTAAACTTTCCGAAAATGTGCTTGCATAAATTTGACGACAAGCGTGCTTTTTCTTTAATTTTTTTTTCATAAATAGAGCCTAATTAATAATTAAATTTTTATATCTGAGTCTAGGACTAGTATATGTATTTTTATATGTACAAGGTGTGCCTAAAATGTTAGGGGAATATTATCATAAAATAATTAAAAATATACAAACAAAAAAGTCGTTATTTTCCTTCAAAGTACTCTCCGTAAGCCACAACACACTTTTGACAGCTGCTAGAAAGTGTCAACGAAGGTATCGAACAGAATTGTTCAAAGCGTCATTATGTTGCGTTATTGAACATGTGCAAAGTTTAGGTCTTTTTTGACTTCCTTAAGAAGACTGAATAAACAGAAACCCGTCGCAATTGTACGATGTTGTGCTTGTTGAAGGTCGACAAAAACTGGGCTAATCATTGACCGTTTTCTTTCCGTTGCGGAAATATATGAACCAGTCATAAATACATTTTTACTCACTGTTTCTGCTCCGTACTTGCACCAACATTGCGTGGGTATCCGTTGCCCTTTTCCCAAATTTGTACCAAAACCTGATATTTATGCATTGCTTCATTGCATTTGACACGACGAATCACACTGAATCTGGCTGATTGGTCCCTGTGGGAAACACTGCTTGAACATAGTGATTTAGAAGACTTGCAGCACTTTTTTACATGTGTCTCAATGAACGTTAACGTGCTCACGTTCATATCCCATAAGAAGCTATTTAAGTATCGGAACATCTCCGAACTCTTTAGACATTCCTTGAATATGCTATTTCTATTTATACTTGTTCGCCTAACATGTTTTATTATTATTATAAATGACCTTTTACAATACATAACGAATTCCAAATATGTGTATCTTCCAAAAATAGATTAGTTGTAATACAGATTTGTGACTAAAAGGATTTTTTAAAAATTCACCCAAAATGCGTTTTTTTATATTACAATAAAATTTAATATACTTAAAAAATATATATTTTTTACATTTGCTTCTAGCGATACCCATAATTCATTAATAACTGCTATTATACCTTATTATGTTTTGTAAGTTTAAACCCTATCTTGTATTTTTCCGGACGATATCTTAATTTTAACAATAGAATTGCAGAATGTTCTGCAATGCATATGCATACATTACAATACATAAAACTAAACATTTCAGAATATCTCAAGTAAATAAAAACAAGAATTTATGTTTCTCAAAAATATTCTTACAAAACAATTTTGAAATGTTTATGAACTGTAATGTTTTTTTTATTTTTTTTTATTTTTTTATAAGTTTACAAACTTGGTACTCTTTTATCGCCTACAAAATAGACTTCAAAATGTGCAAAATTTTTAACGCAATTTTAATTTTGGTCTTAAATATGGATAGGTATGCTTTAGTGAAGATAAAACTTTATTAAACTTTGCAATTTTTTTCATCTATAATGAACGTATGTATCGTATTTATGATACTCATGAAAAATTTCATAGTAATTATAAGTATTAACGATGAAATTTGCACAGCTATAAAACTTTCATTATACTCTAATGGCTTACTTTTGAAATATTTTTCTGCAATAAATTTTCTTTTAGTTGTAGTTGTAGTGTTTTGTAATATCCCTCATAAAAACAGCTTTATCTTTTATGAGGAATTCTTGATATATAGAAGAGAAAAAAACATTTGTTTAATGAAATTTATTATAAATTGCTGAAAATTGTAGCCACTTATATAAAAAATACAATAGCATTGTAACATTAAATTAATTAATGTATATCTGCTTTTGTTAACAGTTTTTAACTATTCTGCAGAAAATTATTTGAATCAATATGTTAGTTGAAAGTAGTATTTGTACTTACGTGCGTTTGGCAAATCACATTATCTAACTATTTAGAACGAAATGCACATTCTATCAAATTGCACATGAAATTGACCTCTACGCGCATGCTCCAACTTTTTTCCAAAGCATGAATAGAATACCAGGGGGATTCTCCCCTTCTAGAGTGTTCAGTGGACTGGGTCTGAACAAAAGCAAAACGGAGTGGTTCAAACCCTCACAATGTGAAACCCATTCATTCTTCTCCCCACCTCCAATGGGAAGAATTTTTTTCTCTTTCTTTGAAATGGCAGCTGGGTCAATTTTCGTTCTTCATCCTTCGGACAAAAAATAAATCAACAATCACAGTTTTTTAAAATATGTTGATGCAATTTCTCCAGGATTCTAAATGAAATTTCCTTTTTTGTTTTATATTTAAATCCGAGTTGATTGGATCTGAAGACAATGGGTCACCCAATCCTAAGTTCGTTTAATTCGAGGACCGTTTGGAATAAACCGTGTTTGGTGCTTTCATAATTTTAGTTATTGTTTTGTAAAATATAGGTATTTTAATTTTATACTACACAGAAAGATTAAAAAATATTTTATTTCGATAAAACATTTCTTAAATTACATTGTTATAAATCTGTTTTGGAAGAATATTTTATATTTAAATTACATTGTATATTAATGTGTGATCCCATTATAAAGAATTTTATAAAGTTTATCAAAACTTTGGGTAAAAACTAACTAACTAAATAAATAAAACAATGTTGAATATATTCAAGATAGATTTAAGTCTGCAAATGAAATGCAAACTCATTTTCTCTGACATACTTACGAAATATATGTCATTTATACATGTATAAAATTTACGTATATTACTATTCAGATATCCAAAAAATGAACAATAATTTCTATTTGCGCATAGACTGATAACATATTTAAAAATACTGCCAGGTTTGAAGGAATATTGCAGCCATGAAAAGAAGTCACCATTCAGCAATCGACTATAATTAAAGTTGTTTTATTTTTGCAGAAAAATAAATAACGCTCTTCGATGATTATTTGCCATCTAAATAAGAATACTGGAAAATGGAATGAATATGGTTTGTAATTGCGTAAGGGAAAAGAAAGTTTAAAACAAACTTATAAACATAAAGATAAGCGGCATGAGATGTAATTTAAATAGATGGAATAACAGAATTTATTTATGTGAATTAGATTTTTTTAAATTATCTTACTTTGAAATCTAATCAGCAGTTGGATTTTTCTTTTTTCAATCATTAGCCAACAAGTTAAGTTATCAACGAATTTTTTCTAATCCGTCCCCAAGGTGAGAACAGTTCTACCACAAATTTTTAAAAGAATTATTTATCGCAAAAAGAGCTTTATAAATTCTACGATTAAACGAGATGATTGCAAATTCTGTGATTGAAATTTTAAATGGAATTATCTCATATGAAATAGTGGTGCGAGACTCCTTGGAAATTCCATGGAATTTGCGCACTTTGTAACGATTAAACATAAAAATAATATTTCCTGTTGCCAACGAGCTAATGATAATTTCTCTTACTTCAGATAAGTAATTATGTAAAGTATTTAAATACCTATCTACACGCAGATAAATTGCACAGTTATTATTTAATGGAGTATTAAACATATATTAAAAATATATCTGTACACTTAAAACTTTATTTTATAATTCTGTTTAAGAACACTAAGGCAATAAGTCAAAATGATGAACTAATAGATTATCAGGTTTGCACTTGAAAAACCAATTATTCAGCTGTTGTTTCATATACCGATAGTTTTGATCGCATTTTTAAGTAATTGTACGCCTTACTCTACGCCTTTAAGTATCGGTAATATGAGGTCTATGTCTTAATTTTTAAAACTTCTCAAAATCTAACTATAAAGGAAATTTCCAAATTCATTTAATGCCTTTAATATTAGATATAATATATAATTAGGAAAGGAAGTGTTTGTCTTTGTGTGTCTGTCGCCGATGGTTATCAAATTCCGTCGGATACAAAGGTCGGTATATTTGGTTCCAAATAGGCGGTGATAGGTCCCAATACACATAAAATTTTGATTTTTGGAATAGATATTTTCCTATTTAATGTTGACTTCGCGTTGAAAATGTGCTTATTTTCGCAATTTTTCAAGGTTACCAACGATTTTAAGCCAGTCATAATAATTATGACACCCCCGCAAAACAGGACAATGTTTTTTGTTAAATTATTTCTGTTTGAAATCTTAGCCATACAATCTTATATTTTATATACCTGCATGGAGCAAACCATGGGGAATCGTTTAAAAAAAATTTTAAATATTAAAATTCTCAGTTTTGATGAATTTATTAACATATTAATAGTATGCGAAATTTTTGATCACCGAAAGAAAGACCCAGCGAAAGGGGGGACGAATTCTTCTCCCATTTGTTTTTATTGTAACCTTAAATTACCAAATAATTATGACGCCATTACTTGCGTTTATTATTAGTGACGAATGAAGATGTCGCTGATTATGAAAATGCTACAATTTTGTTACTGCGTTCACCAAAATGTCTGCACGAGCCCGAACCTGCCCTAAGCCGGAAGCCGGAAGCCGGAGATCTGTGCTATCCTGTTTCGGGCCGGTTTTCTCTAATTAGCCTGGGACTGGGCTCAGGCTCGCGTATTTCTGGATATGTGGCCAGCACCGCGCCTTGAACAAGGATTTTCTGCAACTGGGCTCTCATATTCATTATAAATTATGATACGGACTACTGTACATAATTTTTTTTGTATAATATAATCGGCATTTTATTAAAAAAACAATACAGTAAATTTTACTCTCCAATTATTACTAATTTTCTAATTTATATTCTCAGTTTAAATCTGAATGTTCTAAATAAAAAAAAAAATATTTTAATGATAAATAATCCGGAATAACACATTAACTAAATTGAAAGACTATATAACAAATTATATCATGGTATCCATTTTAATATAATAGAATGACAGTAGCGGATATGAGAAAATAAATATTTCAGTTATAATAAAAATTTTAATAATAATGTAATAATAATAATAATAATAATAATAATAATAATAATAATAATAAATTATCGAAAATACTATAAAAATATTTTCAAAACATCTTCGAAATGAAGGGCACTTACTTCGGTCAGCCAGTTTGCACAAAATATATTTTCTATGAAAGTCAAAAGAAGAAAAAGTATTTTAAGTTTTTAATATTTTGCTAAGAAAGCGAGAAGAAAAGAATAATATGAATAGAAAAATCTCTCCTATTCATTACGGTTTTAAAAATACTAAGTAAACTTAAGATTATTTCTGGATGAAATATTTTGTAAAGTGTGTTTAGTATTTTTTTCTTTTTATTTACTATTATTTTATTTGTCTTTATTTTTTATCTACATTTTCATTACATAACAATTAATTGATTATTGTAAATGGTTTAAAAAAGGTGATTTTTTATATTTCTTATTTTCTGAGTTTTGAATTGTATTAAAATTTATGTGAAATACTTTTGTATGCGTTTTATTCAATAGAAAAACAAGCTGAAAAAGAGAATTTTAGAAATAATATCAATAGAGCGGATGAATAATGTTTAATTTTTTCTGTTGAAATAGCTTCAACTTCCTCCTGAGAATATTACTTAAATATTTTTAATGATTATAAATCTAATGAGTAGTGTTATAACATCGGAAAAGCAAGAAAATGCTGTTTAATAACAGTTTAAAATAGCGATTTTAAGATTTGTTTTCATATTTAGAAAATAATAAAAGTCATCGATATTATCTTTATCACAAATCTACACGTAAACTTTTTAAACCAATACAAATTTCAAAGGTACGTTTAAACATTTCCCTTTTCAGTTGAAAAGAGATAACATATAATAGCCTTAACACCTTATAGGCAGATCTGGATAATTCGTGGCAGTAGTTTAATAATCCTTTTTAATCATAATTGTAAAAGATAAGCACATCTAAATATATGAATTACGCTATAGCAAACCCCTATGATGTATGATATAAATATATCTAAAATTTAATAAATTGTTAACTACACAGCCGTTTCTATATATGTAGATCTGCATCTACCGATATATGCATGCACAACTGAAGCACACAGCTTGCCTTATATAAATTGCCGTACAAATGTTTCATAGACGGTGGACGCAAAGAGCCATGGGCCCCGTTAAAGTGATCGCCACATAAATGTTTTGTGGGCGCAAAATACAAAGGGCCACATTAAGCCCTCCGTTAGAGTTATTGTCATTTTATTATTGATTTTATCGGACCCATTATAGGGGTGGTACGCCTTATAGTGATTGGCGTATTAACTGTTTATGGGCGCAAAGCACACATAACTCTGTTACAGAGATTGCAGTATTAGCGACCCATGCGCGTAAAGAGAGTCGAAGGCAGTGGAGACCGCAGTTATAAAGTTAGTTTAGAAGACTGCCTCTCCCTTACCTGGATGTTTGTTAGACGGTCGAAGTACACTTAGTAATTAGAAAGAAAATGAAATACACATGAGAGGGTCGTAACCATTGAGATAGATGAAATAAAACATTAGTTATCAGGTATATATGATTGAAGGAAGGGGAAGGCATTTTAGCCGTTTCATATAGAAATATGCTGATTGCGAAATGAAGTGTTCGGAGTATAAGCTATTATAGTATAACATCCGGATTATCAGTGAAAACTAAATTTGATAGTCAGTTGTCATTTGACATTAAATGTATAAATATGTAATTATAACGTCCAATATATTTAAAATCATACTGTTGATGGAAACGTCTTATAGACAAAGTAAAGGTTGCAATTTTGTTGTGCATTAAAAAACCAGAACAAAAAATTATTTGTCAAGCATAGATTTTGAAAGACTTTAGAACACATTCAGAATACTGTAACACAACTTCACAGTTTAATGAGGTGATTGGTGATGTCTGAGTAAAAAATATCAAAAACTCGTGGAACATTTGAAAATCTAATTTCAGCAATCACCATCAATAGCCGAAAAGATCCAAATTCTTTTGTGAAGCCTTGTATGATCTACATATTTATATGTAAGACATTTTGTATGCTGAAATTGATTTCAGTTAGATAATGCGTAGCACAGTTGAAAATTCCCCTTCAGCATTACTTTCATTAAACAGTAATGAACTCGAAATCTTTTCTGCAGCCCTGCATATGATGTAGAAACAGAACAAGACAAGAATGAGCAACCCCAAAGTGATGACAATGTTGATTGCGTTTTTCGACGCAAAAGGTGTGTTCCACCAGGAGTTTGTTTCTCCAAGAGAGACCGTCAACGCTGCCTACTACGTGGATGTTCTCGAAAGATTGAGAAAAAAAGGCTATCCTTGTACGAAAGGAGATCGCCGCTACCACTGTAAAAAAACAAACAAACCCGGAAACGTTACTCTATCTGGTGGGGCAGCAGTGTGGCCCACCGGCTCTGTTATGTTTCCGCATATTTCGGTCAGATATTCAGAAATGTTTCTCTATATTTTGGAAACATTTACGTGCATTTCGTAAATGTTTCTTTATATTTCAGTCAGATATTCAGTAACGTTTCTGCATATATCAGAAATGTTTTTGTATACATCGGAAAGGTTTCTGCATATATCGGAAATGTTTTTGTATACATAGGAAAGGTTTCTGTATATATCGGAAATGTTTTTGTATACATCGGAAATGTTTCTGTGTGTTTTGGAAATGTTTCTGTATATTTCTGTATCATAATTTCTTTTATTTAGGAGAACGATACACTTTTTTTTTAAAGAGTTAATGTTTATCCGATTCAATTTTATTGCATATTAGTATTAAACTTGCAGTTAATCTTTTGTTGTACATACAAAGTTAAATAACTCCTTCGATAGTTTCTCTATACTTTCGTTCCACGAATCTATAATAAATATTAGATATTTGATTGATGAATAATATTATATAGTACTAGTATTAGTAAAGTACAGATAGCACCTTTTATACATCTTTATCATCTTTTCGTTTTGAGATTGGTTCCGATTCATAACTTTTCTAATGATGAAATGGATCCTTTATATGACAGAACAAATTCCTAATTTCATTTATACTATACGTTTTTCACTCAGTTTTTATGAATCAGATATTTGTAAATAAATAACGTTGAAAATTTGATTTATAGATCTATATATAATTCTTTTTTTAAATGCAGCCTCATAAGTTCCATCCTCTAAATAGATACACAATGAAAATATTTAATTTCCCTATACATATAAATAGATATATTTTAGCAATACCTTTCAATTTTTTTTTTTAATCTTGCAAATAGATATACTATTCGAAAATATTTTATATCTATGGTAATTATTTTATTTTCACGAATTGTATACTTATAAACAGATATATTGAAAAAAATGTTTTGTCTATTTGTAAATATTTTTATTATAGTGTTTTACAAGGATCATGCTTCTAAATATATTCAGTTAAAGGTATTATTTTATTCGTATAACTTCAGAAGTGCTGAGATAACCTGAGAAAATATATATCTTTTTAAAATTATACAGTTCATGAAATAAAATAATTATTTACATATACGAAATCTTTTGACATAATATCTCTACTTACAAGATTAAAAAATATATTTATTTAAAGGTATTAAAAATAATACATCTCTTTTGGGAAATAAAGCATTTTCATAATGTACATGTATCTGTTTACATAATGGAATTCACGAAACCGGATTTCAAAAAAGAATTATTTATTGATTTATAAATCAAATTTTCAATTATATTTATTTATAAATATCTGATTCATAAAAAATGAAGGAAAAACGCATAGTATAAGTGAAATTAGGAATTTGTTCTTTCATATAAACGATACATTTCATCATTAGAAAAGTTATGAAACGGAACTGATCTCAAAAGGATAAGATGTTAAATACGGTGTTATCTGTACTTCATTAATACTAGTACTACATTATTATTCATCAATCAAATATATAATACTTATTATAGGTTCATGGGACAAGAGTATAAAGAAACTATCGAACGAGTTATTTAACTTTGTATAACAAAAGATTAACTGCAAGTGTAATATTAATATGCAATAAAATAAAATCTGATAATATTAATTTTTTTTTTAAAAGCATATTGTTTTCTCGAATAAAATAAATTATAAAACAGAATACTTACAGCTCATATAAATACGTTGCATCTGCATCTGTTTTAAGCTGTCTTTCCTCTCAAGAACAATACAAATCACGTGATAATGACATGTGCAGTAGGACGGAGTAGATGAGTATGCGCAAATATTACTTCATTTCGAATTCCATTTTTAAACTTTACACGGAATGAGTGTAACATTTTCGAATTTTTCAGTAACCAACATTTGACACTACCTATTCGAAAACATTTCCGCTATGGAATGTAACGTTTCTGATTTCTTCAGAGTATTCACCGCTTTGAATATTTTTCCGAAAATACGTGTAACGATTCTGAAATAACTAGTAACTGAGGAGAACACAAAGTTTACTATAAATTTCCGGAAACCTTTCCGCCTTGTGCCGAAACGCTTCTCAGTTATTTTACAGTGTGGGTGCTCGCAGCCACACCGCTTTGCGCGTCCGTGAGTTCTTGGAGAAGCACAACTTGACAACGCTGCTATAGTCTCCTTACAGTCCCGACTTGACTCCGGCAGACTTCTTTTGTTTTCGATGTTTCGATTTTTAAACAGTGAACAACCAAAATTAGTTACTTTTGAAGAGAAACTACCATCATGCATGACACTTTTACTTTATACATGTTTATTAACTGGAATTAAAGTTATCGATCATGTTTGGCAGTTTTTATTTTTTTTTATTCTTGAGCTTACTATACATATTTGGCAGAACATTTTTACAAAAATCTATGTTTAAACCACTGGATATTTTCTTCTATTTTATAGTATCTTCTTTTGGCTTTACAAGGACGGGAATTGCATTTATCCGAAAAGACGCAATTTCTAATCAAAATATGTAATTTATTCTAATATATTATGTCGTATTTTAAAGAAATTTATTTATACATTATATATATTTAGGACGTTTCAATCTGTTCCAGAAATCATATTTTCAATAAACCATTTTAGTTCTAAAATTCATTTGTTTTTGTTTCGTTGTTTACAATTATGTTTCTATATATATTTTTTTCTTTTAAACTTTGTGCGGAGACTTTTTTAATAAAATACTATTGAGGCTCAAAACATTTCTTATTTGAAAATTCGCTGAAAAGATGTTTTCAGTGGTCTCCTTTTAAAGAAATAGATCTTGAAAAGGCTTTTCGTAGAAGAAACGCAATTTAAAATTTCATGAAATTGCATTCTAGATTATTTTATTCCACTTTATTCGTTAGTAATTTTTTTTTTCATCTCAGCCGAGAACTGATATTGAAAAAATATATGGTTCTTATATATTTTTTTCAATAAATCTTATACGGATAGATCTTAGATTTTTTTCTCCGTATATCTTAATTTTATACATATTGATATGTATTTACTATTATAAACAATAAAGTATAATAACTCTCTAATATAATCTCTCGAAAATATTACCGTAAGCTTCTTCTGTTTTAAAAATAAATATTTCTGTTTAGTATATATATATATATATATATATAGATATAATACTTACTATGAATAATCAGTGATAATTCCATAGCTTTTTAGCTCACAGGCTATCAAAGCCTGAGAGCTAATGTGCCCGCCCGTTCTGCATGTATGTATGTACGTACGTATGTATGTACGTAACACGATAACTCTTGATAGAAATATGCAATTTTATTAAAATTTTGTTTATAGAATTATTGTTATAAGGCGATTCCCTGATTAGTTTTGGGGGTTCATTGGTTAAGTATAAAGGGAGAACGGGGGGCTAATCCCCCCATTAATTTATATAAATGGGTCTTTCATGCAGAATTATCCGATTTGATTCAAATTTTGTTTATAGGCACATTGGGATAAGGGGCTTCCCTGATTAGTTTTGAAGTTTCATTGTTTAAGTATAAAGGGGGGAACGGGGGCTAACCCCCCTTAATTTAGATAAATGGGTTTTTTATGCAGAATTATCCCATTTTCTTCAAATTTTGTATATAGGTTCATTTTGATAATCCGCTGCTGTAAACAGTTTTGGGGGTTCATTGGCTAGGTATAAAGGGGGAAAGGGGGGATAATACCCCCCTTTAATTTAGATAAATGAGTTTTTCATGCAGAATTAGCCGATTTTCTTCAAATTTTGTATATAGGTTCATTGTGATAATGCGCTTCTCTGAATAGTTTTGGGGGTTCATTGGTTAAGTATAAAGGGGAAAGGGTGGGCTAATCCCCCCTTAATTTAGATAAATGGGTTTTTCATGCAGAATGATCAGATTTTCTTCAAATTTTGTATATATATTCATTGTAATTAGAGACTTCCCTGATTAGTTTAAGGGGTTCATTAGTTAACTAAGAGGGGGGTAACGGGGGGATAACCCCCCTTAATATATTTTCGATTTCTTTATTTTTCGAGGGTCTTATTTCAAATTCTTTGAAATAAGAGTAGTTTAGAGTAGAGTAGAGTGTTTTAGAATTAGTGTGAATACCCTGTGAGCTCAATGCCCTCAGTTTAATTGGGCAGTTTTCTTTTTATTATAATGTCTTTTCCTTCGTTCTTCACATGTGTTTTCATTTTAAATATATATATATATATATATATGTATATACAGGGTACATAGGAAAGTTCCTTTAACCTGAAAATACTTGCGAATGGAGAAAGCTATAGCTATGCAAGTGAGGTAACGGTATAGTAAAGCGACTACGCCCGACCTAATGCAAACGACAGCATCCCCCCTAGTGGTGAAATTTGAAAGATAGCCATTGAAAATAGAAAACGAAAAGAGGTACAGCAAAATGTCCAATTAGAAAGTTTTAGAGCATCCACTAATTAGTACGAAACGACATTTGGATCACACGGATAAAATAAATCGTCGCCTGTATACTAAAAAATGTCCGAAAACGATGCGCGACGATTCTACTCTGCATATTCACATTTCGGGAATTTAGCAGTGCGCAGTTGCAGATTGTGACGTTGTCCTGTAGTGTAACGTCTGTAAAACTTTCATTTCCAATGCATTTAAAATGTTAGTTTTAAAGGTTTTGGCGCTCGCGTGATACAAACAGCATAACCTCATAGTAAAAATTTATCGATGGCAGACGTTAATTTTAATCCGAGTGTGCGAGTGATTTTATTTTAAAACTTTTATTTTCTGTGTTGTGGGAATCTTAATCGTTGTCTAGAGACGAGTTGAAAGTAAGTGTTCTTTTTTTAGAGTGACTTTAATTAAATGGAATTCTGAATGATTCTAAATGAATGAGATCATACAAAAGGTACATGTCTTAAAGTAGTGTATTAAAATTAATCTTTTCTTGGAGTTTGGAGTTAGAATTTTGGAGCTGTGTGCAAATAGTGAGCTTCGCTGAGTTCGAATATTGTGAGATGATACTTATTTACCGCGAACGCTAACGAAACGCGACGCATGCTGCGCGGGAGTATGCCGTTCGTTTTCCAGCTGGGTCATATTCAAGTGCAGTTACCATTGTAAATGTAGTGTGACGGCTCAGGGAGTCAGGAAGCACTAGAAGTCGTTCGCGTTCTGGCATACCAGTGAGTGCAGGACAAGAGATAAAAGCACAACCAGAAAAGGGAATTGATTAAAACTACAAAATATGTTTTGTTGAGTACATTTTGGTTGTTTTAAGCAAAATTTTTAGTTGAAGTAAAAAATTGGTGTTGTTGCATAGACAAAAAAAATATTGTTAACACTCTTACAAAATTTTTAAAAAAATTCATCAATTTTACTTGAATTAATAAAATCTGTTTTTTTTTTAAATATTTACAATAACTTTGTAATTTACATTTGTAATTCCAGCAAAATTTTGTTGTTTGTGCAAAATTTCATTTGTTGTGTAGTGGCCATAACTCTCTCACGTAACTTGGTTTATTTGACTTATATAGCTATATAATTAAAGGATTAACATAATTTTGGTTAATTAAAACTTTTTTAATTGGGACGGACCAAGGTAGTTTTAAAAAACCCTCTCCCATTTATTACTTTATTCTACCTTTACAAGAAGAAAGTATTGGATTCCTGAAAATTTTCGACTTCCGGTTTTCGACGGATTTTACGTTTTAGAAGGGCATGAACAGGATTTGGCTGTTTTTAGAAAATGACTATCTATGACTCTGTCTGTCTGTATTGGACAAAAATTTTGAACTCCCAGTGAAAACCCAGCATACGGCAACACATTTGATTTTGAATTCATTTTCTGAAGTGAATTAAGCCTGTAATCCTTGAATAATAACCAATGAATTTTTATCCTGTTTTTTATAGGCGTAATACACTACAGAAAATGAATTACAACTTAAATATGTGTTGCCGTAAGCTGGGCTTTGTATTGTCGTCTCATGTTTGCCGAAGAAATTTGTGTTCTCATGATGACATTTCCATTTTGTGCTGCGGTTGCAGCCGGTCCAACATATATAAGAGTGATAAATGCCAATTTGTGATATCGTTCATTGTAGCTCAGTGGTAGAGCCTCAGAACGCTATTATGAAGACCCAGGTACGATTCCCAGCTTGGGACATTGTTCAATCTGTCGGTTTACGTTTGAACAAAAGCAGGATAAAAATTCACTTGTTATTAAACAAGAATTACAGGCGTAATTCACTGCTGAAAAAATAGTTAAGATTACATAATAGATTGGTTCATTTAACAAAAGATTTTGTTATCAAAACAAAAAATAATTTTAAAGTAAATATTATAATTGTTTCTTTAACAAAAACTTTTTGTTGTTAAAACAAAAAAATATTCTTAAAATTAAACAAAATAATTGTTTTTTAAAAAAAGTTTTTGTTGCCGAAACTAAAAAGAACTCTTAAAATAACATGTAATTATATTTATTTTCAGAAAACTTTCAACAAAAGAATTTTCTTAATTCAAGTAAAATTGGACTATTTTACTTCAATTAACAAAACAATTTTTTGCTGACGATACAAAATTTTTTTGTTGGAATTGCAAAAATATTTTTTTGTTGATTCAAAAAAAATTTCCATTGACCCATATTTAAACAAAAAGTTTTGTTGGGCCAACCACATTTTTGTTAATTCAACAAAACTTTTTTCTGGCTGCATGGTTTGTGGCTTAACACGGGCCCGAGTATGGCAAATAATGTATGGTAAACATGCATATCCCTATCATTTCACAGTTAAACATGCACTGTTGCCACGGGATAATCAGCGTAGATTTGATTACAACTGGGCGTTGATTAATGCTGAAGGTAAGTCAGATTTTTCTGTCCAACACTGTTTGATCGGACGAGGCACTGTTTCAATGTGCCAGAGTACTAAACCGACACAATACCTAACTAATGGGCACTGGCAAATCTCTTTTGGGGACAATCAACCAGACACTAAGTGCGCTGGTCCATTAACGTGTGGTGTGGTTTCTGGAAGATCGCTTACTGGGACTTGTGTTCTACGAAGGCACATTAATCGGATATAGGAACCTCCAACTATTACAGAATATCATTCCTGACTTTTTAGATGACATTCCCCTCTCCGCATTACAGGACTTGTGATTCCAACCTGGCGATGTCCCAGCACACTAGCCCGCTGCAGTGCAAATTTCTCTCAAAGATTGTTTTGGACAACAGATTATCGGGTATGCTGGTAGTGTAGAATGGCTTCCACGTCCTCACTCTGTTGTATGTCTTCCAGTGGGGTTACATAAAAGATAAGGTTTATGCAACTCCACCTGTAAATCTGCTGAATCTACGTTGTCGTATTGAAGACGTTTGCAATAGTGTGACACTTTCCATGCTGAGAAATGTGCATGCAGAATTACTCTCACAAATGCAAACGTGCATCGTGAGCAATGGCGAACTGTTTGAACATACTGAACATCAACTTTTTATCACTGTGAGACCGTTTGACTTTTTTGTTTTTGTTTTTGTGTGATTTTATCAAAATGTATTGACGTAAGTACGTATTTATGCAATAAATTGTGCATATTTCTTCATACTTCTGTCCTTTCAAACGTTTACACAAAATGGAGTGGATCGATTTCGGAAAATTTTGGGTATAGAGGTGAGGATTTATATTATCCGTGTGAAACAAATATTGTTTTGTACTAATTAATTGATGCTCTAAAACTTTCTAACTAGAAATTTTGCTCCATCTCTTTTCGTTTTCAATTTGCAATGACTATCTTCCAAATTTCGCCAGTAGGGGGCGCTGCTCTCTTGCATAGCTTTGGCTCCCTCCGTTCGCAAGTATTTTCAGGTTAAAGGGACTTTGCTATGCACCCTGTATATATTATGTCTGAAAATAAGATGATATTTTAAATGTGCCGTAAGATTGTTTTACGATGAAAGCAGAAATTTCCATTTCCTATTATCTGTAATCTTTGCGTTTTATCATCGAAAGAGACAGAATGAAATAATGCGGGTAAAATATAAATATTCTCTGTAAAACGGATAATTAATTTGCAGGGACTGTTTGCATAAGTTAATTAAAAAGTCAACAATTTTTGAGAACCATCTCTCTATCTCTTTCTCAATATCTCTCTTTTTATCTCGTTTAAACGCGGTATAAAGGAATTATTAAGATTTATTACTAAATTGATTTTGAAAATATTTTAAGTGCTATGAAAAAATATTTGAATTAACCAAATGAAAAGAATCGCTGCTACATTGAGTTGCTAAACATAGTTAATTTCAATTTCATTTAAATGAGCAAAATGCTGCTTCAAAAGTTTGATGCTGTTTACAGTAACTTATATGTAATCAGCAGTGAAAAAAAATTAAACACTAATTTAAATCCTTGTCATTTCCCGTAATGGTAATTCTATTTTGTCTGATTTGAAATGAAATTAATTTAGCATTTTCACTGTACATTTACCCACGACTCTTCCTTTGACAATCTCTTTAATTAAGTTTGATTTTTTGTGGAAAATTTTAATTAGACATTCATCCTTTAGAGAAAGAAGCACAAAAGCACTTTATACATATTTTTAATTACTTTTAAGATTAGAAATATCTAATTATAAATATAAACTAAACTAAATATTTGTGAAAAGCAAATGAAAAATCAATTTGAAGAATTTCATTTTCATATATCTTATGTTTCTTATTTGACTATAAATTTTGAAATAATTTAAATTGAACAAAAAAATCGTGTTACTTGGAAACAATTGTAACATTTCTTAATATACGAGAGCTTAAAAAACTTCAATTTTCTCTGATTACCGAACTTCTATACTTTTGTGATATTTGTCTAAGTACTTGTATCTTTCAGCCTATTTTAAAGTACAATTATAATTTTTTATATATGTAGTAAATTATTGAAATTTGGGTTCACTTAACCTCAGGATGCTGGTTGCGTAGACCCAAGATATTTCTTCATAGAATAATCCTTTAAAACAGGGGAAGACATAGGATCTGTAAATAACATACCTAGAGTAATTTTAATTATAAAAAAATTATTTAAGCTTGAAATTAAAATGGAAACTGTTTTCAATATACATCAAAATTTGTTTGAAGCTGAATGATATATTTTAGTAGACCTTTATGTCTTGCTCCTCATCAGTGTGTACTGACAAAATTGTTTTTATATCACACCAATTATAATGTAAATTATCCATAGACATACGTATTGGGAAAAAAAGCTGATGTTCCTCCTAAGAAATGTTTCTCCCGACCTTATAGAATTTAAACATTCCTCGAAATTTTGGTCATTTAATTTTCGTACATTCTGCTCCCAGGAGATATTTTGGGTTCACGTCAGTAAATAAATTCACGTGAATAGTGACTAAACCATTTGATGAAATAAACTAAAATAAAGTAATTAGTAAAAATTTCTTTTAGAGAAAATATAATATTTATAACAAAACATATGTATTTACAGATCATTTAGACTAAATTCAGAAGTGGGTGTCAGTAACTCTATTTTTAGGTTATGAGCGCATTTCTTATACATTTTTACCATGTTAAGTAATTATCTATATAGATAACACTTTTGTTTTTATTATGTTATAGCGTAAGTAAGAAGTGTAAAATCTCTTTGCTTTTTGAGGAACTGCAATGTGCAAAGATGTGGAGATGGAAGTTATCAGATAAAAAAATTTGTTGCTTTTAACATAAAGATGCATACCCTCAACTGGTAGAATGCGATAAGAGCTGGAACGTATTTGGTCGCCACATATTCTGGCTAAGTCTATTAACTGTTACTATATTTCTGAATCACTCCAACTCTCAACATAGTTTAAACAGGATTTCTCTAAAACATTTTTTTTTGTTTTCTGTTTAAAGTACAACATAAAAGGTCCACGTAACCCGCATTTATGATATGTTAGACATGATATGTTAATTTTTTAATTTAATACAGTATCCACGAGAAAGGCATTTGTATATATGTCCCTCAAAAAAATTATCAGAACAATAGCTTTGTTAACTGTGTAGTCATTGAAATATAATATTTAAAAAAAAATTAAATAAATGTAATAGCGGCCTTTATCATATATATTATTTTTCCTGTCAACATCCCTTTTTCTAAGAAAATATGAAACTCAGAGCGACGAATGAGATACCATATCAAAGGTATTTGAACCGGCTTCTGACATAGTACACTTACATTTTTTTTAAAAACATGTTTTTCGATTAAAAATTGCTGTTAATTAAAAATTAAATCCACATTGTTTTCATAAATGAAATGAGACGTTTTCTCAAATCAATGTTGCCACAAAAATAAAATACTGCATTATCGGCTGACGTCATCCTCTAATGCAATTAAAATACGATTGTTAATTTATTTCTTGCGCGTACTTTTTGAAAAAATATCGAGCTTTTAATCGGGTTTTTATTTAATTTTTATGCTTGCGTCACCTATTGTTTATTTACTTTCATTAATCATGGCTGTGTTTATGCGTACTGTATCGGAGCACCAGTAGAAAACGTAATTTAAGGATTATCTGCCAATTAGATATACATTTCATTAGGATTTACAAAAATTGTAACTATTTATTTTTTAATAATTTATTAAGCTGATAAGAGAAGTCTGACGTCACTTAAATGGTTGCCGGATCATAAAGCTTGGACATCCCATGTTTACGTTCTCATATAGGCTTGCAAAAAAGTTGTGTACCAAATACTTATATCTGTATTTAAGACATTTCAGGAACAGTTTTGCAAAGTCTGAGGAAAGGCTTTCATATGAATTCACTAAAAGTCTGATTCAGTGTTAATTTTTTTCTAAATCAGTTTTTTTTTAGTCTTGGCAACCTAAAGAAATGACCTTGGTGAAAGAAGAAAATTTGGCAACAAATTTTCTGGCAATCTATTCCCATTTTCTTATACAAAAGCAATTATCATATATATGATTTCTGTTGTCAACATCTCCTTTTCTTTTCACATCAAGAAATACAATGATGAATAAGGTATCATTCGAAAAGTTTTTGAACAAGTTTCTGACATAGTACACTCGCTTTTCGTTAAAACACGCTTTTTTCGTTTTTTTTTAATCAGTTAATTAAAACTTAGTGCAAAAACGTATAATCTCAAAAATTGTAGTGCGAAGGTTTCGCACGGGTCCATCTGGTTGTTTGTTAGAATATTTAAATGATTTTATTTAGAGTTTTCGTAACACAAATAAGATCACAAATAAAGTGTTTATAAAATTTGTATCAAATCTAAAATATGGTGTGATGAATATCATTTAGAGACGATATTTGCCCTTTCAAGAGGGAAGAAAGAAATCATTTTTTAATATAATATCTCTGATTTATAATATATTATCTCAGATCTAAAATATGGTGTGATGAATATCATTTAGAGACGATATTTGCCCTTTCAAGAGGGAAGAAAGAAATCCCTTTTTAATATAATATCTCTGATTTATAATATATTATCTCAGAAACTAATCAGAAAGTTCATTAAAATTTATATCGAGACTAGTTTTAGGATATAGACTCGCATTCTGGTTTCAAAATTATATGTGTACATTTAAAATGTTAAAGTTTCAGTTGCTATTAGATTTAGAAAAGGCCTTCTAAACCTGTTTTCTTAATCTAAATTTAAAAGATACAAAATTTTGATGGAACTGCTATTTTCGTTTTTCCCTGCGAAAATTTAGACATTTAAAAATAAATTGAGGATTATTATTTTTTTTTAATCCCCAATTCATATTCATCAAACTGAAATTTTGTGACTAAATAATAATGTAATAAAGTTTATAGAACGATAAATGTAATAAAAATCTGTTAGCTTGTGAAAGATATGGAATATTCAGGAACGGTGCAAAGAATATACACAGAAATACAGTTTTAGCAACTATTTATTATTCTATATTATCACACCCAAATTTTATTATATTTGTTTTAAACGTAACAGAATTGCATGGGTGTCTGAAAAAGTGGCCTATGTTGTAAATTTAAATTATACATAAATTAGGACTTATTAATGCCAACTATTAATGTCATTGATTAGCGATGTCCTGAGCACCTAGGCCCTTCTTCCGATCTTAATTACCCTCCCCCCTTTTGTCTTCACGCTAAGCATTGACGAGTAATAAAAAACTAATTAGGTGGGTAAGGAAAATAATAATATTATTTTAGTTTATTGTTTTAATATTTTTATTTAAACTTGTATACTATGAAATTACAATTTTTTACATTGGGTAATTATCAATCATTCCAGATAGGCACTTTTCCAACAAAGGAATACTCTGAAATGACATTTTCAAAACTGAGCAAAAAATACTCAAATCTGAGTATGTCGCATAGTCAAAAGGCTCCGAATCAAAATTACACAAGTTTGAAACATGTACATACTCATTTATGAAAACATGCACACATTCAAAAATAAAACATCATGTGCTCATAGTCGCATATGTCCATGTTTCAAAAATGAGTATGAACTGACTTCCATGTGCTCATTTTTGAGTATTTCCATGTTTCAAAAATGAGTTTGAATTGATTTTAATCATTTGTGAGTATGTACATGTTTCGAAAATGAGTATGAACTGACTGAGTTTTGAGTAAATCCATGTTTCAATATTCTGAGTATATCTGGTATTTCAGAATTGAAAGCAATAAGGTCGTCATATTTGAAACAAAAAGTTTCATAACAAAATGAAGACATTGGTTTACTCAGATTTAAAAGTGTCATTTTTCTCAGCAAACACAGCTTTCCAAAATTTCTAACATTGGCCCTTTTTTCAAACACCCACTGAATTATTAAACAAAGATTATCTTTAAAAGGAATCTGGAAAGTGAAACATTATAAATGTTAAGAATCACTACGCTGAATGTAATTAAAAAGCGCTGTAAAAGAAACTTCATTATTTCATATATATCGTTCGTCCTAATACTTAAATTTAAACAGTGATATGTACATTATAAATATTATTTTAAAAACAACTTCAAATAATATAAAAAATATTTGATCGATAAAAAAAGGACGAGGCTGTATCCTGGCCGTTATTTTAAGTTGAAAAACACAACGGTGTAAATATTGAGGTGTTCTATTAAGCTATTATTAAGCTAGTATTGATGTTTTATACGAGCTAACTTATAAAGCACAAAAATATAAAATAAATGATATCCTCCTGACACAACGGAATCCGCAGATAATATAAATGCAAGCTCTTGATTTCTAAATTTTGCGCTACACTCACATCATAAAATGACGTCAGTGCAAATAACGTCAATTAGTATCTAAACATGCTCTAAATAGTGTTTTTCTTTGCATGGGACATATTTCATGTATCTATATTTAATAGTTTAAATATTATTAAATGTTTCGTGATGAGCAATTTGCATGAAGCTCAGAAATTAAACTGAGGGTTTAGAAATGTAAAATGTAAAAACAAAATGTCTAAAATCATTCGTAGCAAAAAGAATATGAAAAGACATTTAATAAGCTTCAGAAATGTTCTCAAACATCACATTTTTTTAATTTCTTCCAAAAAGAGAAAAGCGGAATTTATTTTAATTATTCTTTTCAAAAGATAGCTTTTATACAATTTAATTTATTTAATTTACTATCTTCATAAAAATGTGAAACTGTGAAAACAAAAATTTAATGTATAAAATATTTGGCTTTTCAAATTAATTTAATAAACGAGTCTTTTATTAACGTAACCGAATAAATTTGAAATTACAAATTAGAAATCTATGAAGATGTTCTAAAATCCTAATTCATGTATATTCCTTTCTGAATATATATTTATTTGAAACGTTCGTTAAACTCACACACTTAAGCTATTTTTAAATTTCTTAAATTTAATTATTAATTAAAAGTGATATATTGTAACAAATACTTATTTAAATTTATATGTTTTGCTTGTTTCGCTCGGCGAACAATATACTAAAAGGATTTTTTTCATGATAATTGACAGTTTTATTGAAACTAAATTGGAATAACTTCTGTTATGAATATAAAACCAATATTAATTATCTTTTAAATATATATGCAATATTTTGTAAGATTTTTAAATTAAATTATAAGCTATTTGATACTTTGTATTTATAACATAAAAATATTGATTCATATGTAAGTTCACTGCAGATTTGTAAAAAACAAATTCTCGAAGTATTTTCATATTATAAATTTATGAATACAATAATATTTCAGTTATTCTTAATTATTAGATACGTGAATAAATTAGAAATTAGAAATGAATGTTTACCATTTAAAATACTACAATTGTTTCATTAATTAACTGATGAGAGAAACGTATCATTTATGAAATATTTTGTGTCTTTTACCTAACTTTGCAATATTAAAATTATCTCTTTTTTCAATCTTAAATAAATATTTATTAGTGTTTGTCTTTGGTTGTGTTATCTAGATTAAAAACATTTTCATTAAGACACATCTTAAAATTCCACTGTTTCTAAATTGATTTACAGTATTACATTCTCCAACAAATTTTCTGTCAAACAAATGTGCCCTCATGTCCAAATTTATCTCACATGAACCAAAATAATGATAATTCATGAAATATTCAATCTATGTAATCCATTTTTTAGGGAATGTGTGAAAAACAAGCCTAATTAGCAACGTCCAATCAAAAGCGATTAAACGGTTTCTGATATGAAAAAAAGACATTATGTCATCCGACGGTGAATCAAGAGCTTTGCACGAAGTGAATGTCTGAGTGAATTATTTCAATACAGTGTTTAATTCCAATGCATACGGACTCAAAACTATTTCTTATGGTTCCGAAGAATCATTTGAAAGAATCTGTAAAGTGGAGAATTACCTGCCGTTTAGAAGCACGACAGACAATCATGGAAGCATCGAGATGTGTGAATATTTCGAGTAAGACAGTCTCCACCCTATGGAAATAATTTCAGAACTCTGGAACTGTTGTAAGGAGGCCTGGGAAATGTCGTAAAAGAATAAAAACAGCTTCTTAAGATTGATATATCACAATCACCGCCCGCCGTAACAGAAAGTCTACTGCTCGGCAGTTAAGGTCAGAGCTTGCAGCCAACACTGGAACTGTTGTATCATTGTATACAGAAGGCTTAATGAAAAATATATTTTTTGACAGAAAATCATGTGTATGTGTTTCACTGTCTTCACAGCAAAAGAAGGATCGCTTTAATTGGTGCAAAGAACGTCAGAACTGGAGTGATAACTAATGGAACCATGTTTTCTCTACTGATGAGTCAAGGTTTAACATCTTATTCTAAACGTGTTTACATCTGAAGGGAGTCAGGAAGGTGAACTTTTCCATTCAGCATTATTGAACATGACCGTATCGATAGTGCAGGAGTGATGGTATGGGGAGGAATAATGATATATGTACGTATGCCTCTACACATTTTCAACAGCGGACCTGTTACCAACCAGAGTTATCAGAATGAGGACTTAGAATCTTATGTAAGATTTTTCAAAGGTGCATATGGATTTGACTTTCTATTTATCCTGTCAGCACACGCGCTGGGATAAAATCCACCCCAGCTCACAACTATTACTTAAAAATGTGCGAAAATCGTTCGTGATCATTCTGAGCTTTATAGTACCTTTCAAGCTGAAAGATGTGGCCAAAAAGGATTTACCTCCGGTTGTGATATTTTCCATTCTTTTGTTATAAAAATGTCACGTGGGAGGAAATTTACCCCACGCGTGTTATAACGTAACCCATAATGATAGGAAAATGTTTATGTAAAAAATATAGTGTGCAAATAATAATATAATTTTTCTTTTAAACGTTAACAACTCTTGCACATACAGTTTCTATATATCAGTTTTATATTTTTTTGTATTTTTATGGATGAATTTGGATGATTGTAGAAGCTTTGTATGTAATCTTAGTGCTAGATTTTTTTTTTAAATATAAAAAAAAACCCCTCTTATTTTAAGTTAAATTATGTTCTTTATTGATTTACAGTTTATTTCAAAATATAAATTTTTGCTTATAATCAAACCGGGGGGAAATTGACACAAGAAAACCCATTGGGGTAAAATTTATCCCGCGCGTGTAGTAACGTAATGGAAAGAGTCGCGTGTGCTGATGGGTTATAAATGATAATGCTCGTCCACATCGAGCAATTTGATGAATACCTTGAAAGTGAAGCCATTGAGTGAATACCGTTGCCAGTAAAATTTCCTGATCTGAATCCGATAAAGATACCGTGTATCCTTGGATGTTCTTTTCTTTTTTTTTCTTTTTTTTTCCTATTTCTAAATGGGTTACTAAGATAGTAATTTAAAACTGCAGAACAAAAAAATGAAAAATGTGAAAACAATCTCCAAAAAATAAATTTTTGAAATAGTATATATTCATATTTTTATTAAATGAAATGTGAGTTTGAGAGCAGAACACCACCTTCCCTAATTGTGTTATTTATTTATTTGTTTTTTATTTCCATCCTGAAAAAGGGGTTGGCAATGGAATCTGAAACTGCAAAAAAAAACGGAAAATATGAGAACGACCTCAAAAAAAAGTTAAAGAAAATATTAAACGTTCACTATTTTCATAAAAGGTACCAAGATCAGAAAAGAACCTCGTATACATGTGTATATCTATCTACATATATTGTTTTAATGCATGTAACTTTGATGACAAATTTAAACTGCAGAAAATCAGGAAACTGTGAAAATAATCTCCAAACAATATTTTTTAAACAATAGTAAACAGTCATATTTTTTAATAAAAGGTACCGTTGAGAGCAGAAAAGAATCTTGTATTTATAGGCAATTTTTATATTAAAAATTGCAACAAAATCGAAAACTATGATAGGATGATTTACAGTATCATTATTTAACTAAAACACTCATCTGGCTGCATGATGATATTCATTAGATTCAAGAAAATAAAATTAAATCAGCAGTTTTAAAGTAACCAGATTAATCATCGAAGTCATTCTGTCAAATTATGGGAAAATAAAGAATTTGAAGTTTTATAACAGTTATTGTAATCTCTTCTATATAAAATACATCAAAAATTTAACAACTAAGAAATGATGTTAAGATATATATTTGTTTTTAGCTATTTTTAGGTTTGATATTTTAGAAAAATAAGGAAGCATATAATTATATTTATTAATACATTTCTGTATTATCTATAGTAGGGACAGCGGGATGGTAAGATGTCAAGCTTAAGCTACCAAGAATTTTCTGGTTCTTAGTAAGTGGCATAAAAAGCTGTACATATATAATCCTTCTCTCTAACAGAAAATATTTGAAATTGTTTCATTTGTAATCATAAGATGAAAAAAATAATTTTTCCCAAATGAAGTCATGTAATTTGGAAAATATAACTATAACGTACACCTATTTTAAGAGCGATTTTTGAAACAATGTGAATTTAAATCTATGAATTATTTAAACAGAATTCGCCTTCTAGAAGCTTCAAATATGCGAATGCCAAATTACAGCTTATTCCGTAAAGTCGATTTTCAGCTAGGATTTAAAAACTATCTGCGTTACAATCTGTTTTCCAACGATTAAAAATGAATTTTACATTTCGAGTTCCAAACTTTCAACATTCATAATTTTTAACCTATTAGACTGAATTAATAATTTCTAGTTTGGCAGCCGATGCTAAAATGTACCGCAAAATCCAAATTTACTGTCAAATTTGGATGCTCGTAATGAAGATTCCGAAATTTGATACAATTTCTGTAAGAAGACGGCCTCTTAAGGTTATTATTTTATCATAAGTTGAAAGAAGATATAAATCTTAATCGAAAATGCATGATGTAATGTTAATATGTAATGTTGATGTAATGTTAATATGTAAAGTTTGTTTTTATTATGTTATAGCGTAAGTAAGAAGTGTAAAATCTCTTTGCTTTTTGAGGAACTGCAATGTGCAAAGATGTGGAGATGGAAGTTATCAGATAAAAAAATTTGTTGCTTTTAACATAAAGATGCATACCCTCAACTGGTAGAATGCGATAAGAGCTGGAACGTATTTGGTCGCCACATATTCTGGCTAAGTCTATTAACTGTTACTATATTTCTGAATCACTCCAACTCTCAACATAGTTTAAACAGGATTTCTCTAAAACATTTTTTTTGTTTTCTGTTTAAAGTACAACATAAAAGGTCCACGTAACCCGCATTTATGATATGTTAGACATGATATGTTAATTTTTTAATTTAATACAGTATCCACGAGAAAGGCATTTGTATATATGTCCCTCAAAAAAATTATCAGAACAATAGCTTTGTTAACTGTGTAGTCATTGAAATATAATATTTAAAAAAAATTAAATAAATGTAATAGCGGCCTTTATCATATATATTATTTTTCCTGTCAACATCCCTGTTTCTAAGAAAATATGAAACTCAGAGCGACGAATGAGATACCATATGAAAGGTATTTGAACCGGCTTCTGACATAGTACACTTACATTTTTTTAAAAACATGTTTTTCGATTAAAAATTGCTGTTAATTAAAAATTAAATCCACATTGTTTTCATAAATGAAATGAGACGTTTTCTCAAATCAATGTTGCCACAAAAATAAAATACTGCATTATCGGCTGACGTCATCCTCTAATGCAATTAAAATACGATTGTTAATTTATTTCTTGCGCGTACTTTTTGAAAAAATATCGAGCTTTTAATCGGGTTTTTATTTAATTCTTATGCTTGCGTCACCTATTGTTTATTCACTTTCATTAATCATGGCTGTGTTTATGCGTACTGTATCGGAGCACCAGTAGAAAACGTAATTTAAGGATTATCTGCCAATTAGATATACATTTCATTAGGATTTACAAAAATTGTAACTATTTATTTTTTAATAATTTATTAAGCTGATAAGAGAAGTCTGACGTCACTTAAATGGTTGCCGGATCATAAAGCTTGGACATCCCATGTTTACGTTCTCATATAGGCTTGCAAAAAAGTTGTGTACCAAATACTTATATCTGTATTTAAGACATTTCAGGAACAGTTTTGCAAAGTCTGAGGAAAGGTTTTCATATGAATTCACTAAAAGTCTGATTCAGTGTTAATTTTTTTCTAAATCAGTTTTTTTTTTAGTCTTGGCAACCTAAAGAAATGACTTTGGTGAAAGAAGAAAATTTGGCAACAAATTTTCTGGCAATCTATTCCCATTTTCTTATACAAAAGCAATTATCATATATATGATTTCTGTTGTCAACATCTCCTTTTCTTTTCACATCAAGAAATACAATGATGAATAAGGTATCATTCGAAAAGTTTTTGAACAAGTTTCTGACATAGTACACTCGCTTTTCGTTAAAACACGCTTTTTTCGTTTTTTTTTAATCAGTTAATTAAAACTTAGTGCAAAAACGTACCAGGAAATAATCTCAAAAATTGTAGTGCGAAGGTTTCGCACGGGTCCATCTGGTTGTTTGTTAGAATATTTAAATGATTTTATTTAGAGTTTTCGTAACACAAATAAGATCACAAATAAAGTGTTTATAAAATTTGTATCAAATCTAAAATGTGGTGTGATGAATATCATTTAGAGACGATATTTGCCCTTTCAAGAGGGAAGAAAGAAATCACTTTTTAATATAATATCTCTGATTTATAATATATTATCTCAGATCTAAAATATGGTGTGATGAATATCATTTAGAGACGATATTTGCCCTTTCAAGAGGGAAGAAAGAAATCCCTTTTTAATATAATATCTCTGATTTATAATATATTATCTCAGAAACTAATCAGAAAGTTCATTAAAATTTATATCGAGACTAGTTTTAGGATATAGACTCGCATTCTGGTTTCAAAATTATATGTGTACATTTAAAATGTTAAAGTTTCAGTTGCTATTAGATTTAGAAAAGGCCTTCTAAACCTGTTTTCTTAATCTAAATTTAAAAGATACAAAATTTTGATGGAACTGCTATTTTCGTTTTTCCCTGCGAAAATTTAGACATTTAAAAATAAATTGAGGATTATTATTTTTTTTTAATCCCCAATTCATATTCATCAAACTGAAATTTTGTGACTAAATAATAATGTAATAAAGTTTATAGAACGATAAATGTAATAAAAATCTGTTAGCTTGTGAAAGATATGGAATATTCAGGAACGGTGCAAAGAATATACACAGAAATACAGTTTTAGCAACTATTTATTATTCTATATTATCACACCCAAATTTTATTATATTTGTTTTAAACGTAACAGAATTGCATGGGTGTCATTGATTAGCGATGTCCTGAGCACCTAGGCCCTTCTTCCGATCTTAATTACCCTCCCCCCTTTTGTCTTCACGCTAAGCATTGACGAGTAATAAAAAACTAATTAGGTGGGTAAGGAAAATAATAATATTATTTTAGTTTATTGTTTTAATATTTTTATTTAAACTTGTATACTATGAAATTACAATTTTTTACATTGGGTAATTATCAATCATTCCAGATAGGCACTTTTCCAACAAAGGAATACTCTGAAATGACATTTTCAAAACTGAGCAAAAAATACTCAAATCTGAGTATGTCGCATAGTCAAAAGGCTCCGAATCAAAATTACACAAGTTTGAAACATGTACATACTCATTTATGAAAACATGCACACATTCAAAAATAAAACATCATGTGCACATAGTCGCATATGTCCATGTTTCAAAAATGAGTATGAACTGACTTCCATGTGCTCATTTTTGAGTATTTCCATGTTTCAAAAATGAGTTTGAATTGATTTTAATCATTTGTGAGTATGTACATGTTTCGAAAATGAGTATGAACTGACTGAGTTTTGAGTAAATCCATGTTTCAATATTCTGAGTATATCTGGTATTTCAGAATTGAAAGCAATAAGGTCGTCATATTTGAAACAAAAAGTTTCATAACAAAATGAAGACATTGGTTTACTCAGATTTAAAAGTGTCATTTTTCTCAGCAAACACAGCTTTCCAAAATTTCTAACATTGGCCCTTTTTTCAAACACCCACTGAATTATTAAACAAAGATTATCTTTAAAAGGAATCTGGAAAGTGAAACATTATAAATGTTAAGAATCACTACGCTGAATGTAATTAAAAAGCGCTGTAAAAGAAACTTCATTATTTCATATATATCGTTCGTCCTAATACTTAAATTTAAACAGTGATATGTACATTATAAATATTATTTTAAAAACAACTTCAAATAATATAAAAAATATTTGATCGATAAAAAAAGGACGAGGCTGTATCCTGGCCGTTATTTTAAGTTGAAAAACACAACGGTGTAAATATTGAGGTGTTCTATTAAGCTATTATTAAGCTAGTATTGATGTTTTATACGAGCTAACTTATAAAGCACAAAAATATAAAATAAATGATATCCTCCTGACACAACGGAATCTGCAGATAATATAAATGCAAGCTCTTGATTTCTAAATTTTGCGCTACACTCACATCATAAAATGACGTCAGTGCAAATAACGTCAATTAGTATCTAAACATGCTCTAAATAGTGTTTTTCTTTGCATGGGACATATTTCATGTATCTATATTTAATAGTTTAAATATTATTAAATGTTTCGTGATGAGCAATTTGCATGAAGCTCAGAAATTAAACTGAGGGTTTAGAAATGTAAAATGTAAAAACAAAATGTCTAAAATCATTCGTAGCAAAAAGAATATGAAAAGACATTTAATAAGCTTCAGAAATGTTCTCAAACATCACATTTTTTTAATTTCTTCCAAAAAGAGAAAAGCGGAATTTATTTTAAATATTCTTTTCAAAAGATAGCTTTTATACAATTTAATTTATTTAATTTACTATCTTCATAAAAATGTGAAACTGTGAAAACAAAAATTTAATGTATAAAATATTTGGCTTTTCAAATTAATTTAATAAACGAGTCTTTTATTAACGTAACCGAATAAATTTGAAATTACAAATTAGAAATCTATGAAGATGTTCTAAAATCCTAATTCATGTATATTCCTTTCTGAATATATATTTATTTGAAACGTTCGTTAAACTCACACACTTAAGCTATTTTTAAATTTCTTAAATTTAATTATTAATTAAAAGTGATATATTGTAACAAATACTTATTTAAATTTATATGTTTTGCTTGTTTCGCTCGGCGAACAATATACTAAAAGGATTTTTTTCATGATAATTGACAGTTTTATTGAAACTAAATTGGAATAACTTCGGTTATGAATATAAAACCAATATTAATTATCTTTTAAATATATATGCAATATTTTGTAAGATTTTTAAATTAAATTATAAGCTATTTGATACTTTGTATTTATAACATAAAAATATTTATTCATATGTAAGTTCACTGCAGGTTTGTAAAAAACAAATTCTCGAAATATTTTCATATTATAAATTTATGAATACAATAATATTTCAGTTATTCTTAATTATTAGATACGTGAATAAAGAAGAAATTAGAAATGAATGTTTACCATTTAAAATACTACAATTGTTTTATTAATTAACTGATGAGAGAAAATGTGTCATTTATGAAATATTTTGTGTCTCTTATCTAACTTTGCAATATTAAAATTATCTCTTTTTTCAATCTTAAATGAATATTTAATAGTGTTTGTCTTTGGTTGTGTTATCTAGATTAAAAACATTTTCATTAAGACACATCTTAAAATTCCACTGTTTCTAAATTGATTTACAGTATTACATTCTCCAACAAATTTTCTGTCAAACAAATGTGCCCTCATATCCAAATTTATCTCACATGACCTAAAATAATGATATTTCATGAAATATTCAATCTATGTAATCCATTTTTTAGGGAATGTGTGAAAAACAAGCCTAATTAGCAATGTCCAATAAAAAGCGATTAAACGGTTTCTGATATGCAAAAAAAGACATTATGTCATCCGACGGTGAATCAAAAGCTTTGCACGAAGTGAATGTCTGAGTGAATTATTTCAATACAGTGTTTAATTCCAATGCATACGGACTCAAAACTATTTGTTATGGTTCCTAAGAATCATTTGAAAGAATCTGTAAAGTGGAGAATTACCTGCCGCTTAGAAGCACGACAGACAATCATGGAAGCATCGAGATATGTGAATATTTCGAGTAAGACAGTCTCCACCCTATGGACATAATTTCAGAACTCTGGAACTGTTGTAAGGAGGCCTGGGAAATGTCGTAAAAGAATAAAAACAGCTTCTTAAGATTGATGTATCACAATCACCGCCTGCCGTAACAAAAAGTCTACTACTCGGCAGTTAAGGCCAGAGCTTGCAGCCAACACTGGAACTGTTGTATCATTGTATACAGAAGGCTTAATGAAAAATATATTTTTGACAGAAAATCATGTGTATGTGTTTCACTGTCTTCACAACAAAAGAGGGATCGCTTTAATTGGTGCAAAGAACGTCAGAACTGGAGTGATAACTAATGGAACCATGTTTTCTTTACTGATGAGTCAAGGTTTAACATCTTATTCTAAACATGTTTACATCTGAAGGGAGTCAGGAACGTGAACTTTTCCGTTCAGCATTATTGAACATGACCGTATTGATAGTGCAGGAGTGATGGTATGGGGAGGAATAATGATATATGTACGTATGCCTCTACACATTTTCAACAGCGGACCTGTTACCAACCAGAGTTATCAGAATGAGGACTTAGAATCTTATGTAAGATTTTTCAAAGGTGCATATGGATTTGACTTTTTTATTTATCCTGTCAGCACACGCGCTGGGATAAAATTTACCCCAGCTCATAACTATTACTTAAAAATGTGCGAAAATCGTTCGTGATCATTCTGAACTTTATAGTACCTTTCAAGCTGAAAGGTGTGGCCAAAAAGAATTTACCTCCGGTTGTGATATTTTCCATTCTTTTGTTATAAAAATGTCACGTGGGAGGAAATTTACCCCACGCGTGTTATAACGTAACCCATAATGATAGGAAAATGTTTATGTAAAAAATATAGTGTGCAAATAATAATATAATTTTTCTTTTAAACGTTAACAACTCTTGCACATACAGTTTCTATATATCAGTTTTATATTTTTTTTGTATTTTTATGGATGAATTTGGATCGTAGAAGCTTTGTATGTAATCTTAGTGCTAGATTTTATTTTATTTATTTTTTATTATTTTTTTTAAATATAAAAAAAAAACTCTTATTTTAAGTTAAATTATGTTCTTTATTGATTTACAGTTTATTTCAAAATATAAATTTTTGCTTATAATCAAACCGGGGGGAAATTGACACAAGAAAACCCATTGGGGTAAAATTTTACCCGCGCGTGTAGTAACGTAATGGAAAGAGTCGCGTGTGCTGACGGGTTATAAATGATAATGCTCGTCCACATCGAGCAATTTGATGAATACCTTGAAAGTGAAGCCATTGAGTGAATACCGTTGCCAGTAAAATTTCCTGATCTGAATCCGATAAAGATACCGTGTATCCTTGGATGTTCTTTTCTTTTCTTTCTTTTTTTCCTATTTCTAAATGGGTTACTAAGATAATAATTTAAAACTGCAGAACAAAAAAATGAAAAATGTGAAAACAATCTCCAAAAAATAAATTTTTGAAATAGTA
Source organism: Maratus michaelseni (assembly GCA_963931845.1). Classification (NCBI taxonomy): domain Eukaryota; kingdom Metazoa; phylum Arthropoda; class Arachnida; order Araneae; family Salticidae; genus Maratus; species Maratus michaelseni. The sequence goes on along the minus strand of OZ007589.1, from coordinate 338,358,427 downwards.
TATATTCATATTTTTATTAAATGAAATGTGAGTTTGAGAGCAGAACACCACCTTCCCTAATTGTGTTATTTATTTATTTATTTTTTATTTCCATCCTGAAAAAGGGGTTGGCAATGGAATCTGAAACTGCAAAAAAAACGGAAAATATGAGAACGACCTCAAAAAAAAGTTAAAGAAAATATTAAACGTTCACTATTTTCATAAAAGGTACCAAGATCAGAAAAGAACCTCGTATACATGTGTATATCTATCTACATATATTGTTTTAATGCATGTAACTTTGATGACAAATTTAAACTGCAGAAAATCAGGAAACTGTGAAAATAATCTCCAAACAATATTTTTTAAACAATAGTAAACAGTCATATTTTTTAATAAAAGGTACCGTTGAGAGCAGAAAAGAATCTTGTATTTATAGGCAATTTTTATATTAAAAATTGCAACAAAATCGAAAACTATGATAGGATGATTTACAGTATCATTATTTAACTAAAACACTCATCTGGCTGCATGATGATATTCATTAGATTCAAGAAAATAAAATTAAATCAGCAGTTTTAAAGTAACGAGATTAATCATCGAAATCATTCTGTTAAATTATGGGAAAATAAAGAATGCGAAGTTTTATAACAGATATTGTAATCTCTGCTATATAAAATACATCAAAAATTTAACAACTAAGATATGATGTTAAGATATATATTTGTTTTTAGCTATTTTTAGGTTTGATATTTTGGAAAAATAAGGAAGCATATAATTATATTTATTAATACATTTCTGTATTATCTATAGTAGGGACAGCGGGATGGTAAGATGTCAAGCTTAAGCTACCAAGAATTTTCTGGTTCTTAGTAAGTGGCATAAAAAGCTGTACATATATAATCCTTCTCTCTAACAGAAAATATTTGAAATTTTTTCATTTGTAATCATAAAATGAAAAAAATATTTTTTCCATAAGGAAGTCATGTAATTTGGAAAATATAACTATAACGTACACCTATTTTAAGAGCGATTTTTGAAACAATGTGAATTTAAATCTATGAATTATTTAAACAGAATTCGCCTTCTAGAAGCTTCAAATATGCGAATGCCAAATTACAGCTTATTCCGTAAAATCGATTTTCAGCTAGGATTTAAAAACTATCTGCGTTACAATCTGTTTTCCAACGATTAAAAATGACTTTTACATTTCGAGTTCCAAACTTTCAAAATTCATAATTTTTAACCTATTAGACTGAATAATTTCCAGTTTGGCAGCCGATGCTAAAATGTACCGCAAAATCCAAATTTACTGTCAAATTTTGATGCTCGTAATGAAGATTCCGAAATTTGATACAATTTCAGTAAGAAGACGGCCTCTTAAGGTTTTTATTTTATCATAAGTTGAAAGAAGATATAAATCTTAATCGAAAATGCATGATGTAATGTTAATATGTAATGTTGATGTAATGTTAATATGTAATGTTGATGTAATGTTAATATGTATTTTACTGATGTTTTCTTCTTCTGCTTTCCGTAATCAAGATGCTTTTTCAATCCCACGATCGAGGTTCCTTTCTGTCCTATGAAGTATTAAGTCAAATACATTGTTTTTAAATTTAAAAAAAATATTATGACGTAATGGCATAATATATATGATAAACACATTTTATTTAAATTTTTAATTCGTTGCTCATTGTTTATTTTAAATTCAAAAAATTCTGATACACCTAAACAATATAGAACATTTATCTTGACGAAATTCTGCGTAATTAAAGTATCAGAAATTTGGTTAAAAATGGTTAATAAAAAAAACAATTATTCGAATGGCTGTTTTCGTTTTTATTTCTGCGACACTTTGTCTTATACTGGATTGGTTTAATCTTTTTTTTTTCATACTGACTGTACATACCTACCAAGCTATTGAATTCTGATTTCTTCTTTGACATTTTTATCTCCATGTATGTTAATTAAAAAATACCAACTAAAATTATCTGTCGTGTAAGCTGAATTTCAGAAAGCGGAAAGCAAAAGCAGTTTTTTTTTAAAACAAAATGTCATTAGAATGTCGAGTAACAGCCATTTTCTGAATTTAATATATAACGATAAGCAAGAATTTATTTAAGTCTGGCATATGTTAACGCAATATTTATCTGTATTGGAAAATATTACATGTTCAATTACATTTTATTGTTTTAAGAATGTCATTTTGTTCAAGTTAACAATTCTTTTTTAAAAATGATAAAATCCATTTATCTTCAATCCAAAATCTATAATTGTGCCGCAGGATATTATTAAACGAAATCGAATATCCTTGATGAGAAACCCACTTTGCATACATCTAAATCATAGAGTTTGAGATATTAATTATTTTGTTAAATTTAAAGCAGAGAATTTTCACTTAAGCATAAATCAATTAGATTTAGAAATAAAATAAAGACAAAGTAAAATAAGAGTAGCTTGTATCCTTCTATAACTCATTTTACTTTCTGTAGAAATTTTGTTATAAAACTGTTTAATAAACCATAATAATTGCCATAGTTATGTATGAAAACATATTTAGTTTACATAATTTGGGCATACAGGAAGCTTTAGCCTTTATTATTGTATGCAAGTCACATATTTTTCTATTCTACATTTTTCTATTTAAAATTTTAAAAACCAGCTTTAGAAACGTCTTTTCTACTTTTAGAAACAGAAGATTTTTTTTTTAATTTTTTGAAATGTCATAATTTGAAAATACACCATTTGTTTATATGCGAATAATCGAAGAAAACCTACCCTTCGAGCACATTTTATTTAGTCACCTGAACGAATAAGATTAATTAAGAAGTTTTAATTTTTATTTTAAATGACCTGTCTCCCCCTTCACGCTGGTATCTTAAACAAATCTGCAAACAAAGCAGATTTATAATGCTGTCAATCGAGAAATCTCTATGTATTTTTCTGATGTTTTCTTCTTCTGCATTCCGTAACCAAGATACTTGTTTCATTCCCATGATCGAGGTTTTTGTCTGTCCTATGAAGTATCAAGTCAAGTAGGGGAATGTGGCCTAAAATAATCCACTTAAGGGGAAAACTTGTGTCAAATAACATAACTGTTTAAATAAAACTTTGGTAATTTGCTAGTATCTTTTACACTATATTTTGCATTATAAACATATTTTAATAATATTTTAAACCCAAATTGAGTAATGAAAAAAATAGATTTTTTAAAAAGTGTCCAAAGGATCATTTTACCCTCATCTAAGGGCAAGATGATCCTTCATTTAAAAATAATTGTAAATTGTTTTTAATGGCAAAATAAAGGATATAAACGTAATTATGACAATACATAGGTGTAATTCACATTTTAAAACAAACATACTCCATTAAAGTGTCTGCCTACTTCGGAAGAGATTTTTTTTAATATTTGAAAAATTGCCTCCTTATGTGCATTATATTATAGAATGAAGCTAAAAATTGTGAATAACATGTAAAAATATGTATATTTTAAAATTTTTTGATTTTTAGGCTCAAAACATACAAAAAATATGCTATAAAATGGCACTTTTGCAAAACATTAAAACTCAAATTTAAATGCAGATACTTTTATTCTGTAAATTTTATTATGATTCATGACACTTTCTTGAGGTACTGAAGCATTTCCATAACTATAACTATGTTATTGAAAATTTATAGAAGTTAACATTATTACACACAAAATAATCAAGAAAATATATTACAATTCATAACTTGTATCAACTAAAATATGAAAACAAAATTAACTATAATCATAGTACAGGCACATTACATAAATATACTCCTTCAGAGTATTTTTGCAAAGTTTTATAATGTTACAATTATAATTTTTTTGAGTTAAGATGTTTTGCGATAAAGCAAATCGTTAAAAATCTCATTTTGAGTAAAAGCAGAAAATATAATTAAAAACCAGATTTTACCTATTAAAGGAAAAATTTAATTTTAAAAAGCACCTGATTTATAAAGTTCACCGTCTGTGTTATTTACAGCAGGTATCGTATTTTACTTGATGGCTTTTAAAATTTTTCTACGTTTATGTGCGACAGGGGTCATATGACGCTTCGAATCACTAATTCAAACGTTATCCAGCTGTTGATAACCTGTCAAGGTGAAATAGCCTGGATTTTTAATGTTCCGATCAGTTAAAACTTTTAAGCAGCCTTAACAACCTTCTTTGAATTGTATCACTGCATCAAACGCCCCCAATTTCACAGTTTTCAAACAAAGGAAAACACTGAGTAAAACTTGGAGAATATCTGAGTAAAACTTCGTGTTACGATATATATTTAACACCGTGTAAATATTTCAAATTTTTATTTTCCGTTTTAAATTAATTTTATACGTAGTAACAAATTTTGATGCTTATATTGAGTAAAATATTAATGTAAACAAACATTTACGTTTAGTTCCGCTTGCGGAAGGCTACTTTCGGTTTCAAAAACTTGCGACTGACTAATATTAAAATGCCTGTAACTCAATTTCTAAGCAAGATAGAAACAATATTCAAACTGATTTAGAAAGCTAAAATGTCAGGCTGTAATATTAAACAAAATATAGAAAATCGGGCTTTTGACCGAAAATTGCATTTTAATGCTAGGCAGGCACCTTAAGTAAACCAAGTCATATTTCTGCACATGAAATACTGTATATCTAAATAAATATGAAAGTTTGTACTTACCTTGTAACATATATTATAAAACTTTTTTTTAATTCTATTCAGACGCACAATACTGCGATCGCCTGTATAACACCATTGTTTCTTCTTCACTTAGTTTGTGTTACCCGGTAGACAGCGCGACCTGTCTGGAAGAAAACATATGTGGATAGTTTTGCCCGAAAGGATCATTTTAGGCTACCTTCCCCTACATCGTTTTCAAATAACAAAAAAATATTATGACGTAATGACGTAATATATATGTGATGCGTCTTAAATAAAAAACACATTTTTTTTAAATTTTTAATTCATTGCTCATTGTTTATTTAAAATTTAAAAAATCCTGATTAATATTAATATATTAATATGTTTTTATATTAATATGTTAATATGTTTTTATATTAATATATTAATATATATTTATTAATATATATTTAATATTTCAAAATTCTATTCAAATATTTAATAGTACTTGAGTTTCCTATAATTCGTAGATATTATTGAAATAGTAACGAAAATAATTACGGAAAGGAAATTTTTAGAAAATTATTATAAAGAGTCCTCTTATTATAAAGAGTCCTGTATCTTTTAGTTATCAGTCGATTTCTTTAGGTCCCTAGAACCCCATATGGAAAATAATCAAAACATTGTCTCAGATATGTTACTTTTTCTCCCGTCTGTTATGATAGCAACATAAGGTAGCCCACTACGTTTAAAAATTGTCGGCAAATATCACTTACCACTTTTTAAAAAATGTTTTATTTGAAAGAGCTCACAATTTAGCTAACCAGAACCATTTTTTCTTAGTACGATCGTTGGAAGCATAGTTATGGCTGTCTTTTCTTCAACTCACAAAGCGTAAGTGCGTATTTAAGTCACTTGTGATTAAGAAACCAAAATCTTTTATTTAAGTAATTTTATTTAAGAAAGAAGATATCTTTAAATTTTGAGATTAAGGAAGTTACACTGAAACAGAGGAATACTCTTATAAACTTTGCTAAATTTTGTTTTGGAAATGAAAAGTTTAAATACGTTTTCTGAAGAACAACGAGTTACGAAAAACGTTACATCTCAAAAGAAAAAAAAATGATATTTCTATAAAACTCATTGTTTACAATTTATTTGAAGTGGATATTGTAATGAAACATCTGTATAAATGCATTAGATTTTCTTGAAATTCTGCAGCTATTTTTATAAATAAATATGCATAAAATATATGAAAAATATGAAAAATTACCGAAGTGATAATTTGAATAGGTATATCTATGCATGTTGTTATTTTATGGCTTAGATTCTAGTTCATTATAATTTATGTAATTAAATTTGTGCATTTAAAAAAAATAGTAAACTCTTATAATTTTTGTCATGAGAACATATTTAGTAAATATCCAAATATTATATTATTTATCCTTATAAATATAAAAATTAAAAGCAATTTTTATCAAAAAAATTTATTTAACAAATGAAATTGCCATTTAATAAACTAATCTGTTTGAAACGATCAGCCTTAGACACATTTTTGATTTGTTAAACAAGTTGGAAATTATACGTCAAACGTGACAAATGAGGTGCGTTCCTACTATAACTAGTTTTTATAAATATTCAGATCTCGGTTCAATAGCTGTTGCATGAAAAAACGCATGAATACGAAATTTATTTTATGTGCAGATTTTCATATTATAGAAATGAATTTTATTTTCTAAAATTAAATTAAAATACACTTTTGCAAACAATTAATTAAAATACAGTTACATTAAAATTATACTATGTGCAAATATCCAATACAACTGAAAAATCATTATTATTATTTCAATGAAAATGAAATAAATTGTATGTTATTATGATATGTTTATATTCCGTAATACAATACGTACATTTTGAGTTCGCAACATTTATCTTTGAAAATTTTGAGAACTCATTCCGCTACATATTGAGCGATAAATGAATTGAAATAAAGATCGCGAAATAATAATTTGCGATACTGATTAGAAATTTGTGCAAAAAGATGTTTTTGTCAGGCATAGAATAAATATATGTATTCATCATGTTCCAAACAAAAACAATTAAAGTATAATTTAATGGGAATTTCGGGGAAATAAAGAAATAGTATAATAAATCAATATTTCTTTGATTTGTTTAATAATTAAATAAGGGTCACCCAAATGAAAGTAGCATTGCTGTAATAACTCCGCCATTTGTAAAGAAAGATGACTGCGCATGCTCCTATAGTCACAGAGTGCTGGGAATGCATGCGATATCGTCAGATCCCGCCAGATGCGTGTGTGATAGCGTGGGACCACGTTAAAAGGCATCTCTCGCATCATGGATGCCTCCAAACGGTGTCAACGCACGGTCGTGCAATTTTTAACAGCAGAAAATGTGAGTGTTAGTGAAATTTATCGTTGAATGCAAAATGTGTATGGCATGGAGTGTATGTCACGCAGATCGGTATTCCGATGGTGTACGGATTTTCGAAGTGGATGAAGCAGCACTGACGTCAGGTCACGATCTGGTCAAGCGCATGTGGTTATCACCAACGACCTACAATGTGACAACCTAGAAGGTGACTTTGTCTAGACTATCTGTTACGTCTGTATTACTTCTTTCTTTTATATACTAATTTATATTAATACCATTAAGCACTTTTTCAGACCGACTGTCGTGCCATTTTCATTTGGGCAACCCATATATTTTGTATAACTTTTAAACGTTTAATATGCGTACTTTATCATGAATTTGAGTTTGTAACAGACAAAATACATAATGAATCTTGTATTTAATTTATATCTTATCTATATGATGACTCGGTTTTATGGTGGGGGTCACTGTATTTAAAACACGAAACGCAAATTTCATTATTTACATTGAACAATAAAAGTTCTTTAGAATTACTTCATGTATTTAATTTTTTAAGACTTTCTGTGTCTTTTATTTGATGGAACAAATCTCTACACGTTTTAAATTAAATACGACCTTTCCAGTATTCTCTCATGGGACAAAGGAAAATTCATTTAATTTAAATTCGATCTCATTTTTTTCTTTTAGAAACGAATTTAACGTTAACGTTATTGTTTTAGACAAAAACATCTTTTAAAAAAACGTCTTCATTGTTTAAGAAAAAATAACTAAAAATTTAGACGTTTGTTTATTTTTAGATGTTTGGTTTACCATATAAAATTTTATTTTTTGAAAGTTTTTCTACAGATAATAAGCACGAGTGAAAAGTAAAATTACGTTATACAGTGATGATTCTCAATTTTTAAATCATAGTGAACCATTAGCCTCAGTTGCACAATGTGTTCGAGTTTATACATAAATATGTACAAGAAATACGCATTACGTAAGTATAACATTAAATGCATAGGAATACATAAATATATTAAAAATTAGAATAAAAGAAACAGAGCTGAATATTTTGATTGTAGATTTTTTTTTTTGTAATTTTCACCTCTGGATTACTCAAAAGATGAAAGAAACTTTCATGTACATATGAGACGAAGTAAAGTATTTTTGAAGAACATCAAGAGCCTTAAGACATTTTTGAATATCTGAGGAAGGTGAGATTCTTTATGGATTTGATCAAGTGGATTACATTTTCTGGATTCTGTCCTACAATCATAGTAAATTTTATGAACCTTTAAATTTTACAACGGCTCTTAGGTGAAATTAAAACTGTTAAATATTTCAGGGCCAAATAGAAAAGCGAATATTCTTAACAAGAATTCCTTTTTGTATTGTACTTAAGTAAATTTTTACGGGACTGCAAATCAATGCCGTTAAATAATAATTGTCAATAACGAGATAACTTATTATATGTACACTCCGCTTCAGAATGATAGGTCTATAATTCATAATGACCATGATTTCATAATTATATGACCAGACATTTTAGGATTGAAACACAAAAAAGCCATTTACTATCAATTATACATTTTATTTCAAAAAGTGTGTGTTTCAATTGTTTTAAATCAAAGTAAAAATATCAGCATATAATGAGTGATTCTTTGTACATTTTATGGAAAATTTACTGTGCCAATATTATGTAACCACTTTCATATAATACTTTGCATTTACAACAGAATTTTGAGTGACAGCTAATATACGATCTATTACAAATGAACAATTTTTTAAAGCGTAGTTTGATTACTTTTTTCTCTTCACAAATTATAGCAGCACATAATTTGGCAACACGAATATTGTATTTTATTAGTGAATACTGATCAAACTAATAAAATTCAAACGTTCGTCATGGGATTCAAATCAGTTGAAAGTGACTGTATGTCCATTACATGAATCCTATGATTCCTAAACTACACCTAGGTATTGTTAATTCTATGTATTAAAGAATTATCTCGTGGAGATATCCAAAAAGAAATCTTATAGATTTTCAGTACAGTGAAATAAATTCTCTTCCAAAAGACCTTGATATGCCACAGGATTCATCCGTCGCTTTGAAAACGTTATGGTTGCCTTTCCATTCTACCCAACGCCTATCGCGCCATCAAATAACCTCTTTGTCTTTTGGAAAAATATTTAAGTTATTTTCGTAGGTCATGCAAAAAATTACACTACCTGTCCGTATTTTCGAAATTGATTTATTTTTGTTTAAAAAGAACATAACACGCTCAAATTCAGAATTCTATGAGATGTGACATTACGCCCATGATAAACATTGAAGTTTATGTCTCTTAGTCATTCTGAGGTGGATTTTGACTTGGTATTGCTGAATAATATTTCAGAATCCCAGAACTTCTAATTGGTCAATGTATGGCCTTCAGGGTGAAACAAGGAAATCGGCATTACTTGACGATTGCTTGACTGCTGCACTTGACGTGTGGATTTTTGTTCTGAAATCTTTTTTACAACACATATTTTCTTGTCTGGTGAGTTTTTGTGATTGACCAGGTGGATTTTATACGCCATATGATTTAAAAAATAATAAACTATCTGTGCGAGGCCTTCCAAGCTTTTCGGCTATTGCTATCGCTAAAATACAACATTTCTTGTAAGCAATAATCTTGCCATTGTCGTGTTCATTTAATTAATTTCATCGGGCCACCTAATTAGAACTACTAAAAGATCGCATGAAAGATTAAACAACACTTTATAAATACAACATAATTTACATTTAAAGCAACATTGATACCAATGACATTTGTCGGTTTTAGGGAACTTTGGTAATATTTTAAAGTTATATTGCCCAAGCGGTCATAACATTATATAAAACATTTTAAAAGTAAGTTTGATTTTTTTTTTAAATATATTAATATTTTGCAATTAGTTTTATGAAATATAACTATCATTCATCTGTAAAACATTTGAACTTTTGCAATGAAAATTCTCGACAAATTAAAACCTCATTATCTCTTTTTTTATAATGAAAAACATAGTGGTTATATGTTTATGAAACAAAGTGTACCCTTTAAGCCTATTAAAATTCTTTATTTGGCTTATATGAAAAAACGGAAAGTTGTGAACTATACAAATACAATTAGTTAAGTTTATACCTGTTAATTTAATATGAGTTTAAAAGAAAATATCTTAATGATTGAGCTGGACCGTTACACCATCAAAACATTATTGTACAAAAACATTTTTGTGTGTAGTAAACCACACGTTTTTACTGAATGGTGTATAAATATTTATGTAAAAATAAACTTTAAAATTATATCAAAGTGCCGTTTCGGTCAAATTCTATGACCATCTTCAGAATATGATGATATAATATACAATTTATGTTTTTATGACTGCTGTGAAAGTACAACTATTTATTTTTTAAACTGTAATTTACTGTTATTATTTCGTGATCCCATTTTGTTCTTCTGTAACTCGGATTTTTCTAGTAAGTGGCGCCACTGCACGGCCTGGGATTTGACCTTGCTCATGTCATAAGCATGAGTTAGTTATGTGAATAATATTTCAAGATGGAGGCCTTTTGTTTATAAGTGTAGTATTTGTTACTTAACATCATATTCTGAAGATGGTCATAGAAGTTGACCGAAACGTCAATTTGATGTAATTTTAAAGTTTAATTTTACATAAATATTTATACACCATTCAGTAAAAACGTGTGGTTTACTACACACAAAAATGTTTTATACAAGAAAATATTTCGTTTTTCAAAGAAATTAATAAATGCAGCACATTTTCAATCTTTCACGTAAAATGTATACAATAACTGTTAAACGTTTGATTTTGAATGGAAGCAGCATGACATTTTCTAGAAAGAAATCTTTAAATGTAAAAGTGATGTTATGTCTTTCTAAAGTATTAAAATTTTTGTTGCAAAAAATCTTCATCTGACTGTATAACATATTAAATATATATAGATTATTTTCTGAAATCTCATTTCATTCTTTTCTGCTCTGTGAATATTTCTTTCTGTCTTAAATTCGTACTTCAAGTCAACCAGTCATGTCTTTATGGTCTTATGGAAAACATATTTTTCTTGTTTATCTGATTACAGAAACGTTTGGGAGTTTATTTAGAATCCAATATTTGGCTTTATTTATAATAATAACATTATCTTGTTACTGCAAATAATGTTGTTATTTGTAAGATATAATCTTCTTTTCTTTTTATATTAAAATATGTGTGATGTTTTATATTTTATTGTTGATATTATTATGTTATTTTTTGGAATATAATTTGCAGATTTTGCAGATAACGCACACCCAATTTTGAATACCTATTTAAATTCTTAGATAAATTTTACCTTCGTATAGCAAAAGGGAAATCATTCAGTAAAGTAATTTGGGAATTATGATGATGTAGTAAGAATAATATGAAGCGAATTGATATTAAATTAATAATCGAGAGTAAAATATGTATTAACTAATAACAATTTTAATAGAAATCGTTATGAAGTTTGGAACGCCTAATGTTAATTGTTTTAGTAGTTGTAATGCGGGTAATTTCTTGAGCATAACTCAAACACTATTAGCTGAACTGAACTGTTATTTTAGATTCACATATTTATAGCTCATAGAAACCGATTTCTGTAAAAATTGTTATTGGTTACAAGACATATTATTCTCGAATATTAATTTGATGTTAATTAAATTTGGCGATTAAAATGTACAGAATGTTATTCTCAATATCTCTCTTCTTTTACATTTTTTTCTTTATATATATATTTAATAGGGTGCATGTGTGTAAAGTTGGAATTTTATATACCATTTTTCAAACACATTCTGATGAGTTAGAATTCCTGCGTACAATTGTGTGTTCTAAATGACAATACAATATTTTAAAATTACTATAACTTCATTATCAATTAATAAAAATATTTGTATTACATTATGATTAGACGTTAAGAAAAAAAATCGAAATATTGAATACAATTTAAATAATTCCTTGTATTCTTTCTGTTGCCATATAATAATATATCCATATTCTGTTGCCATAAGAAACGGAGCTAAATGAAATTAAATCTGTTATTAGGTAAATCATCGATAAATATTTGTTTGTTACTTTGATGTAACATTTGCAATAATTTCAAAAAGCTTTCTCTGTCCTGTTGCTATATCTTGAATAAAAAATGAAAAACAATATATATATATATATATATATATTTAATTCACTAACTCGAGCGGTCCACTACTAAGCATAAATAAAATTGATGAATTTTCTATAAGCGTAGTCCACGACATATTCACTTTTTTAACGGAAAGTATTTAGAACAGCATGAACTGCAGTCATGAGATTAATCCTGATTTTTAAGAAAAACTTTGAATACTTCTAGAAGCGTGTTTTCAATAAAACTATTTTTACTCTTAGTTTTTTTTCTTTTTTATGAATGAATGTGACAGTGAGTATATCTCGTAGATATTTTAATAACAGGGTATCGACTTCAGTGAACTTGAGAATAGACGACATAAAACTGAGAATAACAGAACTGTGCTGTTTAATTTAATGTACTAATATAGAGGGTATCCTAAAATATTTAAACGCGCTTTAATTTTTTACCTTCTGGAGATCAATAGGCAATGTAAATTTCAAGAGAGTAAAAAAAAAAAACCAGGAGGAACATAAGGTTATGTGATTAAACTTTCATCACATTAATTTTGAAAACAGCTACACTTAAATTTTTATACCACCCATCTGGCAAAATTAGTCAATCAGAAAAGTTTCCTTTTGTTCCTACAACATCAAACAAATTACAAAAACGAGATATCTGTGCTGCTTAATGCTTTCAAAGTAAGAAACATTTATTCAGCGGTAAAAACGTCTACCTTGTTCCACAAAACATATTTAAAAACAATACTAAACCATTTCGAATTCACGTTACATCTTATAAGAAATGCATCACGAGAACAAAAGATGAGAGGATAAAAAAGGAAATAAATAAAACATGGGCAATAGATTTAAGATCCTCCCACATTTTGATTATGTCGTATAATCAAAACTTCACATTAAACAAATATATTTACATGAACATTATAAATCGAGTCTTTCTGGCATTTTTATCATTCTACCAGATCTAGTCTTTTTAACTTGTTACTCGTCCTTTGAAGACTATACCTTCAAAGTTGTTTTAGGTAAAAAACCTTTGGTACAACCCTCTATGACACTTCTAAAGGATAAATTCTGTGAACAGGCCGAAGTATCTGCGAATGAGACTTTTGTAACTTCAAAAGGTGAAACTTTCCATCTTTGCCACGAATGAGATATGTAACAAGTCCTAATTGCCAGTTAATCCTTTTCTTGTTATCTGCCCTCACCAAGACTATATCTCCTACATCAACTGAACGATGGAATCGTCTCCCAAACGGTCCTTGGATAAGTAGACCCAAATATTCTGAACTAAATCGATTTTTAGATCCTTTTGAAGCACTTGCTTATACTTAAGTCTTCTAGTGAGTGTGATAAAGATATATCACAGTTTTATCTTTTTTAAGTATTTTATTTTTCAGCTCAACGTATTTCTGTATTTTTACAGCCTTTCCAGTTTAAATTTGCCGTTCTTTAAAAGCAATTTTATCGGCAATTCCGCACCACGCAAGTGGTTTTCACTGCGTTGCTTCATTCCTCCTTCGTGCTATGAGTTCGCTTTCAATCGGCGCTGAGCTGTGACGTCATCGTCATTCAGCGGCTCTCACTCCGCACGCTTGTGTTGTGCGCATGCGTCACCGCCGCTCTTGTTTGGTATGTTTTCGGGAGCTGTTTTTGTATTGGCGCTGCATCCGAAAGGGGCGTGTCTTTCAAATACAAATTAGAATGGCTCTTTTAATTATTAAATGTTAATTAGTTTCTGATTTGCTCTTTTAATTTTCACGTAATTCCTAATCAACAAGTTAGTTTAAATTAATCTTGCTGTCACATTTGTGCACCCCTTTTCTGGGTATATATACTAATGTTGCGCATTTTTCCAACAGAATTTTAATAAAAATGATGCTGTAATTTTATGCTAAACGTCGTCTGATCTGAGGCTGGCCTGTGCCGGCGCTCGTATCCTAGAATTGCCATGCGCGGATTCTTTGGAGATCAATTTCGCGTTTTCAATTTTTAATTATTCTATAAAAATGCTGTTGTAAATTTTAAGTTTAATATTTTAAAAGTTTTAAATCAACTGGTAATTTAATTCTGCATTAATTCTACATTCCTTATTGAATTCTGCCAGAAGGAATATTTTAAAGATTCTTCGAATTTTACGAAATTTGAGCCAGTATTTTTAAAGACTTGATGTGCAGCTTTCATCTCATCCTTCCTCCTTCAAGAAAATGTAATAAACATTATTGGATCCTAACCTAAACGAGTTCTTATTTCAAGTAGTATGAGTCTCTTATTTTTCCACAAAGAACAAGTAAGACTGTTTAATTTATTTTATATTTTTTTATTCTCTTCTCAAAGAATATTGACCTAAAGAACAGATGCACAAATTGTGCAGGGTTAATTGCTATTTTAATCACAACTGCAATATTTAAAAGTTCACCACTATACGATCCTTATTCTTCCATCCAATTAAAATAATAATATTATTACGGCAATTGATTTATTCCATCCCATCAAACAAAATTTTTATGTCACAGTGAGAGAGTTTTTCTCGACTGAATTAATATCTGGCAAACCACACACATAAATATCTTTCAAAAATATGTTCGGAGATATGTGTTTTACAGATTCTACTTCCGACATGTAAGTTGGTGGTTAAGAATTTATAATAATTTCGCAATCAGCCAATACAGTTATCATCTCTCAATAGTTCAAACAGGTTTGACCTAAGTCTCTTTTTATTAGAACTTTCATCACTCTGATGAGTCTCTCGTCCTATCCGCCCCGCCATGCAGCAGTCGATGGGTTGAATTTTCATTCAATTAAATTTATTGCTCCATACTTCACCATGCAATTCAAGTTCAATCTTTTCAAAATATTAGCTGCACGGTTAATACGAGGACAGTTGTCGCAATATATAATTAAACATCTTCCTCTCCGAGATTCAAGTCTTCTTAAAGCCATCAAAAAATGTCTGTAGATGCTGAAGTAACAAGTTCAAAATGCATAGCTCTGTAGATAGCGATGTAAATATGATAACCCAATTCTTTTGATTATTTTTAGGAAATAAAAGGCCAACCATATCCATGCCGATAACTAGAAATACTACTGCATATTTTACTCGATTTTCTGGTAGAGAAACAGGAGAAGATTTCAAATTCTTAGAATTAAATCTTTTACAAATGGTGCATTTGGATAGAACAGAGGTAACAGTTCTTCTTCAATTCAGAATCCAGTATTTTTCTCTGAGCAAATTTAAAAGAATCTGATGACCTGCATGACAATTTTTGAGGTGAAAATGTAAAATTAAGCGTTTGATAACTTCATTATTTGAAGAAACAACCATAGGTGTGAGAAAATTCAGATTGTCTATACATAATTTTAGACATTACACGTATTATGTGTTATTCATCTTTAAACGTCTCAAGAGTTTTCAATTTTTCGTCGCTTTCATGGGAAAAACATTCCTTTTGTATCTGGCAGATTATCTTCGTTTGAGCTTTCTTAAATTCATGACTTGTCAATTCTTCTTCAATTTGTTCTTTTGGATTAGAATAATTATGTCTCAAACGGAGTACCCAGCCAACAAGACGCACGATTTTTTCATAACTCGAAAAATATCGGTATTACCAGGTTGTTTTCTGTGAACTTTCCTCAACATTTACCAGTGATTTTGTAGACTTCAATTTTTCTTTTTCAATTTCTTCTTCGTTTATCATTTGGCCCGTGAAATTCATATATTTATAATATTTTTCAGGATCTCGAAGCCAAGATTGACCCTCCCACCATTTGAGAGATACCAGCTTCTTTGCTTTACAGCCTTTAGATAGCAGATCTGCTGGATTCATTTCAGCAGGTATATGTTTCAATAAAGCAGGGTCACACAATTATTTTACTTCATGGACTCCATTTCTAACAAAAACAGACAAGTTTTCTTTTCTGGATATCCATGCAAGCACCGTCGTGGAATCGCAACAGATATATTTTTCCATATCTTCTCAGCCCAATACATCAGTTACTGATTTAGCCAATCCGGCACTAATCAAAGCAGCTAAAAGTTCCATTCTAGGTATAGTTGCGCATTTCTAAGGACCGATTCGGGATTTTGCATCAAGAATGAATACTTTAACACGACTTAATTCTTTGTTTGCTATCCTCGAAAATATAACAACAGCATATGCATACTGACTTGCATCACAAATTGTGTGAAGAGTACAATATTTTACATTATCTGGTGTGAACTGAATCTAGCTAGAAATCTGAATTTCTTGTAAAATATTTAATTCATGAAATATTTTGCCTACTTATCTCCAACAGGTAAAAAATTAAAGCGTGTTTAAGTCTTTTTGGGACATCTAATAGAGGAAAGCTTTATGGTGAGCACAGTATATTTGTTTATTGCGATATTTACAACAATTTTTTTAATGGAAAAAATTCATATTTAAAAAAGGTAATTTTTTAAAATAAAATTCAAATTAGTAGCTTATTTTTTTATGTGGAATTTAATTATTTTTAGTAAATATGATTTTGTAATTATGATTTATATTTATGATTATATGATTTGATAAGTTTTTAAATGCACTATAAACTATAGTTCTCACATTTTTAGTTTCATACTCAATCTGGAAATTAATTTCTAGCTAATTTTGTTCAAATGGGCTATATTACGATCAGTGTTGGCAACGTGAGCATGGAATATTGTTTAAAACATTGGATGTTTACATTTTTCCAATGCACCAATATCGACAAGAGATATTTTGATATGATTCGGACATTTGTTCCTATATATTGTCTTTTCATTTCACTGAAAAACCTTTAAAGTAAGTGATAATAGTAAAAAAAAAAATAATTTAAAATAACTGCAATGTAAATAAAAAATGAGACACATATATTTTCAACCATCTTTCCTTTGTTTCTGTCTAATTGCGTCTAAATATGTAGTTTTCAAAGCAACCCGAAAAAGAGCACATTTCAAATTGATTTGATTTCCGTTTTAAAAGCTTTTAAATTTTAACTTTAGTTGTAAAATAATATAAAACTTTAATTTTTATCTTTTAAGTTTCGTATATTCTGTAGCTTTACATGATAAATTTAGAAAGTTGAAAAATTAGTAATACCTAATTTTCTCAAATATTTATAATCAAATTATCGCATCGTCAAACTAGAAATGTAAACCTCAATAAATCTATAATATTTTACCAGATATCTCATTATTGTAAAATTAAATTTTGTCAAGGTATAGTGACAAAAGAACAGAGAAAATTGGATTATTTTATCAAAGTAAAATGTGCTGAATAATAATAATAATAATAATTTAAAATATCTAATGCTGTCGTGCACTTAATTCATTGATGTATTCGCCCACTATCACAAGCATCTCCCATAACTAAATAAATTCTCTTACAAATCTGAAACTTTTCGTTTGAAATTTTAAATAATGTATTGATTATTATGCTCTTTCTAATGTAATTTAAATTTTAAAGTAAAATAATAAGCTAGAGATAACCGGTTTTATTTTATGGAATGTTTGTTAAATAGTTGAGATTTTTCATTTTTATGCGGCGTTCAGGATCAAAGTGGATCAAGTCTACTTTTTTGGTAAACTGTTTCTTACTCAATAAACCATAATATGTTCGTTGCCTTAACAAACCATATTCTAGACAGAAAATGTGAGCAATAAATGAATCTAGTTTAGTCCAATTCTAAATTAAATGAAATAGAACCCAATAAAATTATCTTTAAATATCTCTGTATAATGTTTTATGATCTTCATTTATTTTGCTTTTCGTTGTCTCATGTAATAGTGTTCAAATAAAATGATATTTAATTACTGAACAAAATCCGTATGCTACCATTTTCGGTAAAAAATTATAATAAAGCATTATATATTTCAATTTAATATTTATCTGTCACATGATAACAGTAATCACACTTCTACAGTAATTATTATTATTATTGTGAAATAGTAGTATTATAATAGTAGAATAATAGTATTCACGGCATTCATATAAATCCACATGTACAAAATCGTTTGTACATATACAGAAAATGTATATATATATACATATTTAAAATATACATTCACCTATCAAAAGCATTACCGATGTTTCCACAGCATTTATAATTGCGAAAAACACTTTAAATACAGTGATCTCTCACCTATGCGCGGGCGCAGGGGACAGCGAAAAAAAAAACGCGCATAAGTGAGAGACGCGCATAAGTGAAAGACGCGCATAAGTGAGAGACGCGCATAACTGAAAAACCACAAATGGGAGCTGAAGAGTAAACATCAATACTGTGTACATATATTGTTAATTAATACTATGTTTATACTACTTAAAAATGTAAATAAGATTAGTTTCAAATGCAAAAAAAAAAAAAAAAAAAAATACGTGTATAACCGGGGCCTCCGAGATGTCGCTGTGTGTCCTTAACCGGGCCTGCTACAAGTGACGTCACAAGCTGCTGACGTCAAAACAGTGATCCATAATAACTTAAAAATTTTCATGTACTTTGTTCGTTTGTACGTATTGTTTACGATAGTATTTTGATTTTATTTATTGTTTTATATAGTAATTAATAATATTTTTCAGTGTATTTAGATTATAATGCTATCATTAAATATTGATTATAATTATTAAAGAAAGTGTAGATTATATCTATAAAATAATGAGAAGAAAATGTTGTGCTCCTAGTTTCTAATCTAAGTCTTCAAATTCGCTACTGATAATGAAAAGAAGAAATTTTAGCTACGAAAATTACCTTGTGATAATTATTTTTACATTTCAACAGAAGTGGTCTGCATTAAATGTTTCGATATACGTTTCCTAATTCGTGAAGCTAAAATTAATATGATGGTATTGAACTTGCTGTGCTGAGAAAAAAAAATAACCCTAACAACGAATGTCCATCCTACTGTAATGGAAATATTCCGGCATATTTGAATGAATTTGTACTTCCAAATCAAAAAGGGTCAAATGATCTTTAGAAAAAAAATAAAATAAAAGAAGCAGACGATAAACAGTTTAAAAAATGATTTTGAAAGAAATATTGTAATAAATTGAATGAAATCTGGATACATTTAGTTAGAAGTGAGTGTGCTTTGTTTATAAAATTAAAGGTAACTGATTTACACAACTTAGTAGTTCTACGTAGTTCCATTTAACATTTTAGCGAACTTAAGTGTACAAATATATTATGAAAATAAAACTTTTGATAAGTTAATTTGAGTGATTATTAGGTCCTAGACCCAAGTACAATAAATAGACAATTATTAAAATATTACAAGTCAGTTACAAAGTTAAGATAGAAAATTGGGTACTTTTCGGTTAGCCGGGCGCCAGTGATATATATATATATATATACACACACACACATATATATATATATACACATATCTACACACACATATATGTATGAATTAATATATATATATTTATATATGTACATGTATCACTGGCGCCCGGCTAACCGAAAAGTACCGAAAAAGGCTTATGGCGAGAGAAGGAAAGTTGGCAACATATTTTCTGGCAACCTATTCGTAGTTTCATATAAATAAGTTTTTTTTTTCAATATTTATATAATTTATTTAATATAAAGAAGCCATCTATCTCTTTATATATGCAGGTAGAACAGAATTGTATATATAAATAATTTTATATATATAAATAAACATAAAAGTTCATTAGGTTTGTTTTCATAATTGTGTATATAATTTAAAAACATATCTAACTTTCTGAAGCCCGGATTACGCCAAAGCGTTAAAAAAAGTGCCACGGTCTCTATAGTTAAAAAATGTCGATTTCTCTATTTAAATTAACATTTATTGTGTTTTGGTGGTTAAATTATGGTATGTAGTTGTAAAAGGGAGGAATGGGATTGATTTTGTAAAGTTTTTGGTAGATTTATTATATTTTTTGTACGTATATTTATTGTAAAATAATGTGTTTAGGAAAAGGTAAGTCAATGGGTTCAATCTGATTTATTAATCTTAGCATTTTTTTTTATTTAAAACTTTTAATTTCCTTTAATAAAACAAGTGTATTGATTCCCTTTTATTTCACGATTATGAAATTTAATATTATTTATGTAATCACAAATTATAAGAGCGGAAATGCTCTCTTTATTACATCTTTCTGCTGCGATACATTGACCAAAGTGGATCACTACTGTGACGTCACTAATACTTGTGTGAAGGACACACAGCGACATCTCGGAGGCCCCGGTATAACTCCCTTTAATTATTTTTTTAAGAAGTCATTGTACGATCTTAAGAAACATTGTTGAGGGGATAAATGAATTCGGAGCACAATCAAATTTTTCTTTCGTCAAAATAAGAATATTCTTGATGTCGAAACAGATTTATTTACGTCAAAAATTTTAAGAACTAACAGGAAGAGGTTTAAATTTTACAAACTATAGAAATAAACGTCTAAGATATTACTATCAGTTTAGCTCAAAACTCTACAGTTTGCGAGTCTGTGCGAGCATGACATCGCTCGCACAAAAAGATCACCATTGATTCCGATTGCCACACTATACAAAACATATTACAAGAGTGGATCAAATAAAAGGAGACTTGTTGTCATGGTAATCATGATAAGTTGTGTAAGGTTTAAAATTTCGTTGGATATCATTTTATTCTATAGATATTCATTTATTTAGTCGTTAATATTATGACTAATCTAAGGGAACCTAGTGCGGTTGCACAAAAGTTTTCAACAAATAACAATACCAAGGCATTTGGAATTCGGAAGAGATTGAATATAGAATTCTGAACAGAAAAAATATCAATGTCTCAAATTTGTAAATAACATAAGATATTGAAAAATGACCGTAAAAAAGGTGAATCAAGGCGAAACAGTATAGAATAGTGCACAGAAAATGAAACTGCCCCACTCAAGATAAGTTCTCACTAATAACACTTATTATTCACGTGGTATTGCGTATGTCGATTCTCGTCTGTAACGATGTCCATATTATGCAGCATAGTAATGTTACTATTTGGGAAAATTAAAGCAGCGAATTTATCCTAAAACATCTCCTTGATTTTTCGACTCGAAAAAATTTTTCCCCAGACTAAACAACACACCACGCAACAGGTTAACGAAGCAAACATTTTACCAGACAACACTCGAATATCCTTCTTTAAGTTTGAATTTATCATCTTCGGATAATATTTTGCCTTGATTCCTCTTTAAGAAGCATTAAAGAAGAGAATATTGTAATGTAAGAAGAGAAATATTGTCATCGGATGAAATTAAGCAATCTTTGTGCATTTAGCTTTCTACATGTCCTATTTTTTTTAATATTACAAGAATGAATAACAATTAACAATATATCATAAAAAGTGTGTATATGTTAACGTGAAACGTCAAAATTTTACATAAAATGACACATTTTATAATGAAAATGTGTTCGTTATAAAATAGCTTTCTATATGTCCTATATTTTTTTCATTGTACAAGAATGAAAAACAATTAACAATATATCATAAAAAGTGTGTATATGTTAAAGATTCTACCTGGTATAAGAATAAGACTCTACCTGGTCTAGAAAACTGGAATAATTTTAATAAAAAATATTTAAAAAAATAATATACGAGGGTTGTAAATTAAATAGTGGCAACTTAACCTTGAAACTCGTAAAAGGGCGGGCATGCGCAAATAGGATATGGGAGCGGTGAGGTGGCGCTGTTGTCGATGTGTAGATTGCAAAAACAGTCGATCTGCTTAGAAGGGTAGTTTTTGTGTGGCGTTAAAGTGAGGAGTTCCGTTTTCATCGCTCTAAAGCATGTTTTCAAAAGGTGATCAGCGGTCGTGGCTTAAAATTGAGGTTGCCCGTGGCAAAAATGCAACAGAATGCTACCGAGGATTAGTGGAAGCCTGTGGTGCAAATGCTTTACCGTATAGGAAGCACGATGGGTGCATTTCCCCTCCGAGGTCACCGATTTCATGACGTTTCATCTGTACTCCACGTAGTAGGGCGCTCGGTCGCTCACATCAACAATCAACACCACGCCACTGGTCTACAACGGCTTCTCGACATTTGGCAAAAAGTTATAAACTTTGCTGGTGATTACATAGAAGGAATGTAATGCAATTGTGCTTGTAAGTTCATTAAAAATTGATTTATACATATGTTGCCATTACTTAATTTACAGCCCTCGTATTAAAAATGTTTCGTTTTTATCTGATTCGTATATTTTAACCAATAAGAAAGTTGTACCACATTATTTTTAAAGCGTGAGTATAAAAACTGCTGTGATACAGGGATTTACTTAATCAGAATTTCCAACCCAACAGAAATACAAATCTAAGAACGAAATTGTAGGGTTACGTAATCACTGTCGCCAGGAAATGTCCAACGAAGAATATTTTATATAACTACTGGATTTAAAAAAAAAAAGATTTTTTAGGATTGTTATCTGAAATATTATTATACATTGAAAGAAACCTCGTATATTTTTAAGTATGAAGGAGTTTTGCGCTCTTTAATAAAACTTTTTGTTACATAACTCTGTATTTTCTTTGCCATTACAATAATAAAGTTATAAAAATAGTTTTTCGAATTAACATATTTTCCACGAAAGCCACGATTGGTTTCTTTATAAGTAGAAAACAAAATTTTTTGACCATAGAACAAAAAGTTTTATAAATAAACACACCTGATAATATAGGATTTGCAAAATTCAAGAAAATCAAACACATTTTTGTTGCAGAAAATGCTTAAGCTTCTGGAGAAATATAAAATTATATATTTATGCATATATTGCATTTAAATATATATATATATGGAGTTTTAAATAAATACAATTAATTTATGATATAAAAAATTAAATTTAGTAAAGTTTTATCTTGCATAAACTTATCTACCTTGGATTAAAAAAATGCTTTACTTTCTAAATGTTTATTTGTAGGTAGGTAAATATTTAAACCTTTAAAGCAAAACTTGAATTGAACTAATTATGGTTCTTAAATATTTCGAAATTGCTCTAGGGGAAAGTAGGGTATAACTCTATAGTCAGGTGAAACCGCATATCTTACTTTTTTCTCAATTTGGACAAACGTTTAGCAGGTAATGACTGAAAAGTTATGATATCTCTATACTAGCAGTAATATAGAGTATGCGTTTAAAAGTCGATTTTATAATTTTTTTTTTCAGAAATCTCAAATGTGATCACGTTTGAAGTTACAAAAACTTTTTATATTATTATTTGGAACATATTTAATAAGAATTTATTTCATACAATGGAACTGTTGTTAGCATCATAAAAGACATTTTTACGGCTTGCCTTCCGATCCACATTCTCTTGGGGTAAAACCGGATATACTAAGTTCGATAAAAAAAGATATTTGAAAACAATAATTTGAGAGCCCGTAAATCAACCAGAAACTCCTTGAACAAGGCCGATGGTGATTCTTTATAACACTGATAACGAAGTTAATTTCTATTCAGCCATTTATCAAATTTGAATGAAGTTAATTATCCATTTGTCTTTAAATATTATATCTTTTGACTCATAATTGAAATATTCTTAGGTTAATCAATTACTTAAAGTTTTAAAATAAAATATGTTGTTCCTTTTAAAAAGAAAGCCTTTTTTCTATAAGATTAGAATAAACCTGTGGTTTTACTACCAAACTATCGGTTTGGTAAAGTTGGATAATTTGACTTTAATAAAACAATTTTTTAATAAAAATGTGATAAACTAATCATATATTTAAAATGATATTATGAAAGAAAGATAACTGCAGAGATTGTACGAAAAATTAGATTAAATTATGTTGGAAATTATTGCTTCAAGTAGCAACTAGTAAATAATGTATGTGGGTTTATCCTACTTTTCCGTAAGCATACGCTAAATTTTTGTAAAAAAGTAATGAAATTTTGAGGATATTTTCAATAAATAATTAAAAAAATTATTTAAATGTTTAATTTTTGTTTAATTTTTTTCTTAGATTGTGCTTATTAATATTTTGTGTTTTAACTTATATTGTATACACTGTTTAACAATGTGTTGCCTTAGAATTGAAAAGCAGTTGAAGTTACTCAAAGTTTTCATATTATTATTTGTAACATATTTAATAAGGATTCACATGCTTTTCGATTCACATTCTCTTGGAGTGAATCCTGATATTATACTTCGTGGGATAAAAAAGGACATTGACAAAAAATTGATTTGTATACAATTTTACAAGTTACGGCGGTATTTTACGTGGTATTTTACGTAAATGTACATTTTAAATGATATAGAATGTTACAATTTACGGTGCACAAATAAACATTTTTATTTAAAAAATATTTATAAAAAAACAAATTATCCGGTTTTGATAAACCGATAATGTAATAGTAAAATCGCATGGATATGTTAATCTTATAGAAAAAATTGTTTATTTTTAAAAGGAACAACATATGTTATTTTAAATCTTTAACTATTTGATTAACCTGGTAATATTTCAACAATAAGTCAACACATTATAGCTAAAAAGTTATCACTTAGTATTTAAAATTAAATATATGAAACATTACCTACAAAATAAAATACAGTATTAAACCATAGACCTTATTGTTTTATATATTTAATTCGATATTTACAAATAGAGTTTAGAGGCAAATTTGCTTTATGTAATAGAAGTATAATATCTCATATAGTTACTGAAGTGTTTTCAAATGCAGTAAGTATTAAAAAATACTTTGAAAGAAATTTTCATAATAGTTTTTGGTTTACATTATCAATAATCCTATTAAGAATGTGTTACTTCATCGGTAAATTTAGCAAGAAAATGCAATATGGTTTAGAAAATACTTTTTTTTCCATCAAATGTGTTTAGCAAAACTGACATTTACATCTAATTCTGTGTAATCATTTTTTAAAAATAGGCTCAAATTATTAAATAAATGTGACTGAATATATAAAAATAACAGTTATATTATTAACTTTGTCTAACAGTTTTATGAATGAGGTTTCATCCGGAATGATTTCTGTGAGTTCCCTCTGTTATTATGACATTTATTTCTTCATGTATATATTGTATAAAAAACGGAAAATATATGGAGACTTGTTTAAACGTTCAGAAAATAAAACACTTAAAATAAATAACATTTTCGTAAGCACATTTAAACATTTCAAAAACACATTCATTTGGAGATTAAAATAGAATAACTACAATCTGCTTCACTGATTTCTGCCACTTTAATATTTTGAGAAATATACAGAATGCCTGCTTGACCGAAAATTTCTTTCAAGAACGTACTTAACATCAATTTCAAAAAAGATATATTTAATATATCTCATAAAGTATATTACGGTAGAATCGTTTTCTGTTATCGTTCGCAATATATAAATAGCATGGCTATTTACAAAATTTGAAGTGTATGGATAACATCTTCAGTTGCCTGCACATCGTCACTTTTGTAAAGGTGAGAGGTTGAACCTCTTTATTATCCTGAAAAATATTTTGATTACATGTAATGTAATTACATATCATAGCACATATAGAAGTTGTGAAATAGAGTTTACAGATTAATTACAACAGAATTGCATTTTTCACCTAATGTAACTTGAGTGAAATTAATATTTAAATAATAAATATGCATTTGAAAATTAAAGGGGACTCAGAAAAATTTGAACGGTCTGTTTATTAAGTTATTTACGATATCATTTTGACATATTAGTACATACTGATTTTAGTACAGATATTTTAGAACAGATTTTTTGTGCTGTTCATATTAGTACGTATTAGTACATACAAATTTTACATACATGACATATTAATACATACATTAGTACATACATATGAATATACATGACATATTAGCACATACAGATTTTAGCACAGACTTATTAGTACAGATTTTTGTACAGTTTTTTCGGACGAAACCGCCCAGAAAGGTAAACTACTGTAATAAACTAGAATACATACTTTGCGTGAGATCCCCAATCCATCATAGCACTTAATTGTAATCACAATCTCATAGTACTGTGATTTTACCTTCAATGATTAAGAAAATCATCGTTGAGATAAAATTTTCCATTAAAAATTACCGATATTTATTTAAAAGGTCATATTTTACTTTTTGTTCAAAAAATAGATCTTTGAGAAGCATTTTACAGTTTATTTAACTACCCCAAATGTCACAGTAAATAACCTTTCCTGATACAAATAAAATTATTGTTAATAAGATAGGAAAATTCGGTAGTATTACAGAAAATTACTTTTCCATTATGTACACCCATAAAAGGGAATGAAGTGCATCCTCAGATAGTAATAAAATGCGCTTTAATCTCGTTTTTTTAAATTAATGATATCGTAACATACAATATTTCCTTAGAAATTGACAATATTTATTTAAAAGTGTCATATTTTATTTTTGTTAAAAAAATATATCTTTGAGAAGCATTTTACAATTTATTTAACTACCCCAAATGTCCCAGTAAATAAAATTTCCTGATACAAATAAAATTATTGTTAATAAGCTTTCAAAATTCGGTAGTATGACAGAAAATTACTTTTCCTTTATAT
The DNA here is from genome assembly GCA_963931845.1 of Maratus michaelseni. Classification (NCBI taxonomy): domain Eukaryota; kingdom Metazoa; phylum Arthropoda; class Arachnida; order Araneae; family Salticidae; genus Maratus; species Maratus michaelseni. The sequence goes on along the minus strand of OZ007589.1, from coordinate 338,331,754 downwards.
ACACCCATAAAAGGGATTGAAGTGCATCCTCAAATAGTAATAAAATGCGCTTCAATCTCGTTTTTTTTTAATTAATGTTATCGTAACATACAATATTTCCTTAAAAATTAACAATATTTATTTAAAAGTGTTACATTTTATTTTTGTTAAAAAAATAGATCGTTGAGAAGCATTTTACAATTTATTTAACTACCCCAAATGTCACAGTAAATAAACTTTCCTGATACAAATAAAATTATTGTTAATAAGCGAGAAAAATTCGGTAGTATGACAGAAGATTACTTTTCCATTATGTACACCCATAAAAGGGAATGAAGTGCATCCTCAGATAGTAATAAAATGCGCTTCAATCCTGTTTTTTTTTTTAAATTAATGATTTCGTAGCATACAATATTTCATTAAAAATTGACAATATTTATTTAAAAAGTTCATATTTTCTTTTTGTTCAAAAAATAGATCTTTGAGAAGCATTTTACAACTTATATAACTATCCCAAATGTCACAGTAAATAAACTTTTCGGATACAAATAAAATTATTGTTAATAATCGAGCAAAATTCGGTAGTATGACAGAAGATTACTTTTCCATTATGTACACCCATAAAAGGGAATGAAGTGCATCCTCAGATAGTAATAAAATGCGCTTCAATCCTGTTTTTTTTTTTTAAATTAATGATTTCGTAGCATACAATATTTCATTAAAAATTGACAATATTTATTTAAAAAGTTCATATTTTCTTTTTGTTCAAAAAATAGATCTTTGAGAAGCATTTTACAACTTATATAACTATCCCAAATGTCACAGTAAATAAACTTTTCGGATACAAATAAAATTATTGTTAATAATCGAGCAAAATTCGGTAGTATGACAGAAGATTACTTTTCCATTATGTACACCCATAAAAGGGAATGAAGTGCATCCTCAGATAGTAATAAAATGCGCTTCAATCCTGTTTTTTTTTTTAAATTAATGATTTCGTAGCATACAATATTTCATTAAAAATTGACAATATTTATTTAAAAAGTTCATATTTTCTTTTTGTTCAAAAAATAGATCTTTGAGAAGCATTTTACAACTTATATAACTATCCCAAATGTCACAGTAAATAAACTTTCCTGATACAAATAAAATTATTGTTAATAATCGAGCAAAATTCGGTAGTATGACAGAAGATTACTTTTCCATTATGTACACCCATAAAAGGGAATGAAGTGCATCCTCAGATAGTAATAAAATGCGCTTCAATCCTGTTTTTTTTTTAAATTAATGATTTCGTAGCATACAATATTTCATTAAAAATTGACAATATTTATTTAAAAAGTTCATATTTTCTTTTTGTTCAAAAAATAGATCTTTGAGAAGCATTTTACAACTTATATAACTATCCCAAATGTCACAGTAAATAAACTTTTCGGATACAAATAAAATTATTGTTAATAATCGAGCAAAATTCGGTAGTATGACAGAAAATTACTTTTCCTTTATATACACCCATAAAAGGGATTGAAGTGCATCCTCAAATAGTAATAAAATGCGCTTCAATCTCGTTTTTTTTTAATTAATGTTATCGTAACATACAATATTTCCTTAAAAATTAACAATATTTATTTAAAAGTGTTACATTTTATTTTTGTTAAAAAAATAGATCGTTGAGAAGCATTTTACAATTTATTTAACTACCCCAAATGTCACAGTAAATAAACTTTCCTGATACAAATAAAATTATTGTTAATAAGCCAGAAAAATTCGGTAGTATGACAGAAGATTACTTTTCCATTATGTACACCCATAAAAGGGAATGAAGTGCATCCTCAGATAGTAATAAAATGCGCTTCAATCCTGTTTTTTTTTTTAAATTAATGATTTCGTAGCATACAATATTTCATTAAAAATTGACAATATTTATTTAAAAAGTTCATATTTTCTTTTTGTTCAAAAAATAGATCTTTGAGAAGCATTTTACAACTTATATAACTATCCCAAATGTCACAGTAAATAAACTTTTCGGATACAAATAAAATTATTGTTAATAATCGAGCAAAATTCGGTAGTATGACAGAAAATTACTTTTCCTTTATATACACCCATAAAAGGGAATGAAGTGCATCCTCAGATAGTAATAAAATGCGCTTCAATCCTGTTTTTTTTTTAAAATTAATTATTTCGTAGCATACAATATTTCATTAAAAATTGACAATATTTATTTAAAAAGTTCATATTTTCTTTTTGTTCAAAAAATAGATCTTTGAGAAGCATTTTACAACTTATATAACTATCCCAAATGTCACAGTAAATAAACTTTTCGGATACAAATAAAATTATTGTTAATAATCGAGCAAAATTCGGTAGTATGACAGAAAATTACTTTTCCTTTATATACACCCATAAAAGGGAATGAAGTGCATCCTCAGATAGTAATAAAATGCTCTTCAATCACGTTTTTTTTAAATTAATGATATCGTAACATATCACCATAAAATAGCGCAAAGTAAAATAACATGACGGTGATGTTAGATTACGCTTAGTAATTTGAAAATGATGTAGCTGAAGTCTACAGTTTTATAAAACAAGAATCTTATCAGAATCTTTAAATTTTCAGAAAGAATAGAAATAATATTTAAAAGCATCTTTTAATATTTTCGTATAATAGAATGTGCATCATATTTTCGATTAAACAGCTGTGTTTTTTTTTTCGTTTCTCGCCCGCCCATATATGTAGACGTGTGTGTGTGTGTGTGTGTGTCTAAATGAATACATATTAAGCATATAGTACTAAAACCAGATTGTTTCTTCGTGTATGTATATAAATGACTATCTGATGAAACTACCTTAACAAAATATAAATGTTTTTTCGTTGGTAAATACTTCAATGACTATATAATCCTAAAAGAAGATATTTTTCCAAAAAAAAAAAAAAAAAAAAAAAATCAGCCCCTACCTATAGGGTGAAAACAAAATCATCTTTAGTTTTCAACTCCAGTACATTTACGAAAGTATCGTATCAAATATTAATTTGTACTTACTATACGATACAAAAAATGTCTGTATATACAAATTTCATGAAAATAAAAGAGGCATATAAATGAGTTTTTGGATTGTGCTAAAATATCTCAGAAATAAATAAAATTCAGAAAAGGATGTTCTATATAAAATATAAGAGATATCTTATATTTTGTAAATGGTATTTCTTTTTCCATTAAAGTATAGAGTTATAAATCTAGGAAACCGTGTTTTTATTAGCAGTATATTTTGTGTGATAGATTTCAATATAGTTATTGAAACTTTTATCATATATAATTATTATAGTGACTGTTAGAGAAAAATCATGTTTAATAATATATATTGTTTCAGTTGTCAACATCCCCTTTTCTGTGCGTTTACAAAACGCACAACAGTGAGTAAAGTATCGGTCGAAAGGTTTTTTAACCGAATTCTGACATAGAACACTCGCATTTCGATAAAACATGTCTTTTGACTATAAATTGCAGTTAACTAAAAATTAAATCAGTATTATTTTTATAACGAAATGAGCGGTTTTTCGAAAATAAATGTTGCCACAAAAATAAAATACAGCATCATTTGGCGTTCAACAATGATTATAAAAATAAATAGTACAAAAAAGATAAAGTGGGAAGTGTTCGCACGGGTTTAGTTTACATTTATGATTAAAAAGCAAAATTCAAATTCAAATGAGGATAGTGTTATCCGCTAATGAATAAAAGTGAATAATAAATACGACAATGAATAATAAAATACGTCAGGTCATTTTTTTTTCGCGCGTGCCTTTTGCTATCATCTATCGGTTTTTACTGTGACTTTGATGGAATAAATGAGATGATATTCTGAAATGACTAATGTTGTTTGCAGATATTTTTCTCCTTAATTTTTCTTTAAAATTTTAAATCTGCGTCTAAAAAATATTAGACATTCCTAAAATATATTAGACTGCATTGCGAAATCCTCGCACGTGTACATTGGTATAGTGTTACTTTTATTATTCACATGCTAGATGGAAAATATTTTGAATACTTATTAACACAAAAATTAGCTAATAATCATAATTTATTCAATTTTTTTTTTAGAATTGATACACAGTTGTCTCTTTAAGAATCCATATTACTAAACTAATCGAATGCTATTATTACAGATTGACAGATATACATACATGTACATTGGGGGACCATCACACCTTTAATTTTAAATCCACTTACTTTTACAATCCCAACTTATACTATTTACTTTTACGATTGACAATAATATGTTTCAGCAAGCAGTAGCATACGTTTGAATACTTTATCGACGTGTATAAAATAGCAAACAAGGCGCAAAACCAAAGTAGATTAGGGAGATTTTTTCCGTTCAACCGAGCTTGAGATGAATTGTTGCTTTATAGAAAATAATTTGTTCGGTGTCATAACAAGGGATTTCGTACACTGCGAAAAAAGTTAAACGTTTCTTAATCTAGCTTTACCTTTTTTAAGGTTTGCGATAATATAATAACATTTTCATTTTACCATCTATTAGGAAATGTGTACCTTTATATTCAGAACCCTCCGAAACCATTAGATTTCAGATATTTAAAGAACCTTTTCTAAAACAAAAGTTTATTTTGCTGCCCGTAATTGCGTATGCATTTCCGAGAAGTTTTTACAGTATAGTAATCAGCTTTCTGAACTCGAAATATCAAAATTTTGGATGCCATGAATTCTCAAGTAAACATTTTCTTGTTCAACAAACATGTTTACAAAAGTAACATTATTTTTTAAGACATCCAATAACTCTGTTTTTAAAATGAAAATAATAATAAATTCCTTTCCTTAAAAGAACATAGGATGATATGAGAATGGCATGAATTTGAAACCATCCTGTATTTTTAATGAGCATGCTTTTGTAATAAAATGTATTAAAAATTCAAAGTATTGATTAAAAAAAAAAAATGTGCGTTTTCTGAAAGTCTATAAGTAAAGGATGTGAAGTTATAATATAGAATTACATAAAGTTTATCTGAAAAAATTACCCCCACTCCGCCGCCACTCAGCATGATATAAACGGATTTGTCAATTCTTTTCTAAATTCCCCGACTCTTTTAGAGGCCTCGGAAAAATTTATGTTTAACCATTGTTATTTAGAGTCAAAAGAGGAAATTTAGTGCAAAAGAGGAACTATCGCGTCTCAAATCAACCACCCGTTAGTGTTTACATTCCAGAGACTGTGGCATGTAATTTGAGGAAAATTGCTTGTGCATAGAATTGATTCACTTTTGGGATACACTAAAAAATCAAATGTTTCTTAATCTAGTAGAGAACATAACCACAAATTAAAATTTACAATAACTTTTTCCGATTTCTGTTACGATTCCGAAAAGAGATGTTATCTGTAGAAACGTTAGAAACCAATATATTTTCGAGATTTAACATTAATAAAAAAAAAAGTTTCTTTTTCTGCCACTGACCTTCGAATGCTATCGTTTTCGTGTTCAACAAACATGTTTTAAAGAACAAGATGATAAATAAATGGCATTAATATTCACATTAAAATTAACGTATTTTGTTACCCTAGCATGTATTGCGCAGCTGGAAATGTTTAATTGAGAATTGATAGCGTCTTTAAAACCAATATTCCGGTTTGATAAAACTGATTAATGCACTAATAAAATTACTAGAAAAAGTTTCCGAAAATCAGTGGCAGCAAATAAAATTTTGTTTTTATAAATGTTTCTTTAAATCTTTAAAATATCTGAGTTTAGCTAAGGTTTCTAAAGATAAAAAATGCTTTTCGGAATCATAGGTAACTCGGAAGAGATTACTGTATAGTTTCGTTCGTGGTTATATTACATTTTCGTATATTAAGAAACATTTGTCTTTGTTTTAAGTGTATAAATTGCAGACATCAATGCCTTTCTGAAGTGTACTAGAGTAAAATTAGCCTTGCCCACAGTTATTGCATAATAATACATCAAAAAGTTGTAAGCGGTCTTATAGTAGCAGGTTATCCATTCCTTTTCTAAAGTCGGAAAATTTTAATTATATGCTGATGTTGATCTCCTGAGACATTTATTAAAATATTCCAAAACTCTAATAGCTAATTTCATCATGCACTAAGAAAAACCAGTTGCTACTAAACAAATACAATCCAAAAATCTAACAACTACTCTACTTATAATTGGTTCCCTAAAATTCTTACTTTTCACAGTTTCAATTATTTTTAAACGAAAATACTGAAAATACTCAGGAAAATACTCACTGAAAATGTTTTGTTGTAATAACAACTTTCATCCTACTAATTTGCATACAAAATATCACGCGTTCCAGCACATCGAAAAACTAATATATAAACTTTTTTATTAAATTAAAATCTCCTCTAACATTATCGTATGTACGTATTTTCTTCTCTGATAACAATTTTCTTTTTGTTCATACCATTTCTTGTTTCTCTGATATTTGCATACATGAGTCAATATTTGCATCTCTTAAACAGTATGATTATTATTCATGCTTTTAAGATTTTTTATCTGTTAGAATTGTGTTAATTCACATTTTAAATATTTTAAGTAATAGATGAATGTTTGAATACAGAAGTTTTTTAATGGATAAAACATAATAGAAAAAATGTGAAAGATTTAATTAATTTGTATTATATAATTATCGTACTTAATATTTTTTATATTCTTATACTCTATTTTATACAATCAGTAATAAAAAAAAAGTCTGTGATTTTATTTGTTCTTAGTTTTACTGGACTGAAGAGTTTCAAATAAAGGTAATAATATGTTATATTGTCAATTTTAGAACACAAAGTTATAGGAGCGAATGAAAAAATGACAACATTCATCATGGAAAAATTAGCTGTCTGGCTACATCTTTATAGGATTTTAAAGAATAGAAAATTCTTCTCTGACCAATGTCATTCTGAAATAGGATAGAAGAAAATAAAATAGGATCATAAAAATTATAGTCTTCTATACTTTTAAAATATAAACAATAAAACCAATAAAACAGTTTTACAGGTGATTTCATTTTTACAGTGTCAAGCTATTTGGAAAATAGATTGCAGAGATGGAGTTAAAGCAGCATTTGTCATTTTTTAATACTTCTTAAAGTCTAAAAATTTATCGTCTATATGTATCTAAATTGTATCTTTAATAAAATTATACATAACTTTTATGTATTACGATAGATAGAATTGAACACGAAAAATAAAATATATATCTGAAAATATAAATGTTGTTTTCTGAAGAAATTTTGCTCTGAATTCAAAATGAACACTTTTAACAATAATAAAATTTATAGATTGTTTTAATGATATTTTAGAATTTAAATTCTTATGTAAATGTTTTCGAAATATTTTTTTTATATTAAAGATAAATTTAAATTGTACTTTAATATTTTTAAATTATGTGAAGCTGTATGTTTACGGTTTTATTTTAGATTTAATAACTCTTACAAATGCATAGTATGTTTTAATATTAAATGAAACGAATTTACAGTCTATTTAGTTTATCCAATACATTATATAGTTTTATGAGGAAGCACCTCCAAAAAATATTTACTTCCTCTATCATCTGACTAAAAACTATGACTTAAGTTAATCTAATTAAGTAAACATAATTAAGTAAATCTTAAATTTAATATAAATGCTGGACGATTACACCATGAAACATTACTACATTAAAGACGTGAGTATAAAACATCACAAATTTACTGAATGGTGTATACAAATGTCAAATTTAAAATTTATACATACATTAAAATTAAAAATATTGACGTTTCGACCAACTTCCATGGTCATCCTCAGGAAATATTTGTTATTTTGCTTTTAAGTTTCAAAGGCGAAAAACAATCCGTCCATTGCAACATTATTATTGCCGTCCACAAATTATTAAATTAACTAGGTTAACCATCAACCATCGTACCAACCAACCACAAGTAGAAACGATGCAGAAGCACCTCCTAACGGACAAAAATCTAACAGCTGTAAATGTATTACCGATGAAGAATGGTCGGGCACCCACTGTCGGATAACCAACTTCAAAACCAAAAATATAGCAAGTAGCGGGGATAACTATCCAGTTATTTTGATGGGGTCCATGCTAAGTATTTCCAACTTTGGATAGTTATCCCCGCTACTTGCTATATTTTTGGTTTTGAAGTTGGTTAGCCGACAGTGGATGCCTGACCATTCTTCATCGATAATACATTTACAGCTGTTAGATTTTTGTCCGTTAGGAGGTGCTTCTGCATCGTTTCTACTTGTGGTTGCTTGGTACGATGGTTGATGGTTAACCTAGTTAATTTAATAATTTGTGGACGGCAATAATAATGTGGCAACGGACGGATTGTTTTTTGCCTTTGAAACTTTAGAGGCAAAATAACAAATATTTCCTGAGGATGGCCATAGAATTTGGTCGAAACGTCAAAAATTTTAATTTTAATGTATGTATAAATTTTTAATTTGACATTTACACCATTCAGTAAATTTGTGATGTTTTATACTCACGTCTTTAATGTATTATCTTAAATTTATTTTATATCTTAACTTACTCTCAGTTAAAATTAAATTTGACGAATCATTCTGTAATTCCTTTTATAAAATTAAATTAATAATTTTGTGCTCAGAATAGCTTCCTTTAACGTTTCTTTCAATTAAAGTTATAATTTTGGCTAAATCCCTGAAACGACATCAAAACATTCTCAGTTTAGAATTTCAGTTAATACCTCGAAAGAGTGGAAGTAAGGCTTTCAAATTATTAAATTTTAAATTTTAGCCATCACTTCTAGACATTAAAGTGTCCGCTTTAAAGGCAATGCAAAAAAGAATGTATTGTGTAATTTTTTTAAACCATTTTATAAAATTGTAATTATTCATAGACATTTTCTGATAATTAAAATTACGCAAATATTTGCTCGAAATTAAATATAATTAGGCAAACTCTATACGATCATTTTCACAGAAAGTAACTTTTATCTGTCTTTCCCAATCTATCGTTTTAGTATACAATTTGCTAAGTGCTCCCAAAATAAATTAAAAGAAACGTTATCAACGAGTGAGAGCATGTGTGGTTACATTTTCTATGCTCATTCATTAATTTTATTCCCTACTATCTTAATAATGGAGTTGCAAAAGAAACATTCGAAATATAAACTTATTGATAATACGAATTTAATAAGTATTAAAAAAAAGAACAGAATTTTCCTCCCAAACATCTGCGATTTTAAATATTTTATCAGTGTAACTAATTTACAGTCTTCAGCACAATCGGGGATTTTCTTTTCGAAGAAAAATAATATATTTTAAAATTCAGTATGAAACTAGTTTTTTCAGCTTAAGGGGATATACCAAACTGCAAACATTCAAAAAATGGATTTTTTATTGCATTTTCTATAAGTACAATTTGTAAAGAATATTTAGTTACATTTTCTATTCGATATGATAAAAATTAAGAAAGTTAAGTTGCTTTAATTTGCTTTCTTCTATGGTACATAAATCATAACTTGAATCTTTAAACGTGAGATAGTTTAAAAACTCTGTTTTTAACATCTACGATCACAAAAATTTAAACATGTATGAACCATCAATTTTGACCAGTTTTATCTAGAGAGGCAATTTTGACCAGTTTTATCTATTATATCATCACTGTTGGCGATCTGATGATTTTTTCAATTTGTTTATAATCAATCAAACTTCAAAAATTTTTGTGAAAATCTATATTTGAACTTTAAACGGCCGCCCTTTTCTTTAAATTTTTTTTCCATAAATCAAACAATTACGCTATAGTTTTAAGTATTCGCAGTAAAGATATTATGCTTTTTATAATTTCAGATAACATTTAACAGAGTTTCGTTGATTACCATGAACAGCTACCCAGAATGACACAATCTCCGGAGCGTGTGTATATTGGGGATACCCAACATTATTTCGTCATTACAAAAATTTATTTATTTTCGTTAAAATGTAATAAAGACAATGCAAAAAGAGTTTTTGAAATTCTTGTTTCATTTTCCTGAAAATAATTCCAAACAATACACGTTTTTTCTGATATTAGAGGTAGGTATAAACCACCCCTTAAGCAATAAATGTCGATCATAGGTAATATTTAAACAGCTAATATTTTAATAAAAAATTAAACTGATGTTTCTCCATAGCAGCCGAATCGCCCTCTCTTGCACGCAGAGATAAAATATAACAAACTGTTTGAATGAAGGGATGTGCTGTTACTCTCTTTAAGGATAAATTATTAATTATACTCGTATTCAGTAATATCCTATAATTAAAAATGAAAAAAATATATATTTATTTAATTTTTTAATTACTTATATTTTGCAGAGAAAAAAAATGCATATAATAATCCAAATATTGCGTTTGAAATTATTTCATCAGTGTAATTCGTAGCGTTTAGCATTGTAGGTTTTTTTTTTTTTTTTTTTTTTTTTATAAGAAAAAAAAAGTTTTTATAAGAGCATAGAGCTGGATATTTTAGTTTAAGGCATAAAACATGCTAAAAGTAGTAGCGTTAAATAGTGCTAAAAGAACTATTAGCAATGTTAATAATATTAATAACCTACTTATAATAAAATGCAATGGTAGGAAGTGTTGGTAACCATTCCGGTTCCTACCACTCTGATTTGCGAATCGACCGTAGCTAAAAGCCATTTTAGGCGTAATGCAAAACATATGCTAACATATAACAGCTAAATGATAATTTCTTCTACTTAAAATCATGTCTGTTCAGCATATTTTCCGATAAAACATGTATATCACATCCAATTATAATGTTTGCAGTTCTAAATTAAAAATTACCAGAATAAACCACGGTTTACCAGATATAAACGAACAAACACTGTTGCCGTTCTGAATTACAAATTTGACAAAGGAATTTTACAAATGAACGACTCTTTGTGCGCTTCATTAAAAAAATACAGGTTAACATCCTGTTGTGCTTTTAAAATATTTATAAAAGCTTATTAAAGGCTGTAAATATTTTGAAATGCGTTTTTCCCTTTTCTATACCGGATTTATAGCGACTGCTGATTTTGTGAAAAATGGAGTTAATTGCCGATTAAAGCGCTCGAATATGCCATCTGGTGGAGAAAAGATTTAATTTCTCTTTTCAGGAAAATCCTGTGCAAGCCCATGCATTACATATATTTTTCATTTGTTCATTATTATTATTATTATTATTATTGTTATTATTATTATCATTATTTTGGACAATTTCCGAGTTCATGTGACATTAGTGTTCTGGGTTTATGTAACACCTATACCGACAGCTGCGATTAGTGCCCTCTTTAAGGCCTTTTTAAGTCCCAATTATTAATTTTTAATGAATGATCCAAAAATCGTTCTCGCTTCAATTTCAATTCTCGCTTCGAACATTTAATCTAGTACAATCAGACAAGAAAATTGCTTTGTAGTCCAAAAGCTAATAAGATAAGTAACCTTTTTAAAATTTATGCATTTTTCGTGAAATGGCTGCAATCCAAAGTTAAACGTAATATTTCAACCAGAAATTTCATTACATTACGTTACACAGAAAAACGAGATATCAAAATTTCAAAAGCACCGACGTGTTGCGCTTGGTTACAATGCCATTTTACATATATATAATACAATACATATTTCATATAGAAATGGCAGATTAATAGACAAAAAGCAAATTTCAATATTTTTAGTAGTAAATTTTAATGTATTTGGATTCAAAGTACTCAAGACGTACAATAAAATAAGAGGCAGATGCTAACATATTATTTTATTCCATAAATATATTCTATACAGTACATCAGAGAGGTTTTCTAAGAATAAAGTCGTCATAAATAAAAAAATTAGGGAAAACCGTATAAGCCTTTATGTCCAAATCTATTCAAAGATTTCGAATGTTCAGTTATCTCCGAATCTTCAAAACTAATCACGTTATTAGATGAAATATAGTACTAAAAGTATATTATCTGAGATAAGGAGATTTTGCTCAAAGCAGATACATTATTTTGCTTTTATTCGAATGAAAGGAAAGTACAGTCCACGTACCCAAATTATGTTTTATGTCAATTCTTATAAAATTACGCTTTATAAAATAAACATTGTAAAATGTTCTATTTGAATAGATTATGGAATAAATTATTTAACCTAAAAACGTAATGATTCAAATTTACTTACCAATTAGAATAATTGTGTTAAAAAAATCAAGTATAATTATGTATCCAGCGTTTACTGGAGTTTCATTACCTGCGATTTATTCTGTTGCGCAAATTCAGATAACAGACCAAATGCCCTGATCAATAAGGTTATCTGGGTGCATTAGGTCCACCAGATTCTTCTAGGATCGCTCAGCTGTCAGATTATTGGAAACGTAAGCCAAGAAGTCTCTCGTTCGAATCCTGGCCTCGACACCTCTTTACTCAGTTGGAAAATTACAACTCATGCAATGATTAATTGATTAAAAAAGGAAAAATTTATAGAGTAAATGTCAGATTACATTATGTTATAAAATATTTATATTTATAACCAATGATCAACATTAAGATTCAAATATGTATGTTATAAATCTAAATCTGTAGTAGATAATAGCCTACATAATGGGGTAACGAGCATTATAATAATTTGTAAAAGAATGAAATCATGTTATTCTCATATCAGCAAGAAATTTTCCATGTACTTCACTAGACATGTTTCAACATGCTATATATATATTTAAAAGTTTTTTCTGAATTACGAAAATAAGCGTCTTATCGGCAAAGCCTGTTGAAGAAAAATGAGACATGCGAATATTAGACTAACCACAATCTCTCATTAATAATGTCAGTTGTGCTTCATATGAAACTGTGCGATTTAGCCACACTTCTTAATAGTAAAACATGCTGCAAACGTGGCTGCACGCATCATTTACATTTCATGCTCTGGCTTATTCTGCTTTCATTTACATTTCATATAAAATTAGCTCCTATACTTTTCTCTCAGTTTAACATTGGTTATATTGTTATATGAGCATTTTTATACATACAAAATAAAACAAGAAGTGACGGAGATTTGAATTAATTTACAATTTTTTTATTTTGTTTGATGTAGGATTTTTTTGTTCATTGTAAAAACTGTAAAATAATAAAAATTCTAGAGCAAAATATTTAATCAGTCACTTGTTAATCCATTTAAATATTTTTCGTTAATTTTAATAGCTCAGAATGCAACATAAAATAGATAAAATTTATTCTTCGAAGAAGAACAAAAAACAACAAATAAAACATCTACATCTTAAAATGATCACCAATTTTGTTATATTTACTGCTGCTGGTGCTATAAAATATTTCTTTTTAAGAGTTAAATGACCAATGTGCTATAATTATCTATTAAATTCGGGAATGCAAAAAAAACATAAAGCGTCCCTTTTATGGTTATCTTTTGAAAAAAAATCCCAAATAATATCTATCTTCCAGTCATTGTAAAAAATAAGAAAATGAGCTATTAAAAGTAAATGAATGCTTAAATTCTAATTACATGTATTACAAATGTACGAAGTAAAGAAATAAAAACTTATGCTTATGTCTTTCTTATATAAAAATCCAAGCATTGCATTTACGGAGAATTTTATGACAAGAACAACATTAATATTCATTGTTTGTTTTTAAATTAACACTTAATGTTTTTTTAGTTCGTTTGTATCATTATGCCACTTGACAGTTTTTTAAATAAGGTAGTGTTGATTTTTCTAAAAAAAGAAAGGTACTTCAAAATGCTTATTTTAAATGGAAGATTGTCATATAGCATTTGTACAACGACAAAGTTAGTAATGAGCAGTGTTCTTTGTATGAGAAAAATGAAATAACAGCAACAAATAACATAACATGAAATATTTATTTAAACAATTAAAAGAGGTAAAATGACTTTCTTTTATTTTGATAATTCTTATTTTACATCACAACGCGACTAGATAGTACTTTTTTTTATCCAGATTAGTTTTCTTTCAAAAATACACACCCTTAGTACCCTTATGATATTTATATGTAATTAGTACCCTTATAATATACCAATATACTAGGTTTTGAATGTTAAAATACTATTATATTATTTCTTTAAAACAATTTTTCAAATATTATTACAATGACATGAATAGCAAAACAAAAACCTAACACATATTTGAATAAAATGTATATCGAATAAATTGTGTAAACAATCTAATTATAATATTCCACGCTGTAATAATTCAAGGTAAAACACAACAGATTATATTTCAAGTGCTACATTATCTGTTACTTTCACAAAGTGTAAAATTATGCCAAAGTCTTCTGTTTACGATAACGGATAAAGGAAAGTTGGGAGAAAGATGGAAATAATGGGATTTAATAAGTAATTTGTCTGTCAGTATATCAAAAAAAATTACCATTCCATCACAGCAGAATATTAATAGCAATGAACAAACGCAAAGATGATTTATGAACCAATTCTATTTTTTAGAAATTTAAGCTTTTGAAATTTAACCCTTTACATTAGAAATGCTTATATATTCATTAAATCGCTATCTTTATCATCACAGTTTTTTAAATACGTGTAGCAAATTACATTATACTTCACGAGAACGTATTGGATACTTGTATAATCAGAAAACCTTTTGAACATCAATATTTACCAATTATTATTTCTCCATAGATCATACAAAAGTTATAGTAATAGCCTCTAATGTTTTCTATATGTAGGCCCAGAATTTTCAGTATATTCTGAATCTTTACCCCACTAACTGCAAAAGCTACTGATATTATAATTCGTATATTCATAATTGTAGTAAAAGTAAACAATATGTATAGGAATTGACCTACAAGGGTAAATTTGTGTTGATTTGATTTATTCGCTGTACAGGTTTCTTAAAAAGCACAGAATTCCGTAAATCGAGCGAACATACTAAATTTAATTATAAACAGTTTAAACGTTGCGTTAATGAATTTACTCAATCACACAATTGCATACTGAACAATATGTGTTAACATTCTAATATTCCATATTTCACAATTCTAAATTAATATGCATTTTTTTGTATAATATCCGTAATTTTCAATGTGTCAAACGGTAATAAATGCCTAGATAGGTATATAAAACAATGAAATGCCGAATCTGTTTACCAATGTTATATATATATATGTATTCTGTATAAAAATAGGTAGAGGATAAATCGTACATTGCGATTACTTATTGTATTTGGGTTTTTTAAATTAATTCTTTGACAATTGCTTTACGCTAATATGTTATTTTTTACATGATGCAGTGAAATCTAACATATAATAATAAAGGCAAAAATCTTCAGCAATTCTTATTTCACTGTAATTTATATTTTATTTATTTAAAAAAAAATCTAGTTTGAAGCGAAATATTTTCATTTGGTATCGGTCGAATGACCGACTGTTTGTATGTTTAGTGCTAAAAAGAAAAACAATTCAAACTCTGAGGAGGTAAAACAAATACAACATTCTCGTGGAGTTTAAGCATCTTTCAATCAGTGTAAGCTAAATATGGTATACAATTTTCAGTACATATGTTAAATATGGTATACAATTTCAGTGTTTTAACGACCTGACCCAAATCTTCGTGGAACACCGACATTGATTCATTGAAAGATATTATAACGCCAAAAGCAGAAGACGGAAGCAGTCACTTAAACATACTCAGAGGCAGGTCATTACACAAGCACAAATTATTTTCACACCTACAACATTGACCACGAGACCTTCTGAATGGTCCAGAATCAACCTGGAATCAAATCAGGAGGATGACCGTGAACTCAGCCGAGGATGTAGTAGCGGCACCAACCATTTTCGGAGTGTTGCTTAAGTGGGTTCAAAGACTAGGGAAGGCATCGATGGACCTCCTCTTACTGTCTCATGATTACGTCACTGAGATCAGGTGTGTCCGGGGAATCTGTCTTCATGGCAGCATCGTGCGGACCCTACTTCCTCCTACTGGAGACGATGGTAGTGGGGCTCAGTCGTCGTGGTAGCGAAAGCAGGTGGTTGTTTATGAGATGTATGACCGAATGAAGCATAGGCGGCATCTGCTTTTATTCATTACTTAGTAATGCGGACGCTTCGGGCTAACTCACTCTGGTGTGCTTTTATATATATCATTTTATTTATTTTACTAATATTGTATGTTTTGTTTTATTTTGTCCGAAGGAGCGAGCTGAGGAGCAAGTTGTTGCTTCTGTGGGATTTCCATGATCCGAGCTGGTGGTATAGTAATTCTGAGGTGGGGGCTCCATGCTAGCCTCCAAGGTGTTATTCGCTTTTGTGAGCTGTCCCATAGCACTTGGAGGAGATTATGTGTCACGCCTAGCTTAAGGACTGGACCACTTTCGGTCTATTTAGTTGGGTTCTATCGCAGCGATTGGAGTCGGTTTAACAAACCAGGTCATGGTCCAGCATTGGATGAGTGCCTGTAACTAACCGGTCTTAACTAAAACATCACTTACAACTATCAGTATATTGACACTCATTCGTACAGCTCTCTGTAAACATTATTCTATAATAGACTTTGCAATAAAATAATTATCATTTTCATCAATATACTTTGTTGTGTATAATATAAAGCCATCAATGTAACCATTTTACATAATTGCAAATCATGCTGTGCAGGTAGCGCAGTCATACTTTGGCCAGTTTTGTTCTAATTTCAATTTCTTAAATATTATGTTCTGCCTTTTGTCATTTAATTACTATTAGTGCAGTAGTATGGGCAGCTTTCTACAAATAAAGTAATAAAATAAATGACGAAATTTGTGTTTCTGTACACTTATCGGAATTTTCTTTGTCTGTTTTACATATAGCAAAATAGTAAAACATCTGCAGGGAATTGTTCAGACAATCATTACTTAATCAATTACTTTATCATCACTTAATCAATGCGTTTTGTTTCATTAATTTCAATAGTGAGCAAGAAATGCATGAAAATTAAGTATCAGAGTAGAACAAAAATAAAACAAGAATTCCATTTTGTCAAGTTAAAAACTTGTAATGGCGAGTAAATTTAGAAAGGAACTATGTTCACTGGTGAAAATGCTTTAAAGTAATCTTTTTTACAATCTAAATGACAAATGTGTTATAATTACGCATTATATGCTGGAATGCAAAAGACAAAACGACTGTTTCTTGTCTAGACAGAAAAAGTATATTAATGTCCGTCGTCAGTTCACTCACAGAAAAAAGGCTTTTAAACGTGAAAAAAATTAAATTCTAATTAAATATGTTAGAGTCATACTATGTAAAAGAAAACAGAAAAATGTTTCCCTGTGTCATTCGTTAATTTTTAGACATAAAAAATGCTTTTCTGGAGAGTTATATGAGAGGAATATATTAATATTTATTGCTCTATTTTAAAAAAGAACACTTCTTTACATTTCAGATGTATCATTATGTCACTTGAGTGTTGTAATAAAGCGGCGTAGCTTGTTTTTTTTTTTTTTTTTTTTTTTTTTTTTTTAAATAAAGATAACACAAAATGTTTATTTTAAATGTGAATTATTCATACAGCCTTTGTAATAGACAAGTAAACAATATATTTTAAGCGTGGAGGTACACAGACAAAAAAAAAATAAGAGCAACTATAAAATAAGTGGAACTTTTTATTTAAAATATGAGATAGATAAAATGATTTTCGTTTCAATTCAGTGTGTATTACAAATGTCACAGCACAATTAGTCAATATTTTTTATCCACGCAGTTTTGCCGTACTGCTGGTTCAGTGTAACTTAGCATAAAAAGTATCAGAGTATAATTGATAATATACTATTATGTCATTTCTTTGAATATATATATATATATGTGTGTGTGTGTTCACATAATACAAGTTGTTTTAACTGTTTATATAATTTAAGTAATTATAAAGTTATAGATTATAACGGCTCGGGACATCTTCGTTAAGTGTGGGATAATCTGGAAATGTAACGTTTGCAATAGAGGAGCTATTAAATGCGATAAACCTTTGCTTTTGAAAGTCCTACCGTTTGCTGAACAGATCTACCAGCCTCTTTTTATTTAAGGGGTTTGTTGATGATCGCGGTTTTTCGTAACGTTGCTTTCAAACATTTTGAACATTTCTATCCCTCTCAACTGCATCTCTATTACTATGTTCTCAATGTATCTCAGTTTGTGTTGTTTAAGTGTACATGTTTTGAAAGTCTTTCCTAAACTGTCTCTGAACTTCAGCTACGTTTTTTAACATCCAGTAACATTCAAAAATAAATATGTATTTTTCTTCCAAATCATAGTCTGGTATCAACTATTACTTCAAGTTAGTTGAACCTAGAAGGAAACGTACAAGTTAGATATTACTGAATGAATTGTCAATTTTTTGTTTGAAACACCCTATACAATAATTCCATGAATAGCGAGACAATCTTAACAAATATTTTAATAAAAAACAATATCGAATGAATTATAATAAATAATATTTTTATAATAGTCTACATTTATATAAGTCAAACTTTAACACAATAAACTATTTTTACTTTATTATATAATATTTTTACAAACTCTAAAATTGGGTAATATGCATGACATGTAAGAAGTTCTACACTTTAAACTAGTCGTTGGGGGCCACCGTAATATTTACCCATCTTGGATATGCATAATATAAAATATTAAAATCAAGCATGTGTAAACTACTTATAAAATGCATTGCAATTCGAATAAAATCGGGGCTTGATGACGTCATCAACTTTAAATTTTTTATTACAGAATTGCGTAAAAGAAACATCCTTATAACTCCAAATAATCATGTTTAATCATTGATAATCATTTTAACTAATGATTTAGCGCGTCCGATTAAGCGTCTCATTTCCAATTAAAATATATCTTTGAATTGAAATTTGGATGAAATACAGGGTCATGAAAAATCGAAGAGTGTGTAAAATAGAATTACAAATATCTCGGCAACTAATTTTCCGATCGAATTCATACTTTATGCAAAATTTATGTTTTTTTATTGTTTTTTATATTCTCTCCTTAAAATAAACAATTTCGAAAATTTTTATATCCCTTTTATCAGAACGAATAATTCGAGAGTCCGAAAAAAATAGTTCCGGATAATCGAGGTTACTGAAATTGAATAAGCTTCTTCCAATTATTACAAATTAAGTACATATCAAATTTCAAGTCTGTATCTCAATTTGTTCGGGAGATAGAGCGTTTACAGACACACAAACACACAGACATACAGACACACAGACGGACGGCAATTTTTTTTTCTTCTAAAAATATGTTTTTCGGAATCTCCAGCGTATAAAACGTGTAAAAGCGTCAAATTTCTTTTTCGATTTTTAAAACGATTACAAGACTTACCCTATACTACGTATGATGGGTAAGTAAAAAGAGATTAAGAGATAATTCCGAAAAATATGGAAAAATAGTTTAGTAAGCAATTATTCTTTTTAACATTTTCCGACACCGTTACAAAGTGTTTATGAATTCGGCTTGTCTGTGTGCCATCTATCTTCCCGACTTCTGTCTGTCTCTCCGTACTCTAACTTGCGTAAATATACTGAGATTTCCATGTGGTTGATATATGTTATTGATGTTTACTATGGTGGGTTCGGTATTGAAAATGAAATGCGCAGCATTTATAGTTTGTTTACAAAGACACACAAAAGAATTCCACTACATCACGATCTATGTTGAAAAATAGTTTTTGCGGAGTATTGCAATGATATTACACTATTTTAAAGATATTGAAATTGCTACATATCACTGAGACTCACTACAAGAGGCTTCCTATTGAATACGGTGGGCATAGAATTCATTTATAGGAACACACAAAAGAATTCGGTTATAGTTCTGTCTGTTAACAATAATTGCTGGAAGAGCGTTTTAAGTTTTCATACGCGTTTTTAAATTTTACTAATTTTTCACCCATGACTCGGTGTGTATAAATTCTATAGATGATATACAAAGCTTTATAGGAGTATTTTGTTAATTTTCGACTGTAGATGGTAATTGCTGAAATATTGGGTTTTCAAATGTGTTATGCGGTTTTCCAAATTGTTTACATAGCCATCATTTTTCACCTTATTAAACTGTGAAGATTTTTTAAATATTCTGGAAGTGTTGGAATGTGTTTCATTTTCTATAATCGACGCATGATTTTTCGTACTTGTTAATATATCTAACATATCACCATGCTATGACATTAATATTGATAATCTAACTAATGCCGCATATTATGTATGTACGCACATTACGTTTTCTTTTTTCAATGTTTTATACTAGCTGACCTGCGACGTTACTTGGGAACGTGATCAGAACCTGAAATATACATAAAATCAGTGTTAATGATTTTATATTTATTAACGAATATGTTTCCAAACGAACCTAATGATGGCCGTTCCACTGCTTTCGGGATCGTACACTGGGCAGACAACGCACGATCCTGTCTGCTTTGATTTCAATATTTAAAAATTAATTAATATCTATCTCTATTGTAACCATCTTTTCCTCTCTTTATATTCTGTAATAGTTTATTAGGCCGTGTGGTTTAATGAATTATTTTTTTTTTAATTTGTATTTTATTGCTTGTCATTTTGTGGTTATGAATCTTTTACTTCGTTTTAGCATACTTCTAGTAGAAACAAACTGTATGCTAAAGAATTTGGTTGTAAAAGGCTTTTCGTCTCTTCTAAAAATCCACAACGCAAACTGATTAGTTTTGGGATTATGTTAGAATAATTAATTAATGATTGTTCTCTTTTATCTAACTTGGTCCGAACGATGGCCTAAAACCGAACGATCACAATTTTGTAGGCTATATTTCCCTAATTGATAAATTGATACACTAAGATAATATTAGTTTATATTAGATAATATTAGATAACATGTTGTTTGGATTTAGTAGGTTTTTACTTGACTTTCCTACACGTATAGAAAATGGTATAATATCTTCACAGCAAAGGGAATTAAATGTTCTCTGCAATGGCGGAAAAACAATTTGTATTATTTTGAGATAGACATCCTTCACTAATATGTATGAAGCCAATGAGAAAGTTCCAGATATTTAAATGGAAATCAGGTGATATAAAAGATGGCATAACAGAAGGCCACAGCATTTTTCAACCATATTATAATTATCATACAGTGCTAAGATTTTAACAGCGTGATAATAAGATAAATTAATGCTCAAGACTAAACTAGATAGTAGTACTAAATATATAATACTCAGATTCAAATAAGTACTGGAAAATGCATTTATAAAGCGCATTAGATTTTAATTTGCGAACAAAGTGTATCAATACACTTGTAACCTTCAATACAAAGCTATTTTGGACATGTAAATATTGTTTAAGATAATTGTCTAAATATGGTCTGAAAATTTTTAGACAAAAAAAAAGTTTTTATTCTAAAATTCATTTTTGAATTTCATATTTCATTATTATTTTTTTCTAAATACTTTCAGATATGATTTTGATTTCTGAAGAGAGAATTAGTTTATACTGCAACAATTAAGCTATATATTCATTTTGGAGAAGTTATATTAGTATTTACAATGCTATACTAATTACACAAATAGGTTTAATTTTCTGAATAACAAATTCAGAAAATTTAAACTAGTTTTTGATTTGATTTTGTTTTAACGTATAAAGCATTATGGAACCAAATATATATATATATATATTAAGAAAATGAAATTATATTTTGTAAGTATCAATTACGTACTTCGTGAATTTAAACTGTTTAGTTTATCGTTTTCATTATTGAAGAGCAATCAGCAACAATCTTGATATTAATACAGAAGAAGTCATTTTAAAAGATAGCTGCAATCTATATAGTAAAACCATTTTCTTTGAAAAAAAGGAAAAGAAGAAACTGGAAAGAAAAAGGCGACAGCTGTCTTGTAAATTTACTTTTTCTTCTTACAGAGTAAAAAAAATGAAAATATCTATTTAATTAGTGAGAAAAAAATATCAATGTAATTCAAAAGGAAAATATTTTGTATTCTACATAAACTGTACATATAATTTTTGGCTATTAATGAAATAAAAATTTTTTAAATGAACTGCAGTTACTAAAAATGTTAAAATAATTTCTAAGCTTTTAGTATTACTATAGCTTACGATGAAATTTTCATTTTCTCTCTAAACGTTTTTAAACATTTATGCGTTGAACAAAAATCATGTTTTAACGTTGAAGTTAAAGCGTATTCTTTTTAACTGTTAATTGAAACGGGAAATATTAGTAAATAAAAATAAATCGCTATATCTGTCTTTAAATAAAATTCTGCGTAATTTCGAGCCATGAAAAATGTAACATTTTGCATTCTTAATGTATATTTCTTTATGATTAGTTTATTAATTAAAAGCAATAAATAATATATAATAGCCAACTTTTATTCAAAAACAGGCGAATGCAGTTACTTAACAGTATTTCAAATTATAAGCTTTCAGCCCATAGCATTTCCGCAGTTTAGAAGATTAATGTACTACTGAGTTATTTATGGTCATCTAAACAAAGCAGGATCAGCCAAATTCAAGAATAAAAACACTCCTTAATCATTTGCTTAGAATCAGCGTTGAAGTAATACACCCCCCCTTTTTAATGCATTAGTATTCATAAAAAAACATATGTCAAATTAGCTTCTTTATGCATACCATAAAAATTGAAGAAAAAAGAACTTTTCAAAACTGTGATTATCATAAACTTTAATAGTAATGTAAGGATAATGAAAATAAAAGTGTGTGTAAAATAATGATATTTTAAGAATTAAAACAATATGCGAGGATTTAAGAAAAAATAGTTGTTATTGCCTATAATTTCTAATTAAAATAATGCGAAATCAGTGAATAAAATAATGTACGTCAGGATAATGCTTTTATAGTTGCCCGAAAAAATGTGTTCTGTTGCTAATAAAACTAGTCGTTGGGAGACAAAGTAATACTTACCAAGCATGGACATGCATAATATAAAATATGAAAATAAAACATGTGTAAACTATTTATAAAATGCATTGCAATTCGATAAAATCGTCGCTTGATGACGTCATAAACTTTAAATGCTCTATTACTGAATTGCGTAAAAGAAACATCCTTATAACTCCAAAATTGATAATCATGTTAACTAATGGTTTAGTGCGTCGGATTAAGCGTCTCATTTCCAATTAAAATATATCTTTGAATTGAAATTTGAATGAAATATCGGGTCTTGAAAAATTGAAGAGCATGGAAAATATTATTACAAATATCTCGGCAACTAATTATCCGATCTATTTCATTCTTTATGCAAAATTTATATTTTTGTATTGTATTTTTTATTCACTCCTTAAAATAAACAATTTCGAAAATTTTTATACACTTTTTATCCGAAAGAATATTTCAAGAGTCCGAAAAAAATAGGTCCGGATAATCGAGATTACTGAAATTCAATAAGCTTCTTTAAATTATTACATACTAAGTACATACCAAATTTTAATTCTATATCTCAATTTGATCGGGAGATAGAGCGTTTACAGACGCACACACAGACAGACGGACACCACATTTTTTCTTTCTAAAAATATGTTTTTCGGAATCTCCAGTGTCTGAAACGTGTAAATTCGTCAAAAAAAAATCTATTTTCAAAATGATTACAAAACTTACCCTATGCTACGTATGATGGGTAAGTAATACGAAAATATAATATAACCATGAACGAAAATTTACAATGACCTGTTCTGAGTTACTCATGTTTCCTTTATGTTTAGAAACCTCAGAAAACAATATATTGAGGAAACAATATATTGTGTGAGGGAATGATCCTTTCGTACGCCATTTTTTAACATCTGTATTGCATGAATCAATTACTTCTTTTTAAAATAGTACCTATGATTAGAATAATGATGAAAAAGGATGTTACTTTTAAACTATCTGGTTATAAATGACGTATTTTAGGAAAAATATACATTAAACATTTAAATTACACGAAAAAGAATTCTGCTCATCAGCAGAAATTATTAAAAGTCGAAATTACACTATATAGTATTTTGTTAAGGCGACATTGTGCAATTAAAACTATTATAAAGTAAATAAATGAATTTTTATAATATTGGAAGCTACTATTGAAACAGATCAATATACTTTGTAATAGAAAAGAAAGAAAACACATTTACGATGTTTCGTATAGAAGAAAACTTATTCACGCAAAAATACTTTATTCTCGTCACTTAAAAAATTTAAATTCTGTAAATTTATATAAAATTTCAGTTTTTAGTTACTACATATTATCATAAAGAAAATGTAGAATACTTAATCCTGTTGAAAAGTTAAGTTAATAACATAATTATCATAAAATATTATAAGTGCTGCAATCATTATGTGACGATTTTTTATTAAAATTTAAAATAAATTGGAGAAACTAATTACCAAATATTTGTTGATACAAGATAATAATTATATAAAGCGTGAAAAAGTCTTAGTAAACCACAGCAACAACAATCATAAATATACATAAATATAAATAAAACATACAATAAATGTGTATAATGCATTTATTGTAGAGTGCTTTAAACTATTAATTTTATTTAGCACTATATCTGTACATGTGCTAATGTTGTATCAAATAAAAATTCCTCTCATTATAAAAAAATAAGTTATTTTAAGAAAAATACCCCTTGTCAGTGATAATGAATGACAATATCATTTTCTATAATTCAAAAACGAAACTAGACTAGACTATATATAAAATCTTATAAATAAAACTGATGCCAGGTTGATACTACTATATTTTTACGAAATTGTTTATTAAAGAGTTTTTTTTTTTTGTCTAAGTGAGAGCACTAAACAATAACATTCTGTGATGTGCCATCGGTTCGCTCTCTCTGACCTTATATATAAACACAAAAATATAAAAAATAACGTAACGTAGATTGTTTTTCCAGGTAAATAATGCTTTTGAGTTAATATATATATATATATATATATATATATATATATATATATATATATATATATACACTAAAGTACCAAAAGTCATTGGATAGCAATATGCAAATATCCAGATGGCAGTAGCATTGCTTAAGAAATGTATAAATGATCAGTGCACTGTCGGGGTATTTTGTACTGCATTTGTACTCAAGTGATTCATATGAAAAATTTGTGACGTGATTATGGCCGCATGATGTGACTTAACGGACTTTAATCATAGCTGGAGCTATGGGTATGGGGCTTTCCATTTAGGAAATTGTTAGGGAATTCAACATTCCTTGATCCACAGTGTCACGAGTGTGTCGAGAATATTTAATTTCAAGCATTACGTCCCACCGTGAACAACGCAGTGGCCGCCTGCGACTACTTAAATGGCCGAGACCAGCAACATGTGCTTAGAGTAGTCAGCGTTAACAGCGAAGCAACACTGCATCACATAACAGCAACAATCAATGTAGGACGTACGACAGTTGTGTCCGTGAGAACCGTTCAGTGAAATTTCACATTGTTGGGATATGACAGTAGAAGACCGACTAGAGTGCCTTTACTAACAACACTCCATCGGCTTCAGTGCCTCTGCTGGGTTCGTGAACATATCAGTTGGACCCTAGGTAACTGAGAAAAGGTTGCTTGGTCAGATGAGTCACGATTCCAATTGATAAGAGCTGATGGTAGGATTCGATTGTGGCCATGGACTCAAGTTGTGAACAAGGCACCATGCGAGCTGATGGTGGCTCCATAATTTGTATGGGCTGTTTTTACGTGACACGGACTGGGTCCTCTGGTCATATTTAACCAATCATTGACTAGAAATTTTTATGTTCAGCTACTTGAAGACCACTGGCAGCCATTAATGGACTTCATGTATCCAAACAACAATGGAATTTTCCAGGATTGCAAAGCTTCATGTCAACGGGCAAAAATCGGTAGCGATTGTTTTGAGGAACATTTTGGACCGTTCCAGCGAATGATTTGTCACCTAGATCGGCAGACATGAATCCCATCGAACATGTATCTGGCATTATCGATAGGTCAGTTCGTGCACAAAATCATCCACCGGCAGCACTTACGCAATTATGATCGGCTGTGCAGGCTGCATGGCTAAACATTTCTTTAGGGGACTTCCGCCTACATGTTGAGTCAATAGCATGTCGAGTTGCTTCACTATGCCGGATAAAAAGAGGTCCCACACGATATTAGGAGGTATCCCATGACTTTTGGCATTTCAGTGTATATATACATTAAATAACATATAGGACTTTATTTTATAAATGTATTGACAGCTTTTGGTGCTGTTAAGTATTTTACGAACAGATATATAGGTTGGTCATAAAGTCTTTCCCTGATTACAAAATATTATTATGAAATATCGATTGAATGTAATACTGCAAAATTTTTATTATGGAAAAGTCATGTTCTTAAGTTTTTTTTAGTCCTTTAGATGTTGTATTACTCCACTTATGCTGTATACTCCTCCTCGCTTACCCGATATTACTCCTCTAGATTTTTCTATTGGGGGCACATAAAGGACAGAGTGTTTGCAACACAAGTAAAAGATATTGAAACACTGAAGGTCAGGATCATAGATGCTGTGTCTAGTGTGACAGCCCAAATGTTGGGCAATACGTGACGAAAAATGAAATACCGCCTTGACATTCTTCGAGCTACCAAGGGTGCTCACTTTGAAATTTACTGACGTAAGTACTTGTAATAAAAACTTCATAAATATTTTTACGATATATTGAAACAAGCATATTCCTAATTATATTAGTTTTTCTGCAATAATTTATTGTAATCAGGGAAAGACTTTATGACAACCCTATATGTTAACATTGCATAAAGTAGAACTTCATTAGTGTTTATAAATGTATTTAAACGTATAATGTCTGAAAAGTAAGCATATCTGGCAACATTCTGTTTTTTTTTTTTAATTAAACAAAATATGAAATTTTGTTAAAGTAATGAAGTTAATTTATAACTATATAGAAATCCAACCTTTAATACAAAAAATCTGACTCATTTATGTTTATTTGCCCTAAAAATCTGACGGTCTGCAACTATAAAGGGAGGGTGAGGAACGCAAAACATATAAGGAAAAGCCATGGATTAAATAATATATGAATGTATTTGAATTTAAATATATTGCATGAATTTAAATTATATGAATCTAAGGAAAAGCCCTGGATTTAAATATGAATATTAATGATTTTTTTTAAAAACGTGCAACACCTTTTTTACGAATATATCTATAATATATTTCTATTTATAATACAAAAAGAGCTGAAATAAGTGTGTCCATGAAAATATTTGCTTCTTGTTTCATGCAAAAGGACAATTTTGTTTAAAGTACCAACTTGCTTATACTAAGATATAAATTTATAGGAGAGCATGTATTATTGACAGCTTTCATTATCAAGAAATGAAATGCATCCAAATTCTTTATAGGATTTCAAAGCTAATAAAGCATTTGTCGCTGATGAAAAGCATTCAGAAAATGCACGTAAAGGAATCAAATGATGAGGAAAAGTTTAGTTTGTGAAAAATAAAGGAGATTAAACATTCTAATCATTTCTAATAACCCTTTACTTAATTTCCGAAACATTTCGTAACGTATTAAATATATGTATTAAATGCAGCAAGAATTTGTGATTTGACATGCCCTTTTAATTTATGTAAACATCTAAATTTGTTTAAGGATTTTATAATAAGAAATGATTCAAAATGTTGTATTAATATTTCAGAACATATTTGACAGTTCCTTATCTCTTCCTTATCTATCCTGTTCATTTTTATTCTACTTTACCAAAATTTTAGAACCTATGTTGAATTGTATGTTCTTTGTTGCTATACTGTCCAAATAATCGGATGATATAGCAAGCAGTTCCTATTGCCGGTCGTTTCATTATAAAATTACTTAATAAAATAATTTTATTTTTTGCCCCTTGATTATTTGTACAACCGTTTAGAAGAAAAAACAAGGACAAAACCCCCATGCACATAAGGCACTAGAGAAAATTTCGCTCCTCCAAATAGTATAACATAGTTAAATAATTTAATTCTTAAATAAGCATAAAAGTTTAAAATAACAAAAATTGCAATATTTTTGAGAAGACAGAGATTTGTTCACTTTATTTGTTACAATTTGGCAAAAGTTCACTTAATCGTGTTTAAAGCTACCTTTGTTCTTAAAGATATAGTTTTAAAAAATCTTAAATGTTGATATAGAAATTAAAATATTTGATCTAAGCATGCTTTCATACAAATACTGTATTTTGATTAAATTTATATTAATTTCAAACTTCCAAAATTACTTCAAACTAGCCGACGTTTATTTTATAGATGTAAAAGCATTATTCTCCCTCAACCATGGCTACAATTTTATGCTTGAGTTGAGTTAACACATCTTCATTTAGTCTTCGAGTTACTTTGATTCTGAAGAAAATTAGAAAATTTTACTTCAACTTGTTAGAAGTTCTTATCGTTTTCAAACTTTCTTAAGAAATATGAAGGAAATTGCTATTTATATATGACGTTTTGACCGAGAAAGTTTTCTTAAATAAACATAAAAGAATAATATTGAATTACACTTCAGATATGCTTTATAAATATCGTTTCTAATAGTCATGTTAAAAGCTTTGGAAGTGATTCTAAAATTTAAAATATATTATTATAATAAGTAACAATATTAAAAAGTAAGGGTCGCTCAAATGAAAGTGGCATTGCTGGAATAACTCCACCATTTGAAGTGAAATCTGACTGCGCATGCTCCTATAGAGGGTGCAGAGTGCTGGGAATGCATGCTATCCTGCCAGATACGTGTGTGATAGCATAGGATGACGTTAAATATCATATTTCGCATCATGGATGCCTCCAAAAGATGTCATTGCGCAGTCGTGCAATTTTTAACGGCGGAAAATGTGAGTGCTAATGATATCTATCATCGAATGCAGAATGTGTATAGCACGGAGTGTATGTCACGCAGATCGGTGTTCCGATGGTGTAGTGATTTTCGTAGTGGAAGAATCAGTACATCCCCCTTACAGCCCAGACCTACTACATCTTCGGTCCACTCAAGAAAGCTCTGAAGGGACGGTGATTTGCCGACGATAATGAGGTCCCAGCTGCGTTGAAAATTGGTTCCAAAACCAACCCCGGAGCTTCTTCACCCAATGTATCCATCGTCTCAATCACCGCTGGAACACTTGTTTTAACCTACTAGGTGACTTTGTCTAGCCTATCTCTTACGTCTGTATTACTTCTTTCTTTTGTATACTAATTTATATTAATGCCATTAAACCATTTCTCAAACCGACTGTAGTACCACTTTCATTTGGGCGACACATATATATGTACGTGTTTAAAATATCTTCGGCGTATAGTGTAATATGATATTAAAAAAATAGGGAATTCATACCAGGCTTCCAGTATTACAGATCATAGATGAAAACAATTTTTCTCAATTAAACACTCTAATAGATTTTCAACATTAAATAAATTTATTTAGACTAGATGGAACCCGTCAAAATATGACGAAAAAAAAATACTATAACAATATCAGTAAAATAAGCTTCTTTATTATTTAAAAAGGGGTGCGTATGAAACACCCTTTCAAATATTTATTTTAAAGTTTTTTTCCCCAGTCAAATACAGTACTATTTCCGATGCAAACTCCCAATAAACAATCCGTAAACAACTGTGTAATGCAAATCAGTTTGACATTGTCGCCATACTCCCCATGGCAAGAAAAAAATTTCATGGACCTATGAAGTATATACAAATAGTATATCCCTACGGTCATATCATATTCAGTAAATAAAAGAACATAGTAAATAAAGAACACATCTCCCCCCCCACACCTGTGATAATGCAACCGAATGAGCTCCTATGCGCATGTGCATTGCATCTGCCCAAAAGCACCGTCGAAATTTGACCTTAAAAAAGTTTTAAATGTTTAAATTAAAAGTTTTAAAATGTCCTCTTTAATCATTGTTCGTTTCAAATCCATATCTTCTAAAACGCATCCAATGTTTTAAGCTAATCAGTTTTTATGTAAAGATGAAGAATTTTTTTACAGTAATAAATCAATCGGCCGATGATTGAGATTTTTAATGTTTTCAAGTGTAATTTATTTGTATTTTTTTCTTCCGTTCCTTTACATAATCAGGATGATTATCCCTTTTCCATCACAGTCGAGGATATTTTTTCCTCTTACACAGTTGGAAAATGTAATAAAATATAAAAATACAATTCCTAGCATATTCTGATATCTGATGGAACATATACATCAACGAATTCAACATATCAATTTTATGTTCATAAACTAAAAATAGTTTTTTTTTTTTTTTGACAGATTTTTGTTTAGCGCTAAAATGCTCTATCTTATGGATAATCTGATCTTATGATTGATCACTGTTTTTTTTTATTATTATTATAAAAAACATTTTTTATTATTATTATTCACTTTTTATGATGGTTTGGAAATTCTATTTTCAATTGTGGCAACTTTCCCAGGGGCTATTTTACATTACTGAAGCAAACTGGTGGTTACTGATAAGATAGAATTGAAAAACTTTTCATGCTTGAAAATTATTTAAAATATCGTTAAATTAAGCGGCAGTTTTCAAATAAATTTCAATCGAAATCTAATTTTTTTTTTCTAATTGACGATGTAAGAATTGAAATTGTAAAATGTTGTAAAATGTAGTAAAAATAGAAATTTGGAGTATTTAGAAGTGATGTAACGGCGATAAAACTAAAGCGATAGCGCCGTTTGTTGTCACAACCGTTGTACATTTCTAAAAATTGTCACTGTATTTTGGCTGGCGTCCAAAAGTTGAACATTTTTTTTTACATCGAAAGAAAAATTCACAAGGAAAGAAATATGCGCTAATAAGGAACTGTTAAATGAACTTATAATAAAATTACCAAAATTATTCCTATGAAATATTTGTCTTACATTGTTTATTCTAGCTAAAAATACAATCATTATTTCAAGATTTTTTTTTCTATCATAACACTGTTTTTAATCATTTTAAATTTCCTGAAATCCTTTACTTTTGTGATTTTGTTTATTAAAAAAAGAAATCTTCTAACCTATCATTAAAAAAAAGTAATTGGTAACATGTAATCAAGGTATGCAATCAAGATGAAGAAATCAATGACGGCTCCAATTCTAATCTTTATAATTATGAGTGGAAAAATCAGTTAAAATTAAGTCATGTTGACCCAATCATAACCAATACATTTTTCTCTTCAGTTTTATCAATGTTAAAATGAATTTCGAGGTAAGCATAACGTGATTTTCACCGGCGCAAACTTTTCACAGAAACTTTATATCCGTTACTTTAACGCTTAAACGCCAGGCATACAAATAAAAATATATTTTGAATTTGATTGGAATGAAAAAATAGCATCAACAAAGTTATAATGCATAATGATAAAATGAACCCAATGGACAATATCCCCGTGACGTCATAATAAATATGAAATTTATTCGCTTTGAAAACACGCGGATAAATATTTTTAGGGAAATTTAACTTGCAAATTAAAAAATTCGGCCTAAAAGCCGCGAGCTTTTAATATTCATTATTTCTCTTAATATCATCGCAACCACTGAGTTCAGAGAGTAAACTCCATGCCTTGCAACAGTGGGCGTTATCCGATTATGACGTCATTAGCAGAAGTAAAAGTTTAATTGAAAATTACGGTTAATTAATTAAATTTTCGAACAAACGAATGCATGATAACAAATCTGTGTCCAAATATCTTTCATTTAAAAAAAGAATGATGTAATTTGATGCAGTAGTTTGTTCTCACGGATTGTCGAAAGAAATCGCTTAGCGTTTTAAACATATAGATTGCCCATTGACAACACTAAAAGGTGTTTCTATATAAGCAATATATAAAGATTCTACATGCTAGGTAAATATTCTTTATTCTTTTTTTTCAAAGCATTATATATAATCTACATTTATCTATAACTTATTTTTATATACTCTTGAATATTTGTATAATTCATTTTTCACAAATCCCTTTCGCAAACATAGCAAATTGCAATTTTAAAATTATGTTACCTTTTACTATACCAAACATCGATTAATTTATTTAACAAAATGTCTTAAGTTTAAATTACATTTAATGGAAATACTGAATGCATAGCAATAAAACCCCCATAGCTATAAACTGTGCAAATTCCATTGTCTTACATTACAAGACAAGCATTTTCATTTCAGAAACACCTGTTCATTCTTCAGATGAGTAACAAAGATATATAAAAATATTAAATCCAATGACAGTTTTATTCATGTTGATCGTTATTAAAATTAAAGTAGATCATTATTAATATTTTACAGTCAATTATTGCATCTTAAATTAATTTTCAAAAAAAAAAAAATTCAAGTTCGTACTAAACTTCTTTTATTTAAAAAACGAGAATTATGTATATGTGGAAATTTGTGAAAGGAATGAATTAAAAAGTCCATCAGACATTGTACCGGGAGGAAAAAGTAGGTTTTATAGTTCATGCTTTTAAAAAATCAAATAATATTACTAAAACACCCGAAGCTAAAATGGTCGGACTAGAGGACATGTTAGCTACTTTAGGTGGTGGTTTACATTTTACGAAAATAGATTTAAATCAAGCTTATCTCCAGTTGCATGTAGACCAAAAATCACAGGAATTGTTAACTATAAATACTCCGAAGGGCTTATTTCAATTTTTAAAGTTACCAATGGGTCTTACTAGCTATACAGGAATTTGGCAAATATCTATTGAACAAATATGAAGTGGTATTGAGGGTGTCACTGTGTTCATTGATGATATTGGTGTTACGGGGGAAACTGATGAAATTCATTTAAAAAGACTAAAACAAGTCTTAGAAAGATTACGTGAGTATAATATTAGGATAAATAAAGATAAATCAATTTTTCTGGCTGACCATATTACATATTGTGGCTATAAAATTGATAAGCATGTATTCATAAAACGCAAGATAAAATTGAAGCTATTGTCAATGCTCCTAGACCAATTAATGTGTCACAACTTAAAGCTTTTTTAGGCTTAGTCACATATTATTCTAAATTTGTACCAAATTTATCTACAATTGCTCATCCTTTAAATCACTTGCTCAAAAAGAATGTAAAATTTATTTGGTCTCCTGTTTGTGAACAAGCATTTAAAAATATAAAAAATGAAATTATTTCAGAAAGTGTTCTTACTCATTTCAACCCTAAATTGCCTTTAGTGTTAGCAACAGATGCTTCTCCATATGGTATCTCTGCAGTTCTTTCGCATATGATGCCAGATAACGTGGAAAAACCAATTGGTTTTGTGTCCAGAACTCTTACGAATGCAGAAAAAAATATAGCCAGGTGGATAAGGAAGCACTATCTATTATCTTTGGAGTAAACAAATTTTTTCAATATTTATATGGTAATAGGTTTACTTTATTTACAGATAGCAAACCACTGGGTCCATATTTTCTCCAAATAAAAGTATTCCTGTTCTTTCAGCTGCTCGGATGCAAAGATATGCATTATACTTACAAGCGTTTAAATATGATATTCGCTATAAGAAAACATCCGAGCATGGAAATGTCGATGCTCTTTCACGACTTCCATTACGTAGTGAAGATTTACCCCCACAATTAAATTCAAGTAATGTAATTGATGAATCTAAATTTTTTCAAATTAACCAAATTTCTACATTGCCTCTAAACGCTAAATCAACTGCTGTAGCTACAAAATCTGATCCTTTATTACGTCAACTTTTTCATCATCTAATTTCTGGTTCTCCAATTCCTAAAAATTTACTTTTTGGTGGCAAACAAGAAGAATTTACTCTTCAACATAGTTGTATTTTAAAAGGATGTAGAGTAATTATTCCAGAAGTTCACCGAAAACAAATTTTACATGATTTGCACTTTGGACATTTCGGTATAGTGAAAATGAAGTCCTTAGCTCGCAGTTTTGTTTGGTGGCCAGGGATTGACCAAATATTGAAGGTCTTGCACGGAATTGCACTACTTGTGTCAATTAAAAAAATAATTCACCTAAGGTAGATACTCATCATTGGGAATGGCCTACAGCTCCATGGCAAAGAATTCACATCGATTATTTTGGTCCTGTGATGGGTAAAATTCTTTTACTTGTGGTTAATGCTCATAGCAAATGGCCTGAAGTTTTTATTGTTCTTAATACAACATCAGAACATACAATTACTTGTCTTTCTTCTCTTTTTGCCAGATACGGGTATCCTATATCTCTGGTATCTGATAATGCAAAACAATTTACTTCTGAAGAATTTGAGACATTTTTGAAGAATCATGGGGTTAAACATAGGTTTAGTGCTCCATACCATCCAGCTACAAATGGTCAGGCAGAGAGATATGTGCAGATTCTTAAAAAAGGGTTAAAGGCATTATCTTCTGAAGCTGGTACTTTACAGATGAAAATAAATAACTTTCTATTACAATATAGAAAGATGCCTCATGTTACTACGGGGGAAAGTCCTGCATCTCTATTTCTAAAACGAAATATAAGAATGAAAATAGATTTGATAATTCCAAGCGTTACAAATTTTGTGCATGAGAAACAAAATGTGAGTAAGGCCAATTCTAAAGTAAAAGAATTTCAAATTAACCAGAAAGTGGCTGTAAGAAATTATAATCCAGAAGCCAAGTGGAAAATTGGTCGCATTATTGCAAGAGAGGGCAAGTTGCATTATAGAATTCAAGTTGGTTCGAATATTTGGAAAAGCATGCTGATCAGATAACTAATGTCGGTTCGAAGATACATCTAACTAATGATTCAAATTCTGAAGAGAGTGGTACAGAAAGTCACAAAAGTGATAATGCAGTTGTTAATCAAAGTGATTCTCAGCAAATGCCTCCTAGTATCCCAGATCTTCAACCAGCTGACTCTGTTGTTCCATCTACTCCAGATTTTCGACCAGCTGACTCTGTTGTCCCATATACTCTAAATCCTCAACCATATGACTCTGTTGTCCCATCTGCTCCAAATCCTAAACCAGATGACTTTGTCCTACCAAATACTCCAAGTCCTGCTCCAGTAGACTCTAAAATGATCCCTTCAGTTCCAAAAACCACGGTGACCAATACTTCTATTGAGGATGCTAAAGATACTTTAATTAACTCTTCTTCTTCCCAACAGGTACCTAGAAGATCCACCAGGAAAAGAAAAGCTCCATGTAAGTTCCCAAATAAGGAGGGGAGAGTATGTGATGTTTAGTTACAAATGTAAGCAATAGATAGCAGCACCACAGCGAACTACGTCACATACTGGTATTAAGTTTTGTTTACTTTAGAATGTATCTGTTACGTGTTTGTGTAGATGTACGTGTTGTAATTTAAATTGTAAATTAAATGTGTTTAAAAGTCCACCTCGAGTTATCCATTATGAAGTTGCTTTGATTCAATTAATTTACATCTATAATATAGAATAAGAAATATAATTGCTGCTCAATTTATTTTCACTTTATAAGATGGTATAGTGCATCTCGATAATCTAGATTAATTTTGTTCAAATTGAATTAAAATTTGTGTTTATAACTAACAATCTTTCCACAATCTTTTGTGTGTCCCTGTAAAAAAATGCATACTTGCTAGGTTCCTCAAATTATAATATAATTAAATTATCATGTAAAATACACATGTAAGCCAAATTTCAGCTCAATCCGATAATTATAAGTGGATTAAAATTGATTTTCAAGATTTAAACTAAACTTTTGTGTAGCCCTGTAGATACAGTATAACTTGTACTTTCCTCAAAGTACAATAATATTGTATTGCCATTGAAACTACACATGTATAGAAAGTTTTCAATTAATTGAATAATTGGAAGTGGTTTAAAATTAACTTGCAAGATTTAAACTAAACTTTTGTGTAACCCTGTCGAAATAGTATAACTTCTACTCTCGTCAACTTATAATGATAGTGTATTATCATTAAAACTAAACATGAATTCAAAGTTTCAGATCAATCGGATAATTAAAAGTGGTTTAAAATTGACTTGCAAGATTTTCACTAAATATAATTCATACATTGAAAGTTAATATAAAGCTAGTTTATTGATAAAAACTTTACGATTCGCAATCTTTCGCAGCCGTTTTCTTAAATTTCCAATACTTTAGGAATAACACTTTTATTTAAAACAAATCTTATTGCTTAATAATGCTTAATAATGTATTAAAAGTCAAGGTAAAGTTTGTCAACAACAACATGAATCATCCAAAAACACAATTTCTGAAAAAGCACTTAAACTGGTTTAATGTCGCTTATTTTCAAACAACAATTGGTTAAATTTTACTTTGACAAATATGTAATATATTTTCAGTAAACTCGTGCTTTCACATTAAACAGAAAGTTAAGACGTGCTTTCAAACTTAGGGAAATAAATGCAACCGTTGAAACACCCTCAAACCAATTGCGCAAATGTCTTCTTTACGGTCGTAATTAATCGACACCACAAATTTTCTCGACAAAAATCGTACGGATCTCGACAAAAGAGACATTCAGCTACCAGAATATGCGGTCTTGTTAAATTCTGAGAATATCGGAAAAATGAATTTTGTCCACCTAGATTATCAAAACGCCCCACTGTGTGGCGGATGAAGCTGGCAGCGAACTCGGTCGAGACCTTGGTATGTCCTATACACGTACTCCATCACATCCAAATCGGTTCATAAATAAGAGATAAGAATATATATATATATATATATGTGTGTGTGTGTATGTAAATCAAAATTTGAACGAAGGGCGGTTTTGGGGTCTGGGGGTCATCATCGGTGAAAATATACCAAACTTTTGTGGAATTGCTTTTCTCGTAACGGCTGCAATAGGTAACTTTTTCTAAAGATAGCTACTTAAAAGAGAAATACAACATCGAATCATCTAAATGCTACTATTTTATTTTTTATTTTTTTCCATTTTATATATACATTTTTTTAAAGAAAAATATATTAGATGATGCAGAAGTTTCAACAAATTATCTATATATATATATTTCTCTTACGTGGCGCAGAAATAGGGCTGAATTTGTAGCTTATCGTTTGGCAACAACCGTAGTTTCCAGAGCTCAGACCAATAAATAGGCTAGATTGTGTTAGATCAGCTCCGCCTCCAATATGGCGGTCAGTGTGAGAGCAGTGAAACCATAGAATGAAACTGAAACTAGCCATTATTAAAAATAAAATAACAGGTACGTAATCCAAAGCGTCTGAGATGATTCCTCATTTTAATCATGAGTAATATCGTTAATTTCAAATGAATTCTCAACTCTTATTTAGAATTTATTTACAAATTTCACTCATGAAAATCGGAGAGAATAAAAATATCAACTGTCTAGATTGCACCTGCTGCCATCTATTGCTGTCTTGATGAAGTAAAAAATAATTTTTGTTGTAAAAATCTATAATCAATTAGAACAGTAAAATGTCGAACGAAATTTAAACAATGATTGATATACATAAACTATCTTCCTATCACGTAGTTTTTTTGTTTTTTTTTTTTAAATGAATTTAAGCCGTGCTGTACAATATTATAGGGACAGTAAGTTTTAAACTAATTATGTTTCCAAGATCCTTTTTTCATATTATTTAAATTATTTATATGCCCATTGGTAGCACGAACTAAATGCATTTTTAGTTGTGTTTTCAACACGGTTTTCAATTATTTTTTTGCATTAAAAATGTTAATTTCATATGCTCAAAGGATTTATGGTAGTACTTATTCCGGCTAGAATTGCTACAAAAGTAAAAAGGGGCAAAAATAAAAAGCTGCAAAAATAAAAAGGGACCGCGTGGCGGTCTCAATGTGAATTGCTTCGTAATTTACCGGGGGTTGGCTAGCGTTAGCGAGTAGAGGGCTGAGCCCCCTAGTTTCTTTTAAATATAATTTTATAAGTTAGAGAAAAGCGATGCAAAATACTGAAAAAAATGTAAAATTAAATAATACACCTTTTTAATTCTAAATTAACTAATAGTCATAAAATATACTCCATATTCTAACTAATACAAAAGAAACCATATATAATAATTTTTAAGATGTCTTTGGACAGACACCATTGTATGTGCATGCATCCAGAGATGTAGATATCCATTAAAGAAGAAAAGGTAATATCACATTATTTCGTTTTCAGATTAATAATAATAACAATAATTAATTTCCTATTAATTAAATTTCCCCTAATATCAATAATAATCCCCTAATGCAAGCAAAACTTTTATCTTAAATTTAAATAGACACCCTAATACAGGTATCTATTATAATCCATTTTCAATTATAAGCAAATTCTAGAAATCTCCTGATATTTCTTTCATAAAATTCATTAAATAATTTATTTTCATTATTTTTGAGGCAATATTAATTCTCCTAATATTTTTAGCCGTAAAATTTTGCATTTTAAGTAAATCCTCAAATTTTCATACAAACGTTCTCAGCTTGAAATCTCTCCCTTAAAACTCCAAATTATTTAACAATTATTAAATATTGAAATTAAAATTTTTACTGTCATACGCTTTAACCATTTTGGCATCTACTGTAAAAATAATTAGAAATACGATGGGTTAATTTAAAATCATTTAACAACTTTTCCATAATTTTTGCTTTAAAAAAAAATCAAATCCATTATGTTATCTTTAATCCATTACAACATGATTACAGTATACGATAATTTTAAAATAAATTAAGTTTTTATCTGTATGTCTCAGACTGTCATTTTAATATCAAAATTTGATTAATGCTGCAAAACTTTTTCTCCTCTTTTATCATTATCTGCAAGTGGCAGAGAATCTTAGTAAAATATTTTCAGCTTAAAATTCAATTTCATTTTATGTTACCTTGATATTGAAGGTAAGGTGACGTTGGGAGAAAGAAAATACATAATATTTTAAAATTCCATAATTAATTAAGCATGAAAATTAAAAATAGGAAATAACTGAAAATCTTGGCTAAAGTCTACGGTTATTGATACTTTACGAGTGTATTTCGTAATTTGGGTGGTGCGGGTGTATTTTATAAAAAAAATAAAAAATAAACCTCTTTAAATCCTTGTTGAACTTTTTTTTTTTAACTTTAAGCAATAAGCGTTCATATTTATTAAACAAACTCAGATGACAGGTTGATAATCATAGTAACACAGCCGCATTTTCATGCTGACAGAATGATGGAGCAATTTCTTGAATTGAAAATTCTTGAATGATGTAACAAACCTAAAAAAAATATTAATAAAAAATCCCTGACGGCTCGGCCTACAGACACAGGTATATTTCGAAGATGCAGACCGGGGGGCACCTGTTTGTTAAGAATTGCGGAAGAAATGACTTTTCTGCCATGATACGGCAGATGGGAACCGCCCACTTCGAAACCTAACTTGTTTGCAGGCAGAGCCGGCAGGGATTTTTTTGTTTTAATTTTTTTTTGCTATGAGGGTTGGTCCTATAAAAAACTTGTCAATATAAAAGTTTTAGATAATATTAAGAGGATTTATAATAAATTCAAGCGGATTTGATATCTTGTGAATTGACGAAGTTATGATTTTTTTTCTTCTAACCCCCTTCCCCTTTTTCCCCCTTGGGGACATTTTTAATGATATCAAAAATCAGTCATACATAAATTTTTGGGCCTTTTCCTAGAAGTAATAATAACTTTAAACGGATTCGATACGTATCATAATTAAGAAATTGTGGTTTT
Organism: Maratus michaelseni; assembly: GCA_963931845.1. Classification (NCBI taxonomy): domain Eukaryota; kingdom Metazoa; phylum Arthropoda; class Arachnida; order Araneae; family Salticidae; genus Maratus; species Maratus michaelseni. The sequence goes on along the minus strand of OZ007589.1, from coordinate 338,292,133 downwards.
TTCTGTTTTCACTAAAAGTCCCCCCCATCCCCCGCCCCCCTTGGTTCGATTTTGCCCATTAACGAACTTGACCGAGATTTTATGCCCCTTGATTTTATGTATCAGTTTAGAAGAGATTGTTCCAGTTATCGTGTCCATAAAAATGTGACATAGATAGACAGATAGATAGATATATAAAGATTTGAACTGGGGTGGTTTTGGGTTCTGGGAGTCATAATCGGCGTAGATCTGCAAAAATCTTTCAAAAATTCCAACTTAGGGGAGAATGTAATAGGTAGTATTTCTTACGAAATCTACCTAAAAAAGAAATTAAATAAGTTTAAGCTATTGTGTTATTTGTTCAGATCGAGTGTTTCATATCTCAGAGTCGAATTTATTAAAAATATAAATATTCGTTATAAAGATTAATAAAAATATGAAAAATGATCAGCAAAAAGAAAAGAGTAGTGATATGAATCTACTGTACACCACAAAAACTGTAATTAGTGGACGTATAAAACTTCTAAATGTTTCCCCCCAGTTAAAAAAATGTCGATTGGTGATACTCTTTTTGAAACAGAAAGATATTTAGCGCTTTATAACAAATCTTTCAATATATTGTTCATAAGTTTTAATTTAATTCATACTTGTAAAATTTTGCATAATTTTATTTATTTATTTATTTTTTTTTGGTTTAAATAATCGGAATATGAATTGATTTGAAAGAAGTACGGTTCTATTAGTAAATATCCTATCCAAATAATATTATAAATGCGAAAGTGTGTTTGAATGTTTGGCTGAAGTAAACGTCAAAACGGATGATATTTCTTTCATAAAATTCATTAACTAATTTATTTTCCCTGTATATTTATATACCCTGTATCTTTGCATATAGATGGATTATAACCAAGGAATGAAAATAATATAGGTGTTATTTATTATTTTCAAATAATTTTTCTTAATAATTAAAAGTTGCATTACTTTCATAGAGAATCAATGCATATTTTTCCTGTAAAATTTAATTAACCTTTTTATGTTTCTAGGCATTATCGTTGCCAATAAATACAAAGCTTGAAATAATAATTTTTCCTCAAAAATTATTTTTCAAATGAAAAATTTCCATGTGAAAAATGAAAATGATATAAAACATATTAAGAATTACAACTAAGATTAAATGATGTCATATTAGGAATAAAACATACTTTTTCTAGAATTTAATGATAACACAAGGTGCATGAATTTGAGTAAGTACGGGAAGCAAGTAAATATGACGCCATATATCCTAATAATATTATAAATGCTACTGTGTGTGTTAATTTTTAGCTGAAATAAACGTCAAAATGGAGGATTTAATGGCCCTGTATCTTTTCATATATATGAATTATACCCCAGAACTTGAACATAAGCTATATTTAGTTTATTTTATTTAAATGGTTTTCTTATTAATTCAAAATTTCATTATTTTCATAGAGAATACATTGACATTTTTCCGTATAAAATTTTAAAATGGTTAAGTTTACTTTAACGTCGCCAATACTAAATAAAAACCCGGAATAATAATTTCTACTAAACATTTTATTTTCAGTTGAAAAATTTCCCCATAAAAAATGAAAATGAAATAAAAAAATTAAGAATTAAACAGAAGATGAAATGATGTCATATTAGAAATAAAAAGTGAATTTTTAATTATTGATAATGATACAAGGTTCATGGATACAAGTAAGTATGGAAGGCAATGGAATATGACGTCATATATCGAAAGTAAAACAGATATGATTTGATGTTGAAATAAAATGATATTGGGTTATCAAATTATTTGTTATTAATTTCTTCCTTTTCTCTTCTTATTTTTCTTTTCTTTCTTTCTTCCTTTTTACATTTCACATGAAATGAATGCATTTTAAATGTATGTAACATATGTATTTCAAAAGCAACTGTTATAAATTAAAGTTATGTATTTTAAATAAAATGAATGAAAGCTTTATATTTTAAATAAAATGGATCCATTACGAATGAGGGTGATAGGAATAATACTTGGCGGTTTATCGTCTGCGTACATATAACATAAAGATACCATATTTTTAATTTAAATTTTCAAAATTAAAAAAAAAGCGTTTGAAAAGAAATTTTAAAGCAAATGTCAATAATATGCACCGCAAAATTATCTATGTCGAAAATCAGAAAATCTTAATAAAACACTTTACTTTTTAAAATAAAATTGCTTTTTTTGTTAAAAACCATAAAGGCTTAATATGATTGCGTCGAAGTAACATAATTTTCTCTCTACCAGTATTGAAATTAAGGCTTGAGGGTTTGAAGTAAAATGGTACAATTAAGACCCGTTTGTAAATCGTCGTTTCGCAACCGGAATTTAATTTGACATTTTTTTAGCTTTAAAATAGTAAAAATTTTGTTGTCATTTTTAAAAATAGCTTTCTTTTAGTGTGCTGTTTTATAATATTTTTTTGTAAAGTGGGAAAAATGACATAGCTGTTAAAGCATCACAAGTACAGTTTTCAAGCATCACAAATACAAAGCAGTAGAGTTTAAAGCATCACAAGTGCAGTTCACAAGCACACAAGTATAAGTAAATTTACAATATTTTTAAAAACTTAAAAAACAACAAGGTTATCGAAACAAAAATGAAATTTATCGATAAATTCGCGTAAAGAAAAACCAAAGAAGAAATGAAAAAGAAATGAATATTTCCTAACACCGAATTGTGTAAACTTGAACAAGCCGATCCCCCGAATTCATAATACAGGGTGTTTCTAAATGAATATCGGTGTTTTAACGCTTGGTAGTATTTATTATATAAAATTATAATTAATACATAAAATGAAAGAGCAACTCAAACAGTTTTACCTACAAGCTTACAAGTGTTCAATGTGAACACTTATGTCACACGGCACATATCAAGTCGATAGCTCAGTTCTTCCCAAACGTTAATTAGTGTTTGGGGAGTAATTGTTGCAACAGCTGCCTCAATCCTGTTTCTTAGGTCAGGTAGGTCAGCTGGTAGTGGAGGTACATACACACGATCCTACAGATTCGGTCTTTGCAAACTGCAGAACACAAGATGCTTTCTGTTCACTAGTCGCCATTTTTGCTACTAGCGCTTTCTAACTGATGACGGAAGAAACATTGCGTGCGCATGCGCTTGCACAACTACCAACAAACTTTTTGATTTGCTCTTTCATTTTATGTATTAATTATAATTTTAAGTTTTATATAATATTTACTACAAAGCTTTAAAACCCCGATATTCATTTAGAAACACACTGTATTATAAATGTGATAGCGCTTTGTATATAGTAAAAATCAAATCACATATAGGTGCAAAATTGTAGAAAATAGGATGATTAGGCTCTGTAATCGGTTCAGAATTCTTTTTTTTTCTTTTATCGAGCGAAATTTGGCGAAAAAATAAATACATTGTTGTAACCAGATTTCGCTTTAGCGAGGTAAACACTTAATGGTATTTTAGATGATCATTTCCTCGCTCACCTTTGATACGAACTATGACATTAAAACATATTAGAAAAATATTATCTGATATTTTTTTTATTACTTCATGATATAAACATACATCCTGGTTCAGCCTTTAAGCCTGAATCCGTCATACCACCGTCATCCAATTTTAATTCCTAATCCTAACCCTTTTCGTATCCTATCCTAATCCTAATAATCAATTTAAACAATTTTTTTGAGACGAATACATAAATTAAATCAATATTCATAAATAGAATGAATGGAAAATATAATAAATAGAAATGGCAAAATAAAATAACAAGAAAATACTATTATTCGACATTTAACCCTACAGATGGCGTAAGAAATTTCAAGCTGACGAAATCAATTTAAATGACCCTATATATAATAACATAAATATGCAAATTGAGATCACCTGGTTGGTATTTTTGGCATTCTTGACAGGGAAAATATCGAAGTTCTATTGGGCAGAATTTAAAGTTCTTTTTGGCAATTTTTTATTGAAATTTTAGAATCGCATCAAATTGTTATATCTTTATGAAATATCTATCAATGTATAAAATTCATAAGCAGTTTGTTCGCTATTTACCCCACTTAGTGAGAAGCACTATAGTTAAGTTAAACATAAACAATACATAAAATAATATTGTAGTAATAAATATATAACATATATGTCTATACAAATAAATAATATAATAATGCACATTTTGAATGCAAATTTCACACCAAATACCACGTAAAATGCACTGTTGTAGCAGATTTCTCTCAGCGTTGTATTATCGTTTTACGAAGAGGGATTTGTGGATATCCACGATTTTTCTTGGCCCACATTGTTTTCATTGGTTGCAGTTTCATTTTCAAGATTGTTTATATTATTTGCCTGAAATTTCACTTTTTTAAGACTGAGTGTACAGTTCACAAGCACCTAATAGTCCAACCAAGGCCCCTATAACAAAGAAATACCGTATTGTGTCCTATAAAATGTGATAAAGATTTGGTTAATTATATATGTTTTTAATTATTGGGTGTGAAATGTTTTGCTTAATTAATGCATTTATTTTATTTTTAATGTTACATGAACGATGTCACGGGTAAAAGCTAGTCGAAAATAAAACGGTTATGCTTTGATGTTAAAATAAAATAATTTTATTATTTTCTTTTCTTTCTTTCTTTCTTTCTTTCTTTTGTATTTCACATGAAATGAGCGTATTTTAAATGTTTGTAATATATGTATTTTAAATGTATTTGTTTAAAATTAAAGTTCTTTATTTTAAATGAAATAAGTGAAAGTTTTGCATTTTAAATTAAATTAAATTAAATCAATACGAAAGATGGTGATGGGAACAATACTTGACAGTTTATCGTCTGTACATGGCTAATATAAAAATTTTAATTAAAATTTTGCAGAACTTAAAACAAAAAAAAAATCGAAAAGATAATGGATAATAAATGTTAACAATATTGAATATTATCCATGTGGACATCATGGTTAGCGGTAAATTTTGATTTTCATTCTTAAAAATTAAAAAATTAACTCGATTTCGTGAAAAGAGCTATTTATGACGAATGTTAATAAAATTTCTTTTTCGTTCACAAAACCTTACGATGTATGATTACGTCAAAGTAACATCATATTTCCTCTCCCAGACTCAAGTGCTTGAATTATATTGATACAATCAAGACACGCCTGTAAATTGTAGTTTGGAGCCTGATTTTAAGATCACGTTTATTTTAGCTTTAAAATAATAAAAAGTTTGTTGTCATTTTAGAAAATAGCTTTTTTGAATGTTCTTTTTTATAATAGATTTATGTAAAGTCTTATAGGATGGAAAAAATGACATAACTTTTAATGACATGTTTAAGTAAATTTATAATATTTGCTACTTTTCGGTTAACCAGTAAAAAAAAAAAAAAAAAAAAAGTATATATATATACATATACATATATACACACACACATATATATATATATATTTCACTTATATATATTTAACCGAAAAGTACCCAATATTTTTTAAACCTAAAAACAAAACAATCTTATCGAAACGAATATGAAATTGATCGAAAAATTCATATAATGCAAGAGTAAAGAAGAAATAAAAAGGAATGGGAATTCTCCTCATGCCGAATTGCGAAGACATTTAAACAAGCCGATTATGCCAATTCCAAATATTATAAATGTGAAAGCGTGTTGTATATAGTAGACATTTCTCCATGCATACGTAGAGAATAAATGTCAATTGTTAGGTTTAGGCTCTGTAATCCTGGCCATAGTCAATTTCCTTTTTTTAGTGGGCGAAATTTGGCGCAAAAGTAAATACATTTTTCTAACCGTTTGTTTTTTTTAGTTTTCGAGTTGATCGTGTCTTTGCTCACCTTTGACTCATTTTTCCGTTGGTTGTCGTTTCATTTTTGCAATTGTTTTTATATTATTTAGCACAAAAGTTTACCTTTTTAAGACCGAGTTATGTGAAGGACTCTATAACAAGTAAATACCATATTGTCTGCTATAAAATTTGATAAAATGTTGTTTAATTACATATGTTTTTAATTATCGGGGGTGAATTATTTCTCTAATTAATTCATTTATTTTTCTTTTCATGTTACGTGAACGACGCGACGTTACGAGTGACAGCTACTAGATTTATAAATGAAGCATTTCGTAAAAAAAAAAAAAAAAAAAAAAAAAAAAAAAAAAAAAAAAATACGTTTCTGTAAAAGATGTTTATCTGGATTCGGATTTAAATATGTCAAAATTTCTATTTGTTGTAAGTAATGTCTGAAGTAAGTAAAGTATGTAAAGTAAAATATTGAAAGTAAAATAAAAATGACGCCATGCAGAATTTTTAAAACTTCACTATAGATTCTTTATCAATATTAAAATCGGATTTATTATCAGGCAATAGGTCTTCAATAATAGAACTTGCAAAGTCTATTGGGATATAAGTAAACAGTGATACAGCATTATTATAAGACGCCATTACGTTATTCGGGGGAATGCGAATAATTCTAAAATCTTCCAGGAATCAGAGTAGAGATTTCAGGATGTATTGAAAAGACAATTTCAAGGATTTGAGAAGAGATGCCAGATATTTTGAGAGATAATATATAGGTGAATGTGTGAAATATGTTATTAGTTTTAGTGAATAACCTCCTTTGTGCATTTTTGGAAGTATGTAGAGTCTTGTGGCGGATCCTGTGTAATTCTTTTGCGATATTGGTGGTCAGTACTCAAAATGCGGCGCAACGACCTTTTATATGCTGTCCGAGACACATAATAATTCATCCATATTTATAAAATTGAAGTGTGCATAATAAGTATTTAAGACCTTCGCTATTGTTTTATATATTTTCATGGGTAGATGGAATATGTCCTGTTATTTATAATTAATTCAAAATAATATTAAAAAATCTTAAATGCTGTTTACTTAGTCAAAAATTCATTTTTCCGGCAGTCCTATTTGTGCTGCTATTTGTCCTATGTGTCCTTTAATCTTCAACACTAATAAAATATTTTTCCAAATTTATTAAATTTGAACTATATATTTCAACAAAAAAAAAAAATAAAACTTTTTCATTATACAAAACATTTATAAGAAAATATTTCCCAATTTTTTTATTCAGAATTTCGAAATTCGCCATTGTTATATTATTAGTTTTATACACATTATATAGTTCATACTGAGTTTTACGGTTGAATGTTTGTTGTGAAAAAAATTGGCAGCAAAAACCTTTTGCACCACTATTCCCTAACAACAAACATTGCGGCAAACGTCTACAATATTTTCAATAAAAATCTACCACGAAGTTAACTGTTTGTAAATAGTTGTGTTAAAACTGTTTGGTTACATTCTTCTGCGACAAACGTTTAACCCTACTGATAATTTTTTTTTAACTTTGTTATACTACTTCTGTTATCGTACTCTTTTTATTGCTCTTTTTTTACCCTTTTATAAGGGTGTTGCGGCCCGCCTAACGTAGCAAATCGATGTTTGCGGCCCGCGAGTTAAAAAAGTTGAGTATGGCTGGTTTACTTGATTTAGCTAATATTAGGCGTGTTAAGGTTTTTTCAATAGAAGGAGATAGAATGTGCCGTCTATGGATAGTAATTTCCATATTTTTCTTTTGATTTGTTTTGTTATGTCTTTAGCCTAAAATTTATTTTAGTCTGATAATTAGTACATAAAAATATTAAGGTAATACACAGAGCTGTAAAAATGAGATCAAGTAAATTTCCGTCTGTTTGCGGAAAATGCTGAAAGAGAATTTTCAATGTGTTGTGCGTTTTCTAAACTAAATTTTAGCATTACTATATATTATATATCCAAATCTATAAATCATATACAGGGATGCAAAACAGATCTCATCTGATTATCCAATGCGTTATGTGTTTTTTCAATATGTTTTTTTAAATGCGTAGATATAGTCGTATTTAAGTTTTTTTTTCTCGTATACCTTATACAACGTGTAAAAGGAAACGCAAATTAAAAACAAGAAAGATCAAGCATAGATTAAGATGAAGCACTGATTATGAAACATTTTCCAACACATTTCGAACACTGAAAAAAAACTTCACTTTTTAATAATGTGCAAGAGGATGTTTGGAAAACTCATTACACATTTGAAAAGACAATTTCAGCAATTATCATCTATAATCGGGAATATATCCAAATTATTTTGTGCAGTCCGGTATATTACGAGACTAAATTTTAACATATAGTCTTATATACCTCGATTTGTATATATACTACAGATTATGCAAATATTCATTTCAGTTAAGAAACTTATTACACATTTGAAAAGCAAATTTCAGCAATTATCATTTATAATAGGAAAATTATCCAAATTATTTTGTGCAGTCCTGTATATTACGACACTAAATTTATCATACATTCAGTCTCATATACCTAGATTTAAATATACACTGCATATTATGAAAACATTTATTTCAGTTAATAAACTCATCACACAGTTCATCTTCAGCATGTTCTGTCAATAAGCAAAAATGCACTGAAATTTTTTTGCGCAGTCTTGTATATGATCTATTGAATTTATACACACCAAGTGGTATGCAAAAAATTAGTTTAATTTAAAAACACCACCACAACTGAAAGAAACTTTCAGCTAAAGACAGGTCAAATACAGTAGTGTAACCGAATTATTTTGTGTTTCCCTGTAAATGAACGATAAATGCAATTCACATCACACTTTTGAGTAATAAACATATAATGCACTTTAGTCATTCATATAAATTTAGTTATGTTTGAAATAGTTTAACAGCATTAAAATACTCTGCAAACGATTTTTCACGTAGACCATTATGTAATGGAATTATTCTGTGTTACCCTGTAAATGAACGAAAAATGCTCTGCCCCCGATACGTCTGAATGCATATTTTAGGGAACCTACGAAATAGATAAAAATTTCATTATTTTTGAAAGTTGTAAAATCTTTGAAATGCATTTGAAACGATTTTTTCCTGTTGAATGTAATGTAACGGAATAATTTGACTATCATGTAAACAAAATATAACTACTACACACTTACTTTTCAATCGCGATCGTGGCATATATAGTGTACGTTAATAATATGTAATAATTACAAGGTAATCAAGAGTTAGAGCACGGATAGACGGGCAGATAAACCAAAGTCATAAACACTTTTCAAATATGTTGGAAAGTGTTAAAAAAACAGTAAAATCAAAATATCTAACCGTTTATTTTTAAAATGTTGAATATAAATGTAGATGAATAAATAGTATGTCTTTAGTATAAAATACTTAATTAAACTAAATTCATAATTAAATTATAAATTCCATTAGCAAATAAGGCAATGTACTTAAAGTAAATAAAATTACCTAAGAGAATTAAAATAACATAAAATATTAATATACATTCTAAAATACATGTTTTATTTTTAAAAGTTTAATAATGAAACGAAACTAATTTCCGTTTTTGCTGTTAATGGAAAACAAAAATGTAAAACGAAATAAAAATAAAAAATTCTTAAACATACGCTCGATTCGTATTGCCTCGGTAAAAGACTTAAAACTTTATTTTCTAAAATATATTTTTAACAAACGGAAATTCATGTTAACTCTTAAATGAACAGAAAACGGTAGGTAAATCAAAACAAAACAATATAATTACATTTAATTAAAATTCAAGCGATTAAAATAAGAATATTTTTCTTTCTCTATGCATTTAATATCATTTTATTTTATAATTTTAAAGTAAAAATCTGCATAATAGCTTCTTTTTCTAAAATTTGAGACTAATGAACTTAATAAAACAATATTTTAAATTACAAGTTTTCAGTCCAACACATTCGCGTGATACAAAAATAATGCACTGTCCTAAAAAGAAAATAAAACCGCACCACCGTGCACGAACGCTGCCATAAATCATGATTTAAAAATAAGACTGGTACCAAACGATAAATAATATAATCTTCCAATTATTGCTATATTTGAAATTTTGCTTAGGAGGATGTCTACATATAGAAATTGTAAAAAACTTAAAAATTTTCAATGTTCACACATTATTTTAACATGATAATGTGGATTTTTTGGTAAATTTTACCTTCGGGAACCAAACGGGAAGTAATTCGAGCAATTAACTTAGGAATTTTGCGAATTTAAAGCTTGAAACTTCTAATGTTAAATGCATTTTTAATCCTTTCATGAAATTACAATTTGTATAGTTTTTTAAGCATAACTGAAATATATACTTGGCGGAATAAGTTGTAATTTGGGATTTCTATGTTCGAAATATCTAGAATAGTTCTCTCAAAACTGTATTTTAAAATTAGTTTTTGAAATAAATTTTCAAAAATAAATATAAACTGAAACATGAATTTTTTAACAAAAATTCATTTACAGAATCTTCAAATTTGCGAATGTAAAATCACATTTCATTTCGCCATATTTTTATTTATGCATGAAGAACTACTCGCGTTACAATCTGATTTGCAATGATTAACAAGTTCAAAATTGTACGTAAAATGTGACAAATGAGGTGCGTTTTTACTGTTATTATTTCAGTGAAATAAATTATATCGTCTGTTATTAAGATATGATTTATTTTCGTCATAAAATAAGCACAATTTTCAGTTGGCCACATTTTATCTTTTGTTCACAGTTACTGCAAATTCAAATGGGAAACATAAGCCTAGCTTTGAATATTTCAGAACTTGAAATCCATATTTACACCATTTTTTCATGTAATATCTGTTTATTCGGAAACATCTATCTAAAAAATTGTCGGTAGATTATATGATTGCTATAATTAAACAATTTTAGTAGAAAAGTTCGGTTTTTAAATTCACTAATACGGAAATAATATGACTACCTCTTAAATACGACGTAATCACTATGGCAGCCTAGAATAATTACCTATCATGGGATATCATTAAATAAATTACGTATGATATAATTTAATAGAATGAAGAAAACTTTTATTAATATCTTTGTAAGTTTTGATTCGATTCTCATAAAATTTGAAATATCTCAACAAAATTCTACAACGATTACATACGCTAAATTTCAAACCATTCGATTGGGTAGTTTTTGGGCAGACGGACAGATGGACGGACCAGACGACGGCCATATGTGCTACGTATTTATATAATTATGAACGCACTTAAAAATTAATTTAATATTAGAAGTTCCAAAGTTTAAACCTACACAACTCCTAAACTACTTGACCAAAACACCTTCAGTATGACATACACTGAAAAATACAAATAAGATGTTAAAATAAGGTGTTAGTGTTGCAAATTTCCCTGTTTGCTATAATTTTTACGTGTAGACGCCGTCTAAAAAAATCTTTGTATCGCATTTATTAAAAGAACTTATTACTAATCGATTGGTAACAGTGACATTTTTATACGATGATATTCCACAGAACTTGTAGAGTGGTGTTTTTATTTATGACTGCAATATTATTATATTTATGATCCTTTAAATAAACCAAACTCAAACATATGAACTCAAGTATAACAATATTTTAAAATTGCTTTCTTTAAAGAAGTCTAAAAATAAAAGTAGTCCAATTAGAAGTTTTTAATGCCTAAAAATAATAATGGCTATTTAAAATAAGAGTTAAAGTATAGAATGCAAGTGGAATGAAACTCTTTTGTATATGATATCAAATTTTATACAAATAAAAAAAAAAACAATGATAAAAAGTGGATTTAAAATAAATATATTCAGAAATGAATTTGTATAAACTAAAAATAAATACCTCAAAATTCTATATTTTCCAGTATAAAAAGTTAAAAATTAATACTGAAAATACACTGATTTTTTTAAACAAATATCTTAAATGCAACTGAAAAAAAAAAAGAAATTAAAAAATGTCTTTAGTATTCGTAATTGATCTTAAATATGTAAAAGATAAATAAAGTACTTGACAAAAAATAATTTTCGATGTGTAACGGGAAATTTTTCTGTATGTAGTGTCAAATTCATTGTTACTATACAGAAATTCTTGTGGGTAGTTGGAATACATAAAAGGGGGCTAAAATTTAAACATTTGTAATTTTTTCTAGAAATGCAAGAATGATATTAAATAAAATGCATGTAAAATATAAGCTATTAAGAAATAAAATTATATGTATGAGAGAAAATAAATTAAATATAAATTGTTCAGTCTAAAAAATAATGAACAGAAATACAGTAAAAAAGTTCCTGAAAACCCCCCTTTTTTTTTTTTCATTTTAACATAAAGAATACCATATAAATGTTTCTCATAATACAAGGTGTTTCGAAATTAAGCATCCGATTAAAAAAAAATCATAATTATTCGGCCTTTAATCCGTTTTGATCGAATAATATATAGGTAGAAAGAAACAAATCTCGAGTTTCACGCAGTTTCCGACAGGTAGCGCTAATGCGCTTCCTTCGCCCGCCACTTCAGTATTTGTCTGGCCTCCGAGATCGACGGACCTCTCAGTGTGCGATTTCTTCTTGTGCGGGTTTATAAAAAACTACGTTTATGTGCATTCCAATTCAGATACATTAGACGAACTGACATATTGAGCACCTTTAATTTGGGTTGCAATAAAAACTTTATGTTTAGCCGCGTAATATAAAATTAATTGTACGTGTTTATGGTCAATATTTTTCATAATATACGCATTTTAATGTGGGTGCCATTCCAGCTACATTAGTCGAGCTTAAAATACGCATAACAGCAGACGTGGAAACATTGCAGACATGCTCGCAAAAGTTTGTGACCAATTTGACTACCGTATAGAGATATGCCGTGCATCCAAAGATTGACATATTGGGCACATTTAATGTGATTTGAAAAAAACTTTATGTTTAGCCGTGTAACATAATATTAACCTTAAGTGTCTTTGTTCAATATTTTTCATAATATATGCAGCTCAAATCGGGTGATTAATTTTGAACTACACAGGCTGTTGTCTCGAAAGATCCATATATATTTTTTTTATTCACAGAAACACACATACATGACTTCGTCAATTACATAAATCTTGATGAGGACGGGATAGACCCAAAGAAATTACATCACCTAAGAATTACAGCCCGGACCTCCACAATGAGCGTGCAATGGAGGCGATGGTAGTTGAACCCTTCGGTCTGACTCCTACGCTCTCAAGAGATTAGCGGAGTGGTGACTTAACCACTCGGCCACAAAAGGTCTATCGGGTGATTATTTTTTAAACACCTTGTTAAGGTAAATAAGAAACAAATAAAAAGAAACAAAAATTTGAAATGTTTAATAAGTTTATTTAATTTTCAGAAGTTATAAAGGGTAACAGAAACTGAAAATTAAGCTGATTTTACATGATAAGTTAAATTAATGTCATTTTATAACAGGTTTTTAATATCAATTTATAATAATCTAATTTTAGAGTTGTAGAACATCTCTGACCTATTGTAGTGTTCATTAAAAAAATTCTTATCTGGCTGTTAAGTTTGCACTATAATTTTTAGTACAATTTGCACATATTTTCAATTCCTTATTGCTTCATTGCAAAAATAATTAAGAAACATCCTCACTGAAAATATTTAACTGTGAAAAAATATATAAATAATTCTTACTCATATTAAAATGGAAACATTATCTCACTGAAAACAATTAAATATGTAAAAATATATACACAATTCATACTCATATTAAAATACCTCAAAGTTTAAACATAAATTCAGTATTTAACTATTAATTAAGATAAACCATTCTAGCCCATTTTCAGTCTTCAAAAAGAGCTTTAAACATAGCACATAAATTGAAGCATTAAATTTCTACATTATTATTTTAACTTGATACAAATGTGGTACATGTATAAAATTTATAAGTTATTCTACTTTAGATATATATATATATATATATATAGCATTTTTAAGAAGTCAGTATTCTCATTTCTCTTTAAAGTCACGCATCCAACTTTCTCCTTTACTAATGTTAGAAGAGAAATAATATGAGAGACCTTCAAAATTTTTGCACGTTTTGAAAAAAATTTCACGTTTGCACGTTTTGCAATTTTTGGCAAAAGGATAAAGATAAGTAATTGGAGACAAAGAAAGGAAAATTTTATAATCATTTTCAGATAGGATTTTTTATTTTTAAATGAAATTTTTAAAGTGCTTATAAAATCTCTTATCGTCCGATTCATCTGAAAATTAATAAATGTTAGCAAATACATGAGTAGAATGCTAAAATGCATCTTAAAAGTTCAAAAATTAAAGTTATACATAATGCGTTTTATTGCTCACAAAATGATAAAAATGTAATAAAAGTTGTTGAACTACATTAATACTAATTATTCCATGTACATTCAGCTATACACATAGCCATAATTAGGGATAAAATACAAACTGTCTCTACCAACGGCTTACTTCAAAAGCTCCGCTTCTACATCCGAGAACAAGGGGATGTCCACTTTTTCAACCTGGTTTGTTGATTGATTCCAATTACTCTTGGTGTATGAGTGACAGTAGATTTTTTTTAGGTTTCTGTTCTTAAATATCTGTAATACTAACTGCGAAGTTTATACTATTATAATATTTCGAATTTTAATTGCTTAAAAGGCGTATAGCCAAAACAGTGAAAAAGTATCCAAGCCGGGACTCGAACCCGGGTCTTCAGTATAGCGCACATACGTTCCACCAACTGAACCACTTGTAACGATACCTAGCCGGGCACTTCTCACATCTTACATGTTGACAAGGATACAACCGCAGAACAAGATGGAATATTTTTCCGTGAGCCACCAACCATGGGATAAACACGAAACTAAAGAGATTTAGTTAACCAATTAATATTTGAAATATTATGAATGCAAGGCGTGTAAAATTTCCTATCGCAAAATATCCAAGTAAAAAATAGTTTTGTACTAGGTTGTTTAAAAATTATTTTAACGTATATTATATAGTATTGAATTCCAAAGGACTAAATCACCTACAGGAGCACCAACCGTGAGGCAGAGGTGATAAAATCTCCTGCAGAAGTTCCCTACCTACATACAGCAAAACCTCTCCCCGTAACGGGCCTGGAATCAACGAACAAATAATGAACCATGTTCACAGAGCTATTGTAAATGCATACTGAATACAACAATGCAGAAAAAAAATAAAAAGCAATAAATTAACAGGATTTAAGTACCAGAGTATAACCACAAGTCCATTAACATATACTAACTATAAATTTATAAATAAAAACAACTTTAAAGACCATTAAAGTTACAAAGGTCTAACTAGCCTATAATAAAACTAACTAAAACTAATGAATTCCATGGGACTTGTTTAAAATATGATTTATATATTCAAGAATACCTTATTGATAATTGCGAGTCATCTGTTTAATTGACCTGAACCTCGACCACTACTTTTCTACACTAAACTTCAATCTACACCCGTTTTCTTTCACTGACCGCCAACTGCCTTAAACGAGAAGAAGGAACATTTATATCGCGCAAATCACCTATTTGACCTAAACCACCATTTTCTCTATTAGCATCATCATTTCTATAATTTTCACTTCTATTTCTAAAATCATTACCACAACCAACATTTCCATAATTTTCACTACCTTTATTCCCAGAATCAGCATCAAATTCACTGCGGTTAACTCTATGATTATCACTTTTGAAATGTCTATCCCCATTTCTATGACCATTATCAAATTCACTAGATTAATTTTAACACAATTATTCACATTGGTAAAACTGACATTATCAAATTCTTTTTCTCACATCATATCTATCCCCTTCTTTTCGAAACTGCCAATTATCCCAGGTTTTTCGCTGTGTGTGTTCTCCCGATCTAAGTCATGACGTACCTCATATTTTAACAATAGTTGGTACAGTTCCGCAGAACTATTAAGAGAATGTAATTCGATATAGTCCTAAACATGATATTTAAAAGTGAGAGCACAATATCTGATAATTCATCAAAGTACAAGTCTAGTCCTAGTTTATTTTTGTCTAATTTATGCAAGAAAAACTTAGAAGATCTGTCGAAAATAGTATGTTTGTTGCAATAGAACTCTCGCCTTAGTGCACATTTATTCTTAAGAGCCGGAAACGGTTTTCGCAACTTAGCAGCCGTTTGCTCATAACGCTTATCTTAATCGGTAACTAAAAACCTGCCTATAGTCTCTAACTACAAACGTTCTTTGCCCTTAAGTGAGTATTAAGCACTAAGTATTTGTTTTTATCCGGAATATCATTATAGGCAATGTGATCATCTAATTTTTACAGAAATTTTTTCGCGTCAGTGTCTCCATTGAAATATATACATGACACAAGCTCTACAGTCCGAGATTCGATGTCTAGTTGACCGCCACTTGTAGCATTGCCAACAAATCCATGACGTTGAGCGCCATTTTTGGCGTGCTGGTTAGTACCTTTGTCAGCTAACCCAGTCAAAACAAGAATTTAATGTTTCAAAATATGTTTATTGAAACTAATTGGGTAGGGCTGCGGTAGAGTCTTTTCCAGTTTTGACCTAAACTGAACAATGATCCCAAAACTCCAGATACTAACCCGCAATTCTGTATAAGTAACTGAAGTTTTACTAGGAAAGATACATTTACGTAAAAATCACTGCTTAGATAATTCTCTGTTAACGCTAAAGAAACTCTTGATGCTTTTCGCTGAAATATAGAATTACTAGCACAATTCGTTAATACAAACCTAACTTTTAAAATACTAGCAACCCATGGCTGCTGAGCAACTTTATTTGAACTATAACTGAAAACAATCTTACTACCAGCGAAGCTTAGACTCGATTTAACTTTCACTCCAAGATGCAATTTCAGTATTCGCTAATAGGAGATGGCCAAAGTTACCACAATGGCGAGATCCAAATCTGCTGAAACAATTTTAAGCTTTGTTTATATACCATTGCTCATTGACCAAAGAAGCTAAAATTTGCATAAAACACTGCGAAACATAGAAAACCCACAAATTCCGAAGGCTACATGCATTACTCGAAAGTTAATGTAAACTAAAGTATAGAGGTCGCTGTTCCGCCCACATATATTAGGTTGTGACATCACGAACCATTCAAAACATTTGAATGATTTTATGAGACAGTTGCTAGTCCACCACAAGTTTATTATTAACTAAGCCTCCAACCCGTGCTTCCCGAGATAGATAATATATGTGAAAACTATTTATTTTATTTTTTATTGAAAACTGTAATAGATTTTTACATTTAATACTTTTTTCTCTAGATTGCTCCCAAACAACACCAAAGAGCATTTTTATATGAAATATGTCAATAATATATTCAAATAATTTTTTTGAATTTATTAAAAGCGATAATTTCGTATTGGCCCCGTGCAAGAAGTTAATACAGTATTTTTTTTATTCTGGTATTTTCAGTGGTTTTATGCGCTTATTTAAATTACATGTCTGTTAAATCTATGTTTTATTTATACTATTTTATTTATTGATTAATGAAATTTTAAGTTCGATATGGAATATTAGTTGGAAACAAATACTGAACTTTTAATATTGTAGTGGAAACGGAATAATATTTTAAAATCGTCTGCAAGCGATAAAGATAGATTAAAAAAAAAATCATACTTCAAATTAAATCTATAAAACGGTGTAAAAATAGTAAACGTGCGATGTTTAGAAATTAAAAAAAAATTGCAGTAGCAAAAATCGCAAAACATCATCGTCAAAGTCGCCATTCAGAAAATAACGTCAGCGTTACTAACGTACACGTTTGTCCTTTATAATATAGATAGCAAAATGTGTTAGTGAAAGCTTATTTATTAAAAGAGAAATAGCGTTAACTGTATATTCAGTAACATGAAAACTTTTATATGTCATCATTTTGGGTTTCCCCAAATTGACGTATCGCAATAATCCCCGTACGATTTTGAACTGCATTCATTTAGGCTTATTTTAAATTAATTATTTATCACTACTACAAAACAAAGATTGTAAATGAATAGCATTGACCAACTTTATAAAGACATGCAATATGCAATATTGTTAAAAACAGAGTTAATATTGTACCAAAACAAGTATTTATTAACTCATAAAAAAAAAATTCCTTCAATTTAGGCTTAGGAATGTTTTGCTTCTTACTTTGAAACTAAATAATGCAAAAATAAATAAATAAATAAATAAATAAATAAAAGTTCAACACATGTGTTAGATTAATGCTAGTACTATTATCTAATGATAAAAACCTGAATATTTTATTGATTTATTTCATGAGAAAGTTTCTTAGTTCCACTAGCACCAGTGATTCATTAGCCCTCCTCTCACATCTCCTATGAACTGAACTGAAATAACATGAGCGTGTCAGAAAATGAATTTATATTTATTTATAGTCTGAAGAATTCTATGTACACTGTTAAAAAAATTGCAGTAAAATTACGGGCAGAGGCCGGCAGCAGAGATTCCAGTCATACCCCGTAAAAAAAAAAATCCATGCCCACCATTTTGTGCAGCATGTAATTTTACGGGGCAAAGCAATACAGCATTATAATGCACAGGATATAATGCACTTTAAAACACAATAACACTTTATTTACTGTTCCTTAGCACGTAGCACGTTAGATAATCATCACAGAATCGCTGTTTTGGCGGGTTAAAATTTTCGAAACACGAGTAAAATGAAGGGTTACACCCTAGCGGAAGACAATGTATGGGGTCGTACCGTATTTTTGCTAACATATGTGCCAGAACTGTAAGAATATGTGGATTGCTCTTAATTTTCTAAGTATCTAAGGGATAAGGCCGCTTATTTAATGGATCAGACCGTTTTTCATCAAATAAGGCTGTTGCCCGTGAAAATTGAAGGGCAAACGCTCATAAATTTACAGCTTTTTCTGAGAGTGTATTTGTTATACCTTTTGTGATTGTTTTGGAAATAAAGTTATGTGTAAGATGTATAAAATGATTGTAGTTCAGTACACTCAACGGTCATCCTGGCGGAAAAAGATTTTAATTCAACGCAACAGAAAGGGTAAGCTGTTACCTTTATTATTTACAAAGTAAAATACAACTTTTAAATCTTTCGAATTCTGGAGTTAACACCTCCGTCTCCCTAAATGAAATTTGACACTAATAGAGGATAATTTTCTGTTTTTGTCATTCAATATTTTTTTCTCATTTTGCTATTCTTCAAAGATGATTTATTAATTATTCAATTTCTCAGTCCTCATGAAACTGTATGTTTATAAATGTTTCATATATCCTTAGATGGTCTAATTAGTTAATTGAATTGTTTCATGGATGAAGTAGAGGAGATTTGATTTCCTATTTAGATTTTTTAAATGCTCAGTCAATTTAGTATGGTAAAAACACCGAATTACTTCTGTAATTATTCTATGATAAAGTGACATAATTAACTGACTCTTTATTATGCTAGTCAAACGGTTTCCAAAACGCTATATGAATGAAAAATAATTACCCGTTACCACTTATTTTGTGACCAAAGAAAAAAAAAGAAGAAGAAGAAGAAGGGGAAGAAGAGAGAAAAATAAAAAAAAAAATAGAAAGAGAGGCATATTCTTTTGTTAAGTTAAAATTTGTTTTTATTGCGTCGCTTGAAAAAAGCAGACAGTAATTACATATTTTTCTTTTTTTTTTAACCGATTTTTTAATGTATTTTTTGGACTTAAAAGAGAAAGATTACTTAAAACATTTGCATCATGTATTCAGAAAAGATTAAAATTAAGATGGAAACTGAAAACTCAATCTTTGAAATAGCTTTTATAGAGCGAACTAATTTTCGAGACATCATGAAATAATTATCGTTTACATACTTCAACAGTTCTGATTTTATTTTTTGAATTAAAACTTTTGAACTTGTATTTCAATAAACGGACGCAATTTAATACTTTTCTAATACTAAATTATTTCATTTTTGGCACGAATCTTAACAACGTTTTCCCTTAAACTAATAGTGGGGTATTTCATGTACATATATATGTTGAATTTGTCCTTTTACGTATTTTTCTTGAGTTTTTTTTATATGAAAATATGACATTTTCTCGATCAAAAATTTTTGAAACGTTCATTTAACTGGAAATTACAATATTCACTCACATGGTTTTATTAGTATTTCTGATGTTAAATATACCTAAGCTGAATTTAAACGTATATTTTTCACTATATATATTTTAATAGATAAGTCAGAGCATTGAATAACAACAAAATGACCATTCATCTTTTCTCGAGATAAAAAAAACAAAAAAAAAAACAGATTTAGTAAAATGCAATATTGTAAAAGTATAATGAGAAGTACCCAATTAAATCATATTAAAACGTTTAATAAGGGGAATGTAAAATCAGTTAATAACCCTTTAACAGTATCCCGTACAGATCAAGTTAATACAAAACTAGTCGGATGTGTCAATCCCAAAACTTTCTTCTATCTCACACAGGTTTCGCATACACTAAAAAGAATCAGCACCAATTTATATCACGGTCTAACTGAATCTAAAATTTTATTAAATTCCGTGCATTAGTTCTTGAGATATGACTATTGCTAAAATCGGGTAAATCCTGCAAAATACAGCAGAGCAGCGCCACTTTTTGGGAGATTTTGATCAAAGCAATTCATGTCAACTTCTAACTGAATCTGAAGTTTGATGAAAATCCGTGCATTAGTTCTTGAGACATAGTTATCGTGTTAATAAGGAAAAAAGTAGAATATAAGCGCCACCTGTTGGGCTATTTACACCAAAACGGAAGCAGCATTTCTTTATGTCAAGGTCTACCTGAATCTGAAATTTGATGAAAATGAGTGCATTAGTTCTTGAGATATAGCTATTGCGGAAATTCCGAAAAATGCAGCATAGCAGCACCATCTGTAGGGCGATTTTCATCAAAAGCTAATCAGCACCAATTTATGTCAGGGACTAACTGAATATAAAGTTTTATTAAATTTAGTGCATTAGTTCTTGAAATAGAGCGCCCACAAAATTTGTGTCCCAAACAGACAGACAGACAGACAGACAAAGAAAACAGTTTCTAAAAACAGTCAAATCGTGTTCCGGACCTTCTAAAACGTATAAATCCGTCAAAAACCGGAAGTCGAAAATTTTCCTGAGTCCAATACTTTCTTCTTGTAAAGATAGAAGAAAGTAAAAATGTATAAAAAAGTAATTAAATAATTCGTTACAACATTCGTTTCAATAACTGTAAAACTGTCGCCTTTGACAAAGTGTAGTAGAAACAACATGTTACACCTGGAAAATAAATATATTAAGTATTTGTAAATATTAGTATTTGAGTGAAACAATTTTGAACTGCACATGCCCTAAATATAAAAATATTGTTTTGTATAATTTAGTAGTGAATTATGAAGGGCGAAAATATCAGTCGAATACCGTGAAATTGCAGAAAGATATCGACGACACTGTGCGCTGAATTTCACTTGTTTTCTAAAAGTATCTCAATGATAAGTCCTTTACCCCAAATTATCATTTTTTCTAAATGATATAAATAAGCTAAGTTAGTATTTAACTTACGTTCGAACGTAGCTTTGAGACGAATGTTTCGATTTTGCTAATTCTTTTTTCTTAGAATGGGAGTTTCTAATTACGAAGGAAAATTAAACATTGATAAAAAATAGAAATTTAAAATAAATAAAAATTAAAGTAATATTAAAAAATAAATTAAATTAAAATAATAAATTAAATTAAATAAATAAATAAAATTAAAAAAATAAATAGAAATTGGGAAAACTTCTTATTGTCCAGTTAATTTCAGAAAGCAATTGAAACATGCTTGTATTATTTATTGTGCTGTTAAATATACCGATGCTGAATTTAAAAGTATATTCTTCACTATATATTTTCACTATATATCTTCATTCTAATAAATATTATCATACGTACTTAATTCAATGATATCCTATGATAGGTAATGAATGATTCTAGCTTGCCATGATGATTACGTCATATTTAAAATGGAATCATATTATTTCCGTATTACTTAATTTAAAAACCGAATTTGTATACTAAAATTGTTTAATCATAGTAATCATATAATATACCGACAGCTGTTTAGATAGATGTTTCCGGAGAAATAGAAATTAAATGGAGAAAGAGTCTGAATATGGATGTCAAGTTCTGAAATTTTCAAAGCTAAACTTAAGTTTACCATTTGAATTTTCAGTAAATGTCAACAAAAGATAAAATGTTGCCAACTTAAAATGTACATATTTTATTACGAAAGTTAGTCGTATCATAATAACGGACGATATAATTCATTTTTTTTCAGTGAAATAATAACGATTATTTTTTTACATTTATTTTTTGGATATTTGCGCATAGAATAATTTTAATGTAACATAACTGTAATTAATTGTTTGTAAAAGTGTATTGAAACTTATATTCATAAACTAAAATTAATATCTATAATATGAAAATCTGTACACAAAATAAATTTTGTGTTAATGCATTTTTGCATAAGAGTGTAACAGCTATTGCACAAACATCTGAGTATGTATGAAACTTGTTATAGTACGAAAGCACCACATTTGTCGCATTTGACGTAGACTTTCCAACTTGTTTTTTTTTATTATTCAGTTTGTTATCGGTCTTCAATTACCCTCGTGATTAAACCTTCGCTGAGAAATATGATATTAAACAATTTATTTTTGTCTTGACGTTCCAGAAGAATTTGTCAGTATTTATCTAGATTTTTGACAAAACATCTGAAATCGAAATTTTCCGATGACTTTTGGCCACACAGTGTATAAATTTAAGCAACTTAAGCTTGTTATATGAGTGCATAGCGACCACTGTACCGTCATGCGATTATTTGTCATACAGATTATATTGATTAAAATGGACTGGTTTAAAATCCTATTTATATAGTATCTAATGATTTTCTTTTTAATGCTGTGTTTTAAGTAGCTTTCAATACAAAAAAGTCCTTCCGGCCTGTACCGAGAGGAAAAGGTAGCTTTCCTATATCTCCGTTTTAAAATTTGAACTAATGTTACACGAACACAGCAAGTTAAAATGCAAAGAAAATGTTTACAAAAGATTCGTTAATACAGAATTTGAATAAGAAATTCGCCAAATTATTGAGCTATAGTCAAGTTGGCTTCATTTATGAAGACTTATTTTGGTCGCCAAATTTGGCGATATTTCGCCAAATGTCGCCAAGTTTGGCGAGAATTTGGCGCTAACAGATATGAATATATAGTTTTATGCGTATGATTGGGAAAATGATTACAACAATGAAATTTTTTGTAATGTGCTGTCTTGTTTCAAAATGTCAGCCACCCTAGAATTTCAAACTGCACTATCTCAGCCATTTTTTAAGATAGAGGCAAACCAAAAATTGCTCTGGAATCCTCGTATCAAGGCCTAATACTTAATTAAAAATAAATTTGAATTTTTAATTTTTATGCATATTTATTTTAGTTTTAAATTTTTAAATGGCCGCCATCTTGAAGCAAAATGGCGGACCAAGCTGGACAATGAACTCGGTCGAGACATGGGTGAGCTTAATACACACAATTAGTTTCATCAAAATTGATTTATAAATACGAGCGTTATCGTATGACGTAGGTCAGATATATATATATATAAATATATATATATATATATATATATATATATATATATATATATAAATCAACATTTGAACGGAGGGTGGTTTTGGGGTCTGGGGGTCATGATCGGTGAAAATATATCAAAATTTTCCAGAACTGCTTTCCTCCGAACGGCTGCAATAGGTAGCTTTATACTTTTTTGTATTGAAAGCTACCTAAAAGTATAAAGCTGCCTATTGCAGCCGTTCGGAGGAAAGCAGTTCCGGAAAATTTCGATATATTTTCACCGATCATGACCCCCAGACCCCAAAACCACCCTCCGTTCAAATGTTGATTTATATATATAGATATATCCATATATATATATATATATAGATATATCCATATATATATATATATATATATATATATATATATATCTGACCTATGTCATACGATAACGCTCGTATTTATAAATCAATTTTGATGAAACTAATTGTGTGTATTAAGCTAACCAATGTCTCAACCGAGTTCGTTGGCCAGCTTGGTCCGCCATTTTGTTTCAAGATGGCGGCCATTTAAAAATTTAAAACTAAAATAAATATACAAAAAAATTAAAAATTCAAATTTATTTTTTAATTACGTTTTAGGCCTTGATACAAGGATTCCAGAGCATTTTTTGGTTTACCTCTATCTTAAAAAATGGCTGAGATAGAGCAGTTTGAAATTCTAGGGTGGCTGACATTTTGAAACAAAACAGCACATTAACGCGATTACTCACAAATTATTTTCTTTCATTGTTGTAATAATTTTCCCAATCATACGCATAAAACTATATATTCATATCCGTTAGCGCCAAAAGTGGCGACATTGGCGAAAAAATTGGCAAAATTGGTGACATTTGGCGAAATATCGCCAAATTTGGCGACCAAAATAAGTCTTCATAAATGAAGCCAATTTGGCTATTTCTCAATATTTTGGCGAATTTCTTATTCAAATTCAGTATTAACGAACCTTTTGTAAACGTTTCTTTGCATTTTAACTTGCTGTTTTCGTGTAACATTAGCTAAAATTTAAAACGAAGATATGGGAAAGCTACCTTTTCCTCCCAGTACAGGCCGGAAGGACTTTTTGAAAGTACATTAGTAAAATATTTCTAAAAGAAAAAAGAATAAAACCATGCAAATATAAATTTCAACAAAGCTTATTAATTTTACCCACATTTTAAAAAGTTTAATGTGT
Organism: Maratus michaelseni; assembly: GCA_963931845.1. NCBI lineage: Eukaryota > Metazoa > Arthropoda > Arachnida > Araneae > Salticidae > Maratus > Maratus michaelseni. The sequence continues at coordinate 338,267,431 of OZ007589.1, read as the reverse complement.
TATCTTCTGCTATACGTCCACCATTTATTTCAAAATTGTGCATATATTTGTGTTGTTATAGCACACTTTATTTTATCGATCCGTTTTATAGTAATATCCTTAGGTGATGCAAATAATAGTTTTTCGCAGATCGAAGAAAACATATTTCTGTTTTCTTGTATCAGTTTTAAAATGTATAATCACATTGATCGGATTAAATACATAGAATATCTTCGTAATTCTTTGACGTTGTAATTGACGAAATTATACAGTATTTATACTCCTTAAAGGATGTTTAGAATGCTGCATGAAGTTTACTTAATTTGCAGATATGGTGTGCTTTGTGAGAAACATATTCGAATGCTGTTACAAAAACAAAATATTAAAAGTAATTTTTAATATGTTGTTACAAAAACAAAAAACTTAAAATTAATTTTTAATGTGAGAAAAAAATATAATTGAACGAAAATCTTCAAGTCTTTTATTTTTCCAAGCAGTTTTTTTTCACATAGTTCTGAAATTGAATCCTCGATTTTTTTTGGACAGAAAGAAAAAAAGCGTAGCTATATATTTAATTTATTAAGATAATTCAGAAAAGAACATTTAAAAGAAATTGGAAAAAGAAATTTTCTTTGAAATAGATATTTTATTGTAAGAACATTTTCTCAGATATTATGAGATAATTATGTTTTTAAATAAATTGCAACAACACTGTTTTTTTTAGGGGGGAGAGATTAAACGTTATATCTTGCATTCAATTGAACAAACATATTTTGAGACATATTTGATGCTAATAAATTTGTATACCATCAGAAAACCTAACACAATTGTTATTAAGAGTAATTTTCAAATCGACATTTATTTGGGAAAACTTGTACTCTTTCTAATAGAAGTAAAAAATTTCATTGTAAAAAGAAGAAAAAAAAAAGAAGTAGTTATTTTCCGTATATTTACGATTAATTGATATAATAGAACACACAGTAGATTGGAATCTTTCTATATAATAGAAATGATGATTAGAACCATTGTGATAAATAACAATTGTTGATTGATTAGCTTATGATTTATGATGAGGATTAGAATCTTTATGTATATTATGATGAATGCAATAATTAAGAGTATTTATTTATCTAACACAATACTTTAAAAAAGCAGTTTACACTAATAATATAAACTTGTTTCGTTAATATTTTAAGTATGACATTATTTTAAGCGTTATAGTCTGAATTGAATTTATTTTACAATAAAAGTTCTACTGGTTTAGTTGGAAAAGTTGATGTGTTTCTTTCTTCCTTTTTTTTTAAATGTAGGTACATTAGATTTAATACAATTTAAAAAATTGTTCTTACTCATTCTAAGTTTGATAGTTTGACGAGAAAGGTAATTAGTAAAGAAAGTTTAAATATGTCTTACCAAATGTAATTAAGTGGATAAGAGGCATACATATAAAAATGTTAAATATTTATTGAAATCATAGTTTATATATTGCCCATAGGCTGTAACATATTTCTGTCGCTCAAAATAGTTTCGAGCCAAAATCATTCAATGAATACTATCCAAAATTGTTTATATTTCACTTACGAAAGTAAACACATTTCTTCATTAACGAATTTATGCAAGATATTAACAAGATCAATCCGCTGTGAATATTTCGTTTTAATCGACCTAATAATCTGAACGTCATCCTGATGACGCAAGCCCATAACATATGATCATACTCATCTATAATGTATTTTCGAGGCTCAGATGAGGTTCGAATCCAAACCGTTTAATGAATACTGGCGAATTCTTTTAGTATGTCTCATTTATTACTCTAAATAATATCTAAAATGTTTATTGAAATCCAAGAAATTAAAAATATATTAATAATGAACTGAATAAATAGCTTCATTAAGCGTAATGTTATGCGGTTTTACAATTGGCTTTTATTTTAGAACGAATTTGCAAATCCTTTTGTCTAAGAAACTCATACAAGATATTTTACCTTACTAAAAAGAACATTATAAAATAAATCAACATATTCTTCTGACTTAGCCGGAAGGACTTATATAGTGTAACAATTCATGCCAATAGACGGTAATGTTTAAACATTTTTTTTTTCAAAGCCCTGTATATTATCTGTATAAAATTCATACAGACGTAATAAACTGAAAGATTGGCTAAGATTAGAATAGCATACAACAATTGAAAACTCGCTTCCAACAATTATCGCTCATATACAATCATGTAACCGAATTTTTTCTGTGTCCCTGTAAATTAACGATAAATGCCATGTATTCTATATTTTTCAGACAACAGGTTGTATACATCACAGTGCAGTGTTGTCCATAGCATTGGGTTTGAAATTAGTCAAACATCCTTAAAAGGAATCGCAAACATTCTTTTCCGTTGACCGATAGACTATAATATAACGGACTTCTTTTACATGTATTTGGAAAGCAAATATACGAGCCGCTTACTGGGTTAACGAACTCATCCAAGTTAATTATGTTTCAACTAATCAAATTTTTCAGTTTGTCATTGGTAAAGAAATCATATGAGTTGTAATGTCTGTAGTTTCGTCCAGTTGAAAAATTACAAATCATATGATTTATTTACCAGTTTGAATAACTGTGTTAAAATTAATCTAGTGTAATCCTCTAAGTGTGTTCAGCGATTTTTGGAGTTCCATTAACTGCGATTTATTCTGTTGAGCTGATTCAGATATCAGACCAGATGCTATGATCAATAAAGTTATCTGGTTAAATTAGGTCCTTCAGATTCGTCTGGGATGGTTCAGTTGCTAGAGCATTGGCAGCTTCAGCCAAGAGATCTCTGGTTCGAATCCAGTTGTAAAATCACAACTCATATGATTTTTTTTACCAATTTGAATAATTGTGTTAAAATCAGTCAAGTGTATTTCATAAGTAATTAATTTTCCCCTCTGTTTCATTTTTCGTCTCAGAAAAAAAAATCATGTAAGTTATGCTGTTCATTTTCTACTTTATAAATATCTAATCCCATTTGATTTATTGTAATTCCCACTGATAGTGTGCTTTTGAACTAAATCAGAAGTATGAGCTGTAATTCGTATCTCTTATAATTCGTAAACGAATAAAACTACTTTTTACATCGAAGCTAGGTTATTAATATGACCGACTTCAGTAAAACAATTGTGTTAAACAAAATAGAATGTAAAAGGAAATTTGTGTTGAATTTCTATCTCCTGAATTTATAAATGAAAATCTTCGCTTGAAACATACTTCAGTGACTTACTCGAGTTTACTACAGTTATATATTACCAAGACCAGGGGAAATTTTTTCTAAACTGTATTCATACAATTATTTATGCAGATTGTCATCTTAATTTAATTATTTTAAATTCTTTATAAATATATTTCACCATTAAATAGAGGCGAAAGTGGAGTTTAAAAAAAGAAAAGGAACTATCTGGACATATATTTGATCTTTGAAGTAAAAATAAAATCACAAAATAAATAATACAGAATTTAAGCTTAAAAAAATTGAGTTCTAAATTAAATTTTTCTTTTAAAAATTTTTTTACATATTAATTTATGAATAGAATCAGTTGTGGAAAGATTTTTCTTCCAATCTGATATTTTGTATACCAACAATAAATATAAAAATTCTTGAAATAGACTATTATTCGCATTTTTACCACATTATTAAATACAACACAAATAATTTAACGGTTCATACAACACTCAATGGGCATGCTTAACAAGTTCTATTGTATAGTTTTACTAATTATCAGAAAAAAAATCAGCACTAATACTTCATTTTTAAATGTATATTATTTCAAATTAAATTCATTTTTTGATTCAAGTAATATCAACCTTTTTCTAAAATAAAAGCAGATCTGCATAAAGCTTTAATTCAATATTCTTTTTTTTTTCATATAATATAAATCTTTTGGCAAAACTCCAGAGGTCACAAAAATACTGAAAAAATACTTTAATAAATCATGTTGTTATGAAATATTTTTATCATCAACTGCAGTGAGAAAAAAATATACACAACAGAAAATTTAAAAGTACTCAAGATAAATAAAAAAATATATATATCTTTTCTATTGTAAAAATTGTAAAAGTATATATAGATATATTTCAGTTTTACAAAGTTGTTGCTGGATTGCTCTTTTGAAAGTTTAAAAAAAAAGTTATTTTTTCTAAAACATAATCTGGGATTCAATTCCTATTTTAAAATTTAGGAGAATAAATCTTTCAAAAATATATATATATAATTTATTTATTTTCAGAAAAGTACTGAAATAAAATTTTTGAATTTTTAAAACTTATGAACACAATCATAATATTTCCATATTAGAGATAATTTTAATGAAGAAAAAAAAACGAATTTATTTATTTTAGATGTACCGACTGAATATTGTAAATATATATAAAAAGATGATAAATCAGTTATATATTCTTAAGACTCAATATTTGAAGTCCAGTGTAAAACTATCTTAATCTTTAAAGAAATGAAATATTTTATATGTACATATATAGTGTGTATTCTGCTTGCTTTAGCAATTATATTCTATAATATCATTTCTATGTCTGAAATACGAATATCAATTAGCCATGAATTTTCCAAAAATTTGTAAAATCCAATGAAAGACCATGTAGCCGACATTATCAAATGCATTCATGCTAAAACATAAACAATAAATAAAATAGAAATCGGGTAATTAATTTAAAATGACAACGCAAAATTTACATATTAAACGGAGTTTTCATCGCTGATTTGAAATGTGCAAACGAAACTTTCCATAAAAAGTAATTTAGCAGTTTAAAAGCAACTCTTTGAAGTAGATCATTTCTGGCGTTTACTTTAAATAGTTTTACGTGGATGTTTTGAGTAAAGCAGAATATACAAATTAGGAATAAAATATAGGATAATATTTCAATATACAAAATTTCTGAGAATTTTAGGTGTGTTGCATGATAAAACAACACAAACCGATGCCTTAAAATAGCACAATACTTATCGCAGAATCGTGTTTCAACTTTGGAATTAGTATTAAAATGATAAATTTGTTTGTATAAACAAAGATTTGGAAGCCGCACAATTATATCTACAGCAGATGATAGCACTAGCCTACAAATCTAAAACTAATTTTCGTTATAGATGAGTTTTTATACATTTGTTGGGTGTCGATGCGTTCCAAAATAAAGTTTTTTTTTTTTTTTCATCACGCATTGCAATTTTGTTATGCAACGAGAAATGGCTGGAAAATTATAAAATTTTCCAATGAACGGTGTAAAATTATAACAAAACGCAATATTTAGATTTTTTTTGTTTCCTGTGTAAGAATCTTTATTTTTTAAGATAGCAGATTGTTTCTAATGTTTTCCAAAATATACGTAAAATATATATTTAAACAGATTTAAAACTTGATGCGCCAGGGTATTTTTAATTACATTTTCTGTCTCACCGTTAAACATACATTATGAATTTCAAAAATCGTGTAAACCAACGTTGTTCTCAGTGCCAGTATGAAAAATACCAGATGCTAAAGATTGTTCTTACGGAAAATCGTTATTTTATAGCCCTCAAAGTCACAGTGTTGAAAGCAAAAGTGTTTCAAACAAGTGTTACTAATACATACGCATCGCTAAGAATCACCATATTAGATTACTATTACATATACATCACTAAACAATTACTATATTGTTATACCATTACATATACATCACTAAGCATTTACTATATTACCATACTATTACATTTAATATCACTAAAAATTATTATATTACTATACTATTGAATATACATCACTATACAAATATATCTTGTACTTTAAGTCAATCAATAACGACATTCTGTTATTGGTAGAAAATAGCTACAGGAAATGATCATAGGCATTTTATAATCACAGACTCTTTGTTAACACAAACTATGGCCATAAAATGTAATAGATATGTTTATACTTGGTATTTATACAAATAAAGATTACGTTAAACTATATATATATATCTATTTATTTAAATGCATCACGTATTAAGAGAATATCCACACCCAAATAAAGTAAAAAATATTTTTTTTCTATATTTTACAGTTAATTAAGGGCGAATATCAAATAGTTAATAGTGTAGCATATCACCTTAAACTCAATGTTTAAAACTTTAACATTCATTGTAAGTTTTAGGACTACCGAGTTGCAACAGTCTTAATTTGAAGTATTTTTTATGTTGATATCTAACGATGTTCTGTATGTAAACATTTGATTTTTTAAAAAGGCGAATTGACACTGTGGGCATTTACAATTTTTAATTGCATTGTTATTTTAGTGATTATTATGTTACTTTGCACAAAGTAGCTGGGATTTTAACTATTTGTTGAGTTTGTATGAATCATCATCTTTCCTTTAAATTTCTTCCCCATTACAACGATGAGTTAAAATCAATCTTCTTTATATATGTCAAACATAAAAATACAAACAAAAATTACTTCACGTGCAATGCTAAATAAATGGTTGTATGAATAAAACGTCATCGAAAAATGTTAAAGAAAAGTGTTTCAAACATAATCATTCAATTTTTCAATTTTTTGTTGAGGATGGTTGAAAATATATAAGAGGAGTCAGGCTTCAAAATAAATAATAACTGACAAATACAGAAATTTGTTTAAAGACAGTGTTTTTGAAAATTCGCAGTGTTTTGTACAGTTTTTGTAATCTGTTATACAGTTTTAGGTAGCTTTCATTACAAAAAGCTACCTATTGCACCCGTTCGGAGGAAAGCAATTCCAAAACATTTTGGTATATTTTCCCCGATCATGTCCCCCAGACCCCCCCCCCCCCGCTCTCAGTTCAAATGTTGATATATATACATCTGACGTATGCCATGCTGTAACTCTCTTATTTATGAACCGATTCAGATGAGACTGAGCATTTGTATATAACATACCAAGGTCTCGACCGAGTTCGTTGGCCAGCTTCATCCCCCATCTTGTTTCAAAATGGCAGCCTGTTAAAAATTATTATTTTTTTAAAATTTGAAAAGATGTACAAAAAAATTATAAATTGAAAAAACTGTTTCTGATAAGTGTTAGAAAGTGATACAAGGATTCTGGATTTTTTATTTTGGCTATGAAATATGGCAGTTTGAAATTCTAAGGTGGCTGAGATTTTAAAATAATCTGATATTTGTTACGCTTTAACTCTCGTATTTATGAACCGATAAGAAGGTGACTGATCATGTGTACAGAATATTCCATGGTCTCGACCGAGTTCGTTGGCCAGCTTCATGCGCCATCTTGTTTCAAAACGGCGCGGCCTCAAGTTAATTTTTTTTTAATTTAAAAAAAAATTCAAAACGATGTATAAAAAATTATAAATTGAAAAAGTTGTTTCCGTTAAGTATTAGATCGTGATAGATGGATTCCGGAACATTTTTGGTTTTGGCTTTATCTTAAAAAATAGCTAAGATATGACAGTTTAAAATTCTAGGGTGGCTGACATTTTGAAACAATCTGATTTTTGTTATGCTGTAACTCTCATGCTGAAATTTGCATTCTAATTCAGTATTAACGAAAACCGGGATCGAATCTTCTATAATCGGGTTCCAAACATTTTAGCTTCGGGTATTTGAGTAAAACGAGTTGAATTTTTAAAAACATGGACTATGAAAGCTACCTTTCCCTCCTGGTACAGGTCGGGAGGACTTTTTTACCATATTTTTGAAAATGCTTTCTAATTTGTTAAATATAAATTTTATTTAAACAATTTATTTTGATATTTTTACCGTTCATTTATCGTTTAGTTTGTATGTAACAAATCTAGATTCATTTGTATACTAATACATTTGTTTCTTTAACACAGTATTGATGTCGTTCATAAAAGTACGCGATGTGTGTCGTTAGTTATCGATTTTGTGTTACAAATGTACTTTAAATGATGTATTCGTTAGAACAAACGCTTCTATGTGATTGGAATTAGGAAGAAATATTTATAATCAATTTTCATTTATATAACTCTCTTATCATGAGATAATCCAAAAAATCAACCAACAGTGGTTTACGGCTTTAAAAGTTTTCAATATACAAATCCGTTGACGATTTCTTATTTTCTTCGATCAGATCTGTTTATTTTTATCGCAACTGTTTTTTTTAAGTGTTTCGAAAACAGATTATTCCTTTTACAGTATTTTGAAAATTCTTTCTAATTTGTTAAATATAAATTTAAATGAAATAAGTTATTTTGATATGTTTATCGCCCAATTCCCAAAACTAAAAAGCATTATACATATTTATATGCATTTGCATGCATTTTACTTTTAATAAAAATAAACGTTTCTTCAGGTTGTATGCAATGTTTTTCATTTTGTTAAATTAGTGAATTAAACTACCATTTAACGAACATTTAATTTAATGTAGCATTCTTATTTAGTCAATTTTTAAATAGTCGATGTATTTTCATCAATAAATACTCCCTGGATTTGTTGATGTTTTAAAAACTGAAAGGAATAGATTACCATGCAATCTTTACAACGAAAAATGTCATGCCAATTTCATGCTATTGTCCATACAAATGTTAACAAAATGAAAAATTCGGAATGCATATAGTGACATTGTTAAGTTTCATGTTAACAATGCATTCACAATCAAACTGCAATATATATCCCAATACGCAGCAAAATGCTAACTGAATATCAGTCTAGAAAAATCTTTTACAACATGCCTGGTTTTACACATTAAAAGAAACCGCTTTTCAGCTGCACATCATATGGAAGACTGATTTTAGCAGCTTTTATTTACATTAGTTCAATGCATCTTCTTAAAAAAAAATTCTTGAATATTAAGAAATGTTTAAAATTATTAATTTCTTTTACACAGATATAGAAAACAAGACGCTAAATGTATACATTTCAAATGTATAAATAATTTAACTAATATATCTAATGATTCAAATAGATATTACTGGAAATTATTTGTAGTTTCAATATTTATCTAATTGAAAGCATTTTTGATAAACAAACACAATCAGTGAATTTTCGATTTTATAGGTCGTTTTTTCTTGGTCTATTTAGAAAATATCAATTTCGAATTTCGATGATAATAAAATAATTAGAGATGAAAAATATTTAAAACTATATATATTATACACAGTCTGGAGAACAAAATAATATTGTTATGAATTTTGTATATATCTGTAAATATTCCATTTGTTTAAATTTATTTTATTTTATTATTGTGAAAATTGCAGTATTATTAATGTATTTCCTATTGAGCAACATGTAACTCAATGCTAAAGGCCTCAGGTGCTTTGCAAGGAAAACAACCTTACAGCATTGTTTTTATAATGGAGTTCTATGGGAATATCGCCAAGGAATGGGTTTATCGCCCAGTTGGCAGATCCGAAAGTCACCAAATTCGAAGCCTAGAGTCGTTCCTTACGACAGGCTAGCTCCTTAAAAGGAATCGCAAACATTCTTTTCCGTTGACCGATAGGCTATAATATAATGGAATTCTTTTACATGTATTTGGAAAGCAAATATATGAGCCGCTTACTTGGTTAACGAACTCATCCAAGTTATATATGTTTCAACTAATCAAATTTTTCAGTTTGTCATTGGTAAAGAAATCATATGAGTTGTAATGTCTGTAGATTCGTCCAGTTGAAAAATTACAAATCATATGATTTATTTACCAGTTTGAATAACTGTGTTAAAATTAATCTAGTGTAATCCTCTAAGTGTGTTCAGCGATTTTTGGAGTTCCATTAACTGCGATTTATTCTGTTGAGCTGATTCAGATATCAGACCAGATGCTATGATCAATAAAATTATCTGGTTAAATTAGGTCCTTCAGATTCGTCTGGGATGGTTCAGTTGCTAGAGCATTGGTAGCTTCAGCCAAGAGATCTCTGGTTCGAATCCAGTTGTAAAATCACAACTCATATGATTTTTTTACCAATTTGAATAATTTTGTTAAAATCAGTCAAGTGTATTCCATAAGTAATTAATTTTCCCCTCTGTTTCATTTTTCGTCTCAGAAAAAAAAACATGTAAGTCATGCTGTTCATTTTCTACTTTATAAATATCTAATCCCATTTGATTTATTGTAATTCCCACTGATAGTGTGCTTTTGAACTAAATCAGAAGTATGAGCTGTAATTCGTATCTCTTATAATTCGTAAACGAATAAAACTACTTTTTACATTGAAGCTAGGTTATTAATATGACCGACTTCAGTAAAACAATTGTGTTAAACAAAATAGAATGTAAAAGGAAATTTGTGTTTAATTTCTATCTCCTGAATTTATAAATGAAAATCTTCGCTTGAAACATACTTCAGTGACTTACTCGAATTTACTACAGTTATATATTACCAAGACCAGGGGAAATTTTTTCTAAACTGTATTCATATAATTATTTATGCAGATTGTCATCTTAATTTAATTATTTTAAATCCTTTATAAATATATTTCACCATTAAATAGAGGCGAAAGTGGAGTTTAAAAAAGAAAAGGAACTATCTGGACATATATTTGATCTTTGAAGTAAAAATAAAATCACAAAATAAATAATACAGAATTTAAGCTTAAAAAAATTGAGTTCTAAATTAAATTTTTCTTTTAAAATTTTTTTTACATATTAATTTATGAATAGAATCAGTAGTGGAAAGGTTTTTCTTCCAATCTGATATTTTGTATACCAACAATAAATAAAAAAATTCTTGAAATAAACTATTATTGGCATTTTTACCACATTATTAAATACAACACAACACTCAATAGGCATGCTTAACAAGTTCTATTGTATAGTTTTACTAATTATCAGAAAAAATTCAGCACTAATACTTCATTTCTAAATGTATATTATTTCAAATTAAATTCATTTTTTGATTCAAGTAATATCAATCTTTTTCTAAAATAAAAGCAGATCTGCATAAAGCTTTAATTCAATATTCTTTTTTTTTCATATAATATAAATATTTTGGCAAAACTCCAGAGATCACAAAAATACTGAAAAAATACTTTAATAAATCATGTTGTTATGAAATATTTTTATCATCAACTGCAGTGAGAAAAAAATATACACAACAGAAAATTTAAAAGTACTCAAGATAAATAAAAAAATATATATATCTTTTCTATTGTAAAAATTGTAAAAGTATATATAGATATATTTCAGTTTTACAAAGTTGTTGCTGGATTGCTCTTTTGAAAGTTTTTAAAAAAAAGTTATTTTTTCTAAAACATAATCTGGGATTCAATTCCTATTTTAAAATTTAGGAGAATAAATCTTTCAAAAAAATATATATAATTTATTTATTTTCAGAAAAATACTGAAATAAAATTTTTGAATTTTTAAAACTTATGAACACAATCATAATATTTCCATATTAGAGATAATTTTAATGAAGAAAAAAAACGAATTTATTTATTTTAGATGTACCGACTGAATATTGTAAATATAGATAAAAAGATGATAAATCAGTTATATATTCTTAAGACTCAATATTTGAAGTCCAGTGTAAAACTATCTTAATCTTTAACGAAATGAAATATTTTATATGTACGTATATAGTGTGTATTCTGCTTGTTTTAGCATTTATATTCTATAATATCATTTCTAAGTCTGAAATACGAATATCAATTAGCCATGAATTTTCCAAAAATTTGTAAAATCCAATGAAAGACCATATAGCCGACATTATCAAATGCATTCATGCTAAAACATAAACAATAAATAAAATCGGGTAATTAATTTAAAATGACAACGCAAAATTTACATATTAAACGGAGTTTTCATCGCTGATTTGAAATGTGCAAACGAAACTTTCCATAAAAAGTAATTTAGCAGTTTAAAAGCAACTGTTTGAAGTAGATCATTTCTGGCGTTTACTTTAAATAGTTTTACGTGGATGTTTTGAGTAAAGCAGAATATACAAATTAGGAATAAAATATAGGATAATATTTCAATATACAAAATTTTTGAGAATTTTAGGTGTGTTGCAGGATAAAACAACGCAATCCGATGCCTTAAAATAGCACAATACTTATCGCAGAATCGTGTTTCAACTTTGGAATTAGTATTAAAATGATAAATTTGTTTGTATGAACAAAGATTTGAAAGCCGCACAATTATTTCTACAGCAGATGATAGCACTAGCCTACAAATCTAAAACTAATTTTCGTTATAGATGAGTTTTTATACATTTGTTGGGTTTCGATGCGTTCCAAAATAAAGTTTTTTTTTTTTTCTTCATTACGCATTGCAATTTTGTTTTGCAACTTACCCGCATAGCATGCACAGTCACAGTGACGTCATTGTGACGTCAATGTGAGTCACGTACGTCACGTCACATCTGAGACCAAAAATGCCACCACTTTGTAACGTCACACTGTGACCAAAATGTGAACGTCTTGGAGATCAAAAGAAAACTAAAAATAAACTTTAGAACTTCTTATAACATAAAGAAAATTACTTTTTGACAGTTAAAAAAAATTTTGTGACGTTGCAATGACGTCACTGCAAGTCATATAAGTCACGTAAAACCTATGACCAAAATGCCAACACTCTGTGACTTCACGGTGTGATCGGAGAGTGAATTTGAAAAAAAAAACTCATAAAATATAGATTTGAATTATGTCATGTACCTAAATCATTAATAAAAATATTGTCACACACTATTTAAATATATTGAGTATTTCCAAAATAAAATAATAAATAAATATCTGTCTACATATATGAGGCAGATAATTTTTTACAATTTTCATTACCATTTTCATGAAATTTAACAAAATATACTATATAATACAAAGGTAAAAATCCTTAAATAGAAATTTAGTTATTTATCGAGTTATAAGCAATTCGTGTCACGTGACGACCAGTTTTTCACTGTCACGTCGGATATTCAAATCAAAACGCCGACTTTGACATTCTTTTCTGAAAGATCTTCTGCTTTTAACAAAAAATGGAAAAGGTTTTTCAATAACATAGTTTCTGAACAAAACACGAGCCAATTTCGTGTATTTACGAGCAAAAATGAATTAAAAACATGTTATAAAGTATATGTCATTCCTATAGCAATTTATCCAAAACTGGCCAGTGCTTAGTAAGATGTCACCTCTATTAAATATATTGCTCTTTTCGATAGAGTGTAAAAAATGAAAAATTTGTACTTAGGAAATTTGATTGCAATTTAAATTTATATCGAAATTACTTTATAAAGCCTATTAAATCAATTATTATTTAAAATATATCTTTACTTTTGACGACTAAAGCAAATGCAATGGATTAAAAAATATATAAAAATGTAAATTTTCACAGCTTATTTCTAAGAATACAAAACTATCTCATATAAAAAAAGAATATTATAGCATCATTAGAAGTTCATTTTTCAGCCATATAAATTATAAAGGTTTTGAAATGCCTTTATTTAAATTATTTTCTTCCTATATCATTTGCGGTAAAAGTTGGAAACATCTGCTACCTGTTATTTTGTTGTGTTTAAACAATACTGCGCGCATATTGAAGGCAGACGACTTTTTCTCATTCGAAGCTAGGATTAGCGTGTGTTGGGTTCTTTGAAGTTTGTAGATTTATACTGTGTAAGTAAATTAACGTTTTAAAGTGAACAATCTTCATTTTAAAGTAAACCATCCATTTTAACATCTCACTGTGTCTAGCCGGGTGCGTTCATAAGGTCTGGGTGATATTTGATTTCTCAGATCTATGAACACATCGCTTCTGCTGGAATAATTTGAAAATTATTGTAGTGGATTTACATTCTAATTTTTCAATGAAAGGGAAGCAGATAAGGAGCATTCCATCATAACCCCTTTATCTATAGATCAGCAGGTAACTTTTAATGTCTTCGCAGTTTTGTTAATAGTGCATGTTTAGTACTAGTACATTTAATAGTGCATTATTTAAAAGTTAAGATGTTTAAATTTTCTTTTAAAAAATCACTTGTATTAAATTTTATCTTTAATGTTTTATATTTTTTAAAATAGATTGTTTGGAAAAACTGTATTTACTAAGAATATGTATTCTAAATGTAAAGTGTTATATAAAATGAGGAATTTATTTAATATTTTGCGTTTCTTAGTTCAATTTTCATAGTTATTCATTATAATTAAAAACATTGCAATTTTTAAAACTATTAATATTTGATTTGCAATTTAATAATTTCGTTGCTAGTGTAGGTTTGCAGAAATAATTTTCCGGTATATTTGAAAAAAAAGTGACAATTTAATGCATTGAATAATTTATTTGTCGAGATATGTCAATGTTAGATGCACAAAAATAATAAATATTGATGAAACAATAAAATAACTGTTTAGTTAAGGTAATTTTTCCAGCTGTGTTATCGAATGTTTTTACTGTAAAAATTTATATTTAAGTTCTGCATTTAGTATTCTATCAAAAACTATAAATAAAATAATTTGTAAAGAAAAAATTATATATATATATTTTTTTTGGCATTTATGATCTTAAGTTCTATATTTCATTTACAACGAAAACAGTTTTACTGCTTGATACAATGTTTATTATTTAATAATATCGCACAATAGGTATATCTATTATTTAAATTGATTCCTAATATAAATTTTTCAGAATGCTTATTTGAAAATGTGTACTTATATTTTCTTTAAAGTTGTTCTCAAATACAAAATAGCTAATTTCTGGCATATTTCTGAATTCATTTTTATTCGGAAATACATGAAATTGGCAGGTGTTCTTATTCAGAATAGGGTAGATGTGCCAGTAATGGACCGCCTTCCAGTAATGGGACACCTTCAATGTTTTTGGTTTATAAAAAAATAACCAATAAAAATTCAGCTTTATTTATTTCATTAATATGCTATCTTTAAATTCTAGTTTTAAATGCAATCATAATATCAATTATCTATTACTTTTTGTGAGGTGTCCATTACTGGAATTTAGGGTGTTTTGATTTATTTCTGTTATTTACAATTAAATTTAGATTCACATTGGGAAATGTGACTATGAGCATGGTTAAATATTGTTGGGAGAGTAATATAATATTAAAAAATGTTGAATACAACAATTATAACTATTAATTAAAAAATAATTGTTAAAGAAATTCCTTAAGGGTGTCCATTACTGGCACATCTACCCTATATATAATCGAATGGCGTTATCCATTTTTTGGTAACGGCAGATGATGTTACAGAAAACACTATCAAAGTCGGTGTTTTGAACCAAATTTCCGACGCGCAGCGTCAGAAACGGGTAAAACGTGACCGACATTGATCTTAAGTATTACATTTATCTAAAAATGGAAAACGCTATTCATTCCAAATAGCTTTAATAATCAGGCATGCAAGTGCCATGCGTTTAAAAGTTTGTTCATAAATGTGTCAGAAAGTTTCGTGTTAACCGGTTTCTCAATCAGATGCAAAGTTTTAATTTGAATACGAGTTGCATCAATAAAAATGATTGCCGATCCAATCCTTATCGTCGATCTTATCCGTATTTGGTGAAATCTTGTTATCCGAATCCATGCGAAATCATTTATCAGGTTCGGTCGGGTTGTGGGCTTACAGATTTTTTGTTGTTGTTGTTGCTGGGTTAGGGTAAGAATACGGGTTGAATCAAAATATAGTTTCAGTCAACCATCATTCATGTTCAAGTTGACATTCAATCATGTTCAAGAAGTATATAACCGGATTCGTGTATGACTCTAGATCCGAGCCGACATCAGAAATTGTATCGTAACACAATTTCTGATAAAATCTGGTTACTCGGTCGTATGCAAGATTCTATTCCAAACAAGACTTACAGTAAAAACATTATACCCGACTCGGGTCAGATCGGGTTCACGAAAATCAGGTCACACGACAACTAATCCAAATCTATTCTGTAACCAAACAAATCCAAAAAGATCGATCCGAAGTTTCTGGATTGGATTCGGGTAAAATCTGGTCACCCGACCCGGTGCAGTGTCGTCACAAACGTCACAAACTTGAACCATAAAAAAATTTTGATCCGAACAATCCGTATAGGATTCGGGTAAAATCTGGTCACCCTATCCGATGCAGATTCGTCACATTTTTCACATTTAAATCGCACGGTGACTTCACAAAGTAGTCACATTGTGAGGTCACAGAAAGCCTTGAAAACGGCCATAACGACCTCGCATTTACGTCACAATGACTTCACATCGACGTCACGTGACGTCACGACGATGGTCACAAAGTCACAGTGTGACTTCGCAGTGACGTCGCCGTGACGTCACCATGCCTTACGGGTAGAGATGGCTGGAAAATTATAAAAATTTCCAATGAACGGTGTAAAATTATAACAAAACGCAATATTTAGATTTTTTTTGTTTCCTGTATAAGAATCTTTGTTTTTTAAGATAGCAGATTGTTTCTAATATTTTCCAAAACATACGTAAAATATATATTTAAACAAATTTAAAACGTGATGCGCCAGGGTATTTTTAATAACATTTTCTGTCTCACCGTTAAACATACATTATGAATTTCAAAAATCGTGTAAACCAACGTTGTTCTAAGTGCCAGTATGAAAAATACCAGATGCTAAATATTGTTGTAAATCGTTATTTTATAGCCCTCAAAGTCATAGTGTTGAAAGCAAAAGTGTTTAAAACAAGTGTTACTAATACATACGCATCGCTAAGAATCACCATATTAGATTACTATTACATATACATCACTAAACAATTACTATATTGTTATACCATTACATATACATCACTAAACATTTACTATATTACCATACTATTACATTTAATATCACTAAAAAATTATTATATTACTATACTATTGAATATACATCACTATACAAATATATCTTCTACTTTAAGTCAATCAATAACGACATTCTGTTATTGGTAGAAAATAGCTACAGGAAATGATCATAGGCATTTTATAATCACAGACTCTTTGTTAACACAAACTATGGCCATAAAATGTAATAGATATGTTTATACTTGGTATTTATACGAATAAAGATTACGTTAAACTATATATATATATATATTTATTTAAATGCATCACGTAATAAGAGAATATCCACACCCAAATAAAGTAAAAAATATTTTTTTTTCTATATTTTACAGTTAATTAAGGGAGAATATCAAACAGTTAATAGTGTAGCATATCACCTTAAACTCAATGTTTAAAACTTTAACATTCATTGTAAGTTTTAGGACTACCAAGTTGCAACAGTCTTAATTTGAAATATTTTTTATGTTGATATCTAACGATGTTATGTAAACATTTGATTTTTTAAAAAGGCGAATTGACACTGTGGGCATTTACAGTTTTTAATTACATCGTTATTTTAGTGATTATTGTGTTACTTTGCACATAGTAGCTGGGATTTGAACTGTTTGTTGAGTTTGTATGAATCATCATCTTTCCTTTAAATTTCTTCCCCATTACAACGATGAGTAAAATCAATCTTCTTTATATATGTCAAACATAAAAAATCGAAGTGTTTTGTACAGTTTTTGCAATCTGTTATACAGTTTTAGGTAGCTTTCATTACAAAAAGCTACCTATTGCACCCGTTCGGAGGAAATCAATTTCAAAACATTTTGGTATATTTTCCCCGATCATGTCCCCCAGAACCAACCCCCTCCGTGATAGAAAGTGATACAAGGATTCTGGATTTTTTATTTTGGCTATAGCTTAAAAAAATGGCTGAAATATGGCAGTTTAAAATTCTAAGGTGGCTGAGATTTTAAAACAATCTGATATTTGTTACGCTTTAACTCTCGTATTTATGAACCGATAAGAAGGTGACTGATCATGTGTACAGAATATACCATGGTCTCGACCGAGTTCGTTGGCCAGCTTCATGCGCCATCTTGTTTCTAAACGGCGCGGCCTCAAGTTAATTTTTTTAAATTTTTTAAAAAATTCAAAAAGATGTATAAAAAATTATAAATTGAAAAGTTGTTTCCGTTAAGTATTAGATCGTGATAGATGGATTCCGGAACATTTGTGGTTTTGGCTTTATCTTAAAAAAAAAAAACTAAGATATGACAGTTTAAAATTCTAGGGTGGCTGACATTTTGAAACAATCTGATTTTTGTTATGCTGCAACTCTCATGCTGAAATTTGCATTTCCAATTCAGTATTTGCGAAAACCGGGATTGAATCTTCTATAATCGGGTTCCAAACATTTTAGCTTCGGGTGTTTGAGTAAAACGAGTTGAAATTTTAAAAACATTGACTATGAAAGCTACCTTTCCCTCCCCGTACAGGTCGGGAGGACTTTTTTACCATATTTTTGAAAATGCTTTCTAATTTGTTAAATATAAATTTTATTTAAACAATTTTGATATTTTTACCGTTCATTTATCGTTTAGTTTGTATGTAACAAATCTAGATTCATTTGTATACTAATACATTTGTTTCTTTAACACAGTATTGATGTCGTTCATAAAAGTACGCGATGTGTGTCGTTAGTTATCGATTTTGTGCTACAAATGTACTTTAAATGATGCATTCGTTAGAACAAAAGCTTCTATCTGATTTGAATTAGGAATAACTATTTCTAATTTATGTAACTCACTTATCATGAGAGAATCCAAAAAATCAACCAACAGTGGTTTACGGCTTTAAAAGTTTTCAAGATACAAATCCGTCGACGATTTTCTTAATTTCTTCGATCAGATCTGTTTTTATCGTAACTGTTTTTTTAAGTGTTCCGAAAACAGATTATTCCTTTTAAAGTATTTTGAAAATTCTTTCTAATTTTTAAATATAAATTTAAACGAAATACATTATTTTGATATTTTTATCGCCCAATTCCCAAAACTAAAAAGCATTATACCTATATATGCATTTGCATGCATTTTACTTTTAATAAAAATAAACGTTTCTTCAGGTTGTATGCAATGTTTTTCATTTTGTTAAATTAGTGAATTAAACTACCATTTAACGAACATTTAATTTAATGTAGAATTCTTATTTAGTCAATTTTTAAATAGTCGATGTATTTTCATCAATAAATACTCCCTGGATTTTTTGATGTTTTAAGATCTGACAGGACTAGATTACCATGCAATCTTTACAACGAAAAATGTCATGCCAATTTCATGCTAGTCCATACAAAATATGGCAATACAAATGTTAACAAAATGAAAAATTCGGAATGCATATAGTGACTTTGTTAAGTTTCATGTTAACAATGCATTCACAATCAAACTGCAATATATATCCCAATACGCAGCAAAATGCTAACTGAATATCAGTCTAGAAAAATCTTTTACATCATGCCTGGTTTTACACATTAAAAGAAACCGCTTTTCAGCTGCACATCATATGGAAGACCTGATTTTAGTAGCTTTTATTTACATTAGTTCAATGCATCTTCTTAAAAAAAAATTCTTGAATATTAAAAAATGTTTAAAATTATTAAACATTTCTTTTACACAGATATAGAAAACAAGACGCTAAATGTATACATTTCAAATGTATAAATAATTTCACTAATATATCTAATGATTCAAATAGATATTACTGGAAATTATTTGTAGTTTCAATATTTATCTAATTGAAAGCATTTTTGATAAACAAACACATTTAGTGAATTTTCGATTTTATAGGTCGTTTTTTCTTGGTCTATTTAGAAAATATTAATTTCGAATTTCGATGATAATAAAATAATTGGAGATGAAAAATATTTATAACTATATATATTATACACAGTCTGGAGAACAAAATAATATTGTTATGAATTTTGTATACATCTGTAAATATTCCATTTGTTTAAATTTATTTTATTTTATTATTGTGAAAATTGCAGTATTATTAATGTATTTCCTATTGAGCATCATGTAACTCAATGCTAAAGGCCTCAGGTGCTTTGCAAGGAAAACAACCTTACAGCATTGATTTTATAATGGAGTTCTATGGGAATATCGCCAAGGAATGGGTTTATTGCCCAGTTGGCAGATCCGAAAGTCACCAAATTCGAAGCCTAGAGTCGTTCATTACGACAGGCTAGCTAGATACTATGGCCATAGTACTTAGTTCATTAGTTATAGTGCATTGATTGTAAATAGTGTAAATTAGTATGATCATGGTCTTGTATATAAATTAATGTAATTATTTATTTTGCTTAGCATTATCATTATTATTGTTATTATTATTTAAATACTTGTATGGAATGATGTCTATGCTTTAATTTTATTTTTAGATAAGTGTTTATTTTGTATACTTCAGCATTATGAATGTGTTTAATTGTTATTTTTCATGTATGCTTTAAGTGTTTTGAATGGTATAGCCTTTGTTGGTAACAGGTTTGCTTCCGATCAAAAGTTGTACTGCCCGGGACGTGCAGTCCTTGAGAGGGGGCAATGTTATGAAGTTTGTATATATCTGTAAATATTCCATTTGTTTAAATTTATTTTATTTTATTATTATGAAAATTGCAGTATTATTAATATATTTCCTATTGAGCATCATGTAACTCAATGCTAAAGGACTCAGGTGCTTTGCAAAGAAAACAACCTTACAGCATTGTTTTTATAATGGAGTTCTATGGGAATATCGCTAAGGAGTGGGTTTAACGCCAAGTTGGCGATGGTTTTGGCGACTTATTTTTGTCGCCAAATTTGGCGATATATTGCCAAATGTCGCCAAGTTGGCGACGAATTTGGCGACTTTTTGTGCAACCACCCCTTATACCTGTACATTTGGATCCTTTCTCGCTTGGGTTCTCTATCGAAAGTTGAAGTAATTTCTGGTAAATTCTGGACATACGAAAGCTCTCGAAAAATCTGGAAATATCTCTAAAACCTATATAAGGACCTTCACCAGTTCAGTTCAGTTAGTTGTCTGTCAACTGCGATTGAATATATACGAGAGGCTTTGCATTGAGGCTACGTTTCTCTGAGCGATTTTGTCTCTGATACGTCGTATTGAACGTTTTGTTCTGAGTGAAATTTTGCTGTGCTGTTATTAGATTTGAAGATTACTGAATATTTGTGTTTTGAGAAGATATTTGTTTTCTTATTTAGACTCAATAAAGCTTGCTGATTGTTTTTATATATTGGCATCAATCCTTTCGTACCCCGAGCTCACAACAATATATTGAATTCTAAGCATTTAGAATTGATTTAGAATTTTCTTATTTAGACTTCTAATTTACAATTTATTTTTCTTTGCCTCGACATTTTACGTATCAACTTAACAAATACCGTTTCTAAAAGTAAACGTTGAAATCTCTAAGGATTTGAATATTATCAAATTCAAATTTAAGATTATTCTTGCTTCTTTGCACATACTTGTTGAAATCATTAAAGAAATATAATATAACATGAATCGTACAAATGCTTTTGAAGTATTAAGAGCATTTTCACTTTAAAATATGAAAGTCCAGACTTAGAAAATGTATTTTATAACACATGCTTTTTATCTGGGGAAATGTGGAAGAATGATTTAATTGGGGATTTCAAATATTATATAAGATTTAACACTTTCATGTCAAAGTGTCATACAAAGGTTAAAACAGTATATCAGACGCACAAATAGAGCATGTAACTGCAACTTTTAATATTTTGTTTACTATTTGTAGGTTTTTTCACTTACTATTAATAATAACTGTTGATTTTTTTTTATGTTTCTGCCTTATTAGGAAAAAATGCAGATAGCATTATTTAATTTTGATGTAATAGAAGGACAAAGCGATATTGTTAAGACCATAATTTAATTTCAATATGTCAGTTTAATGTATGACGCAATTTCTAAATAATATTTATTTTATTTGTTTAAACATATTATAGTCTTTAGTTATCAAATAAAGGGTGATTATACGCGTGCTATTTAGATGATGGTAAAAAGAATGGATTTAAAATTGCTTATGCTTTTACTGTTATGTATAAATATGGCACTGTATAGATGATAATTACATGAAAAATAGATAAGAATTCATTCTAAGAAATTAAATCATATATTCAAAATTATGTGACCGAAATGGGAATGCTCTCAGGCGACTATGTATTGAAGTCCTTGTATCTTATTATTGACTGTCGCGCGTAGCAAATCAATATTTTTTTCGGTGCAATGTTGAACTCATCGGGATTTATCTTCAGACTAGAGGTCTACACGGGCGCGTAGCGGGCCTATAAAAAACCCGGGTTGGGCCTATAACAAAATTAAACGCGCCAGTCGGGTCAATGAAAAAAGTTTAAAAATCAAACAAAGCTGATAAAACATGAACAATTTTGAATGGACATGACTGGGATGACAATAAGTATAATCGTGCTTCAAGATCCGATGCTAGCTTAACAACATCAATGCACAAATATAACATGTCCAGCGTAGAGTATGGCATCAGAATGTTTCATCGTGTCTGAGCCTGGTTTTAATTTATTTTGGAGACTCGGCCATACCGGTTTCAGGCTTACATTTTATTCTACATACTCTGACCGTACTGGAATGGACTTAATTGTTCCCAGGACGTGTCGAGCAACCAAAATTTTTTGTAAAAGTACTAATAGCGATAATGAACTTTTGTTAACAGAATCTCTGGAAATCTAGTTTCATAAATTTTAAAGAAACATTTTCAAAAATCTACTTTTTTTTACTGTACAGCAACAAAATTATCGTATTTTTAATTATCTTTTTTCTTTTATTCTAAATTACATTATTTTGTAATGTATTTATTTGAATGTAATAGTCTAAGAGTTTAGGTGATCATTAACATTGATATTTTGTTTTCTATGGCTTGTGAATATATAGTAATTAAAATATACTGTAAAATTTTCCCTTAAATATGTTATGCAGTATTCATAAAAAAAGAATCTTAATTGTATGGTAAAAAAAGTCGGAATATTTTGTAGAAATTGAGTCTATTCGGGCCGGCCCCAGGCCGAACTGTTAGTTTTTACACCCGGGCGGTACAGGCAAAGATGACTTTCGTTCGGCCCGGTTCCGGGCCTGAAAATTTAGGCTGTGTAGACCTCTACTTCAGATACAGAGCGTGCAGTCCGATATTTAAAAAAATAGTTGGATTAGAGTTTTCAAGGTCGAAACATAGTAGAGAACGAGAAACATCCAACAAGATACGCGGCCATTTATAAAAGTTACACAACCTGTTTATAATTAAGACTTGTCGAATAACTTACTTTTATAGTTGATGACATTTATTTATTTAAAAGTTATTTAATTAGTTGATGACATTTTGATGATATTCAAAATGAAATGTAAATACACTCATGTTTTTAAAAAATGCAACACAATGAAGGAATTATGCAAATTAAACTAAACTTACAGGAAATGTAAAGTTTATGCAAAAGAGGTAAGATATGCAAAAGATTAGAATATCAAAGCGTTTGCGCATGCGTGGAACGAGAACCGGCTTCTTATCAGTCGCTTGTTACTGGTATATAAAGGACTGTAAAGATGAGTTGAAATTCCTTTTCTTCCTCTGTCTGCGGTAGACGTTTCCTTGGTGGTCAATATGTCTCGCCAAAAGCGGGGGAATTCATACCAGCAACTAATGGAGTTCGTACGAGGTCGCATCATCGGTATGCGGGAAGGTGGATTTTCGTATCGAGAAATCGCAGCCCGCACGAAGTGTGTGTGCCAAAACTGTGATGCATGTTTGGAAGAAATGGACCGAATAGAACCAAACAAGGTAAAAACCTGGCAGTGGGGCATGCAATAGCACAACGACATAGGACGACAGACACTTCATCTGAATGGCTGTGAAGGACCGTACAACGTTTTCTAGTGAGTTAGAACAACGTTGGTGCATAGTTACAGGTGTTTTGTTGTCTAGTTCTACAGTTCGTGGCCGTCTCATGCAGCATGATCTGATTGCAAGGGTTCCTTTACGCAGGATTTCCCTCTCGCTGTATCACAGACGCCATCGAGTTCAATGGGCGGAGCAACACAGCGTGTGGAATGTTCAGTGCAACAAGTTGCTTTTTCCGATGAATGTCGCTACAATCTTGAGAGCAATGATGGAAGAATACGCATCAGACGTTACAGAGGAGAACGTCTACTCCCAAAGTGTATTATCCAGCGTCATACCGCACAATCGCATGGCATAATGGTGAGGGTAGCTATTGGGATAGTTGTCGATCCCATATACAACCCAATGTAGGCAACCTCAACAGTGATCGCTACATAAGGTAAATTGTGGAGCCAGAGGTTTCCCCCCACTTCTTCGACGCATTCCGGGTGCTGTATTCCAGCAGGATAATGTCCATGCACATGTTTCTCAGACTGCACGAGCCTTCTTCAGTGCACAACAGGTATCGCTTCTTACATAGTCTACTTATTCCCCCAATATGACTCCCATCGAGCATGTCTGCGATTTCATTTGTTGGCGACTCGCTCGCACAGCTGGTGGGGCACACAGTAAGACTGAACTTTGTGTTCAAGTTGAAACCATCTGGAATTCCATTCCCCAGGATTGCATTCAGAGCCTGTATGATTCAATGCAACTTCGTGTACAGGTTCTCATCACTCAGCGTGTCAGACACCCAAAGTGCTAATTTCCGATGTTCTTTTTATTTTTTTGCCTTGTAAATCTGATCGTTTATTTGTACTACTATCAGTTATATGTGGAATAAATTTCATTAGTTTCTGACAATTACTTCCTGGTGTTGCAATTTCCACAAACATGAATATTGAAAAGAAACCGTATTGACTATCAATAATAAAAAATCCTTCTGAATCTTTCAAATTTTTTACATTATACAATGTACTTTTCACAACATTATTTCCTTTTTTGAATCTCCTTTACTATATCAATTTTCTTCCAAAAATTATTCGAGTAGTTTAAAATGTTTAAATATGTACTTGTCTGATTTGACTTATGTGCTACAGAGATTCAGACATTTGTTCTAGTTTTAAATATTTTTGGAGCGTGAAATCTGAGTTTTAATAGAAACTCCTATTCTAACTATAGATAATTGGAACTTATTACTTTCATTATATTTCTATATCCCAGTTTTATGTGCAAATTATCAAACGTGCTATTTCGAAATTTCCGTACTATGAAATTTGTTTGCATAAATGTCTTTGCTTTGTGAATTTGTTAATGACAAAATTTTTAACATTTTTTCATCACAAATTTCCGATATTAAATGTAAATGTCAAAGTAAAAATAAATAACATATATCTATTATTTTTTCTGATATAAATTTATAATTATAAAAATGATACCGTTAAGAATTTCATTGTTTGGCAAAAATACTGTATATTTATCTTATGGAAATTAAGAAAGTAGATTTTTCTCAAACTATAAGCCGAAAGCAGCATTAAAATTGAAAATTATATCTTTAATTGAATAAACTCAAATATCTAAAAAAAGTTATTATTGAATAAAAAAAATATAAACTCAAAAATAATTAATGTAGTTTTTTTTTAGTAAAAGCGACCAATGTATCCAATTAAGTTATCCAAACAGAAGTTAATTAGTACTTTTGTAGAAATAATTGTTAAATAAAACAATTAAGAATTTTACATTTAACTTTAGATCGAAATGAAGAGTACTAGAAAATTGAAATTGGAAACTAATAATAACATATAAAATTAACTCTGTGCGAAAAAAAGGAATGAAATGTGGAGAATTATTATTTTTAATGTTGGGTTTGTAAATAAATAAAAAAAAGTATAAAACTCATTAATTAACGCAAAACTACGCTCTAATGCGGTGATATCGTCAAAAAATAATTTATTTTAATATAAACTCCTTGATACCTTAGGAAAATCAATTTAATAGAAATTATATACGGTAA
This sequence comes from Maratus michaelseni, assembly GCA_963931845.1. Taxonomy (NCBI): domain Eukaryota; kingdom Metazoa; phylum Arthropoda; class Arachnida; order Araneae; family Salticidae; genus Maratus; species Maratus michaelseni. Next base: position 338,241,739 of record OZ007589.1, on the reverse strand, counting down.
ATGATTAGTTACTAAAGCTGAGATTGTACAATAATGTTATAGAATAACTCCTTTTTGTTAGCTTTATAACAAAATGTGAAAGGTTTGATCATTGTCTTTAACTTCCAAGATTGCATTTTCGGACTACAAAGACATGGTTTCTAATCTAAATTTTCTTCTTATTATTATTATAATTGTTTTTCGCATCCCCTAACAGATTGAGACATAGAAAAGATTGTGACTAAAAAAAGAATTTATAAAATATCTTTTGCAGAACGGTAAGTGAAAGATGAAATGAGTATATAGTTTATAAATGACGTAAACATTCTATAATTAGGCGAGTAAAAATAAACACCTCTTGCTTAAAAATAATATATTTTATCCGAAAACGTTATAATTGAAACCAAAGTAGAAAATGATCAATAAATATTTCTTAAAATTACGTTATTAACAACATAATATATCGATTGCCTATTGTTTTTGTAATAAAAATTGCTGAACGCTACATAAAATTTCTTGCAGTATCACACATCCTAATTATTTAAATACCTGTTGTGTAGTTTTGACTCTGCATTAATATGTACATACTTAAATAATCAGGATAGTTGCAGACAGTGACTATTACTATTCTCATTTTTACAAGGTCGACTCTTCTTACACATAATTCATGTAGAGTAACTCTGGGAGAGTTGCCGCATCCGGGATAGGTGAATTATTTTTAAGATGCTTATTTATGTGATGTAATATGTCTTTTTATTTATTGGATCACAATTTGTTGCGAGATATACTTTAGGTTTCTTAATTATACTGCTTAAGGGGTTTTAGCTGTCAAGGTAAAAGAGCTCAAACTAGTTTTCAACCACGACAGGAGTGGGTTTGAACGAACCCGAACTTCAATATCCCCTAGTTATATTCCGTTAACCAAGAATCCCATTTCACTAAATAATTATTTTGAAAATGTTTATTTATGTGATGTAACATGTATTTCTGATGCAATAAAAGTAATTTTCTAAAAAGGTTTTAAATATTATAATTTATATTGTTAATAAATTTGTAATTATATCACCTTAATTTTTTTATGATTTTAATTCAATAGTTAATAAGTTAATTTCATTTTATGGCCGCTTAAAGTTTTTACCTTAACAGGGATAAGGGACCGATAGATAAGTACTTATATATTCAAAAATGTCATTTGAAAAATATTTTGGCCAAGTCCCAACGGTGATCGGAAACGCTGAAAAGAATTAATGTCGTAAATCATACTCTACAAAAAAAATTTCATACTAAAAAAAGATACAAAATGTCAAACGAACAACCTAACATAAACCTAATATATTTACAGTAAAATGAAAGAAGCATTTTTTTATTTTTTGAATTCTTCAAAGTCGTACAAAAAGATTAAAGTAGTAAAAAAATAAATGATTCTACAGATATTTTTATATTCTTTTCACCAAAACTGTTGCTTGCTTCAAAAGAATATGTATAGAGAAAAATTATTTTTTGAGCTTTAAAACTGTGTTTCAAGATTACATAAGTTTAAAATGTAACACAAAATTTAAATTAAGTCTAATCGTAAAGGAATAAAAAAATCCAAAGTATTACTACTTTGAATACAGCGAATTATTTAGCTTCAACTAAAACAACTCTTTCAATATAGTAACAATAAAAAATAGCTTAATTCCTAACTTTCTTAACTCTTCATAACTTCCATGTTTAAGAAAACTAAAATTGAAAGTATTTGAAAAAAAACTATGAAGACCTTGAGTAAATTTAAGTTATAAATGAATCATTTCGTACAAAATAAATGAGAATTTCTGTAAAAGAAGGAATTTTATCGGGAATCGGCTTTGAATATGTAAATTTACTTATGTCTAAATGTCTCTTAAGTTTTTTTAAAGCAAAATTGTATCAAATGATTACTTTGCAATAGCCTAACCGCCAAGAAGTTGTCTCATGCTTAGTGATGCTAAAAGTTTGAATGTCATTCATTGAAAATTTGATAATCTGTTTTCAAAACTGCATAATAGCGGGTGAATTTTTCTAGGTCATTCCATAGAATATCGACAATTTTTGCCCTCACAAAATTTGATGTTTTACATACTTCGCACATGAAAACGTTTATAGAAAATAATCTAAAATCCATTTGCATTTTTTTTTTTATGAAGGTGTCGAAGAATTTGTTTTTGAACGTTTTTGCACAATTTAAAAGTTTTATTTTTTAACTTATAGAAATAAACAAAAGTTCAAAAAGATCTGAAATTTGCACACCTTTTTTCAGATTATGTCAAAGTTGTGGATTTATGTCTACTGTTTAAAATTTTTGACTATTTTAATAACTAGTAATATATTAATCAAAATGGCAGTTTTCGGAAATATATATTTCATGAAAGAAAATAAATAACAGTATAATATTTGTATATGTACTATTACAACTTCTAAACATGTCCTTGAAATAAATCCGTCTCTTATTTCCTTTTCGTCATGAATTATAACAATTTATATTTTGAAAACTTTAATAAAAATCTGCATTTTGGACAGCATGTAAGTCGAGAAGTGGTATTCATATGCAATTTTTCATGATACGACCTCCCCATATAACTTTTTTCATCTGTAAAGCTTATTTTTGCCCTTTAAGAAATCTATGAGATATAGAGCAGCAGTCGTCAACCAGTCGTCCATGAATCGCCAGTTGCCCATGAACATATTTTGGTGGTCCGAAAAAACTATAGATATTATTTCCAGTTTTTATTTTTTAAAATAATAAAACAAAAATAATATTATAAGATTTTTTTTCTATTTGTGAAATTTTAGATGAGTGCTTACTTTTGAAAATTTAATGCCTAGCACACATATTATTTCTTTTTTATTTAGAAAACAGGTAATTTTTTTCCATTTTGGTTTCTTCATAAAAAGTTAATTACAATCGGCGAAAAAGTAAAGAAAATTTGTATTCAGTTTTAAACAATATATTTGTCTGAAAAATATTGTCATCTGTCACAAGATTTTAATCTCGGCACCTGTTTCTTCTTGAAATAAAATCGGCATTCAATTTTGAATTAACGTCACTGGAGCCACAACTTCATGACCTCATTTCAAACAAGCAAGAGAGAATATTACAAAAATATTTTACATTTTTCTTCAAACAGTTTCAGTTATTTTCTAAATTTAATAAATATGTTATAATTAATCAACATTTACAGATTTTTATTATGATTAAATAAAAATTTATTATTTTAGTTGAATAATCATTCATAAATAAATTTAGGTGCATTTCATATTAATAAAATGTATCTTCTCTGATTTTCATTGTAAAAATATACTTATGTTTTTCATTTTTTTGTTCCCATTATATGTTCACGTTAGTAGTCTGCAATATTTAAAATAATGAATTTAGCGGTCGGTGAAGTCAAAATGTTGACACCCGCTCATATGGAATCTTGAAATGGAAGAAACTACAGTCACTCACAAATAAAAAACACATTTAGAAACAAGAAGCATTTTATAAATAATATAATAAAAATCACTTAACTTTAAATTAAAGTGTAATTATTGCTCAAAGTGATAAAAAACATAACACAAAAGGTTTAAAAATACCTTTTAATATAGATTACATTCACATGGGGGACAAATTAATACGAACACCCATGAAAAAGGCATGGTCCATTTCAAAGAATCAAAGAAAGGTAAGGTATCAGTCGCTCAACATCAGTACTAAGTGTTGCATGCGCTTACAATACGCTTTGGAAAACTCAATAATGACTGACCTGTCAGAGTTCGAAAAACGAATGATTGTTGGAATGCGGTGCGCTGGTTACTCCATGACGGAAACAGCCAATTATTTGGGGCGTACAAGAAGTAATGTGTCAGCCATTATGACAGCGCACACGAAATGTGGTAAAGTGTCGTCTGCGAAGAATGCAACAGTGGACGGAAAAGAAAGCTTTCTGAGAGGGTTAAAAGGGAGTTGACCCACATAGCGGTCCGAAAGCGCAGGCAATCTTTATCCCAGATAGCGTCAGAGATAAATAGTCATCTCCAGAATCATTTCAGCAAGAACTGTCCAAATGGAACTTCAAGCTTCGAACATTTATGGAAGAGTTGCAATTCGTAAGCCATTGGTGACATCACGTCATACTTTTCAGCGACGCCAATGGTGTAAAACGCACAAAAACTGGACTTCTCAACAGTGGCAAGAAGTCATTTGGTCTGATGAATCAATCTGCACCATATTGCATACAACTGGACGTGTTTATGTGTGGAGGAAGCCCACAGAAACATTTTCTCCTAACTGTTTCTTGCCGACTGTGAAGCATGGAGGTGGTTCCCTTATGGTATGGGATGCGATATCTTGGCGTAACCTTAAGCCGCTTGTTACTGTGCATGGGAAGGTTACAGCTGCTCACTATGGCGATATTCTGGAGGATCAGGTGCATCCTTTTGTTTCCAGGAGAATGCCCACTGTATCAAGACGACAAGGCTATCCACACTGCTAAAATCGTCCAAAAAGGGTTGAAAAGCATGAGGAGGAAGTGGGACATATTGCTTGGACCCCTCAATCACCTGCCTTGAATATTATTGAACATTTGTTGGGATATTTGGAGTCAAAACTCTGTGCTCGATTTCCTCCACCATCTACGCTTTTGGAATTAGAGACTGCTCTCCAGGAAGAATGATTTCATATTAATTTAAATGTTGTTCATGACTTCTATGAATCCATCCCAGGTCGCATACAATCTGTAATTAAGTCAATGGGTGGTCCAACCCTATATTAATAAAGTTTTTCTCTTATGTCATAGGTGTTCGTATTATTTTGTCATCCATCTGTATGTTTCCTTCGCTCAAACGGAGATATCTTCAGATCAAAATGATATATAAAATATTCTCGCAAAGTTTTTGAAAATGATAAACATAAATCACGAGATCACATGTCCAATGCAAGCAGGTGCTTAAATTGGTCAAACTGTAAAACGTGGGCATTTAGCGTCTGGCGTTGGGATTTCTTGGGACGTGTCTCTGAATCCTGAAAATTGAGGCACCTGGCAACACTAATGACCTCCCTACTGACAGCATAGATTTAACACCAATGTATTATTATTATCTGTTTTACAAGCTGGACATTCACCTTCGTGGAAACATATTTAATAATGAAAATGATGAGAAACAGAACACTTTTAAAATTTTCAAATGAAAAAAAAACGGTAATTGTACAATTTAGCATTTCGACAACTTGTACTATTCAGTCGTTTTTATAAATAAATAATTACTTATTTAACCATTCTGTAAAATGTTCTGTAATTGGTTAGGATTTTTATAAATGACGATAACTTTATATGATTCAAAGGAAAAAAATTTAAAATATTTTTACCACCGGTCCAATAAAATCTTTTTCAATCAGTGGTGGTTTCTATTGTTTTACAGATAAGTGATAAATTACGAGTAAAATATATATTCAATTAATCCTCATTTAAGCAATTTTTAAACAGTGTGCATGTTACGGTCAATATGATTAATCCGGTCATTTTTAATAATAACCGGTTATTATTAATAATGACCGGATTAATCATATTGACCGTAACATACATATGGCAAATTCCGATAATATACATTCAGATAGTTGCTTTGAAGGCAAAGAAACTCTTTTTAAAACTACTAACATAGTTGAAAAGTGTTTATGAATTCGGTTTGTCTGCCTGTATGCCGTTTGTTCGTCTGTCTGCCTGTCTGTCTGTCCGTGCTCTAACTCGCGTAAATATATTCGGATTGTCATGCACTTGATACATGTTATTGAGGTTTACTATGGCATGTGCGTTATTGAAAATTAAGTGTGTAGCACTTATAGTTTTTTTACAGAGGCACACCAAATAATTTCGTTACATTACGGTCTATTGGGAAAAATCATTTGCTGTATATTTTAATGATGTTACATAATTCAAACATATTGATTTTGATATATACCACTGAGGTGCACTACAAGAGGCTTACTATAGAATATAGTGTGTATGGCACTTACAATTCCTTTACAGTTACGCTTAAAAGAATTCCGTAACATAAAAATTGTTTGTGGGTTATTTTAATAATGTTTCACAATTTCAAACATTTTGAAATTGATATATATCACTAAGACGCATTTCAAGAGGCTTACTATAGAATATTTAGTATATAGCATTCGTTGTTCATTTACAGGGTCATACAAAATAATTCGGTGATGTCTGTTTACAATAACTGCTGCAAGTGAGTTTTCAGTTGCTGAACGCGTTTTTCAATTTAACTCATTTTGTGTCTATTACTTGGTGCGTATAAATTCTGTAGATCATATACAGGGCAGCACAAAAGTTCGCGAATATATTTCCATTTATTTACGGAAACTGCGGAAGGGTAATTGTAAACTGTGCTATGCATTTCTAATCTGAACTAAAAATTAGCTTCCTATGTAATATATATACAAATCTATAGATCATATACATGGCTGCACAAAAGAATTCTGATATTTTCCCGAATATCGTTGGTAATTCCTGAAACTAGGTTTTTAAATATGTTATACGTATTCCAAATTGTTCACTCATCATATTTTACCTTATTAAACGGTAAAGATTTGTAAAAATATATTGGTAGTGTTGGAAAGTGTTACATAATCTTTGCTTGACGTACGCGTTTTCGTTCTTGTTTAGTGATATGGATGATGTTGCGAAATACAAAATGATTATATTGGAAAATAAACATAATATCGTAATAATAAATGTTCTAAAATACAGAGAAGTAAAGTAATAAATACATTTTTAAATACCAATAAAAGGAAAGTTATAATTTATTATTTAAAAAGTAAAAGTTTTACATGTATATTTTCATCAGATATTTTGTTAAGAATATATATCAGTCCCAAATGGAAATAAAGTGAAAGCAATAAATACTCGTAAGTGAGAGCTCTTTCCACAGATTTCGATTAGCGGCTGACTAACCAAATTTAATCTTGTGATCATTACATATATATGTTTCAAATTCAAAAATCTATTAAGATAACTTAATTTCTTAACAAATTTCTTAAAAATTGAATTTTTTAGACGCAATCTTTCTCTCTCTCTCTCTCTCTCTTATATATATATATATATATATATATATATATGTGTGTGTGTGTGTGTGTGTGTAACCGTTAAAAGACAACACAAAAAAACATCATCAGCAATCGGGGAATACAAATAAATATGAAAACTGAAAACATACCTGTTGAAAAATATCCAGATAATATAGAAGAAAAATACACATATAATATATAACCAAGATAATATAAAACATATTCGAGGAAAAAAGAAGAAAACGAAACAACAACCACAAAAACAAAAAAAAAAGATGAATTAATAGATTATTTGTGGCACTGTAGCAGAATCTTCAGGCCCCGAATTACTACAGATACCACAGAAAATGTATGATTTCATTCATGTATATAAGTTATTATTAGCAAAATAATACATGAACCGCGGTATCACACATTATAAGGCAATAAAATGAATTTAAATAACAGAATAAAAATTGAATTGAGGAAGCATCCTCACGTAATCACAGTAATACATACATGATTAGCAAAAATTCAAACGTTGCCGAAAAGTATTTATAAATATAGCAGATGAATCAAAAATGAGACTAGCGACAATTTTAGACGCGAAGATTAAATTTTGTATACATATATAAAAGTTAATTAAATATATACTAAATAACTTTTAAATACGACTTTAAATGTTTCTTTGATGCCACATTTCCCAACTGTTTTTTCTCCTAGCCATTTTTTTGCATATTTTTCTTTTACCACCTGTAAAATGAAAAGTAAAATTCAAAAAACGTAAAGAAAAAGTAAAATTGAAAAAGAAAGTAAAAACAAAATAGCGAATCTATTAGTTGAAACAAAAAGGTATGGAAACAAAAGTTTGCTTTTATTTTGAAATATTTAATTCATTTTAATTAGTATTTAAGAAATGAATTTTTTGATAAAATAAAATAAATATACTAAAAGTACCTATAATTATCTAAAGGAAATGAAATAACATAAAAATTTATTTATTATTCTAAAATTAAACACATAAAATAATGTATGAAAGATCAAACAAAACAAATATCTATAGCTGAAACATCTTCAAATATCTGTTTTATTTATAAACCTTAAATAATGTAGTTAAATTAAATTCCATTTTCACTGTTAATTTCAGAGAAAAAAGTGAAACTAAATTCAGCTTTTTTAAAATACACAAACACACACTAGATTTTTATTGTGTATGAACATTTCTTTGATAAATAATATTTTTAATAATAAGGTAAAATTTTTTTGAACTATTAATTCAGAATAAAAACAGGAATAATTTGAAATAAAACAATATCTTTGCATTTATTTATTTAAAATGGTGCTTGTAATTAAACGATTAAAAATAGAAATTTCTTCGTTATTAACGCATTTTTTACCAAGTTTAATTTAAAAATAAAAAAAATAATAAATGCATAATAGTCCTTTTTTAAGAAAAAATAATAATTTTCTACTTAAAAATAATATGTTTAGTTGTAAGTTTTCCACGCTACTCATTCACGCCATTTACAGGATTAGAAAAGCGCTGCTATATTATTCAGCATCTTAAACAAATCCAGATCATAAGAATTCCAAAATAGCAATATTTGTAAATTATTTACTTTGAAGCTGCTTAAAAATGAAAAAAAAATTTTCATTAAAAATTTTAACGCCCATAAATAATAATAAATGTTCAAAATGAGAATTTAAAAGACAAAAAGGAAATTGACATATATTTATGTTGCTGTTTACAGGGAGATTCAAAACGTTTGGGCAAAACTTTAAAGGATCATAAAACACGCCTAATTGAGCTCTAAACACCATACAATGCATGGTCGTAACTCACACATTGAAGAGCTACCGGGTGCTTTCTTATTGTGAAGAGAACCTTATTTTCTACACAATATCTAACAAATGATTGTTGATTTTATTTATTCGGAATAGTGTTACTAAATAGGATGCTAATATGGATAAAAATTAAAAGAAGAAATAAAGAAAGTGCCAAGTAAGTAGCTCAAGAGAGTGTGAGTGGGTGGGTGGGTGTAGGATTGGGGAGGGGGCTATATCTTAAATTGGGCCAAATTTCCATGGCGAATAACAACTCATGGGCAAAACTTTAAAGGGTGATAAAGCACTTCTAATTAAGCTATTTTCGTCCTACAATGCATGGGCGTATCGCAAGCGGCAAACCGCTAGATGCCTCTGTCATTAAACACTGAAGCGCTCGTTCTTCACACACACGTCATTTCTACAATGGATTTAAAAAAAGAATGGCTGTTTTTCTCTAATCAGGAAAAGCCATACATTTCATGAATGGTGCTGCTGTTGTGAGTGCTCTGGGAGTCCTAATTGTGCAGTAAACAGGGCTATATCCACAATAACAAAGCACTTTGAAGCGCATCACTGTTTGAGTCACGACCTTGCATTGTATGGTGATTTGAGGCTGACTAGGCGTGTTCCACCACCCCTTCAAATTTTGCCCAGCAGGTCACAGTCACACTATATAATATCAAGTTTTAAAGGAAAACAAAAATAATGAAAAAGAAAACGGATGTAAAATATAGGATCGGAAATGAAATGGTATAAAATGAAACTAAAAATAGTTCATAATCTATATTTTAAATTTTTAGAAATGAAAATTTATACTGAAAATATACACAAATCATTTAAAAATAAAATTTCTTCAATTCAACACTAAAGAACAGCAACAACAAAAAATCTATAAAAATATATGAAAAAGGAGAATCATCGGATACAAAGAAAATTGATTTTTTTTGTTGAAACATACAATTTTTCTGCATCTAGAATTAAATTTCATAGAAATGTAAGATTGATATAAAAATGTATACAAAATATAAGATATTAAGAAATGAAATGATCAGTATGACTGAAAATAAATCAAGGTTAAATTCTATTTTTTAAACACTAATGAAATAAAAAGTTACAATGAAAAATATGCGATGTAATTTCTTAAATAAAATATAATAAAATGCACTGGCAAGTGAAAGTAAAATGAATGTGACATATACATCTTTCCGGAAAATCTTTTTTTTTTTTTTTTGCTTATCAACATAAAGATTTATTAGCTATGTTGTAACAGTTTCCGTTTTACTCTTTTCGTTAAATAATGAACAAACAAGCAGAAAAAATATATTAGAAATATTTAATAGGTTTATTTTATTTTCAAAAGTCAGAAATCATAACATATATTAACTAGTCTAATGTACCAATCTCAAAACTTTCTTCTATCTCATATTTGTTAATACTTCAAAATTCGCTATAGCAGCGCCAATAAAATCTACATTTTTCGTTGTTCTGTAGTACGCCAGCTGCTTGCAAAGCGCTGAATTACCTTCGCTGCATGAGCAGCGTTTTTAAAATAGAACTACGAAAAATCGAGAAAATCACACAGAAATCCGCTATCACAGCGCCCCCTTCCGTTGGAATTGTCCCAAATTCATTCCAGACCTGCAGGTAATAATCAGAAACAAACCCATATTCTGTGGTTCAATTCTATGCCTAACTTTATCCACTTTTCGACGATACTATAAAGACATTCCACAAAATTCGCTAATATAGCATCCCCTTCCGGTGGTATCTCTCTAAATTCAAGTAGGATCTGTTGATCATAGCCAAAAACCAATAAATGGGATTTGATTCAATTCTATGCATGACTTCATACACTTTTCGATGGTACAAAAATAAAAATGGTATAAAATTCGCTATTGCAGCTCCTCCTTGCGGTAGAATATCTCCAAATTTATGAAGGACGTACTGACCATAGTCACAACCCCATAAAAAAATGGTTCAATTTTATGCCCAATTTCATACACCTTTCGATGATACAATGAGGACAGGCACACAGACAGACGGACAGACCGACAGACAGACATTTTGTATAAACATAGCTTTTGGGATCTCTGACCCCTAAAACGTGTAAATCCGGGGAAAACCGGAAGTCGAAAAAACATTTCGACGGTAATATTCTATTATAGATAAACTATTATACAACTTCTATTATAAAGAAAAAAATAATAAAAATATAAAGATTTCTAATGCTAGGTTTAGAATAACTCCCCTTTTGATTCCCGGAACTTTTCTGTCTATTAGGAGCTAAAAGTTTGTGTTCCTTATTTAGGTTTCAGTTTTACACTTATTATTTATTTATTTATTTATTTATTTATTTTGCTGAAATACAACTCCTACATTTTGAATTCCGGATTATTTCGCCTCGGATATTATTTTAATTTTCATTGGAAAAAATTCTCATTGAAAGTGATTGTGTGCATGATTCATATTTATTTTGACAGAAAACTATACAAAAACACCTAAATGTTTAAACATTACTGCAGTATCTAACTATTAATAGAGATAAAACTTTCTAACACACTTTCAACTTTAAAAATATAACTTTTAAATATAATATGTAAAACGAAGCATAACTTTTTACATTTTTATTACACTTGATACTCATTTGCTACAAGTACAAAATATTTTATTTATAAGCTACTTTATTTTATAGATATATAGGGTATTTTAAGAACTTACTCTTCTCATTTCTCTTTAAAGTCACGCATTCAAGTTTTTCTTAGTAGTGCTAAGAGAGAATTAACATGAAATACTTCTAAAATTTTTGCACGTATGATAATAAAAAAGATAAAAGTCAAGCAACTAAAGAGCTTTTATATTCTAAAGTTTTAGGATTTTTATGATTTAAATGAATTATTTAAAATACGTATAAATACTATTTTTGCTTCAAATTGTAATAAAATGTATTTTTTTAAATTTTTTAAATTTTTATTGATGATAAAATCAATATGTATGTCTTTGCTTAATAATACTGATTGAAACAATAAGCCTTGACATATTTATTTTACTTGAAAGATGTCAGCGAAATAAATAAATACAAACTTATTATAAAAACGTTTCAAGGAAAATTCTTAAGCATTCTACAACATCAACTTTGCTTGACTTAAATTAAACTTCATTTATGATAACTCATTATATTTTACATAACAGTATAAAATTACAATTGTTTGATAATACAATTTTTTTTATCAATCAATTTTAGCGACATCCTTAGGTGGTGAAATTATTATTATTATTATTATTATTATTATTATTATTATTATTGTAAGTCGAAAAGAAAAAAATCATTTTGTTATTCATTTTTAAAAGTATAGTCATACCAGTCTGATTAAAAACATCAAATTCCATCTCTAAGTATTCTCTAATAAAAAAGGTATAATTAACTAGCTGTTTAGCCTATTATTTACAAAAGCGTTTTAAAAGAAGCTTGATCAAAAACACAAAAACTAATCAGTCGATTCAACTTATTTCTGGGAAAAAATGTAGAATGTTGTTACAAAAAAATAAAATAAAATAAGAGGACAGAAAAAAGAAGCCACGGAGAAAACTGAATTTTTTAATTAAAAGTATTTTTGATGTATCTATTTAAAGAAAAATAATAATTTAGAAATGTTTTTTCATATAGTTGTGAAGCTTTGTAGCCTATTCCCTTTTGTCGGAAAAATAAATCTTATAAAAATACGTATCTAATTTTAATTACCAAGAATCTCTAAAGAAACTCTCATTGAAGTAGTTTCTATAGTGCAAAATAATTTTCAGACATCATGAAATATGTATCACATGACTACTGTTTTATCTTTTTACATACTTCAACAATTTTGGCTTTAGTTTATGAAATAAAAGTTTCTAACTTTCATTTTTATTTTCTTCTATCTTTACAAGAAGAAAGTATTGGATTGATGAAAGTTATCGACTTCCGGTTTTTGACGGATTTATACGTTTTAGAAGGTCCTGAACACGATTTGACTGTTTTTAGGAAATGTCTGTCTGTGGGTTTGTAACTCTGTCTCTCTGTCTGTATGTCTGTATGTGACAAAAATTTTGTGGGCGCGCTATCTCAAGAACTAATGCACGAAATTTAATGAAACTTTATGTTCAGTTAGTCCCTAATATAAATTGCTGCTGAATAGTTTTTGTTGAAAATCGCCCAAAAGGTGGTTATAATGCATTTTTTGCGATTTCCGCAATAGCACTATCTCAAGAACTTATGCACTTATTTTCATTAAACTTCATATTCAGTTAGATCTTGACCTAAATAGAGGCAGAATACGTTTTGATGTAGATATCTCAACAGGTGGCGCTGCTACTTTTTTCATGAATTTAACGATAGCTGTACCTCAAGAACTAATGCACTTTCATCAAACTTCCGATTCTGTTAGACCTTGACATAAATAGATACCGATTACGTTTTGGTGTAAATAGTCCAACAGGTTGTGCTACTATGCTGCTTTTTTCCTTATTATCACGATAGATATATCTCAAGAACTAATGCATGGATTTTCATCAAACTTCAAATTCAGTTAGACGATGACATGAGTTGTTGTTGATTCCGTTTTAGACTAAATATCTCAACAGGTGACGCTGCTATTCTGCATTTTACAGGATTTACACGATTTTAGAAATAGTAATATCTCAAGAACTAATGCATGAAATTTAATAAAACTTTAGATTCAGTTAGGCCTTTATATAAATTGGTGCTGATTCTTTTTAGTGTATGCAAAACCTGTGTGAGATAGAAGAAAGTTTTGGGATTCGCACGTCCGACTAGTTCTTAAAGGAAATGAATTTGATAATTTTGTAATACAAAAAATTTTCAGTGATAACACAAACAATGTTTTAACTGAAACTGATATTGGTATATTTAATGCACGAATATTTTGAAAATATTCTTTAATTTATTTCTGTAGATTAGACACCTGCAATGAAGAAAAAACATCTGGCTTGGGCTATGAAATATAAATCCTGGAATTCACAAGACCGAACAAAAGGTAATTTTCAGCGACGAAACGCATTAGTCCTGGGATATCAAGTGAAAGCTGTAAGTTGTAGCGTTGCAGAACCCCTCAGATCAGAACATCTTGATCAAACTGTTAAGCAACCTCTAAAGCAGATGTTTTGGGATTATTTTAAATCTACAGGGCCTAGAACCTTAGTGGTAGTTGGGAGAATGATGAACGCTATAAAATACGTTCAAACACTACCAGACAAAATGGTGCATTTTATGCAAACGCTCGCCAACGGTGCCGGTGTGTTTCAGTAAGACCTTACTCCATGCTATAATTTTAAAAAGGTGTATAATATTTTTTTAAATAAGTAATTGGAGGTTTTCGACTAGCTTGACAATTCGCCTGATGTAAATCCAATTTATAATTTGTGCAGCATTTTGAAGAGACGTAACAACACAATGGACTGCTCAACCAAAAGAAAGATGATCGAGAATGTCATACAGTTTGGTATTGTCATGACGATGTCCAAATTATATTTTCAAAGCTCAATTATATGTTCATTCTTGCTTCAAAAATAGACAGAGAAATTTCATACTGTCAGCAAGAAATATTTTTAGTAAACTCAAAAAAGTATGAGTGATTTAATTCTCAATACTGTTGAATAAAAATATACTCTAAGTACTGCTCATAAGCATGAGAAACTCAAATCTGAATGCTGTCCGCATCTGAATGTGAAATCTTAATCTGATTATTTTGTTTGGAGATATATTTCTGCCTTGAATAAAATTAGAAAAGGTGGAACTTAAAAGACTCCAAAAATATTGAACTTCTATTTACTGTGGTTTACATTATAGTATCGCCCTGGGCCTGAGGTGAATCATACTGACCACAGTGGGTCGATATTGCACGAGTTTTGGAACAGAGAGGCCAACTCACATTGGTTGAGCCAAAAACATACAGTCGTATGCCTGCTTGATGATGCAATCTACTTTTCCTATTACAGTTTTGTTTTATGGAGGACCATAAATCTACACATAGAAACTTGTCCCTTCCATTGTCGAGTAGAGAGACTCGCGGACCGGGAATTATAAATTTCCATCATAAAGATGCCACTGCCGGGGGTTGGGGGGTCCTGCTTTAATTCTCGTTCTCAAGCTTATTCCTATGGATAAATGTCCCCAGATATAAAGTCTATATCAGAGTATTACATGATATTAAAAATAGTTATTTTTATAAAAAAAAAGCTTTTTTTATTAAAAAAAACGAATGCGGCGTTTATCATCAGCAATAATAATAAATACATTCTCTTTATCCTTAATTTCTGTTTTTTTTTCCTCCATTTTTTTAAGTAGTGCTCAGATAGATATTTAAATTTCAGGAAATTCTGAGTTGTGAAAGAAAATTCTTTTTTTTTTAACAACTCTCTTTATTTTTTTAAAGTAAAATATGATCTTTTATAATAATATGTATTTATAATTTAATTTGTGGTATTGAAAAGAAAACCCTAATTCAATTTTTGTTTAAGAATAATTTTTTTATTTTGCAAAATATAAGGAATTGGAAACTAGTATTAATGTGGAATTTAATATAAAAATATTAAGTAAATATTTACTTAGTCATATTTTATATTTGTCATCTTTCATTTCTTTTCTTTCTTTCTTTTTCTTTTTACTAATAAGTTTCTAAATTTAGTGTATTAATAATTCTTTTAAACATTAAATTTTGGAAACTTACATATTCTTACATATACATAAAAAAATAATTTTTAATTTTTTAAAACTACAAAAATAATTTAAAAATCAATTAAAATATTTTTAATTAATCCAGATAAGATAAGAATAAATACAAATTCTCGGTTGTTAAAAAAACGGTAAAATAAAATAATGCGTCAAGCATAGATTATGTAACACTTTACAACGCTTCCAAAATAATTTTACAAATCATTACCGTTTAATAAGCTGAAAGATAACATCTAAGTAAACAATTTGGAAAACACATAACATATTTAAAAACGTAATTTCAGGAATTTACAACATATATTTCCAACATATATAATATTCGGAAAAATATTCGAATACTTTTATTCAGCCCTGTATATGATCTATAAATTTGTATATATACTACATAGGATGCTAAATTTTAGTTTAGTAAGTAAACGCGTAGCACAGTTTAAAATTCTCTTTCTGGAGTTTCTGTCAACAAACGGAAATATGTTCGCGAACTTTTGTGTTGCCCTGTATATGATCTACAGAATTTATACACACCAAGTAATAGACAAAAAGTGAGTTAAATTTAAAATCGCGTTCAGCAACTTAAAACGCACTTCCAGAAATTATTGTTAACAGACACTAGAGAATTATTTTGTGTGTCCCTGTAAATGAACGATGACTGCTATACACATAATATTCTGTAGTAAGCCTCTTGTAATGCACCTTAGTGATATATATAAATTTCAATGCGTTTAAAATAGTGAAACATTATTTAATTAAACTGCAAACGATTTTTCTCTATATATGTAATGTAACGGATTTCTTTTGACAGTCCCTGTAAAGTAACTATAAGTGCTATGCACAGCATATTCCATATTAAGCTTTTTGTAATGCTCCTTAGTGATATATATCAATTACAATGTGTTTGAAATTGCGTAACATCATTAAAATAAACCACAAATGATTTTTCCCCATAGACCGTAATGTAACGGAATTATCTGAGTGTCCCTGTAAAAAATCTATAAGTGCTATACACTTCAGTTGAAATAGGGATTATGCTATAGATAACGACAATAATATATAAAAATTGCAGGGCAATCCGAGCATATTTATCGGAGTTAGAGCACGGACAGACGACAGACGGACATACGGCCAGACAAACCGAAGTCATAAACACTTTTCAACTAGATTGGAAAGTGTTAAAAGCGCTTAAAAGCGCTGCAATTATCAGAATTAAAAAAGTTGCTGTAGATAACAAACGTTTTAGCGATTTCTCTGGCTATTAACTTTACGCACGAAGCCAATACGAAATTGCCGCTTTTAATAAATTTCAAAATTTTATTTGAATATATAATTGACATTTTTCGTATAAAAATACTCTTCGGTGTTGCTAGGAGGCAATCTAAAATATTTTAAATGTAAAAAATCTCTTAAGAAAAAAAAAAGATTTTCAGATATATTCTCTATCCCGGAAAGCCCGAGTTGGATGCCCTAATATTTAATAATCGCAGGAAGACCAATTGTCACCAACGTGTGTTGTTTGGCAACAACATCACAATGGTTTTAAACCTTATTTATGTAGTAAGGAATTCCTTATTGATGTTGATTTCCTTATTGATGATGTTGTTTATTAGTGATTTCTTATGGATATCTCAGATGCATATTTTAAAAATGTGAATGTGAGAAATATTTTATGAGAACTATTTATGAAAATACATCTGAGAAATATTAATTTAAACTGAAGAATGAGAAAACAACGCAAATATAATTTCTACAAAGTATTTAAAAGTTCACCACATTTTTAAATTTCTTTAAATTCAAAGTTTATTTAGTTATTTTTATTTTTTACTATACTATATTTTTTAATTATTATTATTATACTATATTTTTTAATTATTCTGATCTTCTTGTTCTTATGGCACACTTTTTTTTCAATCATTTATCAAGTTATATCCTTAGGGTCTGCAATCGATTATTTTTCGTAAATCAAGAAAAAGTACGGATATTTCATTTCTTTTAGTAGTGTTTAAAAGTACAGTGAAATCGATGTCATTAAAAAAAAAGAATATTTTCTACAATTCCTTGACGATAAAATAATACAATTATCTGGATCCTTATTCTACTCGTTAAAAGATGTTTAGAAAGCTGTGTGAATGAAAATTAATTCGTAGATACAACATACTCTGAAAAAAATATTCTAATTATATTACAAAAGAAAGAGACAAAAAAGAAAGACTTATTTTTCTAAATTTAAAATTTATTTTTGATGTGCCTGTTTATAGAGAAAAGGTAATTGAACAAAAAACTTATAGTATTTTATTTTTCGAAGGAGTTTTTTTTACATAATTCTGAAATTGAATCGCGGGATATTTTTGTATAGAAAAAATATACAAAAACAGACGTATCTGTTTTAATTACTGGGGGAAAAAAACATTTAAAATAAAGAGGGAAAATGAAAAACAACTATCTTTGTAATATATTTTATAACTAATTTTTTTCTGACATCATGAGATAAATATGTTTTTATATTCTTCAACAATACTGCTGTTTTAAAAATCAAAACACTCTAACTTATATTTTATTGAAGGTATATATTTTAATACTTTTCTAATGCTAAAACTGCTTTCTGTGTCACACAAACTTAACTATCTTTTTAATAGGACTAAAATTTGCATAAATATTTTATTAAGGAAACTTGTTCAAGCTGTAATATTGTTAAGACATTGCATTTAAAAGAAAATTGCGTATTAAATAGTCCATATATTATCGTTTAACTAACGTATTCCACTGCGCTTAGATGAAAAATTAAAGTTTGTATCAATATTTTATTAAATTTGTTCTATCTCTAATATTAATAAAAAATTGCATTTTAAAAAGTCTTTGTGTTTTCCATATTAAATATTTCATATATTATTATTTAACTAAAGAATTCCACTACGTTTAAATAAACATTTTTTATCAAGTATCACAGAATTATTTTTATTTCTTTAATTGGAAGATTGTACAACTAGCTATCCAAAACGGTTTTTGTTTTATTTGTACGATCCTTGGAAGTGTAATTATGACAGTTGACTCGTTGAAGTTCGTATTTAAGTAACTGAATATGTATGCATATAAGGTGGTTCTCAAATTCCCTGCTCAAAACGCGAAATTTTCTGACACATTTTCTGCTTCAATTTTAAACGTAAATGCACATAATTTGCAGACCTGACTATTGGAGCGATTTGGAATCGACTTATGTTTTCTTTTTTTTTTTAGATAAATACATAATTTATCGAGTTATAAGCGATTATTGTCACTTGACGGCAAGTTTTTCACCTTTCTCGCGTTGTTTCGACGGGACTATGTTGTCAGTACGCTACTTTTTTAGCTCACAGGCTATCAAAGCCTGAGATGCAATGTTCCTGCAGGTTATGTATGTACGTATGTATGTCCGTAACGCGATAACCCTTGAAAGAAATATCTGATTTGCTTCAAATTGTGTATATAGGTTCATTCTGATAAGGCGTTTCCTTGATTAGTTTTGGGGATTCATTGTTTAAGTATAAAGGGGGAAAAGGGGCTAATTACCCCCTTAGTTTAGCTAAATGGGTATTTCATGCAGAATTATCTGATTTTCTTCAAATTTGGTATAAAGGTTTAATATCTATTTCTTTATTTTTGGAGGGGCATTATTCTTTGAAATAAGAGTATAATATACAATTAGTGTGAATAGCCTGTGAGCTCACTGCCATAAGTTTAACTGGGCACTTTTCTTTTATACTATTTAAACTCCAGATTGATTCATTCCCACCACTTTTTTAAAATAGTGTAATTGGCCTTATTCGGGAAATATTTAATCTGTCATTAAATAATTCGAATATTTCTTCTTCAAACAAGTGGTGCCAATCCAGCAGCCAGAAATTAAAAAAAGGTAGCGAACTGGCAACACTGGTCGGAATTCGGTTCTAAACGCCAACTTTGATAAAAATAGAAAACGCTTTTATTTTACATAGTTTCTGAATAAGAACATCTGCCAATTTCATGCGTTCCCGAACAAAAATGAATTCTGAAATGTTTCAGAAAATATCTCCTTTCGATTTGAGAACAGCCTTAAGGAATTTTAAGAAACATAATGTTTTCAAATGTTGAGAAAAATTAAATTATAAGATAAAAATCTGGAAATTTTCCAGAAAGTATGGTTAATGTTTGAAATATTTTTTCAGGTATAAATCGTAAATGCGTTTTGTTTTCAAATATGATTTTCATTAGCAATCAGTTAGGAACACCTATCAATTTTAAAAATTATAATTATGTTTTTATAACACTAATTTATTGCAATCTCTATGATATTGTGAGTGTAATGAATTTTAAATTTGAATATCTGATAATTTCTTGAAATTTTACAGCCTGATATATATATATATATATATGCAAAATTTATTTTATAAACCGCTCTAACGATTTTTGACGAAATTTTGTATTCTACCGTTTTGGGGCACAAGACAACCGTTGAACTAAGTCATATATTCGAGGACTCTCGATTAGTGGGTCATTTTTGGGTCAACGCGGATCAAGTTCTTTATCTAAAAAACGGCTCTAACGATTTTGATTAAATTTTGTATCCTACGAGTTTCGGGCACGAATGATTGGGCTAGGTCATATGTCCTAGAAAATTTCATTAGTGGGACATTCTTGGGTCATTGTGGGTCAAGTTAATTTTATCTAAATAAGGAATTCAGACTATTTAGGCTACATTTTGAACCTACGGTTTTCGCGCACGAGAAGACTGTTGGGCTTGGTCACACGTGCGAGAAAATTAGATTAGTGGGTCATTTTGGTCATGGGTCATTATGGGTCAAGCTATTTTTATCTTAAAAACGGCTCAGACGATTTCAACTAAATTAAGTATCATACAGTTTTTGGATTCAAGAAGACTATTGGGCAAAGTCACATGTTCGAGAAAATTCGAATAGTGGGTCATTTTGGTCAGGGGTCATTATTTGTCAAGGTATTTATATCTGAAAAACGGCTCAGACGATTTGAACTAAATTTTGTATTCTACGGAATTGGGACATGAGAAAATCATTGGTATAGGTCACACGCTCGACAAAATTTGAATAGTGGGTCATTTATGTGGGGTATTTCACTGTGGGTCAAGCTAATTTTATCTAAAAAACGATCAGACCATTTTGACTAAATTTTATATCCTACGGGTTTCGGGCGCGAGAAGACAATTGTGCTTGGTCACGTGTTCGAGATAATTCGATTAGTGGGTTATTTTGGTCATGGATCATTATGGGTCAAGCTACTCTTTTATCTTAAAAAAGGCTCAGACGATTTGAACTAAATTTAGTATCCTACAGTTTGCGGGAAAGAGAATTGGGCTAGCTCACATGTGCGAGAAATTTAGATTAGAGAGTCATTTTGGGGGCACTGCGAGTCAAACTTATTTAATAAAAAATTTGGCTCTAACAATTTAATTGAATTTTGTATCTTACAGTTTTCGGACACTAGAAGGTCATTGGGCTCAGTCACATTTTTGAGAAAAAAATCGATTAATGGGTCATTTTGGTGTCCCAGTGGATCAAGCTAAATTTATCTCAAAAACGAATCTAACGATTTTGAATAAATATTTTATCCTACCGTTTTGGATTACGGGAAGACCATTATATTAGATCACATGTTCGAGAAAATTTGATTAGTGGATCATTTTGGTGTCACTATGCGTAATGCATTTCAAAGAAAATGAAGAATGCAACAGTTTTTAAGTTGTTGAATAGTTGGCAGTAAACGAAGCGGAAAAGTTGCCATCATTTCGCCAAATTTAGAGAAATATTGGCAACATTAGGCTGAAAATTGGACTTTCAAGATTACTAATGACAAAGTACACACTTGGCGCAAATTGAAAAATGTTTCGTGATATTTGAACTCAAAACTAATTCTTCCCTGCTCGTATATATATGTATATATATGTATAATAACATACAGAAAAAATATGAAAAATCGCCAAAATGATAATTTGAATGGGTATATTTCCGGAAGTTTTAGTCTAGGGGGCTCTGCCACCTCAAACTTTAAAAACACTCTGAAACGATTACGGAGTATTGTATGGAATATTGTATGGAATATTGTACGGAATATTGTACGGAATATTGTACGAAATATGTACGACCAGTGGCGATCTGCTGTAACCGGGTTTCCATTGATTTTCCTTTGACTGAGTGATTTTAAGGCCGAATCAACTGCTGTTGAAACAGCTAACGACTGCCTTCTTTATTGATTAAATAAGATCAATTAAACATTTGAAAATCCACTTGTGTAAAATGGTTAAGTAAACAATGTCGCTGCATCGGGGAATTTTATAATGACGTTATAGAAGATTGGTTTCTTCTCCATTATCCCGCTGACTACTTTCTATAAAAGAAAATAACTGTCACCAAAATGTATGATTTAATGTCAAAAGTGCATGATCGTGGCGTCGCGTCGCATTAAGTTGACATCAGTTGCGTCACACGGAATGGTTATGTCATCGAGGGATTTTTAATTCAACGTTTATTTGTCTTTTTGGTAATTCTCCCGTATCCCGTCAATTTATTTTCACAAAAATAAAAAACCCTCATCGCCAAACTGTAATTCCAAATAAACAAATAGAAGTATTTTGCCATTAAAATCGCAAAATAAATAAATAAATAAATAAATAGATAAATAAATAAAATACAAGAAATTAGGAAAACCCTCACTTACCAAAGTGTCAACTATAAATAAGTTTAAACAATAAAATTTACAATATATTAATGAAAACAGAAAAAAAAATAATCTGGGATATTTATTTACATTGTTTTTCTCAATTATCTGTCTCGGTTGGTGAATAAATGTTTGTGACGTCAGTTGAAACTGATCTATTGTGTATGTTGTAAACTGTTCTTCGCAACATTATTTTTCAATGCCTTTTCTCTTTTAATATCATGGCACTCCCGTTTAAAGATGCAAATGTTATTTTAAGTAATGAAATAATTAATAAATCAGTTAAACATTATAAAAAATATATGTATATGTCGAATTAAAAACTGCTTGATGAGATAACAAATACATGTAATGCCTCTGACGTCAAGTGAATGTGACGCCACGATCATGCATTTTTGGTGTGAAATCCTATAGTTTGGCGATAGTTTTTTGTTATGAAAAGTGGTTGACGAGATAATGGAAAAAAACATATTCTTAATGATTTTTTAACAACTTATTAGTTATTTCGTTATTTTAAAACTTAATTATTAAATGTAAAAATATTGTTTTTAATTGAGAGGAAATATTATTATTTACGCTGTTTTAAAATTGGCAATAATAGGTGAAATATTTTGTCGAAATAAATTAATCCCTCGTTTAAATATATTTTTTAATTGAAACGGTTCGAAAATATTGTTATTTGAGCATTTTAAATATGATGTAATTTTCCCTACTTAACGCTTTGAAAACTCATAATAATTTAATTATTTATCTTTTTAATACTCGCGCGCAAGTATATTTTTTATTACGTAATTTTCTACATTTACTGCTTTTCACACGCGATCATTTAATTATTATTTTAACAATTATTTCTGTTTTTAATAGTCACGTGAAAATAAATTTCTTAAGTGAAAGGGAATATTATTATATGCGCTATTTTACAAATTGGCAACAATTCAAATAATGGATTTTATGAAATATGAAATAAATCTTTATCAAAATAATGAAAACCTTTAATAAAAAATTGAAATATAACCTAAAAAATCACTCAAATTAAGAAAAAAGTGCATTCTGCACACCGCAAACTTGCCAACTATATTCTTGTAAATTATGGTTGAATTCCTGCGCATAGTTTTCGTTCCTATAAAGCTTTTTAAAGAGAACTATTTTGTTCAACTTTAATATTAAATATCTCTTAAAATAATTCTTCGATTTAAAAACTGTCTGCTTCAGCGTGTTTATCGAACATCTCTTTATAGAACTACCAATTTGCATATTTTTATATGCAACAGTTTTCTGGATATTAGTCCAGAAAGACTTCTAGGCACAAAATCTGCATTGACAGTGGCTGCGGCTGCTGCGGCAGTGGCTACTTTTGTTTTAATAGAAAGATATACATATCATTATTTTCTTCATGAAGTAATTTTTGGTAAGTCTCAAATATTGCACTAATTTTTATTAAAATTATGAAAATTAAAAACAATTGCATGAAAATTATTTATTTACCAAATGGAAATGACTTTTTATATAATATTCCATTTTGAACAATGAGTATTATATTATTTTTTCTTCTTAATAAAAGAAACTTTCTAATATAATATGATACTTTACAGTAAAATACATAGTAGATTGTAATATTTATTTATAATATTAACGATGATTAATATCTTTGTGTTGAGAATCTCTGATTCGTTTATAATTAATAATGAGGATTAGAATCTTTATTTATGTAGCTATGAATATAATAATTTAAATCTTTATTTATATAATATAATACCAGATAAAGAAAGAGCTTGCACTGATGGCATAATCTTAGTTAATGCTTTGAGTATGTCTTTATATTAAAGTGGTAGATGCTTATTTAAATTTAATTTACAAAATAAATGATCTAGATAAATATCGAAATGTTTATGATGAACTGATAATTGTTTTAATTAAGCGAAATAAATAATAAAAATAATTTTTTGATTAAATTCCACCTCCTGAATTTTATATGTGAAATTGTTGTTTCCAACACGTATTTATACCATTATTATTTGTACAGATTTTTTTCCAATTTAACCATTACCATGTACGCCTGAGAAATCTTTCATTATTAATCATAAATGTAAGTGGAGTCTAAAAAAACACTACATATTTATTTAAAATGCAAAGCGGATGTTTTAAAGTCCGACTTTGGTTCATCTGAGCATGCGCAATGAAAATTTTAATGTGCATTTATGTCACTAAACGGAGTGGAAAACCAGTTTTGAGCTGGTTTCATTTCATGGAATGTTAAGGTAAATCCAGATAACCGGGTGTTCTAAGGTGCTAGTAAGAGGAATACTGATTCTCTAGAAAAGAGCGTGGATTCGTATCCCGCTCCTGGAAAAAGATCTTTCTTAGAAATTTTTTGAGTTATGATAACTAAATTCAATAATGTCAATTATATTTTATTTCATGAGAAAAAAATATAGAATTTGTTTTTTTTCTTCATTATTAATAAGTAAATTTCAGCGCACCAATATGTTTTTAATTAGTGATTTTTAATTTAAAATGTAAAAAAAAAAAAAAAAAATCGAATATAATTATCCATTAAATAAATTGAAACGATGTACTATTTTTAGTACATTGTTTATTAAAAATGATCGATAAGGCCTTATATACTAAGAAAAGTATGTGAATATTTTCCGTAATAATAATTAAAAAAAAATTTAGAAAGACGGAACAGTATGCATATAAAATCAGTGGAGCTATATATTGGTATTGTAACACAATTTATATTTTAGAAAAGTAACAAAACCTTAACTTCAAGAATTTCTTTATTTGTAATATTTTTTAGAAAATAAATCTCAGAGTTGATCTTTTTGGGATCTGAAAACTGAACTGTCTGGAAAAGATTCTGATGTCTATATCCATGTAAAGTCAGTTAATATGAAGCCGGTTTCCAGGTCGGTTATCAAAAGAGAAGTTTTATTTCTTTTACATATTGCTAAGAAATATTCTTTTAAAAATATCTGACATTTAAATGATTTTAAGAAAATATTTTTTTTTTTTTGTAGAACTTTTTAGTTGTTTAGCGTCAAGTTTTGACGGGTACCATCTAGTCTGGACATATATTTGATGCTTTCAAGTGAAATACTTATGATAGAATTTAAACTTTCAAAATTAAACGAAAAATTTAATTTAAGACTGAAAAATTTTCTCACTTATTCTTGTTTAAAATATCTTTATATATATATTTCCTATATATAAGCATTTTTTGAAGGTTTCTTATTTTTTTTTCAACCATACATTTTCTATGCCAACAAAGCCTATCAAAATCCCTAAAATAAATTATCTAAAAAATCAAATAACACAAATAATTAAAAATTTTGAACAACACTCAAAACACATGTTTAACAGCTTCTATTTTATAGTTATGCCAATTATCAGAAAAATCACATATATAACAGTAATATTTGCATTTCAAAGATAGAGTATTTCAAATTAATTTCAGTTTTTGCCTCAAGTAGTCTCAATCTTTTTTTTTTCTGAAATAAAAGCCCATTTGCATAAAGTTTCTGTTCCATATTCATTTTTTTTATTTAAAACAAATCTTTTGGCAAAACTCCAGAGATCACGAAAATACGGAAAACAATATTTCAATAAATCATGTTGTTATGAAATATTATTATCATCAACTGCAGTGAGAAAAACTCATGCGACAAAAATTTTTAAAGTAAGCAATATAAATAAATAAGCGAAAGAATAGACTTTTTTCCACTATCAAAATGATGAAAGTATATATAGATATATTTCATTTTTACGAAATTATCGCTGGATTGCTGATTTGAAAGTAAAACTAAAAATAAAGTTATTTTTCTGAAACGTAATGTCAGATCCAATTCCTATTAGAAAATCTAGAACAATATAGCTTTCAAATCTGAAAAAAAAATGCTCAAGACGGATCATATAAACTTTATAAAGTTTTATATATTTTCAATATGATTTCATTATTTTCCTATTTTGGATAATATTAATAACAAAAATCGAAAGTGTTTATTCCGGATTTACCGAATGAATATTGTATATAATATTAAACCCAAAATAAGTTGCATAATACTTACATAAAATGTTTTAAGCTCAGTGTTATATAATTTTAATCATTTGGCCGAATAAAACGTTTTATTTGTTATTCGTTTATATTTGCATCTAACATATTTTATCATTCGTGTTATAAGATATTATTTCAAAATCTAAAAAGATCAACATACCTTAACACTAAATTAAAAATATATATATATATATATCGAAATGTCAAGGGATGATAACGCACCCAACAGTATCAAATTCACTCATGCTGAAAAATAAACAACAACTAACACATTACTCATGTTATTAAATCTGAATTAAAACTTACAATTTACATATTAGGTAGCGTTTTCCTCACTGATTTCCAGTTTATAACCGACAATTTAAATAAACATAATTTCGCTGTAAAAACGTATCTCTTTGCATTGGTTAATTTCTGACTTTTTCTTCAAATAACGATTTGTGAATCTTTCGAATAATGCGAAATAACCACATTAGAAATCATGACTAAAGGAAGCAAATTTTCAGATGAAATATATTGGAGAGTTATAGGGATGTTGCAAGTTCAACATAAGCCATCCACGCATGGAAATATATCCAAATCCTAGCATCAAATACAAAATTTTGAATCATTAGTAATGTACCAATTGACTGTACAAGACGGGGATTTGGAGACGCAGTATTACTTCAGCAGCAGAAGCTAGAGGTTTTTCTTACAGTTAATCCTTTTTTAAAGGGTGGACCAAACGATTTTCACAATCTAGGAAATTTGATAGAGAAATAAGTAATAAGTAATTGGCGCACGAGAGAAAATACTTCGAAATATAAACAGTTTTGTTTAAACAAAATTATTGCTCAAAAAATTGTCCACTGTCATGTTACACTTTCAAAACTTAATAATAAAATATATACGTCTTTCAATAATAAAAAATTCAAACAGCTACACACCATTTTGTTTGTTGAATCTGCTACAATATTTCAACGTGTATGTTATTTGTAGACCAAATGTTATCCAAATAGTGTCCAATTTAATTCCAAACGATGAAATATGGTAGTAGATTGTATGTATATATAAAAAAAATTGTAGCTACTTATATTAAGTTTTCAATGTTTTTTTCTGTAGCCTTGCAGTTTTCTGAAAGTATAGCGCAATAAGGAGACAGTTTTAGAAGCTTTTTGACGTAAAATGACTTTAAAATCACATCGGAATATACGGGTGACAGGATAGAAATTTGGACCGTAACGATAGCGTCTATATAGTCTTGCCTTAATAAATATCTAACTATTAAGCCGTATACACGTAATTGCGGTGTCGTGTTTAGTTCGCTAATAAGACCTTGAATTTACGTAAATGTTCTTCTATTCCCACTACGAGAGATGAGTGGGACAACATCTTCGCAGTTATTTTAATTATCTGGAAATTAAAAATTTCAATAATTTTAACGTACTTTATATATATTTGGTAGTTTTAGATAACACTAAACAAATTATGTCATAATTGTATCTTAAACGGAGAAAAAATGTTTAAGTAAAAAAATGTTTTCTAATTTAAATTGTCCCATTTATGCGTCCTCTCCTCTACTAGGAGAAAGATAGTCATGCTCAAGAATAAATATCATATTCGAGATACATATACTGTTTCATCCATTGGCCACTTTGTGAATTAAACAATAAAACAATAAGCGCGTTGCCAAATTTTTTCTTTACCTTTTAATAAAACGTATCAATACACATTTCAAAAGTCATTTTTTATGAACTTCGTGAAATTTGAGCACTGTTTTTTTAGAAAATATGGTAATACAATAACATTTTAAAAATCTTTATTTTCAGATACAAAACCAGTGACCTTAGGGATTTTAAAAAAAAGCAATGACTTCCAAGGGAAAACCCCTATCGATAGCAGTAGCTTTAATATAATTAAATTTCATGGTTAAATAATTCTGAATTAGAACATATGTTACGAGCACGGAAAATAAAGGTATTGAAAGAAGCAAACATTTGTACTGGAGGATGGTTGGATCTAAAATGAGGGAGAAAACTAACCGCAAAAGGTTTACTTAAAACTATCGTAGAAAACCCACAAAAAGTAAACATTTTCTGGCTAGGTATATTAATATTTATTTTAATACATGACTTGTTAATAAATTTTCGCTTTGAAAACAAAGAAGAAAAGTCAACATCTTCCTTTTTTTTACAAAAAAAACTTGACGAGAAACCTCAAATAATTATTTTTTTAATATTTGTTGGAAAAAACCGTAAATAGAAATTCACATATAAAGCCGAATGAATATTTAGATGAATGCAAGGCAGCTCAAAACCATTAATGGAAAGTTTTTCACACATAATCATTGATTTTTCACCTTTATGTCTTTAAAACAATTCATTTAGAACATAGACGGTGGAGAAAAGTATAATAGACTAACAAAGAGGAAAGAAGACTGCGAAATAAATAATAACTGGCAAACAGAGCCGCAACGTTTAAATTTCTCAATTCTACAAATCACTTGTAAACGAATACAACTTTTTCTTTAATTTAACACAGCACAAATACTTTTCAGGAAATTGCATAATGTTTTTCGTTAGATGTCGATTTTCTACTGCAGACGTACTTTAAATGCTGTATTGATTAGAGGAAACGCTCTTATCTGATTAGAATTAGGAAGCAAGATTTCTAATCGATTTACATTAGTGTAAAACTCTGGTATCATGAGACTACCCAAAAGTGATTTACTTTCTTAAATGTTTTCCAGAAGAAAATCCCTTTTTGGTTTTTCGTCCTCACTCAAATGTATAAGGTTATGTATGTGCAAATTTTTTTTGTTATATTTATTAAAATAATTATCATTTGTTAGACATAAAATGAATTGGAACATTTTTTTTCAATATTTTTATCGTGCATAAATAACTAATGAGATTTCTGTTAAATATTTAATAAAAATAAACAATTGTTCAGATTATACGCAATCGTTTCCTTTGTTTTAATATCAGCTTATGAAAATAGTGTCTGAGGAATATTTAACTGAATATAGTTTTTTTTTACTAAGCCATGTTTTGAATGATCTACGTACTGTATCTATAAATAGTGCTAGATACTTATTGTATTGTTATAAAAATATATGAAAGAGAAAGAGTAGCTTCTAATCTTTGCGGTGAAATATATTTCATATCACTGCGTGAATGTAAATTGCTAAAAGCATCCAAGTGGAATGTGGACAGTGCATTTACAATTAAACTGATAAAGAAGTATCTGCCTCGATATACTGTAGGATATTAAGAGAAGGTCAGTCTTTTACATGCCTAGTTCTAAAGATTAGAAGAAACTGATTTTCTGCAGTATAGCCTGTAGAAAATATGGTTTTAGCAGGATTATTTAAATCAATCATTTCTCATTATGTAAGAGAAAATATTTCTTGAGTATTAAGACAAATTTAAAATTATCAATAGAAACCAATATTTTGTATTCCGATAGAAATAAAAAAAGAGCTAAATGAGTACATTACAAATGTATTAATCATTTCAGTAATATTTCTAATTATTTAGGAAGAAATGTCTTGTGTTTTACGAGGAAAAGGCAGTAAGTAAGTCACAAAATATAATTAAATAATAACTTACAATGATATTTACTTCAAAAATACTTTTATTTCTCAACATACTCTCCACCAATATTTATGCACTTATATCACCGTTTTATCAGTGCCCCAACACCAGCTGCATAACATTCTTCATCATCTGTGAACGTCATCTTGCTTCGATTGGGGCTAAGTCGAAGCTGTATGGTGGATGTTAAAAAAGTTGCAAGATGATGTTCACAGATGATGAAAAGGTTCCACTCGAAGTCCTAATGTGGATGTGACAGTAACCCAAAGTATGTTATGCAGCTGGTGTTGGGGAACTGATAAAACGGTGATATAAGTGCATAAATATGGTGAGAAATAAAAATAGTTTTGAAGTGAATATCATTGTAAGTTATTATTTAATTATCTTTTGTGACTTACTTACTGACTTTCCCTCGTAATTGTTGATTAAATATTTATATAAATTAAGAGAATTTTTGATTCAGGCTCAAACACAATTAATACTTCCTTTAACTAAAAAGTCGGCCTTTCCACAGTCTACACTCTCCAAATAAATTTATAAAATACTTGCAGTACGAGGCGAACAACAGATCTGTTGTCATCGGAAGAAATGTTTCTATTGCATGATGAAATTTCCGTCTTTTGATTGGAGAATTTTAGGAAAATTTCAGTTTTGTTTCACGAGGTTTTCGTATTTTTTTGGGGGGTGGGGTGGGAAATCGCATACGTAAATATTCCGTTTGTAGTACGAAAAAGTAACACATAGCACAGTAGACGAAACACTTCTGTTATTTGACGAAAATGCAGGCTATTATTGAAAGATTTCAGGTAATGTTTACGTTACATTGGTAAATTTTCTGTATTTTTGGAGAAAATGGGCAAGACATAGCGGAAGTTTTTGTGTTTTAACAAAAAAAAAAGAGGAAAGTCAACTCCCCTTCTTTCTATTCAAGATTTTTTTTAGAGTGTAGTTAGAAAAACACCATTACCAAGTTATATGGAATTTTCAAGACTTATTAGACCGTGTCTTTTTATGTTAAAACTGAATTACATCTTTAAAAAATGCGACAAATATTATTTTTAATACCAAACGTTGAAAAGTCTAAAAATTTGAACATTGTTAAAATCAAAGAAAATACTACTTTTGCTTTTTCCGCACATATTTATAAGGAATATTTAAAGAAATAAAACAAATAGGGATTATCCAAATGCTTTTGAAACTTAAAGAATATTTTTACTTTAAAATATATACGTTCAGATTTAGTACATGATTCTTAGCAGTTTTCAAGAATTCGTAGTATTATATAAAAAATATGAATATTACTTATATTTTATATTAAACTAAAATCTAAAAATGTTTTTCTTCGTTGCACGTTCCATGGTTGGAATCACTTACAGAAGTAACGTATACATGCATTTGTCAAAACATATTCTTATCTAAAAATATATCT
Organism: Maratus michaelseni; assembly: GCA_963931845.1. Taxonomy (NCBI): domain Eukaryota; kingdom Metazoa; phylum Arthropoda; class Arachnida; order Araneae; family Salticidae; genus Maratus; species Maratus michaelseni. The sequence continues at coordinate 338,210,407 of OZ007589.1, read as the reverse complement.
GTCAAGATTTTGAAAAGATATTTCAACATCATTTTTATCATACGAAATGTATAAAGAAAATGCAAGGCAATATCGAATAAATAATAATGAATATAAATACTACTCCTACTTCAGATAATATTAAAATATGAAACTGTTATATATTCTGATTGTCTTTTTAAAGTACATTTTTAAGAAAACATATACAAAATAAAGAACTTTTTGTTGTTAATTTTGTAGTATTTAATTTTTTTTGTTATCAAAATAACATCTTATTAATACTTATAAATCTCGTTTCATTTATTCGCAACTGAAAAGATTCAGATGCTCTGTAACAATAACATTGATAAGATTCCAAGAAGTAACTTCACTTATGGCTTAATTTGGCTTTCCTCATTTCTTTTAAAATCATATTCCAAAGTATTATTTTTTCATACGTAAATATAGCCAATGAAGAAAACACCTCAATTATTTTTCGAAAATACTCTATTAATCATTTTTTAACATGCATTAAATATTTATAGCATGAAAGAATGTAACTACGAAACATTTTAGAGATTTTACAAGTAATGTAATTTTATTGGGTTGACCGAAAAATTCGTAACTGTTGGGAAAATCAACTCGTACCGGAAAATTCTATCATATAATTATTAGACACTAATTGAGATATCTAATGTCTAATAATTAATGGGCAGAATTTTCCGGTAAGATTTGATTTTCCCAACCGGCACGAATTTTCCGGACAACCCAAAAATGTAAAAGACTTTAGGGCTGCTTAAAGCAAACGGTTTTTGGCTGAATTTCGAATTGCACTTTATCTTCTTTAAAAATGAGTATATTTACAATATAAGTTAAATTAATGCACATCAATAGCTACCTGAAAGTGAAAGTTAAATTATTAAATTGAATTTTAAAATTGCGATTTCGAATTCATTTTAATGATTATTTTGAGGATGAGTTCAATTAATTTACAATATGATTTTTTTTAATAAAAAATAAAATGTGTGGTAAAAGTGAAGTATATTCTCTCAATATTTCATTCAACATTTATCAAATATTTAAGAATTTTACTTGCTCGATTTTGCATTCGCCCGGATTTGAAAACATTAAGTTAAAATTGACTGCGAATCTAAATTAACTGTAATTTAGCCCTGAAATTGTTTTGAATATTTTATGAGGCAATAAGACCAACGTTTTAAGAGCACAAAACATAGTATCATGTATAGACGTATGTATCACATGCTACATTCAAAAAGTAAAAAATAAATAAAGTTTTCAAAAGTAAGAGACATACGGTTTTGTTTAATCCAAAATCAGTCAAATCCCTATTCAGGGTTAACCTGAAATATATACGTTCATCCTAGGTTCAACGTTTTATAATTTTCTGTGAAATTCTAAAGAAGTACTTTTATACTCTGACCAGCTCACCCCCAGATTTAAAAACATTATAGAATAGTTCTATTAGATGAACATTTATCGACGTCTAATTATATTCCAGAATTTAAAAAAAAGAAAATTTCCGAAATATGTCCTACTGCAATAAATAACAGACCATTGGACGTCGGTCGTATTTAATTTTTCGTAAGTAAGAAATAAAAAATATGGGGTATGACTTATCTAGTTTCCTGTTCATAATGGAATAATATTGTATAATTCTTTCATAAACGCTTACATATATTCAAAATACACGTTCAAAATACACAGGTAACATATGAAATTGTGAAAGGAATAAGAGTATTATCATTCGTTTTTAAAGTCAATTTTAAAACTTTTACTTCCAAATGTTATTTTTTATACACATTTTAAAACACTCTAGTCATTGTAACAACTTTATAAAAAATATAAAATAAAGCATGTTATTAAAGTATAGATGAATTATATGGTTTATACAAGAATATGAAGGTTTGCGAATGATTGAAGATGTTAGAGTTGGGTGTTATTCACGACATCAAATCATGTTCAAAACATGTTCTTTATATCATATTAAATAATCTTAAGCTTATAAAATATCTTCAAAAGATCAGTAGTCAAAATCAGTGTCATCTTAGTCATTTTCAAAGGTTATCGATGTTGTGGATGTAAAATAATTGTAATAAAGTTGTGCTCTCTCATAAAGTATAATTTTGGAGTTTTTAGTCATAAAACCTGCCGTAACTTTGTAACAAGTGATAGTATCGGCTTGCGAATGGTTGCATTCAATTCAGAATTAAAAAAATACATGATAAACAATACCTCACTCGATTTATTTAAAAAAAGTTGAGTCCATCCTTCTGTGTGAGTTAAAATACACATATTTTGCTTCACAGAAACAATAGTAAAATTATTTTTGGGGGGACTCATCGGATCTTCATTTCGAGTGCGAGACTAAATTCTTCCCAAATTTTCGTGAATGGCCGAAAATTGTTGCTGTAAAACCCTATTTTACCTGTACTAAAATCTAGTTTTCGACTTTATATTCATAAAACCTGTCTAATGTCATGTGAATGATTGAAGATGTTAGAGTTGGGTGTTTAGTCACAACATCGAATCATGTTCTTAATAACATATTGACTAATTTTAAACTTATAAAATGTCCTCAAAATATCAATTGTCAAAATCAGTGTCATTCAGGTCTTTTTCAAGGTCATCGATGTTGTGGACGTAAAATAATTGTAATTCGTAAAGTTGTGCTCTCTCATAAAGTATAATTTCGGATTTTTTAGTCATAAAACCTGCCGTAACTTTGTAACAAGTGATAGTATCGACTTGCGAATGGTGTCATTCAATTCAGAATTAAAAGATACAAGATAAGCAATACCTCACTCGATTTATTTTTAAAAAGTTGAGTCCATCCTTCTGTGTGAGTTAAAATACACATATTTTGCTTCACAGATACAATAGTAAAATAACTTTATTTTTGGGGGGACTCATCGGATCTTCATTTCGAGTGCGAGACTAAATTCTTCCCAAATTTTCGTGAATGGCCGAAAATTGTTGCTGTAAAACCCTATTTTACCTGTACTAAAATCTAGTTTTCGACTTTATATTCATAAAACCTGTCTAATGTCATGTGAATGATTGAAGATGTTAGAGTTGTGTGTTCTTCACAACATCGAATCATGTTCTTTATAACATATTGAATAATTTTAAACTTATAAAATGTCCTCAAAATATCAATTGTCAAAATCAGTGTCATTCAGGTCTTTTTCAAGGTCATCGATGTTGTGGACGTAAAATAATTGTAATTCGTAAAGTTGTGCTCTCTCATAAAGTATAATTTCGGAGTTTTTAGTCATAAAACCTGCCGTAACTTTGTAACAAGTGATAGTATCGACTTACGAATGGTGGAATTCAACTCAGAATTAAAAAAATAAATGATAAACAATACCTCACTCGACTTATTTAAAAAAAGTTTAATTCATCCTCCCCCTGAGTTACCTCCTTTTGCTCCACCCAAAACATAGTAAAAGAATTTTATTTTGTGGGGACTCATCGGATCTTCATTTCGAGTGCAAAACGAAATTCTTCCCAAATTTTCGTGAATGGCCGAAAGTTGTTGCTGTAAAACCCTATTTTACCTGTACTAAAGTCTAATTTTGGACTTTTTATTCATAAAACCTGTCGTAACTTTCTAACAAATGATTGTAATGATTTACGGATGGTGTCATTCAATTCACAATTACAAAATACATAATAAACGATACCCCGCTAAACCTAATTTTAAAAAGTTGAATTCCTCCTTCTCCTGAGTTAAACTTACCTTTAGCTCCCTAAAACATGGTAAATCAACTTTAATTTTTCGGTACTCAATAGTTCTGCATTTCAATAGTTCTTCATAGTCAAAATCAGTGTCATCTGAGTCATTTTCAAGGTTATCGATGTTGTGACGTAAAAGAATTGTAATAAAATTGTGCTCTCTCACAAAGTAACGAAATACATGATAAACAATACCTCACTCGATTTATTCAAAAAAAGTTAAGTCCATCCTCCCTCCCCCTGAGTTAGAATACCCTCCTTTCGCTCCACTCAAAACATAGTAAAATAACTTTATTTTTGGTGACTTATCGAATCTTCATTTCGAGCGCAAAATGAAATTTTTCCCAAATTTTTGTGAATGGCCTAAAGAAATGTATGCAACATAAAATATTTTCCAATTTTCAAAATTGAAAAAAGTTATGGTTTAAAAATTTCCTTAATTTGTATTGCAATTTTATTGAAAAAATTGTATTTGTGATTGATTAAATAATTTCCCTTAGGATAATAATTAAGTAATATGATAACAAGATATTATACAATACTCCAATATAAAAACATTGCAAAAGATACCTTGTCCCTTTGGTGAACTTTTTTTTTCTACGAATTACCTTTGTATATTTAAACCGCAAGTTTCTGTCTCTTAATTTCGTGTTTTTCAAATCTGTATTCTTATTAAGTACTTTTGATGTAAAATAACAAATATATTGCGTTTTAATTGAATACTTTAATTCTTGATAGACTCGGTCTGAAAACATGACGCTGAATACGAGAAATAGATGATAATACTATTGATGAATACGATTTACGAGAAACCAAATTGAAATTGAAGGAAAACGTCATAAAAACTATTACTGAGCGTTTCTAAAATTTTAATTAAATAAAACTTCGGAAAATTAAAAGCAAAAATAATTTTGAAATAAAAGTTCTTCATATTCTGTTAACATCTCTTTTACGCAATAAACATAAATGTTATTTTGTTCGATATAAAAAGCTCATTTTTTATTGATAACATTCGCAATACCGAGCACTTCAAATAAAATTGTAATATAAATAATAAAGATAAATATAACCGTATTATGACCGTTGCTATTGGGAATAAATATTTATTCCGTAAATAAAATAGCAGCCATTTTTTGAATTAAGTAAATTTACCTTTGCATAGCTATTTAATTTTTAATTTATTTGAAATGCTCATTTCCTTTAAAAAGTTATTCGAGTATATTGAAGAATTTAAGTATCCTCTGCATGATTTCCCTTATAAAACCATAAAGATTCAGACGTTTGATTTCCTTAAAAATGTACTTGGAACGCATTATCTGAATTTTAATAGATTCTAACTTATCATAATTTAAAACACATTTTACTTTCTCCATAATATTTCCATAGTTCAGTTTTATTTCTCAATTATGAAACGTGCTCTTATGAAACAGTTCTGATATTTTAGTTGGAAATTATTATTTACCCTACAATTTGAAAATTTCGTATTAGAAAATTTGTATGCATAAAAGTCTATCTGTTACAAAAGACATTTTTTAACATTTTGTCATCAAACAATCCCCATATTATCTAAAAACTTCAAAGTTAAAAATCTTTTTTCATGCTTATTTCTTTCAGTTATAAGTTTGATTAAATTTCAAACAACAAAAATGTAAAGGATTCAAATTTTCTGAACATACTATTCAAGACATGGGGGAACGGATTACGCGAACACAACTTTAGTTCCAGAATTAACTATGCGTGGCGTTGTAGAAAGAAAATATTAAAACAAAAAGATATAAGTTGAAGAGTTAAAATGAATGCATCATGGTCATGGCAGATTCTGTGGAGCGAGGCGGCCCATTTCCGAATCAGTAGAACAGTGAACACCCGTAACAGTAACATTTAGGAAACTGGAAACCCTCGTACCTTCCACTCCATTCCACTCCATCCAAAGAAAGTTACAGTCTGGTGTGGATTCTCAGCCACAGTCATTCTACAATCTTTCTTTTTCGAACAGGCTATTCTCAATGGCCCTGTGACATGCATTGTGACGGCCAACACATACAAAAGGATTTTCGAAATTTTTGTTGCACCCCATTTGCAATGGTGGCAATGTCTCGAATCAGTTTCCTTTATACAAGATGGAGAGCCTCCCCACATTAAACTCTGTACAGCAGTTTCTTCAGCAGAGTTTCGCTAATGGTGGAATAATCAGTCTTGGGTTTCTGAAAACTTGGCCATCTCGTTCTCCGGATCTTAATACGTGTAACTTTTGGCTGTAGGGACACTTAAAAAATCCTGTTTATCGAGGGCGTCAGGTAACCTTGAAATACTTGAAAGAAGGTATCACTTTGAATGTGAGAAGCATCTCAGTTGACCAGTTACAATCCACAGTTGAGCAAGCTGAGCATGGACTGCGGAATTTACATCTTCATGGAGGGAACCATATTGATCAGCATTCCTTGCGTCGATAAGGTACTTGTAACATGAATGTATGTTACGTTCATTTAAAATGTGTTTTTGTGTCTTTTCAACATATACGCAGTTGTATAGCGTCATCTGAATCCTAGAGCTAATTTTTTCGCATAATCATTTCCCCCAAGTATTGAATAGTACGTGTTCAAAATTTGAAGCTTATACACTGTATACATTGTTCAGTAACAAGACAGGTCGGAATAGGGGTGTTTTAATTCCAGCCACCCTGTATATTCCATTTAGATGATTTCTTTAAAATATTTAAAAACTATAGTGAATTAAAATATTAAAATATTAAAAAGACAACTGAATTCAATTAACAACCAAAGTCATATACTACTGTGGGCAAAAAATAGTAAGACTTTTTAATTTAAATTTCGCATGAAAACCCATTCGTCGAAATATTTTTTTCTAGGTTGGTATGACTGTCAGTGACATCTGTGCGAAATGTCACATCAAAATAATCATTAGTGTTTAGTATACGCTTGTCTTTCTGAAGTACAAAAAGTGCATTCGGCGATTTTTACGAGTGAAATTATTCAACAAAGAAGTTCTATTAAATTTTGTGTGCGGAATCAAATTTCTGGTGCCGAAACGTTCAGAATGTTGCAAAAGGCCTTCGGTGATAATTGTTTGTCGCGAGCAAGTGTTTTAAATTGGTACAAATTATTCAAAGAGGGTCGAGAACGCGTTGACGACGAACCACGTCCAGGACGGCCATCAACATCATCTGATGATCAACACGTCAATAAAATCAAGGAATTGGTGCTTGAGAATCAACGATTAACAGTCAGAGACCTTACTGGCATCGTTGGAATATCGGAAGGATCAGTGAAAACCATTTTGAAAGATGCACCGATAATGCACCGTCACATACTGCATTAATTCTTCGTGAGTTTTTCGCCAAATTTTCAACCAAAATCGTTCCATAACCAACGTATTCGCCTGATTTAGCTCCGTGTGACTTCTGGCTATTCAGCAAACTCAAACGACCGCTCCGGGGAAACCGTTTTGAGTCAATTGAAGACATTAAAAGTGAATCGCTACGCGCATTGAAGGCTATTCCGGAAATTGACTTTAACATCTGTTTCGAGGATTGGAAGAAACGTTGGCACAAGTGTATTGGGGCCAGGGTGGATTACTTTGAGGGGGACGAAATAGATTTGGAAGAATAAATTAAGAATTTTAAAATTATGAACAAAGTCTTACTATTTTTTGCCCACAGTAGTATTTTCTTTGATTTTTAAAAGAAAGTAATTTTTTAAATGCTATAGATAATAATTAGAGCTTTTAAGAATTTTCTAGACAATCGATAGTGCAAATTTTCCCTAAACCCACGAATACATTTTATGGCTATATATAATATCAAATACCATTATAAACTAATACCTTCCATTCAAACAGTGTTATTTAAAGCAGTTTTAAAGACGGAAGGTCCAAAAATCTCTGACACATTTTAAAATTCAATTAAAAATCAAGTAAATGTTGAAAGAGTGTGTGGTATAATCGAAAATACTTTGTTTGTTTAAGCAAATAGAAAAATTAGTTTCAATAATGATACATAGATAACGGTACACCAGGAAAGCTACTCAAGTATGCATATAAAAATATAAGCAAGTACTGTAATTTCCGGCCTATAATCCGTGGATCAAATAATGAAGTTTCGACCCAGAAAATTTATTTAACAAAATGTAACTTATTGGATCGCTGTTAATATTTGACTTCAATTATTGATTGAAATTTCTGGGTCAAAACATGATTGTTTGATCCACGGATTATAGGCCAAAAATTACGGTATTTGATCAGAGATGACGCCTCTGGATCAGCTTCTAAACAGATATCTAAACTAAGAACATACAACTTAAAATAGATGTTTCAGAAATAAATCGAAGTAAACGCAAGAATTTGTTTATACTAAAGCTATTTAAAATATTTTTAAAATGTATTTAAAAGATTAATTACTTAATTTATGAAAAACATGGCAATTATACCAATAAAAAATTAACATACAGATTAAAAAAAAAAAAAAAAAAAAAAAAAAAAAAAAAAAAAAAAAAAAACCTCTAGAAAAATGTGAACACTTGGTAAACACGTTTTAATCAAAATTAAATCTTATTCATCATTGCTGTGATTTGCTTTTTCATGATTCACTCAAATTTTGCTTTAGTTTCTGATTTCTGAGTTTGAACTTTTTGCATTAGAAGCCCATTCTTCTGAGTCACAACGTTAAAAATTACTAAAAAATAAAAACAAAAGTCATACGTAACCCAAAAACCTATTTTAAATATATGAATATCTATCGCCTTCTGGGGTCAATTGTTTAACTTCAGTTTTTTAATGCATTTTTGGGTAGTTTTAGAGGAGTATCGCCAATATGGGCAATTATAATTACTTTTTTTTTTATTTTCTTGAACAAAACTTTTGATTATGAGACGCATTTTCGTCCAAACCGCACTTTTGTGCTTGATTTGTTATTGAATTTAAAAACGTGTTCAGGACTTTGGGCCCGTCTTGTATATCTGAATTATTTTGTGTGGCTTTGTAAAATTAAATTAAATGTTTCGAGTCCTGTTTTCTATACCAATAATATTAAGGAAATTTCAATAACGTATATCGATTTCGTTAAGCGCATTTCAAACACTTACTATCTATATACAGCAATGTAATGGAATTCTTTTTTTGTCCTTGTAAATAACAATAAACGCAAGGCACACAATGGTTTTATAGGAAACTTATTATGGTACATTCCAATAATGGAAATCGATTTAGCATCGTTTCAAATAGGGCAACATCATTGAAATTTACTCTGAAATTTACTGAAATTTACTTTTATCAATGATACGCCATAATGTATCCGAATTATTTTAAGCGTCTCCATTAACAGTTTAGATGCCAAAGTTCCCATTTGGAAAGATCAAAATCAAAAATTCTCCCAAAATGTAATTATAAAAATATGTTTACATATTTTTAATCTGGTAAACTTAAAATTAGGATTGGTATTCTACAAAGTTTTAAATTGGGATAATTTAGTTTTATTGTGTTTAATTTTTTTTTCAAATATCGATTTTTTTGCATATTTCATATTGAGTATGTGCAAATTTAAAAAGGTAACATAAAATATAAAATAACTTTATTTAAGGATATTCGGGTGAGTCATGAAATAAAAGTCTTAAAACAATATAATAAATACAATCAACTGATAAAAAATGATAAATTTTTGTAATTATAAAAATACATATTTTAATACCCCCATTTGGAAAATTGGCTTTTAAACATAAACTTTTTTTTATGTTTCAACACTCAATGCAAGTCATCGATTTTAAAAGACGTTTAGAGATATTTTTTGTTCATTCAAAATCCCTGCTAGTTCATGCTAGGAATATCTATTTCTGTTGTATACAGTCAAAAAATATAAACAAGTGAGTCACAGTAATAGTTTTTCCAATGTAGAGTAGAGGCAGGAAATTATCAGCACTATCTTCTTATTAAATGCATTGAAAGGTTAAAACAGAGTTATCTCTTCTCCATGTGCTTCTAAAAAAAGGGAATTCATATGCAGATCGGAGTAGCTTTTTCCGCGATTCGGTTTTGTGTTATTTCAATTAAATAAGTATCACGGTAAGTGTTTTTGAAGATCTCGAATATTTCGATACGCTAAAATTGGATAAAAGTGATGATGCACAACTTATCATATATCAGAACACTAGCAAATCTTGTGTATCTGTCTGTCTTTGTGTGTGTGTGTGGTTATGCAAATTTTATCTTAATAACGGCTCAAACGATTTTGACGAAATTTTGTATCCTACCGTTTTGGGGTACCAGAAGACCATTGGGCTAGTTCACATGTTCGAAAAAAATTCGATTAGTGGGTCATTTTGGGATCGCTACGGGTCAATGGATTTCAATGGGAATAAAGGTTGGAACAATTATTAAGTTGTTGAACAGTTGGCATTAAACAAAATCGCAAAGTTGGCAACATTTCGCCAAATTTGGCGATATTTGGTGAAAAGTTGGCGGGAAAATAGACTTTTAAGATCATCAATGCCAAAACACATGCTTGGCGCCAAATAAAATAATTTCGCCAAATTTGTCGATATTTGGCGAAAACATTGGCTTTTAGAATATGAAGGAATTTTCTAGAAATTCTCAATAGGATCGGAGATATTCGATTAGTGGGTCATTTTGGGGTCACTACGGGTCAATGCATTTCAATGGGAATGAAGGTTGAAACAATTATTAATTTGTTGAAAAGTTAACAATAAACAAAGTTGCAAAATCGGCAAAAATTCGCCAAATTTGGCGATATTTAGTGAAATGTTGGCGACATTGGCGACATTTCACGGGAAAATCGAATCTTCAGATTACCAGGGATAAAACACATGCTTGGCGTCAAATGAAATAATGTCGCCAAGTTTGGAGATATTTTGTCGTCATTTTGTTGCGAAAAAGGCTTTCAGAATCCGTAGAATTTTTTTAGAAATTCTCAATAGGAGCCAAGATACATGATTCAACCAATCAGATTCCATAGAACCTTCTCGAAAACCGATATCACCCAATCAAGGTATAAAGAACTTTCTCAGCGATGCTTGGCTCCAAATAAAAAATTTCGCCAAACTTGGCAATATTTGGTGAAAAAATTGGCTTTCAAAATCTGAAGGAAATTTCTAGAACGCGACAAACTAAAAATGTAGTTTGGAAGGATGTTCTTTCAATGTAAATATGTACGTAAAGAAAAAATTAAAAATTACATAGTTTTAATATTGCTTGTTTCTGTAAATAACACTGTTCTAAAATAAATTTCTTTCTAACAATAATGCAGTGAGAATTTATTTTTATATCGAGTTGAACGCAAAGCTAATTTTAACCGAGCGTAGCTCTGTCTTCCCCGCTGGTGTATGCACTATTCAACCAAAAGGAAGTTGTGGTGTAACTGAAAATGAAGACATCATTCATAAAGATTAAGTAGATATAATCCTGACATTAGGGCTACTCCAGGTCAGGATTAGTAACAGGAGGATTAGATATTCTCTGTAAACAAGAAGTTTAAGGTGCGCCATCAAAATCATGTTTAAGAATAGAAAAATGCGGAAAAAAAGAGGTATGATTTCTTTTCACGAAAAAATATTAACTGAAAAACCCCAATGTATACCAATGACAGAAAGTTTCGCGGTGTGCGTCCCTTTTCTATATTCCAATTAGGACCCTGGCCCCCTGAGGCTTGGTCCGGGCCCTTGAACTTTTTATGTGGCTAGCGAAATCTACCACACATAAAAGTCACATAGAAGAAGATTTTTTATTTTTTAAGACCCGGGCTCTTTTAAGTTTTTGTGCCCGAAATTGGTAATAACTTTCCTCATTTTTATACGCTCTTCTTCGCCATTGGGACTCTTTTACTATTTAGCTATGCCCCCATTTCTACGTTCCAGTTAAGACCCTGAGTCCCGCTACGGTGCCTCTTGAAGTTTTTGTTCCCTAAATTGTTAATAACTTGCCACCTTTTAATAAGATTTTCTTGGTTTTGGGGGCCTTTTCTCTATTTAGTTATTCCCCCATTTCTACATTCCAATTAGGACCCTGGACCCCTGAGGCTCGGTCCGGGCCCTTGAACTTTTTATGCGCCATGAATCTTTCAGCCTCTTCCCCACTGAGACATAAATATTTTTCCACTTTGTTGTAAAACGTTAAAACATCAATAAACAAAAAATTAATTAAAATAATTTTATTTTAGTGCTTGGAAACCAACTAATCAATTAAATTACCAAAACAGAAATTAATTAATGTCTTCTGAATCAATGATTTTGAATAGAGTAATTACGATTTTTTATATTTAAATTTAGTTCGAAATGAAGAGTACTAGAAAATGTAAACCGAAACAAAAATAATTGCATATAAGATTAATGCTACTCCAATCAAGGGCATCAAATATTAAAAAAGAAATGTTATGTTCAATTTGTAAATAAAAAAATAAATGTATAAAACTTATTAATTACACAAACATGTGCTTATAAAAACCAAAAATATGCTGTGGAATAATTTTAAAATTTAATTTTTATGTATATCAATTGCTTGTTATTTGCAGAAAATCAATTCCTTATAAGTTAAATACAGCAAATGATTAGCAAATAAAGCAGATATTGCTAAAAAATTTTATGGAATAATTATTTTTGTTAGCTTTATATCTGAAAGTAGAAGGTTTGACTTTAACCCTCTATTTCAAACCTTTTTCTTTTTGATTAGAAATATATGATTAAACAATATAAAATTTCTTATTAGTTTCGTGATTTTTTTTCGCAGTTAGTGACAGTAATAGAATTTGAAATTCACAGAAACTATTGTAATATAAACAAGAACGAAAAATCATGCATCGGATATAGATTACGAAATCTTTTTTCAATACTATCAGAGTATAATTAAGTAATTTCCTTTTTTTATACATTGAAATGATATACGTAAATAAACATAAAAAAATCACACAACGCAGTAAAAATTATTTTGATCAATTGTTGTCCGCATCTGATAATGTATGCAAATGTTTTCGTGCAGCCCTGTATATGATCTATAGAATTTATACGCATCACTTAATACACTGAACAATAGTTAAGTTTAAAAATGCATACAATAGTTTAAAACACTTTAGCAATTATCTGTCATAGTCAGCCCTTTAACCGAATTTTTATTTTAGGTCTGTGATATAAAATCAAATATAGTTTTAAATTATATATTTTTTACATTAATAAATTTTTCTTTCTATAATTCATTGATTAATGTTTTGATAAATTTTAATTAAACTCTTTGCGTTCCTATTCCAAACAAAAAAAAAAGGCAGCTTTTCTGTTGTTAAACACTCCTACGTAAATTCTCATCTTTAGTCCTCACGCGCGATCAAACGTTTAAATCAGATTTTTTAAAAATTAAAAGCAATATTCCGGCTAGAAAATTAACTCTGCTCCTTTTCATGTTCATTATATTTTCTTCATTATGCAGTTGTTTCTTTCTGAATCATAAAGTATATGCAACAGTCACTACTCCGTATTATGTCTATCCATGAACTTCTCATGGGGTAGTGAAAATTATTCTTTAACGTATTTATTGGCGATGTTTTAATCTTGCTAAATTACTAATATGACTATAAATTCAAACAGTCACCCATATGTTATTATTAACGGATATTTTATGATTCGTGTACTCTCGCCAAATTTATGATGCCTGAAAATGTAAACGAAGAAATTACGGCGTATCAGTATCTTCATTCCTTCTCTGACCGTTTGCCTGCAAACATGTAGATTGTCAGCCTTTTTGTACGAAGATTAAGGCACCACCCACTTGCCTATTTTATTCTGCTTTTCCTGTCCGTTTGATTAAAGTTTTCAAACTCTTCAAGAACGTATTTGACTCAATTTTTATCTTCCAGAAAGGGATTTATCTACTTTTTTAAAGAACCTGCATCAATGTATATTTCCCACTATTTGTTTTAAATTGCTTTTCATGGTTAAATAAAGTCTACATTACAGGGCCTCAGTGTAAATGAGTGATAAATTCTATCCACGCCCCATAATCTATAGAAAATATCTTCTAGTGTACTTCAGTAATGTATATGAGTATCAATATATTTCAAGCATTGTAAAATCACTAAAATGCATCGCGACCTACTTTTTCCAGTTATAATGCAAACGGACTTATTAAGTATTTCACTTTAAATGGAGTGTAAATGCTGCATACTTTATTTTCATTAGAAAATTGCTATAGTACACCTCTATAATATATATTAGCTACATGTCAATTTTAGTATATTTACGAGAGTTAGAGTGCATAAAAACGGACAGACAGACGTCAGAGTGACAAAGAAACTGAAGTTAAAAACACTTTCAACTATGTTGAAAAATATGATTTTTTTTTTTTTTCATAGTTTAAGAAAATATTAGATTTTTATTTTTGTTCAACTTTTTTCTCTTTTCAACTATGTTGGATAATGTAAAAAAGAATAACACATGAGAATGGTAAATGAAAGGTCAGATTTAAATATAGTTTATAGTTTACATGAAGAATTTGTAATTAGGTGAAAAACAAATACTTCTTGCAAAAATATGACGAATAAATATTTCTTAAAAGTTAGTGGGAAACAACATTTTATATCGGATGCCACTGATGTCATTTTAATGAATTGAAAGTAAAACATCTTCTCTTGCTTTATAACTAAATTTTATCCTAAGTACTTGAATTTACGTCTACGTTTTTAACTGTGTAATATGGCCAAATACCCTAGTTACATATGTTAGTTGCTGCTATTCTTATTTTTACAGGTAGAATATTACTCTTCCAATCGATAGTCTGTTGTTTAAGAGCAGTAAATGAAAAGTAGTATGCAAGTACAGTCGTGTGAAAAAAAAGTGAATACCTCCTACTAGAAAATTATTGTAGAGGAAAGTTACTTTTACCAAACGATTGGAAATAAGGTCTACTTTTAAATGATGTATAAAAAAAATTTCTTAGGATGTATCTAGATATTAAAACAAACACAAAAATTTGCCAATTTTTATGAATGCCCTGCGATTAGTTTCAGAGAAATGAGTTATTTTAAAATGAGCATATTTTAAAGGCTCTAACCAAATGAATGTTCGGTACTCGATTGACTATGTCGCTTCTATGTCTTGCCAATATGGTCATTTTACTCACTTAATATGTTTCGGCTATTGTTATATACGGTAAAATTATTTTCAATATTCATTTGATAATGTTTACAAGAGTTGAATTATCCGACTAAATAAATATATATAGTTACCTGTCACTAAAAAAGTTTTCGAATATGGGAATGTGATTGGAAATTTATAGATGTTTTTATAATGTTTTTTCATTAGATTTTGAATTTATTTTACTCACTCTTTTCTAAATTTAAATGTGAAGAATATCGGTGAATACAAAATTTAGAATAAAAAATAGTATGAAGCAGTATAAGGAAACGATGTAGAAAAAAAACAGAGAAATTGCTTTTCAGTCTGAATATAAATCTTAACTCGATTAATAATGACATAGTTTTAAAACTTTTTCAGCAAATACACAACACAGTTTAAGAAACATTTGCATTTATAAGAAGCTTTACTTCAAACATATATACTGCAGAAAAAATAAAATACGTTTATTAGACAGGAGAGGAAGCAACAAATTCAAGTAAAGATAACCAAAATAATGGGTAAGATTTTTTTCTAAATTAGGACCGTTCATGTATTTCTGTTAAATGCTAAAAGGTGTAAATTAACAACATAATAAATACACAGTAAAATAACTTTTATTAGGTTGTTTGATATGTTTCGTCTCACTCTGAGCCATTTTCAAAAACAAATGAGAATATTCTATAATTGCACGGTCTTTGAAGTTATTATTAAAATGATATCATTTTATTTTCATGTAATTTTTAAAAATTACGCACTTTATCTTTTATTTTTACTTAGTTGTTTATTTACATATTTGTAACTATGGAGTAACTCGAGCAACAATTTCGGTAAGTTAAAAGATGCTGCATTGTTACATATTGTATTTTTGCGTGTTAGTATGTCTATGGTTTCTCTTATTATGGATGGATAATATATACTGGAGGGAAAAATTATTTTACTTTCATTGAAATTTATTTGGATGGTTTCTATTGCTATAATTTTGCCAGGGCTGTGTTATTTTCTATTATACTTAATATCAGATATATTAAGTATAATATAAGTATAATATAAATAAACAATCATTAAAATAAATTTTTAAGTATGAAATTATGTAGAAGTGTGCTAACTTGGCATCCGCATAAGTAAAAAAAAAAAAAAAAAAAAAAAATTAATCTTCTCTGTGTGTAGTGTTATCCAGGCTTCACTACATTAACTTTTTATTTATACAAAAAATACCTTTTTTTCAAAACATGAAAAAACAAATTAAAACTCTAATAGACGTTTGAAATTTTTGCTGTAAATCTATTTATCCCAATATTTTTTTGAATGCATCAATAACACAAAAAATGATTTCTCATTGTAAATTTAACTTTACTATTGACAATGAATAAATAACTGCTAATTAGAATTAGTTACATAATTGTAATAAAACTATTTAACAATGTAACAACATCCTCCTATTAAAAAATATGATTAACTACATTTAGAAATATTACTAATGCTAGGATTTTTTTTTGTATAAATAAGAATTAACTGAAATATAAAAAATAATTAAAACACAATCGGCTCAATAAACAGCTAATATATAATCCACGTTTTATAAATTCTGTAAATGTAGCGCAACAGTAAATGGATACGGTTATTTAATGCCATTAAATGAATATACTTTGGGGAACTTATATCCCACTATCCACAAATGTCTTGCACTAAAAATAATACTTTTTGAAAACTTTGCATACTTATATATATTTTACATTTTATATATATAGTTGCATTAATTATTTTGTCCAGAAAGAAAAAAATAAAATTAATTAATGATTTGTAATGCACAAAAATAATAGAACATCAATCTAATTTTTTTAATTAACTATTTTTAAAACTATTATATTTTTTGTAGTATAAATGAAAATATATTTCGTGAATATGCGTTTAAATTAATTAAGCTAAAATTTTAAGTATAACATCTGATTTCTGTAATAATGTGCAAAACATGTACATATCTGATACCATTCTGATATTATATCATTTTAAATAAAACACGCAATTAATTACTGAATATGGTTATTGACAGCGACATACTTTTTATATATCTTAATTATTTTTATTAATTGTAACATTATTTCATTCAAATATTAAAGTTTATTTGTGTAAGTAAAAAAAATTGAATTATTTATATAGTAAAAGAAATCAAGAAAAAGCACTTTTCCGAATATTTATTTTTGTCAAATTTTGCATATTATTATCTACAGAGCTCTTTCTCTTACTGCAATATTCATAATATAAAATAAAAATATTTTCAAATGTTTTTCAGTTTTAAAAATACCATTTAGAAAATATTTTGACTAAAGCTCAAACGTAATGGAAAAATCTGAAAGTATATTCTGTCGTACTTTAAACTCTTCTACATATCCGACTGTACTCTCTACTTTTACTGTACTTTCGTATTATACTAAACATTCCCATAATAAACAACACTAAAAAATACAAATAAAAACATAACATGGACTTAATGATATTAAAAACAATTATTGAAATATTATTTTTGTTATTCTAATTTTGAAAAAGTGAAAAATATATAAATTTGTAAAAATAGCAAATGGTACTATGAAATTTTTTGCATTCGTCTAATACAATTTTCGTGATTGAGTATTCGTATAGAAAAAAAGTATTTTTTTTAGCTTAAAACTTTTTTATTCTAACCTTCATCATCATTCCAAAAAGTAACAAGAGAAAATTTTACAGATATAGAAAAAGAAAGTTTTACAAATTTGAAAACAGCAAATGTAACATATTATCTTAACACATTTATGATCAGACAGTTGATTTCACAATAAATGACTTCATTATAATATATGTGCCGGATAACGTGAAAAAGTGAAAAATATATAAATTTGTAAAAATAGCAAATGGTACTATGAAAATTTTTGCATTATTCTAATAAAATTTTGCTTAATTGAGTATTCGTATAGAAAAAAGTATATTTTCTTTAGCTTAAAACTTTTTTTCTTCTAACCTTCATCATCATTCCAAAAGGTAACAAGAGAAAAATTTACAGATATAGAAAGAGAAAAGTTTTACTAATTTGAAAACGGTAAATGTAACATATTATCTTAACACATTTATGTTCTGACTGTTGATTTCACAATAAATTATTTCATAATAACATATGTGCTGGATAACGTGCTACTAACCATCATTTCTTTCAAAAATAAGGAACATTTCAGCGTATTTTTCGTAAGATAAACGAAAGAACAATTTTTGTAAATTGGAATATGAACAATGCAAACATACAATTTATAATCTACAGAAAATAGACTATGTGACGAAGAATATAAAAATATGCATTAACTTTAAAAATGAACTATTCATTATGCAATTAATAGGTAAAGGTGAAAGTACCTAGAAATCCCGCTAAATGGTAAAATCATATCCTTCTATGAAACACCTGCCAGACCAGTCGTCGCCTTTTCAGACATTTGGGGAGAATGAAAAGTAAAGGATATTTTATGACCCCTAAAACTTAAGGATACCTTAAAGCAAGTACAGTGTCCATGATATTTATGATTTGTTGAACTATGACCTCATCCTCGGATCACATGGTAGCAGGTGGTCAACTAATATTAACTATGTTTGGAGAATATCTCCATTTAAAATATGACATGACAATGATGTCAAGTTTAAGTCAACAATTGTTTCAGTAAAAATATTACAAGTACGAAGAAATCTTATTAGTGATGAGATAATAATCCGATGTCGTACAAGCAATTAGAGAGAGTTGAAAGCTGTACCGCATGGAGGCTTCTGATGTCGGCCTCTGCAGTATTCAGCAACTTATGCATTTCAAGATATTTGTTTCCATTATTTCAATTGTGTATTTTTTTTTTTTTTTAGTATGCATATATTTGAGATAGGGTTCGCCCTGCAACTATCCATTTTTAAATTATAAAAATTATGGAATTTTATGTAATAATGATCAAGAAATCATATTTAATTAAGGTTATTTCTAGATAGAAATATATATCGCTATGAATAAATTGTGGTATGTCAACATGACTTAATTTAATATTATAGAATTTGATGTAAAAAATGAAGAACGTGTATTCAGCTGTCCGCTGACTTTAATTGTAAAAGGAAGTGATTATTCTTTCCGTACTCTCTTTATATTACTTTTAATTGTTTGTAAATAATAATGTGTATATGTAAATAAACTTTTTAAATTTTAACTAATTTTATACTGGTCTTATTTCATCATCATGTATGTGCATTATTTTTAATAAGTTAATTAATTAGGTATTTTCTTTCGCAGATAATTGTAGTCTACTTTAGTTCCCGTCTTTGAATTATAGGATTTTCTAGGTATTATTTAATGTTTAATTTATTTAATACTAATTATGGAGGAAGATTGAAACGCTATAGAATAAATCGACGTCACACAACACATATTTTTAAACATATTTTTAAATAAATTAATGTTAATTATTTTTTTAACTTTTAACGTGAGCGTTATTAAAGTTAATGTTAAAGCTTGCGTCATTATATCGCCAGAATAACATTTACGATCATTTTATTTCATTTTTGGAAGTATGCTAAAATTATCAACATGGCTGTATGGCGGATTTGGTGCATGTTGGACAAAATTAATTATAATTACAAACCATTAATTTAAAGTGTTGTTTTCTGCCCAGAAATATGTAATAAATAATAAATATTTAAAATGCTTTCAAATTTACCAAATAAATTTACAAAATACTGCAACGAAACATAAGTCTGCTAACATAATTTTACATATATTAAAATGAACAAACTACTAAATGAAAACGAATTTGTGATGATTTTCTGTAATTATATATTATGAAGATGTTTAATCCCTCAAATTTGGCAAAAATCTAAATGTTGGATAATTCGTAGATGATAATTTGTTATTAAATAATCGTTACGAAATAAAAATGTTATTTTTCTTTTCTAGATTTTCATAAAAAGAATATCTAATACTGTTTTAAATTGTATAATAAATGAGAGTGAGAATCACACACATAAAATAGACCTTTTTTAATGAATATATTTTTTAAATGTTATTTACCAATTTTATACCACTATTATTTTTCTAAACAGCTTGTTTAATATTTACACACTTTCATTAACATATTGAGAGGATATTTATTCTTGTGTAATAGGATACAGTAGGAGATATATACTAGAAGAACTGGGATGAGAGCAAGTAATATTACACAAAAATTCTTTGACTTCTTTATGAGATTGAAATGTTGCTCTTTCGGACGCTTGTTTAAGTAGATAGAAATAAATGTGAGTCGGAAGATGATAATTTCAGACTATAAGGAAGATGATAATTTCAGACTATAAGGAAGATGATCGAGACTGTTTATTTTTCGTGACACGTATAGTGTGAGGTACTGCATTTACCAAAGAAAATTAACATTTAGACCGGAATGTATATACAATATTCATGAAGAAACGACGGAATAAATCGCAATTTTGTTTTAGCGGTATCTTTTGTCAGTTTTTGCTTTAGTGAAGGACTTTGACTTTTTATGCGGTATTCCATACTGGATCCCCTTGTTTTACCTTATTCACAATCATTTCTAAGCCATTTGTACAATTTGCGTACTTGAGACCTCCGTAGGATGGCATCTCCAATTTATATATTCAATCTGTGCCAAATTTCAGTAGGATTGACAGTTTTTTTGTTGAAAGTTTTATATATATATAACCGCACAATGTACTTTGTGTGTATTAATAATCTTAACGACTAAATATATGAATGTATGAAGACTAAATCGATGACAAAGAAATTTACAGACATTAAACAATAATGTACTTATCATAATTGCTATGACAACAAGTAAAAAGAAATATATTGATATTAAAAAGAAAGTTTTCTTTAAATTTCAGTCACCTACGGATATTTCTGTTGAAAGTATTTCGAATTAGTTGTTTTGTTTTCTACAACAGGTATGTACTACATAAATATCATTACTCTAGTAAGAGATACCTTATCAAATTAAATAAATTTTATAGATGATGTAGGTGTATGATTTGGTCGAAAATATTTCACTGATAGACAAACCTAAAACAATATTATTCATGCCAAAACGAAACCCGTTACATATGTAACAAAATATTCTTTGTCGACCCAAAGAAAGGAAAACACAAAGTGAATTAAAAATTATATCTCTTTTAAACGAAATTATAGCAATACAGTCCAAAATTATAACTATTGTTATTTTTATAGCTTATGAAGAAAATGAATTCATTTACTTATTTATATTCATTACTGTGTATCAGCGTAAGTTGCTGAAATGTTTTTTTTAATCAAATAATGCATGTTGATCGTGAAATACATTTAGTACATTAAGAGATGTTTGTTGAATATAAATAAGTTATACAGAGCTACGCAGAGAACGGGATACATGGCAGCCTCTGTATTTTCTTTTCAGGTGCAGAAAACGGGATAAATGACAGCCTCTGTATTTTCTTTTCAGGTAAGTGTGATTTCAATAGTTTTCAGCGTGTTTTTGCCTGAGTTAAACTTTAGCTTATTATGGTTTGTGTATAAAAGTCTTAAGGTAATATACATGACTGTACAAAAGAATTTAAATATGTTTCCGTCTGTTCATAGAAACTGCTGAAGGTGAAATTTCTACTGTGTCATGTGTTTTCGTACTACACTAAATTGCAGCATACTATATAGAGTATATACAAATCTATAGATTATATACAAGGCTGCAAAAAAGAATGGGAGTACATTTCTGGCTATGGCCTGCAATCGCTGAAATCTGGTTTTCAAGTTGGTTTTGCGTATTCTAAAATGTTTACTGGGGTATTTTATTTACTTTATTAAACAAAGTAAACTGAAATTAAGTAAGCTGCTAATTAAGTAAGCTGCACGGCAGGTGCCCTGAGGGAGCAACCTGCGCGTAGACGACCACCGAACCCCAGTCCTGGGGGACTTTTATCGCGCCAGAAGGTTGGTCTCCCTGCGGCGCTTCGGCCGGTCAAAGGATCGCCACCTGCGGACCATCTAGCCTTAAACCCACGTGTCGATGACGTAAGCCGTTGCGATACGCGGTGCAACCCAGTACGGGAGTCACCACGAGACACTTGGAGGCGGGCCGGCGCGGCGTCCCCAACATCTGGAAACCTGGAGGTGGAAACCCAGAAGGGAACCAGGCCCTAGGACTTAAGCCGGGATGTTCCAACCCGCACTTGCTTTACCACAACTCGAGGGGTATAAAAACCTACAGAGGTAGTCACGGTTCCCTCTCGTAGTGGACCGGTTTGTTAAGGCATTATCTTAATGTATGAATATGTTTCATAATCTATGCTTGATGCAGGATTTTTCTTGTTTAAAACATACAAGATATTACAACTATAGAAGAACAGATTTATCATGTACTGAAATTCTGCTTCTGTGCACTTTTGCATCCCTGCCCCTCTTTCTAAAACACTCGCGTATACAGCTTCGACTTAAAAATACGTAAGATATGATATTTTAATCACTATCGAAATAAAAAAATGCAATTTTAATTAACAAAAAAAACTGAATTTTACGACTACAAGCAAAAATATGTGTCACAAAAGCATATAAAAATTTCAAATGCTAAAATAGAGTATATTTTCAAATAAAAGATTGACATTTCTTTTGTCCAATATGCAGAACAAAAAGGTTGCAAGAAAACTATCCAGCTCACTAGAGAACTCATAAATGGGTGAGTGAAAAAATATAATGTCTGGAGTAAAAGAAAATTAGAAATTCAAATTACTTGGATTCCTCATTTGCACATGACTGCTAATCCTTTCACTCGGAACAAAGGTAGGGAGATTTTTTCATGTATTGATTTTTCATTACGAAAGCATTTGAAAATACTTTATTGATTAAGGAAAGTGGTTTTATGTGATTGGCATTCGGAACAATGATTTAAGGTCGTATTCGACAAATTCAAAAATTTTTATTTTTCAGTGAATTCAAAAGATTTAATCAATTTTTATATCTTAATGAAATGCGATATGTATAAATAATTTGCTAATTCACAGTATCTGTTTTATTTCATTATTCCTTTAAAAAACGTATTGTAGGAGAAACATGATTTTTCTAATTTAAAATTTTTAAAGCAACTTTGTTTAATCATATAATTGATTCGCCTATGTTTATAATAAGTAATGCATCAGTAAATAATAAAAAGGTTTATTTTTTTTGTTTTATTTAGCTACGTTACTTCATTGTGCTACCCCACATAACTTTTATGACTGCAATTTCCCATTTCGGTGCAGAAGAATTTAATTAAAAAATTAAAAGTGTATATTATCATTCATAACATCTTTACTAAAAAGAAAAGACTTCCGCAAAACTGCAAGAGAAAGAAACTTTCACCAGAAGAAAGCATTACAAGAAATTTTTCTCGATAAAAATTCGAAAAATCTCAAAAGTGAAAGATAATCAACCCTGTATCTAAAAAAGCAAGTTGGAAAGATGAATTTGAATAGTGTTTTCTGTAATATCGGTATTATAAAGCATATACACATATCCGTGAGTGATGTCATATCGACGGTGATAACGACTTGGCTAAACTATTTTTCAAATGTATTACCATCTAACTATCACACAATTGAAATTTTTACACCATCGAATAAGAGAAAACGTACTTTCAAATGCAATTTCTTCGAAAACTGTATCTCAATTTATTGATTTTTTATGGTTTTAAAATTATTTTTAAGCATGAATATTTAAAAAAGAAATCTATCTATATTACGGGCAGCTCGAATACGGACGATTAAGTCGTTTGTACATAAAAAAAAGATATAAATAGTTTAGCATTTCTTTCCGTCTAATTTCTGTAATGAAATTAAAACTTCATGCATAAATAAATAAAGAGATAATTAAAATAAAATAAAATAAAACACAAATTTAACATACATTTCGATTTATGCGCTTAAACTATGAAGTAATCAGCGAGAAAATGACTGCTGTAAATAGTGAAATCTTTAGCCATTTCTTCGGCGATAACTAGCCCACCCGGCATGAAACTAGTACAGAAGTATCGATTTTAATAAATTTCAAAATTTAAATAGTTGGTGTTTTCATATAAAAATGCTTTTTGGTTTTGTTAGTGGGCAAATAAAATATATACTAAATAAAAAAAAATAGAGTATTAATTAAAATCTGTAACCTTGGGAATCCCGGTTTGGATCTCCTGGTATTTTGTAACACTTAAATGTTGGGTTCGAGGAACGCTGGCGGAACTATAATTTTATTATGTTGTAATAGTGACTTATCGCACTATTTTTGTTGAACTAGTTTGTATAGTATTTCTAATGATATTACAGAACCACACAGAAGAATTTTATTTCATTTCGGTATATGGTTAGCAATTGCGTAAAATGCTTTTTAAAATATTATCTGGAGTTCGATGAAATTTAAATAAGTTACTGAAGCATACTCACTGCTTATTAACCTTTAAATAGTTGTTTTACAGAACTATAAAGAATAATTTAGATAGATTATAATCTATCGACAATTATTGTCGGTAGTGAATATATTATACAGGACATAAAGTATATATATATATATATATGTGTGTATATATATATATATATATATATATATATATATATATATATATATATACAGCGTGTCCACGTATAACCTGACCGACCTTTATTTTCGCAACCGTTGGTCCTAGACGCCTACTTCCAATTACAAAAATGGTTTAAATAAGGTAAAGAATTATTTTTAAAGCGATTTGGGTTACGAAAAACATTTATTAAAAAATTACGAAATTTAAATTTTTATACAGTCCCCCGGTCCTATAAGTGATATTTAGTAAAAATTTACTGCGACACTAACAAGTAAGATAAAAAAAAGTCCCACTCATCTAACATTAAAATTGACCGAATTATGAAACTTTGAAATGCATGACTTATACCACTTTTTTGCATCTCAAAACAGATGATTTTGCCCATGCTTTCAGGGGTCGTATATAAAGTACTTAAACTTATTTCAAGGTATCTGCGCTTTGAAAGAAATCGTACAACTATTACGATTGACTTAAATTTTATTACTTAAGTTTCAGATTAGTTAAAATAACTGTATTTTATCATATGTTTTATTTTGTAAGGATTTGAGGCTATGATTTATTTTAACAAAAATTATATTATTTTCATAAGTTTTTATTTAACTTGCAACGATCGTCTTTCCAGTTTAAAATTTGTACTCGAATTTTAATTCACTTTCAAATGTCCGATCGAAGTTAAATTTTACATACTGAATTAAATCCGATGACAATGTAATATTATTATGATTTTCGACGCTTACCATATTAGAGGATAACACAAAAAAATTCGGATAGATTACCGCCAACAAGTTTAAGAAATAAATTTAGATAAGATAACATAAACCTGCGATGGTTGTGTTTTTTAACTTTTATGATTACGTTTTATGTATTTTTTAACGCTGAATAAGAAAATTACCTTAACTTTTAACCATCATGTCAAGATTTTTCGCAAATCGTAAGTTTCAAGGTTAAAAAATAGCGAAAAATATGATACTATAAAATAGATGTAAGACTTTTTTTTCAGTTTAATTTTATTTAATTCAATAATTTATTCAATTTTTTGCCTTATACTGGTTTTTTACAACTAAATAGCTCAGGGGTCCGATGAGGTTGGGAAGGGAGAGGGTGGGGTCAATTTTAACTTTGAGCTTTTTAACTTTGAAATTTTCGATTTGAGAAAAATCCTGACGTGATGGTTTAAAATGAAGGTCATTTTCGGATTCAGCACTAAAAAATACATTAGAATCAATTTTCAGAAGCTAAAAAACAGGGCACAACTCAAAATATGAAAGACAGTGTAATCTAACAGCATTTTAAAATCTTAATTGAGGCTGTTGTTTTTCATCCTTTTATTTAACAAATATTCTGTTATTTTTATTCTCTTATATGCTCAGTACAAATTGTATATTTTGCATTAATATGTTAGAATGATTATAGATTTCACATTTATATTAGATTGCAATGTTAATTTTGCTCTCAACTATTTTTTTGATATATCTGACGATTATTTATATTTCTACTACATTTGTTAATGACCCCTATTTCGCAACAAAAAATATACTCCAACTTTAAACAGCTATTACTCGGTCAGTTTTAATCGTAGATGAATGGGACTTTTTTTATCTTACTTGTTAGTGTCACAGTAAATTTTTTCTAAATATCACTTATAGGACCGAGAGACCGTATAAAAATTTAAATTTCGTAATTTTTTAATAAATGATTTTTTGACCCAAATCACTTTAGAAATAATTCTTTACCTTATTTAAACCCTTTTTGTAATTGGAAGTATGCATCTAGGACCAATGGTTGCGAAAATAAAGGTCGGTCAGGTTATACGTGGACACGCTGTATATATATATATATATATATATATGTATCACAGCTGTTCTTGGTGTATGTTTTCTAACAAAAGGAAATTTTAATTTCCTATATCAAAAATATGATTTATTTCAGTTTTTCTGTCTTCCTATCTGTCATTCGACTGCTTAAAAAAAGAATCTAAGGTGACTATTAAAGTTGCTGCCGTTCACTTGACGAGTATATGATAATTGAATTTGGCACTAAGAAAGTTGTAAAAATCGTTACAATCTGCTTTTAACTATACGATTTGGGAAATTTCCTTTTAAAACCATATTACAATTTGACCTTTTAGTTTACCCTCTGAATCTGTATAACTGTGAAGCTTTCATTCGGCAGATTGACACGTTTTCCCAATTAAAGTTTTAAGAATCAGAAAAAAAAAAAAACATTTAAGAACTTAGGCATCAATACTGGGATATCAAAATTAATACTACATCAATATTACTTTCAGAATTTGTAACATTATCTTCCAAAAATGTGCATGTTCCAGACAGTATGGAAAAGTTTTAGCTTACATTGAATTCAAAGGCATACCTTGAACAAAATATAATAAAAATTCTAAACTACAATATAACATACCTAAAACTAAGTATTAACATATTATTTATACCTAAAATCATAATCTAAACTGCATGTTACGTTTTTTCTAATATGCAAATTCGGGTATTTGAAATCTTTCAACATTTATAGATGTTGTTATGGTTATCTACAACATATTTCCCATTGAAGACGGAGTTTGTTGCATTTATAGTTCTCTTACAGGTGTCTCACTAAGAAGATTTATTACATAATAGTATGCAGTCGTTGATCTTTATTTATTTACTTTTTTAAAAGTTTTTCGTAATGAGTATATTCAAAGATTTAGTACGCGTGCGACAACAAAACTTTAGTGTATTTTTGATAATCACAATATGACTCTTATTGGAAATGGTACTTGTAAAATTTATACATCTTTTATAGAGTAATACAAAGTAATTCAGGTACATTCCGTTTATGGGTGATAGTATTGTGACTTACATTACCTCGAAGTTATGTTCTTTAAATTTTAAGAACATTCCTATATATATATATTATTCCTATAAGATAAAATATTTTTTGTTTTTTGCTGAAAATGTTGTTTGTAGCTGTTGTATGTTTTTTACAGGACTGCACAAAATAATTCAGAAATGTTAATACCTGCAATAATTTATTGTTATAAGTAAATTTCAATTGTGTTATACGTTTTTAAACGCATGAAAAATTTAGTTTAAATCATTTAGTGTGATTATAATTTTAGTTGGTTTTTAAACTTCAGTTTGGCAGTCTGCCTGTCACGATACGACAGAATACATACAAGAATGCAGATAAACTAAAAAATCACACAAATATCTTTAAATTTGGGTGCACTTAACGAATTATTCACAATTAAGGGGTAAAAAATAACTCTAAAAAATATTACCAATGCGCTTATAATGTATACCATCTGGTTCTATGAGTACGTTCTGGTTGTAAATACTGGTTTTAAGCTACTGGATCTAAATTAACAGGTTCTAAGTAACAGTTTCTAAGTTACTGGTTCTAAGTTAACTCGTTTTAAGTACAGGTTTTAAGTAACATGATTCTAAGTTCTGGTTTTAATTTCTGGTTCTAAATGCTGGGTCAAAATCTCTGGTTCTAAGTACTACCTGGTTCTGTGTATGATAAAAAGTACCAAGTGGTTCTAAATACTGTCTGCTTCCAAGTATGATGATACAGTACTATGCGGTTTCCATCTCATTCTTTCTTTTCTTGTTCTTTCATATATTTTGTTCTGATTCTTTCATTTTTTGATTCTTTCTTTTCCTTCTAGTTCTTTCAAAATTTCTAAACTAAAATACGGAAAAAATTATATATTGTTAATTACACATGACTGAACTAATAAATAAAAACAGTAGACAAGCTATATAATTATCAGTAAGTCTCTTCAATCAATACTCGATTTTTTTAATGTTCTGAGTGTCATGACCAAAGTGTTCCAATGTATTTCAGATTGCTGAGTTTGCTATAAAGCCGAGAAATAGTCATTGATTTGGATGTTGGAGTATGGAAGGCCCTTTGATACAGCCTCTTTTTCTAAAATGTAATTTTATATTTGTTTATCCAAAAACTCCAAATATGCTATACTAATGCAACAAAGCTTTTAAGTGCAAATTAAAAAAAATTAAAATAGTCAAAACTTACAAGAAAAATTTGCAAAAATCATTGAATTTGATTTAGTATTTTATTTATCACTTTTACGAGTAATCTTTCCCGTATTGGACAAAATCTGAAAGAGAACAAGCGAGTAGTTTTTCTGTTCGTAGTGATTTTCCATTAGTAGAGATCTTAAATACTTTAATGACAAAGGGAAGTGTTTGTATCTGATTGTCAATTGGTAAAACGATTTCCGTTCGTGTAAGTTCAGTATAAAAAACGATTGCTTTGAGTGATTATAAAAGATTCAATATTGTTAAAAATATCTTAATGAAATGAAATCAGTGTAAATCCCAAGTTGTTTCGTAGTTTTTCTTTCATACATCTATTTAATGCGAGCTTACATACGTTAAAAAAAGATCAATATGAGAGTTAATTACCTTCATGTTATAAATTTCAATCATTATTTATGTAGTGGGTGATTCAAAATACAAAGTGTTTATTTTAAGTAATGAGACTGGCCGCTAGAGTGACTATATCTGTGTTAATATGATATCATATTCATTTGTCTTTGTTTTTGCATAGAAGATGACTAAATCGCCTACTATTTATGCAAAGATATTTAATATATTCATAGTTTAGTAATTTCGAAAAAGTAAAATTTCATAATGTACTGGTAAAGAAAATTTTTTTGGTTAGTAGAAACTAATACAATCAAGTCTTAAATGATGTATATTAATTACATGGAAAGCGCGAAACCCCGCGCTTCGCAAATTCTGCGGCGGTCTCCGGTTTCAATTGTCATATTTTTTCTTCCTTTCTACCTTGCTTCCGCAAGTGTCTCGGTATAAAAGGGATGTGGCAAAGGACCATTAGGTGAAACGCCGCGCTCCGCGAATTTTGCGGCGGTAGAGAAGTTACTTATAAGCTCCGTCCCTTTTATTCCGAGACACAAGCAGAAGCCAGGTAGAAAGGAAAACTAAATCTGAAAATTTAAACTGGACAAATTTAAACAGGCAGAACTCGCTGCGGGAGATTTTCTCGCACCGTCATACTTTTTTTAGCCCCAAGTCGCTGATTGGATAACAGCGAGGCTGATCTCTCCTCTATCTGGGGGTAAGAGTGTAAGGAAGGGAAGGGCGAGCTTGCGTAGATTCAGTGTCCTTCAAGAGAGCGTTGGAGTAAGGTAATTTGAAACAAAGCAGTGAGTGTTTCTCTCATAGCGAGTTCGGACGTAACATATATTTTCTCTAAACTTGAGATATTTTCTCACAGCGAGTCTTCACGAGACTCACATTTTTAAGTTGTTCGGATAAATTTTTGTATGGTCTTTCGGCCTAACTATGACTAGTCGTGGAAAAATGCTTGTGGAAAATGAGGAAAACAATGTATGCACTAAAATACCTGAAACGTAAGTTCATTTATTATGAAATATTCAGAAAACTATCTTCATCTTTTCTATTTTTATCATTTATTAAAACTTTCCAATATATTTGAAAAGTATTTATGAATTCGGTTTGTCTGTCTGTCCATGCTCTAAGAAATAAAAATACAGTCAAATTGGCATGAAATTGATATAGGTTATTGGGATTTAACATGGTATGTTAGATATTGAAAAGAAAGTGCGTTGCGTTTACGGTTCATTTACAGGAGCTTTCAAAAGAATTCTCTTACATTACAGCCTATGGGGAAATATCGTTTGTGGCATATTTTAATAAGTTACGCTATTTTAAATATATGGAAATTTATTTGAACACTGATATGTTCTACAAAGTGCTTACTGTAGAATCAGGTATGCACATAATTTATCGTTCCTTTACAGGGACACACAAATTTATTTCAGTGAAGTGGCGAATTTATTGGGCTACAGTTTACATATGAAGAATAATTGCTGGAAGAGTATTTACAGTTGTAGTACGCTTTTTAAAATTTATCTATTTTTGTATACTACTTTGCGTGTATTATTTCTATAGATTATGTACAGGGCTGTTCAAAAGATCTCAAGTACATTTCCATTTATTGATAGAAATTGCTGAATAGAAATTTTCAACTGTCCGATGCGTTAAATTGGACTAAATTTTAGCATGCTATGCAGTATACATACAAATCTATAGATCGTATACAAGGATTCGAACAAGGATGCGAAAAGAATTGGGATATTTTTCTGACTATTCCGATTATTGATCGTAATTGTAGTAATTTTTTTTAACTGCTTTATGCATTTTATAAATTGTTTATTTAGACTTTCTTTGATCTTAATAAACTGTAACGTTTTATTACAGTATTTTACATGCATCAAAAAATGTTATAAAATTTATGCTGGGGGCATGATTTTTCGTTCTCGTGATATGGATCTTTCATTTAAAATTTTAGCCCAGCCGTCGCGTCGTGGGATGTCCAGTAGCCTGATGAGGAGAATCTACAAGATCAGGCTAACAGACTGGATAATCCGGAGACTGATACTGAAAGTGAGCATTCACATCATAGAACAGATTCTGAACAATAAGCAGGCGGTGATCGATCCGAAGACGACGATCTATTAGATTGCTTTATTGGTAGGGACAATACCACTATCTGGAATGCCAATCAATCACGCAAAAATATTAGCATGGCCAAGAAAAATATTTTAATTCACCCATCTGGTATAATTGTTCGCAGTGCTAAAAGTTTTTCTTTTCCGACTCCATGATTGAGACTATTGCAAAATGCACAAATCTTTACTTGAATAAATTGAGGAGTGATTACCAACGAGCTTGGGATTGTCGTGAGACCGATTTTGTGGAAAATCATGCATTAATAAGATTGCTCTACATGGCTGGATTAAAAAAAGCACAGAATTGTGGGCTACCTACGGGACTGCCCCAGAATGTTATGGGGCTACTATGTCACGGGAGTGGTTTCTTTTATTGCTGAGGGTCCTTCGATTTGACAAATTAGATGACAGAAAGGTCCACTAGGAACAAGACAATCTTTCCCCCATCAGAGAGGTATTTGAAGAATTCAATGCAAAATGCAGAGAAAACTATCAAGTAGGGGAATACACCACAATTGATGAGATGCTCGAACCGTTTTGCGGACGAAGCAAATTTCGCCAATACATACCAAGTAAGCCAGCCAAATATGGCATAAAAATGTATGCCTTTGTAGACTCACGCACTTTCTACACCGGCAACCTTGATATTTATGCTGGCCGACAGCCTGATGGTCCATTTAAAGTAGAAAACAGGGCAAAGTGCAGTGGTGAAACGATTAGCTGACCATATTTTAAATACTGGTCTAAATATAACGATGGGTAATTTATTTACATCAATATCTTTAGCTAAAGAATTGTTGGAGAAGCGGGCCACTTTGGGCAGTACGATCAGAAAAAATAAAATAAATATTTCAGCTCAATTTATTGAAACAAAGCAAAAGGCATTGCACTCCAGCCTTTTTGGATTTACTAAAGATAGTGTTCTGATTTCGTAAAAAAACAAACTAGTCCTGAAATGTTTTGGCCTACTTTTCTACAGCAATGACGATATAGATGAGAACACCGGTGATTTGGCAAAGCCAGAAATCATCACATTCTATAACTTGGCAAAAGGGGGTGTGGATGTTGTAGATGAGATGAAAGCATCTTACTCAGTTGCCAGAGTATCATGCAAATGGCCACTAACCATATTATTTGGTATTATGAATACAAGTTTTCAATAGCCAAATCATCTATAAAACAAACACTGATAATTTTGTTGACAGGAGGATTTTCCTGAAAGAATTAGCCCTTAATTTAATGAAACAACACATCATTACAAGATCGGCTATACAGAATATATGCCTTCAAGATCGTGAAACACTAAAAAGGATAGCAGGGGTTGAAATGACCATCGTGAAAGCAAACAAGAACCAAAAGGGTGAAGCATTCTGTGTTTTTTGCCCGAGAAGGAAGATAACAAAAGTGTGTCAAAACTGCATTATCCCAATTTGTACACCACACACTCTGTACAGTTGTCAGGAGTGTGCAAAAAGTTACAAATCACAGCATTGACTGGCTTTTACTGATACCATTCATAACTGAAAATTTTTGTTATATAATAGTTGTTTTCCTCCATATTTAATACTACTACTTTGTGATAACATTTTCTAATAATTAAAAATTAAGAAACTACTTGGTAGTTTTGTTTAGGTATTTGTTTTCTCGCATTCATATTATTTTTCTTTTGCTATGAAAATTATAAACTTGTTTTGTACGATTACTACAGTATTATTATAACATAATTATTGCTAACGCATAAAAAATTGTTCTTATTGATAATGTTTCTTATTTTTTGCCTGCTATATATAGAATAAATATGAGCATCTTTAGTTATATACAAGCATATTTTTTTATTTCAATATAATTGTATATTTGAAAAATTTTAATCCGTTTTTCACCCCATTAAGTTTACATTTTTCATTTATTTCAGAAACTTTTGAATTAAGACTCTTATTTAAACCATTTTTTTCATTTTAATTAAAACTTAAAAATGTCATTTCACTTAATTTATACCTCTTTTGTGAATAAAAGTACTAAACCAAATTAAAAAAAGTTGACATTAAGCTAATGTAAAACAAAAGAAAAGAAATTGAGCACCGTGAGAGAAATTCTCACAAGGGAGTTCTGGCGAGAGAAGAGATCTAGCGAGTTCTCAAGGGTTAAAAGGAAAAAAATAACATATTAAGCAACTCGAAATGCAGGAAGGAAGGGCTCGGGGTTCTGAAGCTACAAATCATCCACTCGTGGAAGGAACTCCCACCGTTGGGGGGGGTGGAATTGGGGTGAAAGATCTAAGCTAAGCAACGCACCAGGCGTCAGTTGGCTCCGAGCTGTGAGGGGGTGTGTATCACCAAATGGTGCGGAGTATGTGAATTTTGGTCACGAAAACGCCGTTACCAAACGTGTGGTATGCCGCTTTCTACAAAAAAGTGCTCGAGAGACTGCACAATAACGTCAAGTGGTGGTGACCAGCGATCGCAGACCGATGGAAGCTCCATCACGACAACGCGCCGACGCACACCGTCTTTGTCGTGGTCTCCTACCTGACTCGAATAGGTATTGCAACGTTGCCGCAGCCTCTCTACATCCCAGATCTGAATCCAGCCGACTTCTTTTGTGCGCCAAGCTGAAGATTCCCTTTAAACGAACCCGTTTTGAAGACGTTCCATCCATCCAAGCGGCCGTGACCATAACGCTAAAGGACATGTCGGAAACTGACTTCCAGGGCCCGTTCGAAGCGTGGGAATGTCGCTGGCAGCGCCGCATTGACGCAAGGAGAGACTAATTTAAAGACTTTTAAGTCGCTTTAACGATCGGATCAATAAAACAGTGTTTACAGACCGTGTCTCATTACTTAAAATACACAGTTTATAGAGGTAATGGCGATTATCTTTTACCTGCTGATGATAAAAACATATTTCCGGTCACATTATACACAGACTGGACACAAAACCTATGTCCAGTCACAATACTTCATTTAACAAGTTTACAAATCAAGTGCAGCTGTTAGATCTTGCCTTTGTTTTAAAAGAGGATCTTTACATATTAAAATATGAAATATAATTCGTTAAAAGATCCCCGAGTGTTATCTATACTAATATTATAAAGAACCGTTTGTGTGTAACATATAATCTCTGGAGCTAACAAATCGATTTTAAAAGTAATGGTTGCAAAATGATGGTAACAGTCTGTGCTTCAAAGTTGTTTATATTTTATTTCGGTAGCATTACCTCCAATAAAGTGCTGAATCAAACAGGAACAAAAAATCATGCATCAAAGCATACATTATGAATCATTTCCCAAGACATTCAGAATGATGTAACAAAACTTCACCGTTTAATGAAAGGAAATATGATATACAAGTAAACTATATGGAAAACACAAAACACATTTGAAAACCTATTTTCAGCAATTACCAACAATTAGTTTGAATTCCGAATTCTTTTGTACAGCCCTGTATATATGCTGCGTAGATTTGCATATAATTCAATAAAATTTATTCGGAAATTGTACAGCGATTTTTGAATTTTTCGCAACTTTTATTACGCAAATTTTAAAGTTTTTTTTTCGTTCAGCGGCGATTTTTTGAGATCAGCAAACAGACTCCTGTTTCAATCTTTTAACCCCTTATAGTAAATTTTGCCCTCAGCAATTTTATTTGCCATTTAACAGCGATATTTAACGGGATTTATAGTGTCTTTTCGTGCTCTTCTGCGATCTATTTTTCATTCATAAAAGGAATCCAGTTTCAATCATTTTGCCTAATATAATAAATTTTGTCCTCTGCGGTTTTTGAATTTGTAGCAAATTTTATGCGACGTCTAGTGATTTTTCGCGTTTAGCGGTGATTTTTTTAACATTATAAAAAGAAACCCAATTTCAATCTTTTACTCTAATATAGTAAGTAATAAATTTTATCCTCTGCGATTTTGAATACTTTGCTATTTTTAGCGTTTTTTCGCATTTTATGGGGATTATTTTGACATTCGTAAAAAAATTCCGTTTTCAATTATTTATTTCAATATAATAAATTTTGTCCTCTGTCATTTTAGATTTTTTTCGTGCAATTTTTATGCGATTTCTGACGTTTTGTTTTTCGCGTTTCGCGGAATATTTTTCTCACTCGTAAAATTAATTCGGTATTAGTATCTTAGCTTAATGTATTAAGTTTTGCTCGCTGCAATTTTTTTATTTTTCCTAATTTTTTTTAGATTTTTGGCATGTTTAGCGTTTTGCGGGGATAATTCCGATGATTTTTTTCTGAAAGAATTCTGTGGTAAATTTTGTTTCTGCCGTGGGTAAATTTAAGTTCTTAATAATGCTAAATTAATTCCTATAGCAATATGAACGAAGATTCTGACAATTTGTATTTAACCTGTGTCGAAATTTTAAAAAAAATCACAAGAATTGTAAGTTTCCTTGATTCAGGACCAAAACAGATGTAATTCGCATAGATGTGTGCTGTCGACGGCAATAGGGCCCGCACACCCAGGTTCGTTTAATGTGAATTTCGTTTGGAATAAACAGCCTCGGAAAGCAGGTGTAGCACCACATAAAAAAGAATTCTTCATTTCAAAGACTGATACTTTTAAACCAAAAAATTAGATGACCAAATAAACAAAAATGGAAATAAGTAAAATATATATGGATCTTAATTTGGTCTGTAAATTTAACACAATAAAATTTTATGCATATTTTAAAACTGCTTAAGAGATACATGTTTGTTTGAAAAACTGCTTCGTTCTCGAAAAAACAAAGATATGGAATTCTTAATTGTAATCCATAACACATTCCAATCGACATTTTATTTATTTGAACTTCTATTTGTTTTAACTGAAATATGACTCTGTTTCTGATATGTGCAATGATTAATTGGTTAATTACACAAACCAAATTTGAAGAAGAAAATCTTTGAACTTGGTCAATTAAAACCACCTAAAAATAAGTACTAGTTTACTATTGCTAAAATACAAATATTTCTTAATATTTTACATAATTCTATAGATATTTAAAGTTAAATTACCCTGTGTTTCAAACATTAGAGCTGCCTGGTTTTGTTATATGAATACATAAATTAGTGGAGATGTGTTGAGTACTAAAAATAACTGATATGTTTTCTTTCCCTTTTCGTCTTCTTCCATTTTTTAGAAGATATTTATGATGACTGAGCAAAATGATAACCTTTAAGTATTGAATTTTAATTTGGAGATAACCGCTAAAATGTATTCGGTTTAGAAAAATAAGTATATCTGTAAATAGTTATAGCTATTTCAAGGTAATTTCTAGTTAATCTAATGAAAATGTGTATACTACATTATCGAATTAGCGAACTAATATTAAGATATTCGTCTTTAAAATGTTTGGATGCATTTAAATACAAAAGAAATTTTTCAGCAACTTTTATTTTCAATTATTTATAAAAAATATTACTTATTGTCCAATGTTTGTATGCGATATTTTAGGGTACCAAAAGATGTTCTCATTTTTTTTAAATTTCAAAGCAATTCATCTCTCAGAAGGCGTTTTTTACGTACAATGTTTTTATACATATGTTTTTTCAAATAAAATGACAATTAATTTTGTTATTTTCAACATTCACCATTATTTTCGATTTCAATTTCATTCAGAAAATAACAAATCGATATTTCTTTTCAAATACTAGATTTCTTTATTGAAAATAGCTGATGTAGAAAGTAAAAGTAAATGGGGATTTTGTGCAGACTTTCCCAATATTTGCTAAAGCTTACCGAAAATATTTTCGAAAAATTGAAAGATATTGTTGAATACGAGTGTTGGGCTTTGATTGTAATTGTTATTTCTAAGAAGAAATATTACGCTTGTTCGTGCTGTTTTATTCCTCGTGTAAAATTTATATTTTTATGACAGGTTCTAGTCCCAAAATAATATTTTTAATGTGCGTAAATCAATTAGAATTATCACAAATTTCACATCAACTTATATAATAAATCAAACCGAAGTATGTATTTCACATTTTCTATTGCTAGAATATGAGAAATTACCATTTTCAAACAACAAACCTCTGGACTGTTATTACAGTATTTTTATATTCATTTCCACACACACACACAGATATATATATATATATATATATATATTATTTTAATGAATTTTCTGGCAATTAGTTTATTTATTAGGTGTGACAAAATCTTTATTAATATCATTTTCTCATTGAAATCGAAAAGGAAATAAAAATCACTTTGCATAGATGATATTTTATATCGTTGACAAGGGATTTAAATGTGGAATGCTTTAGTTGTGTGAAAATAATGTAATTAAAAAAACTATATTGTTGTTCCTAAAACCAAACTAATTATGTATAAATGCTTTAAAATGACGTCATTCGGAGTATACCAGCTCCGAAGTTAGAAACAAATCTTTAAAAGACGCAGTACGTTTGACAAAGTACGTCATCTTTCTGAATGATATGATAGGAATGTTGCATTTGCAAAATCACGTAGTTTAAAAAACGTAATTTTCATTTTACTTCTATGCTATGCAAGAGTTCTTACACTGAGAAAAATTACTCTTTCAAATCTGAGTACATCCATGTTTTCATTTTGTTATGAAACTTTCTGTTTCAAATAGGACGATCCAATGCTTTCAATTCTGAAATACCAGAAATACTCAGAATATTGAAACATGAACATACTCAAAACTGAGCACATAGATGTCAGTTAATACTAATTTATGAAACAGGGATATACTCAAAAATGAGCACATTGAAGTCAGTTCATACTCATTTTTGAATCCTGGACATACTCAAATATGAGTACATGATGTTTTAATCTTGAGCGTGTGCATGTTTTCAGAAATGAGTATATACATGTTTCAAACTTGAGTAATTTTGATTCGGAGCCATTTTGACTATGCGACATACTCAGAGTTGAGTATTTTTGCTCAGTTTTGAAAGTCGTTTTTAGAGTATAATTATTACAAGAAATCTAATAAATTTAATATTATAAATCTTTTCTAAATAAAAAAAAAAAACATTAACTATATTTTTCCTCAAATGGATAATTCTCATCAAACACAACTGCGATACATCTGGTTGCTTCACAGCTAGCATACATTTAATTATTATGTGGTTATATTATTCATTATCTTATTAAATTAAATCTGTAGTTTTACTAACTATATCAGTTTTAGAAATTAATCTTCCTATACACAAAACGGATTACTGTTATTCACTTTAAACAAACAAACAAACAAAAAATACTTCGTAAATTTCATATATCAGCAATATATTTCCTTATGCAAAATCCGGATTGATTTCACGAGTAAATATTTGTTTACTTTTGCATTATTACCTTTGTTTTAAATTACCAAAACAACTTTCTGATTTCATGATTATGATTTTCATTTTCAAACTGTTTGAGTGCAAAAATATTTTATCGATCCTATTAGTTAATCAATAATTATTTTATCTTATCCATTAAATTTTTGTAAGGCAATGGTACCAGTACAATACATACAAAAACAGGTTTTAAAAGACTAGGTTTTAAAAGACAGGTTTAAAAGCAGGTTTTAAAAGTTCACGATGCTTGTGGAGTGACATATACAACCTTTTAGTGTTGCTCTAATTACAAAGATTTCAAAACATCACTTCCATAGAGAAACTATTTCAACTTAATCAATATTAGCGTATGATTTTATACTGAATTTCCTGTCGTTTGAAAATAATGTCATCTTGTTTATTTTATTTATTTATTTATTTTTCTGTGTTTGTGGCAATGTTGAAACATTTTGTTTGTACCCTGCGCCTTAACGTTACTAAAATTGGTATTTAGAATTTATTGATTGCGCTTACTTTTGAATATTGCATCAAGCTGCTGTAATTTCTTACGGGTTCCCACTAGAGATGAGAGGGGTGCAGTCTGAGCACGAGATCGCACCCGAAACTGCCTTAGGCTCAAAGTAAAAAATTTAATATATTCACAAATTGAAAAAAGAAAAAAAAAACTTGCTATTTGAAAAACAAAAATTTCGGTTGAGTTTCTTAATGTGTGTTACAATCTTTTAAAAATGAAGGGGATTTGAATTGTCATTGATGCGATAGAAGGGAAAATATTTTATCTGATTCCGAAGACTTTTCAAGGTCAGTGTTAGTAAGATAAAGAAGTGGGATATCCATTGCCTATCCACGCTTTCTGTTATACATCCTTTTCATGTACTACTGGAAAACAGAATTCCATTCTGTTCCTCCCTTGGTACACAATGAAATTATGAAACCGTGAGAATTGTTACTTTTTAAGATCCTTGCCAGTGGTTGGGTATGAATAATAAATTTTCTATTTTAAACAGATTTCCATGGACATGAAACTCACAAACGTAGTTATGAGGGACAATTTAGGATTAATACTTATTTCTGGTTCCGCGTCAATTCGTCGCGCGCAATTCATCGCGGCGTCAATTCGTCGCTGCAACAATTCTTCGCGGCGTCAATTCGTCCTGGTAATTCGTCGCGGCGCCAGTTCATCGTACCGAAAATGTTGATAATAAAAGTAAACATAATTTAGTAATCGTATTTAAAATTTTTTTAGATATGGCGAATTATGATGAATAACATTTTACAGGCCGATTTTAAATACAGTATATTTTAAATTATTTTTATACGTATATTACTTCGCTTTCTATTGATAGTGTAAAATTATCAATAATTAAATTGTAGAGAAATTTGTTTCATATGTGATTTTTGTTAAGTTCCCAATTGAGAACATATATGTTTAATGAATAGAGGATGTAATTTCTATTTACATTGAAGATAGGATAGATATTGTTTTTGATTACTGGAAAAATGACATGAGATTTATGATAACCGTACTCCTATGATGAAAGAAAGGACGATGAATAATGCAAAAAAAAACTACAAAGAATATCAATTGGCACGGACATATTAAAGCGAGGGGGGGGGACAAGTAAGTTCCCTCTAATCTATGAAAAATTAAGAATAAAAAATCTACAAAAAGAATGTAAAAGCAAAATGATGTTTGTGATTTTGATTAAAGTAATTATTGCACGATTGAATGCCATTGTATGGTAGTTTTGTTTTAAAAGTTTTTTTTATTTATTTATTTCATTACAAAAGTAAATCAAAATTGTAATATTAATAATTATAATATTATAATTATAATATTATATAATATAATATTATATTATTAAAATATTAATAAATTATTATTATATTAATAAAATATTGGCATTGTTAAAAACGGCAAAAAAAAAAAAAAAAAAAAAAAAAAAAAAAAAAAAAAGGTGTAGAATGAGCTTATAAGAAATTTCATTTTGATGATTTTTTTGTACATTTCCCATTTTATATGACTTAAGTTTAATTTCTAACTCAAAGATAGAAGTGGTGTAGAAATTTAGCTTGATTTAATAAATGACAACAAAATATTTTTAAATCGTTTTTTTTTATTTACAGAACTTTAACATTGTGATTTTGGTCACTCCTCTGTGTATTCATAAAAAGAATACATTTAATTCTTTTTCAGTTTTCTAATAAATTCCTTGTTTTGGGATATATTGAATAAAAATGTATTATATTATTATTATGTATTGTATTATTATGTATTGTATATGTATTGTATTATATTATTATATAATTATAATATTATAATTATAAGTAAGTTCCCTCTAATCTATGAAAAATTAAGAATAAAAAATCTACAAAAAGAATGTAAAAGCAAAATGCTGTTTGTGATTTTGATTAAAGTAATTATTGCACGA
This sequence comes from Maratus michaelseni, assembly GCA_963931845.1. Taxonomy (NCBI): domain Eukaryota; kingdom Metazoa; phylum Arthropoda; class Arachnida; order Araneae; family Salticidae; genus Maratus; species Maratus michaelseni. The sequence continues at coordinate 338,169,749 of OZ007589.1, read as the reverse complement.
TTGAATGCCATTGTATGGTAGTTTTGTTTTAAAAGTTTTTTTTATTTATTTATTTTATTACAAAAGTAAATCAAAATTGTTATATTAATAATTTTCTTTTACTAATTCTGCTTAACAAAATTAGTGATTGTTTTCAATTTTCTAGTGTATGTTATTGTTTAATGTTGTTAGTTTAGAAAACTGAATGAGTTAAAAATTTCAAGCGCGTAGTCAAGACATTTTTTGATGTGGAAGCGAATGGTGGTGGTTTTAACAAGAATGACTTTCTTTTAAATAAAGGTATATTAATATATTCCTTCCAACCTATTTTGAGAAGAATTTGCTACCCCCTCTTTCTCTCCAGCCTGGTTGCGCCACAGACTTGATAAAATTGGAGGATACTTTTGAAAATATTACTGATGGTTTCCCCCAAAATAACTGTTTTCGTTGTTATATAAGGTAGTTAATTATTACTGCCCCCGTGCCCCAATGAAATTCTGCATACATTAATGGAAATGGAAATATTAAAAGTCGATTGTATCTACAAATGCAAAAGAATCTGTAGATACAACGGGCAAAATATACATTAAAAAAATAAAAATAAAATTATTTATTAACCTTTGCCAAAGAAGCGCGTAAGTAAAATCATTCAATAAGGCCGTTTTCTTATTTTTATGTCTTTCATAATATTTTAATTTTATGTTCTTCTAATTATGTGAACCATGTTAATTAGGTCTACCGATATTTTGACATATGGGATCGTTTTTTAATCAAATAAAATATTGGCATTGTAAAAAACAGCAAAAAAAAAAAAAAAAAAAAAAAAAAAAAAAAGTGTAGAATGAGCTTATAAGAAATTTCATTTTGATGATTTTTTTTGTACATTTCCCATTTTATATGACTTAAGTTTAATTTCTAACTCAAAGATAGAAGTTGTGTAGAAATTTAGCTTGATTTAATAAATGACAACAAAATATTTTTAAATCGTTTTTTTTTATTTACAGAACTTTAACATTGTGATTTTTGTCACTCCTCTGTGTATTCATAAGAAGAATACAATTAATTCGTGAAAATATTCTTTTTCAGTTTTCTAATAAATTCCTTGTTTTGGGATATATTGAATAAAAATGTATCCTTTACCTTATCCTTTAACAGACCAAATGTTATTATCAAAAGATTTTCTTGGTGATTTGTGCCAGGTGCGATGTCGTCCGGGTAACTAATGTGGTAAACCATTGGCAATTTAAGAGGACTCGGTACTTACAAAATAATTATTCTGTTAATAATACCTTTATTAAAGTTTTTGGATTGTGTTTCAATAAAACAACATCATTACAGATATTTAAAAGACTTAAATTTTTTTTTAAAATAATAATTATTTTTAATTCAATTTATTAAGATAAAATTTTAAATTTTTTTTATTTTTTTTTCCAATTTTGGTATTTTAAACAAGCTTTTATTTTTCTATTTTATACCCAGAGTATTTTGTTCTACAAGCTTAAATGTTGGATTTACGGTACAAAGATTAAATCAGAAGAAACAAATTATTACTTGGATGTATATATAATAAACCTATGGAAATCGCATACATTTATTTTCAGATTTTTCTTTTTTAAATGTCAAATATGTCAAAATATCCATTCTTAGTTATCTCTAATAAAATTCAGAGATACATTTAAAAAATCAGACAATTTGCTAAATTATTATGGCATTCCTACTTCGGGTTCTATGGGCCCGATTACAACAGTGTTTAGCTGATTCGACCTGTCTTTAAAATCGCGTTACAGATTTTGGTTTTACCTTCGACCACCAGAGGGCACATTAATGTTAGCATTTGTGTTACATAGAGAATGTGAAAAAATACGAACTGAGAAAAATTAGAACATTTAAACATTTCATTTACAAAAAAAAAAAGAGATATTAAAGATACTGAACATTAATTATATCCCATTTTCTATTTATCATATCATCAAGAAATTCGGGCAAATGTTCTAGATATGATAAGGTTTATTTTAGCATAAAAATCTGAAAATTGATATTTTTGTTATCTTTCGTCAAAATGAGAGACTTGAAATGCCGTGTGTTCGACTGCAGGCTTGGGCACGATTTCGCTCAGGGGGATAAAGTATAACTCATCTGATTTCTTTAACAATCACTATGTTTATGTTAAACTAATAAAGTGTAATTACCTATATATCGTTTATTCAAGTTTTTTTACTTACGATTTATTCTGTTCAGCTGTTTCGAAAAACAACTCAGATGCTACTACCAAAAGGTTGTCTGGATGAATTGTGTGGATCGGATGTATTCCAATCAGGTAGAATGCTAGAGGCTTTTCCCTCAGTTGGAAAAATCACAACACTGTAGCTATAAGATACCTAAAAAGTGAAGTTAAAATGGAAAATGTTTCATGACAGGTGAGAGAAGAGCTATATATCCAAATGAGCGAAATAATGTGGCACGATAAAACAAAGGATAACGTTGTATATTCGTACTAAAACGCACATTACTCATAGACCACACTTTAATGTTGCTTGTGTATTGCACTATAAAAAAATTAAACACACTACGCTCACCATTTATAATAGAAAACATGACATCTTGAATATTTAAAATGTACTTAAATTTGGTGATATTATATAAGTTAAAGTCCAAGCATATTTAAATATATTATAAAACAATCAGACAGATAGATAACGTGAAAACCGAAGATATAAATTATTTTCAAGAGAAGAAAAATAATTTAAAATACTGTAGTAATTTTTTTATATAATCCTACAGTTCCTTAAGTATTTACTTGTCATTTAACTATGAAATGAGTATAGTTCTTCAATCTAAGTTTAAACGGTCATTATTATTTACTCAACTAAACAAAGACAACGATGAGATTATTCAATAGTGTAATGTATTTGTACACAGAAACTTCAATTCGCCTACAATTGCATTATAAATTCTTTATTTTACATATATTAGAATATCCATCTACATACTTGGATAGCAAACTACAGAACAACCTATCGCTCGCTCCCTTTTTATTTATCACGAATCTTGTAATGATCTTGCGTCTTCAAGTGTCTATTTATTAAATCATTGTGTTTGTATTATTGTGACTATTGATGCATAGATTGGTATTATTTACTTTTTTTATCCCACAATACTGTTAAATTATCTCTTATTAAAAATAGAAAATCTTGCCTGCAGTATTCCGTAAGGTTATTCCCATATGTACTATTTTTATTTTTCATTTCGAAAGTGTGAAGGAAAACTGTGTAATTTAGAAATTAATTAATGTGTTTAAGCGATATTTTCATGTGATATCGATAAAATAAAAGTAATTTATCTCAATATAAAATACGTTTTAATCCATGGTATTACATATAATTCTCTCTAATCTCAGTAAGGCTTAAAGGTAGAACTGCAAAGAATTGTTTTATAAATTTATCTAAACTGAGTCTTAAATTTATTTTAACACAGAAATTAAGTGGTCTAATAAATAAATTTATAGATAAAAAAGCAAAATTTTCTTTTTAAATATGTAATAACATATTTTGTATTTTTAGCGGAATTAACCGAAAAACATAATAGAAAAAATAATAGAAAAATGATAATATAAAAAGAAGTTACCGATTATGAAAAATTAAATATTCTTCGTTTAAACACTTTATTTGTTAAGAACTGTTTGTTTTTCCTGAAAAGAATACATTCGTAATACAGTGGGATTCATAATTTTATATTACAATGAATAATATCGAATATGTAAAAATATTTTTTTGAACACGATTGGCCATTGACAATGATAAATATGATTGACAATTAACAATCATTTTCTGTGATCTATCTTCTGGACATGGATGATATTCAAGTATCAAATTAACTGACGATTCGTTTTTAAATTTTATTAATTAAATATTATTGCATCAGTTTTATTTGTTTACATTTAACTTTGTCAAGAAAATATCGTGAAAGAAGTTGAATTGTAAGGCACTTCACCTAACAAATATGCTAAATTTTGATTGGCTTACAGAGGTAAATTATTTTTTTAGACCGGACAGCGCTGCAAAATTCATCGCATGGAAACTTGCTTTGCGAATGATTACCTTCATGTGTTAAAATTTATACCTCTCACGATGAACGACTCTCTTATGTTTGTTTATTTAGATGAAATGAAATTAGGCTGGCAACCTAATTTCAGCTGAAATTATCTGTGAATATATACATATTTGAATCTGAAACATATCTCAACCTGCTTAAATAGATGTTTGGTATTTGCCATGGTGATGACTTTTAAAATTAATTTAAATTTACTCGCTTAGTACAATTTCTAAAAATTTCTAAATTTCATACGAAAAATTAAATGAGCATAAAACCTTCAAAATACATTCTATATTACCATTTATTTGGGATTAATTTTAGCTCATGCATTTATGTCTAATATTCGCCTAATGCGATATAAGAATGAAGTTTACTCATAATGTAGCTTAATTAGTTATTTTAGAATCATTCGTAGCAGTATGATTTTCTCTAATAAAAATAGACCCACGAATGCCACTTGGTATTTCAAAAATCACGCGAGCAAAGCCGCGGGTTTTGCTAGCATAAAATGTTATAGTAATTAAGATAAAAATATTTTTAGATTATTAAGTAAAGTATTTTTAAATTCTCACACTGAGAATGACCATATTTTAGTTTATTTTTCTTGTATTTTAATAATTACTAATAATTAAATTTCTTGATTGAAAATCCATAACCTGTATGATAATTGAAATATCCATAACATGCACATGTGTAAATCTATCTATTTCTTTTTTTTAATCGGACATTTAATCTTTTTAAACATAAATAGTTGGAAAAAATTACTGAAAATATCTGTGAAGATTACTGTATTATTCATATAAGTTGTTCATAATTTTATCACAAAAACTAATTATTTAACATATAAAAACTTTAATAAAGTAGTTCTTTTATATAGTGCAGTTCTGAAAAGTTAATTAACAATTTTCCGTTATTTTTTGTATCAAGCCAGTTGATGAAAATTACTTTTGAAGAGTGATTTTCTTTACGTAAAAGTGTACTCATTAAATAGAATTTTTTTTAATTACATCAGCCAATTCTTTTAATTTGTTAAAATCAGTTGCAGTAAAAAAACTTTTTGCGACGTGTTTTTTTTTAATACCTTATTCTAAAAGACTTTTTTTTTAATTAGCATCGCAACTTAAAAGGATTTTCTAAGGATAAATCCATCATTTTTGTGATCCAACTTATTTTTATATAAAACATAAAATTTAAATAAACGATAATTTTGAAAATTTATGAAAAATAATTTATTGAAATAAAAGGTAGACTAACATGTGAACCGAATCAGTTTTGACATAAAAGAATGATGTATATATGCAAATACCCCCAACTAATGATTCTCAGTTAAATGAAGTTCTTTCAGAAATTTTACTACATTAGTTTTTTCTGTAATTGGAAGTATTACTAGCAGTTTTTAAATCCATTTTCGATATTACAGTGTATTCATAAGTTCACGTATGAAAATTTAAGAAAAAGTTATATTTTTTAGATAATAACAAACACAGTATTTTAATTTTGTTTACAATTATTTACCTATAAAATAAATACCCATTTCATGAATGCAATTATTGTAAAAGAATAAAATTTGCATTTATATTACAGCCAAACTCGATTATAATGAACTAGGAACTTAACGAGCCTTAATGAGCTAGGTTTTAACGAAGAACTTGTAAAAGGTTGATCTAATATAAAATAGGGGAGATGGGGATGAATGGGACAAGGGATGGATGGGACGTTCTCAATATTTCAGGCAATAAACTGTTTTTTTAGTTGCTTCCTATCCTCATAGATTTCACGACCATAGTGTGCTTCAGAAACAAAAGCAAGCTCACATGGCTGTTTTCAGTTCTCTCCACATTTGCATTTCCTGAAAACTCTGCTTAAAAGTGATTTTTTTTTTGCATTTGAAGTTACTTAAATAACTTATGCAATATAAACAATTATGTTGTAGCTTTTTGTTTCAAGGCTCAATATTGATAATCAAAATGAATGCATATTAACCATTGCGACAAAATAATTTTTGAGACAAAATGGCTGACAATTGAATATGCATCACGGGGATGATTGGGACATTTCAAGTGGGATGAATGGAACGTGTGGTAGAGCGTGGCGGCTTCAGCCAAGTGATCCCAGGTTCGAATCCTGGCCAGGACATTTTTCGTCCAGTTAGAAATTTACAACTTGTATGATTACTTTACCAATTTGAAATAATTGTGTTAAAAAAATAATCCAGTGTATTCACGTATCCAGCGTTTACTAGGTTCCATTACCTGCGATCTTTTCTGTTGAGCTGATTAAAATATCAGAGCAGATGCTTTGATCAATAAGGTTAACTGGATGAATTATGCCCTCCAGATTCGACCGAGATAGCTCAGTGGTAGAGCGTGGCGGCTTCAGCCAAGCGATCCCAGGTTCGAATCCTGGCCCGGACATTTTTCGTCCAGTTGGAAATTTACAACTTGTATGATTACTTTACCAATTTGAAATAATTGTGTTAAAAAAATAATCCAGTGTATTCACGTATCCAGCGTTTACTGGAGTTCCATTACCTGCGATCTTTTCTGTTGAGCTGATTAAAATATCAGAGCAGATGCTTTGATCAATAAGGTTAACTGGATGAATTATGCCCTCCAAATTCGACCGGGATAGCTCAGTGGTAGAGCGTGGCGGCTTCAGCCAAGCGATCCCAGGTTCGAATCCTGGCTCGGACATTTTTCGTCCAGTTGGAAATTTACAACTCTTATGATTACTTTACCAATTTGAAATAATTGTGTTAAAAAATAATCCTGTGATAAATTAATACTTTATGGTAATTATTATTTTAACATTTCATCCTCATTGTAGCCATCGTCTTCAGCCATTGAATGCTTCCGTATATGTGCCTTTTAAGGCAAAGCTGAGATGAGTCCAAGATGATTGGCTAACAAATAATCATGGAAATCATATTACAATTTATAATCTCTCAGCTTTTGCCAATGAGGCATTTTTGTCAGCTTTTAGTCCTTAACATTGAATGCGGGGAGGAAAATGTTTGTGTCCCATTCATCCCTGCTGTGGGGATGATTAGGACATAGAAGAACCATTTTTAAAAATTCATTTATACTTCCGTATAATAATAATCTTGAACAAATATTGTGCATAAGATGTAGTCAAACACTCAATGTATGACATGTGATATATAATATTGATAATAACTTAAATAAAATATTTAAAATAAATATTTTTGTGAAAATGTCCCATTCATCCCCCATTTGCCCTACCTTTCAAGAAACGTTTTACTGAGAGTAAGGCTCGGATATAACGAGCCAAAAATGTGCCTTATTCCCGTATTTAAAGAATGATTTCCTGAAGAAAATATGTAGGTTTATAGTGCACATACATCATTGCTGAAACTGATTAAAATAAGAAAGATGACTGATACAAATTAGAGTGAAACAATAGCCTTTCTGTTAACATATGCATTTAATTTATATTACTGCGTGAAACTTCAATGTTTTTTAAAAACCAAAATTGGATGTAATCTGTTTTTCATGAAATGAGCTTAATTAGACAAAATGTAAGTTATGTAAAACATTCCAAAACAAATCAGAGAATTTTTTTTTATTTTCTAATTTTCTAATAAAGTAAATAAATAGTAATAGTGATTTTGTTTCTTTCTTTTATTGTATTTTTCTTTATTCATTTACTGAAGCAATCGAATATTACAATGGTACAATTTATTTTAATTAATAATTTATTTTCATGATTTTAATTACAAAACATTAAAAAAAATACTCCAGTAAGGGAAATATTCCAGCTGTTTCTAACAATTTAAAATTTATTCAAACTTTCATGCAATTTCTTTTATTTTAATATAGAATTAATTAATTGAGCTTGAACTTGTTTTCTGCGAGAAATTGTATATAACTATTAAATGTATTGGTCACTTCATCCTCGTTACAATCGAATTCAACTGTAGCTTTAAATGGATATTTGTTTAACAAATCATTCAAACCCTGTTTCGAAAGTAACTTAAGTAATGTGTTATGTATTTTTTAACGTAAATTTTATTATTTACTTCAACATCATCTCGTATATTCGAAGACAGCGTTTTTAATTTTATTTCTTCTTTTGCATCTACTCTTCAAAGTGGTTTGTTTGACTTCATAAATAATGAAAAAAGAATGCAGATGTTATCAAAATGTAGGGCAAAAGCAATAATGGACTTTATAAAATTGCTGGAAAACAAATAGAAAATTTACGCATTAAGCGTAACATAACAATTAACGTAAATGAAGTGATAATAGTAAATGTTAAGAGATACATTATCTTTATTTTAGGCAAATAATAACAATAGTAATTGTAAATACACAAAAAAGTAAATGCAAAGACATATACAGAGTGTCTCATTTATTTTGCAACCCAATTATTTTGCAAGCAAATGAACAACACGAGTGCACACGCACACCGTTAGCGCAGATAGCGGTGTGAAGGGGCGCGCGAGCAACACTACCAACACGCTAGAAAACCGCACGAGACATTTCGGTGCTAAGGGGAACGAAGTGAAAGGTAGTTTTGCGTCATGATGCTATGTGCAGAAAAACGCGCGTTTACTATTGAACATTATTTTCGAACGTCTTCGTACAAACAGTCAAGGAGCGATATGAAAACAAGTTTCCAGACTCGGTGGTGCCGAATAAAAGCACAATTAAGCGAATCGTGGACCATTTTCAAACGGAATGGACTGTGGAACCGAAAAGAAAGACCCGTCTGTCATTTGTCCTAACTGACCATAAAATGAAGGAAATCGAGACAAAAATCAAGGAGAAACCGGCCACGTCAGTAAGAATAGTAGCAGATGAACGTTTCGTTTGGTTTCAACAGGATGGCGCTCTTGCGCATACGGTCAACGACACTGCGTCATTTCTCCAAGAATTTTTTGGTGATCAGCTAATTACAAAAGGACTATGACCTCCGCGCAGTCCAGACCTGTCACCAACCGATTTCTTCTTGTGGGGCTATTTGAAAAATCGCGTGTTCCGTGAACCGGTAGTCTCGATTACTGAACTGAAAACTCGCATTACGGAAGAGATAAACGCTATCACACCAAACACATTAAACAATGTGTCTCGAAACTTCCAGATATGTAAAGATGAAGACGATGGTCACTTCCAACACCTTTTGTAGTCGTTTAAGAACTTTTGTAAAATAAAAATTAATGTTTGTACATTGCTTTTTTTGAGGGTGGGGGGGTTGCAAAATAAATGAGACACTCGGTACTATAATAGTAAATGCAAAGACATATTCCATAATAGTAAATGCAAAGACAAGTGCTATAATAGTAAATGTAAAGACATATACTAAAATAGTAAATGTAAAGACATATACTAAAACAGTAAATGCCAAGACATATACTTTTATTAAATCAGCATTCGCCGAACTGGGTAAAATGGAACATTTTGAATACATGTGCGTTTTGAAGTGTTGAACAAATTTTATACCACTACAATGTCTATCTTAAACACACCACTTTATTCAAAATAAAATGTTATTATTTTAGATTATTATTTTTTTTAAATAAAAAATGAAATATTATACATTCGTTTCCTATAATAATATGTGTTGTATTTGATGCTGATTTTGCAATTTTTAATTACTTAGTATTTTTACTTTCTTCTCTCTTTACAAGAAGAAAGTATTGGATTAATGAAAATTTTCGGCTTCCGGTTTTCGACGGATTTATACGTTTTAGAAGGTCCTGAAGACGATTTGACTATTTTTAGAAAATGTCTGTCTGTGACTCTGTGACTCTGTGACTAGGTATGTCCGTATGTGACAAACATTTTGTGGGCGCTCTATCTCAAGAACTAATGCTCGGAATTTAATAAAACTTTATATTCAGTTAGTCCCTGATATAAATAGGTGCTGATTAGTTTTTGGTAAAACTCGCCCTGCAGGTGACGCTGCTATGCAGGTATCTTTGCGATTTCCGCAATAGCTCTATCTCAAGAACTAGTGCTCGGAATTTAATAAAACTTTATATTCAGTTAGTCTCTGATATAAATTGGTGCTGATTGGTCTTTGGTAAAAATCGCCCCGCAGGGGGCGCTGCTATGCAGCATTTTTCGCGATTTCTGCAATAGCTTTATCTGAAGAACTAATGCTCGGAATTTAATAAAACTTTATATTCAGTTAATCTCTGATATAAATTGGTGCTGATTAGTTTTTGGTAAAAATCGCCCAGCAGGTGGTGCTGCTATGCAGCATTTTGCAGGATTGACACGTTTTTATCGATAGTCCTACCTCAAGAAATAATGCACAGAAATTTAATAAAACTTGAGTTTCAGTTAGACCTTGCTATAAATTGGTGCTGATTCTTTTTAGTGTATGCGAAACCTTTGTGAGATAGAAGAAAGTTTTGGGATTGACACATCCGACTAGTTAAGTATTGTCAGTGGAAAAGTTTGTAAAATATTGCTCCTATATAATAACACATAATTTACTTTTAAGTGCAAAATAACTGCTTAGAAAGCATAATCATTTTTATATCGTTAATATAAAACCCACTTCATTTATTATTACGCAGTATCGTTAAACTTTAATATAATTTAACGTATTTTACATGTTTGTATGGAGAATAACAATTTTATCAAACAGAAAAAAAGTTAAACATCTTGAGTGTTATATCTTTAAAAAATACAGTCCCAAAACTCTTTCGAAAAAAAAAATAAACGTTTTGAGTGTTATATCGTTAAAAAATATAGTCCTTGAAACTCTTTTGAAAAAAAAATTAAATTACTATTTACAAAATTACATATGAAACCTAATCTAAGAAATAAGGATTCTTTTTTTTTCTTTTTGAGAAATGTGGTTTCTGGGGAAATTAAATATTCCATTACTCAAAACAATGCTATGTATAATGCTTCATTGAATTAGAAAATCCAAAAAAGTGAGATTATTTAAAAAAGCATATTCTCTCTGGAATCATAAAACACATAAATGAATTACATGTTTAATGATACCTTTTAAACACTAGAGCCTTTTATACTGTTTTTTTTGTGCACAGAAATGGAAAAAAATTCGTAGATTATATATTGTTCGTACATGTATGTAGATTTGCATTTTATCTGCATATTTTAATGTTTTTACTTAAAACACTAATTTATTGAAATATTCATTAAAAGTTTTATAAAAACATTTAGCAAATGTATTTCATTAAGCAAGAGAAAAATGTAAAAACATTTTTGATGGTTCATGGATTTTCTGTTGAAAACATCATAGATGATGTTCTGCGAGACCGCTTAACCGGCATAAATCTACACTTTAAAAAGAGACAGTTTTTCTCTAATCTACGAAAAACTAAACGAACGAAAATATACAATAACCTCTGCCGAGTTGCCCAAGATTCTGAAAAATATTCTTTATCTCTAGAAACCTCAGAAATCAATATAATTTCGAGATTTAAAGAATAATTTGTAAAAAATAAAGTTGTTCACGCTGATTTTCGGAAACCTTTCTTTGTAACTTTTATAGTGTACTAGCTGACCCGCACGGCATTGCTCGGGCCCTTGATAATAACAATCTGTTTTATACGAACATGACTGAAATCAGTAAGGCTGTCAAAATCAATTCGAATGGGGCAAACCCCGTCGTAATAAGGCCCATAGAGCCCGAGATCGGAAAGCGCACCCAGGCGCTAGAAAGTGCAACTAAAATATTTAAGGCTATAGATATCAAGCCGTATGACCCAAACCCCGTCGTTATCGGGCCTATAGAACAAGATATTCTTGTAGTTCCACTTTCCATCTCCGGGGCGCGCACTTTTTTCTATAGGAACATCTGGAATGGGTACTCGTTGTATCAAGGGAGTTGAATGAAACAATTCTCGTCGAAATCGGGCCCAAACCAAGTTGAAACGTATAAATCCCGTTGTAATCGGGCCCATAGAACCCGAAGTAAGATTGCAAGTGCCCAACAACAAATCATTTACTTTGATTATTGGTATACATTAAGTAAATACGGGTTGTGTACTTTTGTTAGGAACATAAATTTAATTTGTAGGAAAATCGTTGTTTGAAATTTCCGGTTTTTCTATATGTAACATTTATAAAACGCTACGGTAAAAGCTAAAAATATTAAATTTCTTAAATGGAAATTTTTTTTTTGCGTAAATCCGATCAAGGAGTGAACCTCCTCCCTCCCCATACCCGGAAATATGACGAATAATTTGTTCAAGAAAACCTCCTTTTCCTACATTAACGCGGTCATTAAAAAAAAGATTTATATTTTTCTGATAATTAGAACATAACGATGACACTACAATAAAATAGCCTCCATAAGGCACCCCTTCCCATCCTCAAAAACATATCTATACCTTAATTAGTTATCTCAACTTTTGTTCATTAGTAAAAAGTGGCAGTCATTTTTGCAAACTAAATGGAGGGATCGTCCAGAGAAACAGATCTCTTTGTAGTTCAGTTTTTAATGAAAGCAGATCCCTGTCTGAAACTTTCTTTCACTGGCATTTTTCGCTGTTTTTTGCATTGTCGAATGCAGAAAATTGTTCTACATATGCTGAGAAAATTTCAAATCGATATCTTAATTAGTTTTCTTAAAACTCTCGAATCAGTAAATGAATTTCAAATTCGTTTATTTCGGTTTGCAAATCGAGAACAGGTGTTATTTCCTTTAGCCATTTTGATAAAAAAGACGGCATTTCTGATGCCATGCTTAATGAGATACTAATTAATATCTTAGGTAATTATCAAATATTAAAATTCTGAGTCTCAGGTGCATCATATCAGACCTTAGACTACCTAAATATAAATTTTCAGACTTCAAGTTGCACTAGATTTTGCTGGTCATCGCAGACACACACACACACACACACACTAGGGTGGGTCGAAAAAGCCGAAATTTATATAATCGAAACATAATAGTGCGGGAAAGTTGCCATTGGTAATAAGGAATAAAATCGAAAAATATTACACCAAACGGTTAATATGTTTTACCGCCGCAAATGGGGCAAAATTTCGAAAAATCGCAAAAAAAAGGATTTTTTCAAAAAAAAAAAAATTAAATTATCCAACTAAAGCAATACAATTTCCGATGTATTGTGACAGTTACTTCAAGATGTTAGTAATATTCCAATAAAATTTTATTATGTTGATATCATTTCTGTTACCGCTGCAGGGGCGCTCAAAATTTTGAAAAAACGGCAAAATTTTCAATTTTCAGTTTTTTCCAATTATCCCAATTTTTATTAAATGTCTACAATTAAATAAATTTACATTATATCTAGTAATAACTTATAAATGTCTAGTAATTTTGATCATGGTGTAGCCAACCGAGGGCGAGTGGGTCCCGCCCCCTTCTAAATTTGACAGAAAGGGATTTTTGAAGGGGTCCTGGGAATTTTCCGACAATTTTTAGGGATTTTTTTATAGGGTGCCCCAAAAAAAGGAAAATGGGGGGGATTTATGTATGGGACCCCCCTACAAAAAAAATCACCAAAATTTCCCGGAAATTCCTTAAAATTCCTTCAAAAAGACTTTTTCTCTTAAATTTAGGGGGGGGGAGGTCGGACCCTCCTCGCCCTTGGTTGGCAATGCCTATGATAAAAATTACTAGACATAGGTTATTACTAGATATAATGTAAATTTATTCAATTGTAGACATATAATAAAAATTGGGAAAATTAAAAAAAACTGAAAATTGAAATTTTTGCTGTTTTTTCAAAATTTTGACCGCTCTTGCGGCGGTAATAAAATGATTTCACCATAATAAAATTTCATTGGAATATTACTAACATCTTGAAGTAACTGTTGCATTCTATTAGAAATTGTATTGTTATGTTTGGATAATTTAATTTTTTTTGCGATTTTTCAAAACTTTGGCCCCCTTGCTGCGGTAAAAGATATTAACCATTTGGTGTAATATTTTGTGAATTTATTCCTTATTACCAATGGCAACTTTCCCGCGCTATTATGATTCGATTATATAAATTTCGGTTTTTTCGACCCACCCTAACACACACACAGACACACAGAGCGAAAATTTCTTTTATTAGTATAGATTACTAAATTTTTTCCAAGCTAGAATAACTGTTTTTGGATACTATAAAAATTCTATTAAACATTTTCAGCTGCGTAACTGAATTTATACATGCAAGTGTAGCAACATAAAATGAATTTTAATGTTAATATTAATGCAGTTAATTTTCATGTTAGTCTGTATAACAAAATTGGTTAATCAGAAAAAAAAAATACTTGATCATTGATATCATCCTAAAAACCTATACTTCGGGTTGTGGAAACGGATTAGTATACTATAAAAACTACTCGGAGACATTAAAAAAAATCAGTGGCACATAAAGAATCTTTTTTTTATATATAAATGCTTCGTTAAATCTTGAAAGTACACTGTAAAAAAACGGAAGAAAAAACTGCAAAAAATACTGTTAATATTTCACCTAGCATTAAAACACAGCACTTTGGTTAATTTACAGCGATAATAGCTGTATAGAAAGCGACATCTGTTGGCGCTGTTGATCATTGTCTTAAATGAGGGGAATAAATACAAGCGACAGGCAGGTTAGTGGCAGGTGGCAGATGGCAGGTCCAGTACCAGTAGTGAAGTGATGCTTGAATGCTGCGAGAAATGGCCGCCATTAGAGCGAGCCTATAAAGTTGTAACAATTACACCTGATATTGGATAATTACAAACATATTTTAAAGAATAAAAGTGAGTTTTATCTTTGTTTTCTTATATCATTGTTTTAATAATATCATATAGTTTCTGTTACATAATTATAAGATACGAATTTCATTTTTTAAGCCACGTGTATATCACTATCACGTCAGTAACTTTGAAGTCATTTGTCTAGAATAAATATTTTGTTTCAAATCGTAAAAATAGATTATTTTGCTTGGTTATGTGGTTTTTTACTTTATCTTAGTATTTTAACCCCAGGACTTTGTTATTAATACGTATAATTTGTGTCTAAGTATCACAGGCAAACTTTATGCAAGCATTTTTTTTTTTTAACAAGATCTCTGTTTTTAGCTATTCCTTATTACACTATTGTATATTTTTCAAAACTCCAGTTCATGCGTTGGTATTCGAATACGCTTTCTAAATCCTATAAATATTTTACTCCGGTTCACTTTGGACGGTAATTTAAATATTCTTATTTATTTAATATATTTACCCGATATTTAGGACAGTGATTTATTTTCAATTTTCAAATCATTATGAGTAATCTGGATGCACTATTTTATAAATTCCTAAAATATTCCTTGAGTATACTGTCACAGCATTAATGTAACGCTTAATTTTAAAGTTTTTATGTGAACAGATTTTTTTTTCATTATTATTTATTCTAAGTTTCTTGAATTCATAGTTAAGTGTTTTTTTTTCCTCTCTGTGTTAATATTTCAATCGGACCTGATATTTATGGAATTAAATGTAGACTTATAAAATTATCTTTGCATAAACAAGTTTTTTTCCATTATAAAGTTTCCATATCAGCAATTTGCGTACAATAAGGTCTTGTTATTAATTATTTATGTATGATAGTTTAAATATCAGAAAGTTTTGTATAACCGTGTAGTGGGGTGGAGGAAATAATGGCTACATTGAATAAACAAAAATATTTAAATACATACAAAAAATAACCCAAAACTTGTTGGAGAAATATATATATGATTTAAATTAGTAGATATTTTCAAATACAAACAAACAGATTTGATAAACAAAGTCCTGTAAGGGAATACTGAATAATTAATTAAAAGCTAGATAAAGTAAAATCTTCCTTTGTTATGATTTATTGTAAAAAACATTTTATCTTTATAGGCAAATGACTCAAATTTTTGTGGGTGATATACTTGACCAAAAATCGAAATTTGTATCTTACACATGTATAATAGAATCGATTGTGTAATAATGATATTAAAACAATGATATGAGTAAACAAAAAGATAATACTTAGTACCCAAACTCCTTAAAATATGTCTCAGGTTAAAATAAAAATATATAACAATACACGGGGGGGGGGGGGGGGTAAAAATATCAACAACAAATGCTAAAAGTTTTACAGTTATGCTGTTAAAATTGCATTAACATTAACAGCAAAAATTACTGTAAAACTAACAAATCTGCTGTAAAATAAAAAAAACTGAACTGCTGTAAAATTAACTGCATAAAATGCTGTGAATTTACAAAAGTGCTGTTTATCCATGAAAAACAAAACTGCTGTAAATTTACAGCAAAATATGCTGGTACCCATATTGCCAGCATTTTTTGCTGTACAAATACTGTGATTTTTTTTACAGTGTATACTGGTTTCTGATGATTCCAATGATAAAAAATGTTTTTCGAAATCGTCAGGACTCGGAAGAGGTAGAATATCGGTTTTTTGAATACTATGAAAGTTCTATTAAACATTTTCAGCTGCGTAACTGAATTTATACATTCAAGAGTAGCAAAATAATCCAAAAGCTAATGCTAATGTTAATGTTGATAATTTTCATGTTAGTCTGTAAAACAAGATTGGTCAATAAGAAAAAAAATACTTGATCATTGATATCATCCGAAAAACCTATATTTCGGGTTGTGGAAACTGATAATACACAAAAAAACTACTCGGAGACGTTTTCGAATATCAATGGCACCAAAAGAAACTTTTTTTTATAAATGTTTCTTGAAATCTCGAAAGTATGTTGGTTTCTGAGGATTCCAATGATAAAAAAATGTTTTTCGGAATCGTCAAGTACTCGGAAGAGGTTATATTATATTTTCGTTCGTGGTCATATGACTATTTTGTAAGTTAAAAAACATTTGTCTTTTTTACAGTATAGAGTCCTTGCCCAGAGTACATGAAAATTGAACACAACGACCGATCGTTTTCGAAAAATTTCAAAACGGAAAAGTTCTGATGTCAAATCGGTAGCACGTTCTTGAGAATATGAATTATGGTGCTATGTTTATATGAAATATTGCTCTCAATAACCTTTAAATGCATTGAAACGTAATGCCTTGCTTCGTTGAATGGTTGATAAAATGTGATTCAACAGAAATCATTCTATAGAATTTAGTAGACGCTATGATGATGTATTGTATTCATTCGCCTATTTTATAAAATTCCTTGATATGCTCAGTGGTAATTACGAACAGTTTTTTTGCCACTATCGTGTGTCATTCAATATGCATTAGATAGTACCCGGAAACATTTGATAATAAACAACTTGAGTGTTTTAGAGGAAAGAAGGATAGACTTTTTTATTAGTTATTTTTATAATTAATTAAGTATTCAAAACTTTTTTTATATTTCTTATATAAATACTTTTTTAATTTTATTCTTTCTTTTATTTTATATATATATTTTTAGCGGAAAATAAGTACATAGTTTCCTTAGTTATATATACGTCTTCTTGATCATTGCCATAAAACATATACCAAAAATGGTAAATCACTTCAATTTATTTAATCGATAATGACATGGCAAAGCTTTTAACATAAATATTTTTATACAAAATCATTATTTTTAAAAAATATATTATCGGTTTTTAAGTTTTATAATATTTATAAAACATTTAGATAAGATAAATAAATAGATACAAATCCTCTGACACTCTAAATGTCCTACTGAAATAAAATATTTTATTAATGGTATTGAAAGTAATTATCTGTAAACCAATAACACTTAACCATTGCTTATAAGGAGCGAGATTCGAATCCACATTATCTTTCGAGTATCAGAGCTTAAAGTTGGTTCCTTATACCACTCAACTATCCCGACCACAGTTATCCTCTAAAACGGAAGAACTTGAAAATCTAATTCATCTCATGCCAAGATTTGCTGGTTTTGGTTTTAAAAATAGCTTTAGTTTTAATAATATATAAGGTAAAGCTAGGATAGTCTGCGCACAATTCAAAAGAATAACAATAAAAAATCTAAATATTAATGTTTTGCTAAACTATCCATAAATAATTTTGACTTCAGTTGTTTTTTATCCATTTCCATTGCTATTTTGTTGTTATGTTGTAATTTAATAGAACAGTTGTAATAAAACCAAGAAAGTTATTTTGCGCAATCTGTCCTTATAGGGTTGGTGTGATTGCGCACATGGGTAGGAGAGATTGTTACTAATAATAAATACAATTAAATTGTTAACAATAATAATTACACTTAAATGACATTGTTGTAAGGTTTTTGTGAACAATTATTATTGTATTAGGAGTGAATATTTGAACCTAATGATTAAAGAATCAGAAAAAGGAAATAATTTTAAAAACCATTAAAAAATTTTAATTAAATGAAAAAAAAAATAAAGAATCAGAAAAAGCAAGTACAGATAAGATTACAAAATAACATTAAGTTACTTGATAACACGTTTAATTTAAAATTAGTCTATTTTCATTTTTCATTTTTTAATGCAAATTTACCAATAAGCTGCGTAATCTCTCCTAGCATGAAAACTAATGGAAACAATGCGCCATCTCTCCTAAGTAGCAGATGCGCAAACTCTCCAATTTCGGTAGGAGAGATTGCATGGCCTTTTATATAAACATGGCCGCTACTAAAACGAACCATTGATGTTCACATTGTTAGTCTAGATTAGTAAGTTATGAGAAATCGTTTGAGTTAAAAATATTTTGTAATACTGACATTGTATAGAAATTCTGATGAATAGCTACGAAAATTCAAGCACTTACTTTGGGAAAACAAAGCAAAATAGCAATGGTTTATCTTAGACGCTCAAAACAATCAACGTGCACTTTCAAGCAGACACTCCACTACTGTTATTGTACAACTACCTGGAGTCGCTGCGCGCTCACTCTACTCCTTCCCCCCGAACCTCTATGTGCGCAATCTCCCCGACTGCGCCATCTCTCCTGGCTTTACCTTATAGACGATTTCATTCATATTTGCACTGTATGTTCATACCGCATGTGACTTTTAATTTCTTCTTTCGCAGTTTTCTCTTGTTTGTGATGTTAGAGTTATGGTTCTGTGTTAGATATTTATGTAGCACTCGGAACAAGAATTTTTACTCTGCACAGTTTATATGATTTTGACATAACAAACTGTATGTTGTGTTTCTTTTAAAAATAGCAATTAATTGATAAAATAATATTTTAGAATTTTTGTATTGTGATGTTTTCTTAAACTTACACAAACTTAAAGTACTTAAATGGCATTTTTTGTTTGTTTTTAAATGTCTGCCCTTGAACAGTTTTCGATAGTTGTAAAAATAAATTTAAACTATTGCTTTATACTCTAAATCGGCTTTTTATGTTTTTAATGACATTTTTCTTAATATGTGTGTGTTATAATTTAATGTACATTTTAAATTTAATTAATATAAACAATATGACACATAAAGCATCTTCAATTAATCAAAATTGAAGTAAAATGTATTTAATGCATAACGTTTTAGAGAGAAACGTTTAAAAATATTATTTTAAATATCCAAATGTTAATATTATAAATATTTTAAATTATTTTTTTTAAGTGTTCCTTTATTTTATCATACATGTGTGTCAAATATACCATGAGCAGATGAAAGAATATATTAGAAGTGATACTGAGTCAAGGAATCTGTGTCTGTATAGTCTAGTATTGTTTATTCACTTTCAGGTACTTACATGTTAGCATAGGATTACATTCAAGTTCTCTGTAATAATAGAACATATTACAAAGCGATTTAAAGCATTCCCACTTACTCTTTCATAATAATCTATTGAACATTTACACCACGTTAAATATGCTAAATAAAATCAGTAGCAGGCCCTATAACATGACAAATATATCATAATCTTATTTAAAATGAAATAATGTTTCATTAAATTATAGAAGATTGGTGGGAAGTAATATACTTCCACACCTTTCCTTAAGAACGCATGGACATTTGATGTGTAAAATACACAATATAAACCCTGCTAAATTTTTATAGATTATTCTAGGAACACTGAGAGTTTTTTATTTACGTATCTGGAATTCTCAATGTATGTATTATAAAGAATATCTCAATGTAACTATTTTCATTTATGTATTTTTGAAATTAGAATTCATTTTTGCATATTATATCTATGATTTTACGCCATAAAGAGTCAGTGTGAATCAACAAGAAACCACCTATTGTGTCAGCAGAATACTGATGTCACCAGCACTTGCAGTCCCAGCAACAATCAGTCAATGACAGAATATATGGGACCTAATAAAAGTGCATAGCACAAAGGAGTTTTAGACCCCACTTATTTTTTATACATAGAGGGTGCATAGGAAAGTCCCTTTAACGTGAAAATACTTGCGAACGGAGAGAGCTACAGCTATGCAAGTAAGGTAACGGTATAGTCGAGGCTAACGAAAAAGAAAGGCTACCGCGGTGCTTTACGCGTATCTTTTTTTACAGACCGCGGAAGTCACGTGCTGCTCGATACCACCAATGCAGGCGTACGAAAAGAGCATCACGTCACACTAGCGGTCTGTAAAAAAAGATAAGTGGAATGCACCGCGGTAGCCTGTCTTTTTCGTTAGCCTCAGTATAGTAAAGTGACTACGCCCGACCTAATGCAAACAACAGCAGTGCACCCTAGTGGCGAAATTTGGAAGATAGCCATTGCAAATCGAAAACGTAAAGAGATAGAGAAAAATCTCCAGTTAGAAAGTTTTAGAGCATCAATTAATTAGTACGAAACGACATTTGGTTCACGCGGATAAGATAAATCGTCGCCGGTATTTTTAAAAATGTCTGAAATCGATGCACTCCAGTTTGTGTAAACGTTTGAAAGGAATAATCAGAAGTATGAAGAAATAACCACAATTTATTGCATAAATATGTACTTACGTCAATAAATTTTGATAACATCACACAAGAAACAAAAAAGACAAACTGTCTCACACTGATAAAAGGTTAATGTTCAGTACGTTCGAAAAGTTCACTATTGCTCACGGTACACGTTTGTATTCGTGAGAGTAATTCTGCATGCACATTTCTCAGCATGGAAGGTGTCACACTATCGCAAGCAATTTTCAATATCCCATTTCATTTTGTTGTTATTAATATAAAAAGAACTAAACATTTAAAAAATGCTTTTTAAATTCAGTGCTCTTAAGAATTTTTTTTCACACAATAAAGCTACCGTTTACATAAGTAAAAAAATATTCAAATTCTTACAATTATTTTTTATGCTGCCAACAAAATAATAATAAAAAAAACATATATATTTCAGTTCATAACGAAAGGAATAAAACATAGTTCGGCTAATAAAATAATTATAAATACAAAAATTTCCTTAGGATTTTATGAAGAATATACAAATAAAATAATAAAAACAATTTAATAAAATGACATAGAAAAAACACATTTTCATACATTCTTAAGCAGCATCTGATTACTCACACAAACAATATTCTCTTTAGAAATAAAAATTTCAGAAATACTTTTAAAAGATTTAAAATTAGAACGAAGCAGAATAGTTATCACTAATTCCTTATTCGATATAAATTATACGGTGTTATGTTACGGCACGAAATGAAAATCTTCACATGGAATAATATATTTTCCAAAGAAAAAATACTGTAAATGCATTTTCGAAGAGTAAAGTTAGTAAGATTTGCAGCAACAGTAAAAATGTTAAACACACGAAAGTACCTTTTTCAGCGTAACACATTTGTTAGCTCCTTTTTATTTCGATAAATAATGTGATATATAAAGCTCTATACTTAAGGAGTTTAAGCATGCAAATCTCAACTAGTATTAAATTCTTTTGCAAAACAAACTTCTTCGTGAAATATTATTTTATAATAGAATTTCTCTATATCCGGAGATTTATATCAGACGAATTTTTATCTCTGGTATTTACTCTTTATGTAATTCTATGTAATTCTATGCTATTATACAGAGGGTGTTTACACATTTTTAGAACGACTTCGATAAATTATTTTAAAAATGCAAATATTTTAGAGAAAATTACTGGCAACAACTTATTAGTTAAACCTAAACTTATCGTCAGATATTTTCAAATTTATTCTTACTTCAAATGCTGCATGTTAACAAGCTCTGTATCGGAGGATAATTTTTTCCGCTTTCAGAGGAGAAATATTCTTATTCCGTAATTAAAAACAATTGTGACACGCATTATATAAGAATTTCTAAGTGCAAAATAGACAACATTGTTAATTGGAAACTAAAATCTCCTATCGGTAATTCTGCAAGAAAATAATAATAATAAAAAGATTCCAAATGAATTCCCTTAAAAGGTTTTTAGTGTTTCTAATGTTTCTAAAGTGAAACCGCTGAAAACAACAGACAATCCACCGACATAGAAATAAATTTCAAAGTATTTAAATACATACATAGCAACACTAAATACATAATATACCAAGAGTTACAGCTTAAAAAAATGTTCACTGTTTTTTGCCGAGGCATGTGGTTGAACGCATGAGATTTTGTGGAGCACTGTATGAAAATTCAGCAGGAGATTAATGTAAATATGTTGTTAACCTTGATGAAGTTTTTTTTATGATTTATGCGTTACCTAAAGGACTACAATAAAAAAGGGTCTATTTGCTATCGAAAACGTAGCAAAAAATACGTACAAACGTCGTTCCGAGAATGCAAAGCAAGTTTCAGTAAAAGCTCTATGATTGTCGCAGGTTTCTGTTACAATTGAAAATAAGAAATAATATGAGTGGACTAAACGTTAATATAAACTCGTCGTATATTCAGGAAAATGCATTATCTTCGATATTTATATAAAGAATTTCATTTCTATATCCCAAAGACTTTCAAAGAGCGAAACTGCAACAAGACAAAGCCACCGGTAATACTTCAAAAACTACTGCTGCTCTTTATATATTTTTTCAACATGTTTCTGTAAAAACATCTGACTTTCCACCTATGGATTGATTATGTGTGACTTTAGTCTGCTGAAAAGAGCACTTTCAAAGCGCAAACCCACCACTGGTGAAATTTGGTATGATCTGTAAAAAGTTCTTTTGTTCACGTAACGAAAAGAAAAGATTAATTTAATCAGAGTTATATGATGTAGATAAGGCAATGTATTTGCATATTTTGTTTTCCGTCAGTAATTTATTCTTTTGTATTAATACATTGTCATTAACATTCTTTTTAAGCAAAATTACTGAATTAAAGAAAACGTTGTTCATTTTATCTTTAAATTGGTAACCAATTAATTTCTCTTAATTCAATTTATTCAACGAAAGGAATTATTTTTCACCATTCAAATGTTTACATCCTTTATTGCGAACAACAAAAATGGCCTCTCTTGGAAGTCCGCAAACAGTGTGTGTGTGTGTATTTATATATTTTTTTTAATTATGTGCCCAATTAATGGGGCTATATGACATAAACTCGAGGGCTGCGAATTTAATACCACTGTTCTATACATAGTTTATTTTAATTTCACAATTATAACTTTTTTGTTGATTTAACACATGGGCTGATAAGTTCCCGGTCTAATAAAGAAAACACAACTTTTTAACAAAGCTTTATGACTTTATGACTTTATAACTTTATAACTTTAATAAATAACATAACTTTAATAATAGATAATAATAATTTAATAATAATAATGATAATAATAATTTAAAAATAATAATTTTATAATAATAATTTAATAATAATAATTTAATAATATTAATTTTAAAATAATTTAATAATAATAATTTTATAATAATAATTTAATAAATGATTAATAATACTAATTTAATAATAAATAACATAATTTTGTAACGAAAAAGCTCCAAACAGTGGTCAGAACTCGTTGTTGTTTTTGGTCAAAAGTCAAAACGCGCGGCAGCCACTTTGACAACAGCTTTTTCATAGACAAATGTTCATTCAAAATAAAACCTACACGTTCCTTGGATATCTTCAGAGTCTGAGCTATCTCCTGCAACTTCACTTTACGGTTCCCCAAAACGATTTCGTGGACTTTTTTTATGTTTTCCGGAGTAACCACCTCTTTTGCGTGGTGCATCACTGGTGTCCGTGCGACCACGTTTAAATTCAGCAAACCAGTCAATAATGGTTGATTTACCTGGTGCAGTCTCCGGATAACGCTTATCTAGCGAAGCTTTTGTTTGAACGGCATTTTTTCCCCATCAAATAACAATTCTTGAAATTCTTGTTATCCATTTTTTTGTTTATCAACAAAGTCGTTCAACTAAAACCACTCTAACGTTTTATCCACACGGCGAATCGTCATGGCATTTTTTCTACAACCTTTTAAAGGTTAGTATTTACTAAAAAACATCGGTTCGGCGATTGCAACGCCATCTGTGTGCCAGACCGGGAACTTATCTGCCCATGTGTTAAATATTGTTATGGTGTGAAAAAAAGTAACTAAATGTACGATTTTGTAATTAAAACTTTTAAAAAAGGATTTTTAAATCGCGTTATATCACCTGAAAAATTTTTTTTTACTTTCATCAGTAAAACTTTTAAAAGCAAAAAAAAAAAAATCACAAAAATTAATTAAAAGATGTATTTCTTGTGAAAATCCATTTTTTATTAATGAAGTGTCTATTATATACTTTAGCCTAGTTTTCAAATGGCTAATGTAATGCACTAAAAAATAGAAAAATATAGAAAAAATAGTTATTTATTTAGAATATCAACCTGAGTTTACCTATGAAATATATTCTTTTAAATTCTAAACAGATCTGTAATGGATGATATTCGGTTACGTATGCTGTATACTTTCTGGGTTTTAAAGAATTCCGTATGCCCTCTGTTTTATCAGGTAAAGCTATAGCATATAACCTCTGAATGTTTTAATTCTACTTCACTGATTATATAATTGCTAATATTTTAATGATGAATTAAAGATCCTTGAAAGAAGAATTTTTAATGCTTACATGCTAATTTAGAATTTCAACTTTTGAAGTTCCAGTTTTTGTATTTGAGCTGTCTTGTACTTGTTATCGTCAATTTTTCCGTCAGTTAATTGGTTTTGAGATATTAAAAACTTATTGAAACATACGAGTCGTGTTTTATAAGTAAGAGCCGTTTTGTTGTATACGGTAACAGGTGGCGTGCGCGCCGCAACGAGAATTTGCGTCGTGTCCCGGCATTCCTTGGGAACAACTGTGCCCAATTGCAGCTGTGTAGGTAACCTGTACGGTCTGTTCTGTGTCTTTAAAAATGTTAAAGATTATCGAATCGGGTACGGTCAAAACCGTGCAGAAGCTACGGAGAGCGATTCAAAACAGAAGATGGGAATTAGGCTACAGACAGAGGGAATTAGGCTACTCCATGAAAATGCAAGGCCTCACACCGCAGCTTAGACCCGAGCTTTATTGGACTCTTTTGGCTGGGAAGTTTTGGACACCCCCCCCCCCTACAGATCCAATGTTGCGCCGAGCGATTTTCATCTTTTTCACTATCTGAAACATCACCTCGGCGGGAACCACTACAACGATGACGAAGACGTAAAACGGCCGTGACCTCTTGGTTATCGGAGCAGTCGGCAAGTTTCTATGAAGAGGGTATTCAAAATCTAGTTGTGAGATATTATAAGTGTTTAAACAAACTTGGCAGCTATGTTGAAAAATATAAAAATATATGTAGAATCTAAAAATAAATTTGATTTTGGAAAATTTTCTTTCGTTTGGTTCTTATTTTCAAACGGCCCTTACTTAAAAAAACACCCCTCGTATATCGAAAAGCTTTTGAAAATAAATCTTTCTGTAGCATAAAAATATAACACAAAAATAATATTGCCTTATCCCCTTTTCCTTTTGTTAGTATTTAACACATTAAAAAATTGTACATTGTGATAGCATGCCTCGTTACTTTTTGATAAGGGTTTCTATTGGTTGAATGACATTTCGAAGTTTTTATTGTTTTGCATTGTTAATATTTGTGGCTCAATAAAAAACATATTCTTTTTATCTTTAACTTTCCAAAAATATAAAAGGATCTCCAGAATTTAGTTGACATTATAATTTTGCGAACACATGTTAAGGTACTGGTGTTGTGTAGTTGCTATATATAGTGAGAAGTATTAGCAAGAAGCTTGGGATTTCATCGGATCTCGCGTATATAGGAATTCTAGCTGCAAAAACACGTGTCATCGAAGCTACTTCCTTCTGATAGAGTGGAATTTTGTGTAGATCTTGGGAAGATAAATTGCTCCAAGGCTATGAGCGTCGGATAAGATATTATTTATCAACTTGAATAAATGGTCTGTGACTCGACGAAGTCTATTGATAACATGAATTTTCATTAAGTAAATTGTGCGTTTCAAGTAAAAGAATATTATTTAATATATTAGTAGTCTGTTATAATATGAATTTTCATTAAGTAAATTGTGTGTTTCAAGTAAAATTGTGTAGTGACATTTTGAGAACTGAATTAGGTACTTTATAATTTAGCTTAGTTAATGCCGTCTAATTGTATGTATCTGTTCCATTGCCCATGCTGTTTTACATTTTGGTTGATTTATATTTTTTTTTGCTAAAACTGTGTTATACCTTTTTTGACAGTTGACGGGCTACACAATGTAAACTTCCACATATCTGTAACAAACTATTTCAAAAGTAATTGAAACATGTTTATAACATTTGTGTGTCCATATATTCGTGCGGTTATGCTTTAAATTTCCTTACATTTCACTACATTTGATACCCGTTTTAAAAAACAAAGCAAAAATCAGTGTAAAACTCATCGCTTCAAATAAACTAATATATAAAAAAGAAATTTCATTTGTTAATTAGAATGTTTCGATACAATATATTTTAAATAAAGAAAAATATAATGTCCAGTTTATTGGAATTATACTATGGTATTAAGAAAGCACTGCCTGTTTTCTGAC
Organism: Maratus michaelseni; assembly: GCA_963931845.1. NCBI lineage: Eukaryota > Metazoa > Arthropoda > Arachnida > Araneae > Salticidae > Maratus > Maratus michaelseni. The sequence goes on along the minus strand of OZ007589.1, from coordinate 338,142,875 downwards.
TTTATAGTATGTGCAGCATTTTACATTTCTTTACAGTTTTCTACAAAGAATTCCGTTACCCGTACATAAGTAGGGCGGTATTGCTTCCAGTATCCTTATGTGAGGTCATACAATAAAAGTGTATTATGCAATCGGGTGTACACATGTATAATTTCTGTACAATTTATCTTCAAAGAATTCGATTGTATATTACAGTCTAGCAGCTACTGATGTTTAAAAACCATTTCATTGTCATACAATTTCACCGAAACTTAGTATGCTGTTTTATATGTGTTTTTGTAATTAGATATCAGTCTTTGTATATTTGAAACTTTGGGTTTAATCTTGCGTTAAAGTGATACAACAGTCACAACAATGCAACGACCACAACAAATAATTATTGTTTTAATGTTTAAAACAGGATTTTAATAAAATCGTTCTAAATATTTGTGAATTAGTTTGTACAAAAAAGTATTGAACAAGTGGGTAAGTGTGATCGAAGATCGCTCAAAGGGTAAAATTTAATATTCCTTTCAAAACACTTTATCCTTTCTTTAATAAATAAAAAAAAAGTCAGGTTTTTTATAAAGTAAAAAATTACCGGTCTATTTTTTTTTCCTTTTTTCGAATATCTAAACCAGCCCGATAGCAGACGAAGCCCGCTATTATATTCTGTCATAATAATATTTGTCATGTGGACTGAATGCGATATTTAAAAAAAATAATTTCAAAAATAAACATGTTGTACACCTTCAAAATGTTAAAATATGCGAATATTTCCATAATCGGATTTTTATCACGATTCAATATGTTTCTCAAACTCATATATTTACTATTCTCTATTACTCATATTTATACTCGTTTTGTATTATTCTCAAACATTTGAAAGATTCGTCAAACTTCCAATATGACGTCAGATTTTCTTTTTAATTCTCTAATGACATGATATTAATCTGCTTTATGTACATACACATACTCATACTCCTTGTATTATTGAGAAATCTTTGAAAATTTCTGTTTCATTACCACTATGACGTCAATTATTTTTATTTCATATTAATATTTTTTTCAATTGGTGAAACTTTTTATTTCATTTTCATTTTTCACGTGGAAATCGTTCAATAGAGAATTAATTATTGTAGAAAGAATTTCATTGTGGATTTTTTATTTTTGACAACAGCTTTAACAAAAAATGTTTAAATTTAATAGGACAAGGCTGTTAGAATTTTGGTTTTTTTATCTTTATTTATTAAAATAATAGGATTTTTTCAAATTTGAATATTTTGAGATTCATAGCTGGTATTCAGCTAGATATACACAATGTTTCAACTCTGTAAGTTACATAGTTTCTGAGAATGGCTCTCTGACAGACAGACAACGGAGCGGGAGTAATAGGGTTTCGTGAGATGAACGAAACCCTAAAAATAGACTATAATCTGTGTATGGTGTAGGAGTCTTCCTTCTGGTATATAAATACATTAGATTAAAATTCTCGTCTCAGACTACCTCACTGTTAATAATTTTCAGTGAATTTTTGTAATATTCTAAAAATTAATTAATATGATAATTATTTCAAAATAAAAATCAAAGTATTATTTTTTTTTGTTAATTTCCGAATCAGTTTGCATTTGTAATGTATATTAAAGATTTTTTATTTAGAAATGTTAAAGAAAATTTAAATAATAATATATGTGGAGAATGTCAATTTACTAATAATTAAAGGATTATATGCTTTAATTCATATAAGATATTAAATTCAGCAGATTATATTTCAACTTGAAATAATTAGATCTATCGCTAATATTTCGTTATTTTAACAAATTATTTTTGAATTAGATAATGATATACTGAAATAATATGAAGTCAATAAACATATTCAGATGTCCGTTAAGAGGCTTTGAATGGCATTTGAGAGATATTTGAGAATATTCCTTGCTAATTACATTATTAACTATCAGTTAACGCTGAAGGATATTTTGATGATAAAAGGATTTTGCTGTAGGAAGAATATTATTAAAGTGCCTATGAAATAATGAGAACTCCAATTAAAGAAATTTATACAATTCCTGATTAATTTATTATCAACATACTGGTCATGTATTAATAATACTTATTGTTTTCATTCTAATGTGTGGAAGAATTGCTTTAAATGATAAAACAAAACTGCATTTACGTAAAAATCATTCATGTGTATTTATATAAGACACTCTTTCTTAAGTATATTTAGTTATAAATGTGAGTAGCTATGCAACTCTGTATAAATTAGAATAGAATTACAAAGATTTCCTCATAAACATTCAGTACAGAAAAAAGCTTTTCTTGAAAAATCCGCTTATTTTTTTTTTTATTTAAGCCTGATTTTTTATGTTCGTAATACAGGGTGTGAAAATAAGTACGTGTGAGTTTTAAAATTCTACAATTTATTGACTTTACTAAACAGTATCTTGTGAACACCATTACGGGAAAATGAAGAACAGATCTTATAAGATTTTCAATACCGGAACTAATTATACAGTTACATTTTAATGACAATAATTTACTACATAATAACCGACACATATTTCAGCGTATTATATGTATAGCTCAGTATCAAACTTTGATTTACATTTAAAAACACCAATGAAAATTCAAGAAAAGAAAATTTAAAAATACATATAACTAATTATTTTTTTACATAATAGACTATTGTGATAAAGTATGGTATAATTTTAACCTGTTGAATACGGGCTAGAACTGGAAACTATTTTTACATTCAATCGTACCACAATTTACACAAAATTTCTTTGTGGTATATTTCTCTGGAAAATATTCTAGTATACATCTATGAAAGAAATTAATTTTTTTAAATGGTACAAATAATGGAAAAATCAAGAACGAAAAATCCTGTGTCAAGCATAGATTATGTAACACTTTCCAATGCAGTCAGAAAACTGTAACGAAACTTCACCGTTAAATAAGATGAAAGAAGATATGTAAGTAAACGGTTTATAAAACCTATAACACAATGAAAAATACAGTTTTCGAAATTATGTTCCAGTGTCAAAAAAGTAGTCGAATTATTTTGTGCAGCCCTGTATATGATCAATCAATCAATATCCCTGTATATGATCATGGATATATAGCATGATAAAGTTTTGTTCAGTTAGAATATTCACATTTAGCAATTTTCTCCGATCGATGGAAATGCACTAGAAATCCGTTGTACACCCCTATATATTATCTAAATACTTTTGTACACACCACATATTAAGCTAAAAGGCAACTTAAAACTCACTCGCAGCAATTATCAACCGTAAACGACAATGTATATTTCCTTTGCGTAGCACTGTATATGAATGTATTTATATTCCACAAACTTATATTAGTATACTAAATATATTATAATTCACCAAGAAAATGCGTAACACAATTAAAACTACGCTTAAGCAATTCATTCCCATAGTCTGTAATACTTACAGATTCCTTTGTGTAGCCCTGAATATGAACAAACGCATTTATAAACACACAAGTACTATGAAAAATATTAGTTAAACTTAAAAACGCAAACCAAAGTTGAAAACGCACTTATCACACATAGACTGTAAATATCGCACATGTACTGTAACCGATAACTTTTGTGTGTCCCTGTAAATAATCGCAATGCACATCACAGTTTCAAAAGAGCAATTTATAGTGAAACTCAGTAATGCATATACTTTTTATTATGTTTGAAATAGTAAAATATCACTAAATTACACTACAAAAGATTTTCCCCCATAGAACAATGTGTAACAGAATTCTCTTGTTTGACCCTGTAAATGAATAATTAATGCTTTGCACCCCATACTCTACAAAAAGCATGTTTTAATGCGCTTCATAATTATATATAAATTTCGATCATCATGTTTTAAATGCCGTTGCATCATCAAAATGCACTTGAAACGATTATTTCCCATTGATTGTAAGGTAACGGAATACTTTTGACTGTCCCTGTAAAAAAAACTATATGTGCTACACACTTCAGTTGAAATAGAGAACATGCTATAGTAAACGACAATAATATATAAAAATTTCAGGGAGATCCCAGTAGTTTTACGCGAGTTAGGGTACGGAAAGTTGGCAGACGGCCAGACAGCCAGACAAACCGAAGTCATAAACACTTTTCAACTAGGTTGGAACGTGTAAAAAACAGCCTCTGTGATGTATATGTCCCATACCCGTAATCAAAGGATTAAATGTTCAAAATATATTATCGTCAATAAAGTTTTGTGCAATTCCATCTCAACGTAACATCTCATCTGCACACTAAATTACCAGAACGACGTTGATTTTCTTCTGGTAAACGTACTTTTAATGCATTTGGACTCTTTACTCTAATAAATGCTACAGACAGCATGCCATGTATAAAAATCATTTTTATATCTACGCCAACGAACTGAAAAGTTTGGCTCTGCGCTTTCTTCACCGCAATAACAAATGCAGGCATTACAGGACATTGGTGATGCGAATTATCTTATGTTGATTCAAGAATAATTCTAATTCTAAGGATATGTACTTCTTCGCCAGATTGTTTACCAGTGGCGATTTTTGCTTCAATTATGTTTTTCCCAATATATCTTGCTCTATTGGATACTACTTCTTATATATCCAAATTACGTAATACCATCATCAATGCATTACGTTTAAAAATTCTTTTTATGTGGAATCACGTCTGAAATTTTGAGAAAATTAAATAATTCCGTTGTAAAATCAAGTGATTCTACGGATTGATCTTTTACTGAATCGGAGCTACGCTACATTTTATATTAGGTGGAGACTTGAGCAGTGATATCAATTTTAATTATATCAATATATATGTTGAGTGCCACGAATATTGCTCTATTTGGAATATCTTCATAATTTTCCATGGCAATCCTGTTTTCAAAAATTTCATCAATCGGATTGTTGTTTGAGAGAATACCTTTTGGAAATTCATATTCCTCCATTGCATTCGTCGGTAATTTTCTGTTGTGTAAAACATTTAAAAATTAAGAAAGTTGATAACAAACAAGAAAATTTTTTATATTTGTATCCTAAATATTATTAAAAATTAAATAAAATTTTCTTAACAAAATAAAGGTAAAAATTTCACTTATTCTAATTAAATTACATGGATGTTAATTAAAAGTTTTGTTAAAGTAGAACATATTATGTTTCGGGAGATATATGAAAAAGGTTTTATTCCTTAATAAGCGATGCAACGAAGAGTGATATAAAGCAGGGATACAGTATTCAGATTTTTTTACTGAATACAAGAAAGTTATCAGTTTTTAATTGTCGTTTTTGTAAGTACAATATTTTTAGACCAATTATTTGTTTCCGCATTACTACTTAATAGTACGTTTGGAACGTTCAAAGTTCTAAAAGCCATGTAAAGCATTTTATTATAAAAAATTTAGACCCAAATATAGAAATGTTTGAAGGAAAATTTAAACAACCAACCCTTTTGAATTTGATTTTTAAAACATTAAATAATTTAATTGTTATAAACATTAAGTGATAAATAGATATATTTTCTCAACGCAAAATAAAACTCACATAACGTAACGGTACAAGTATGTTCTTCAGAAATATAGTGTTGAATTAAACTTATCTACTTTTTAAACAAACTCTATTTTTTTTAATAATAAAAACAAATATTTTACAAAGTTGAAAATTCGTAAGCATTTTTAAGAACAAAAATGGACAAAATTTTACGATTATAAACTAAAGGATCAAAATCTTGAGTCATTTACAAATACGGATTTTCTTACAAATATTTGATTCAAGAAACTTTTCAATAATCACCGAAAAATCTATCTTAAGAAACTTCTCTAAAAACAAATCTTTTAATTTTACTGAAAAAGACTGTCCGCCAGAACGCTGGTTAAAAATATTTTTTGGGACAAACTCTGTTTAATAAAACAAAAATTTTATAATGAATTCATTTTTTGTTTCTGTAAGAAAAATAAAAAAAAAACTTACCGGCTTCCTTTCTTACACTTTTGTCTGTAAAATCGACAAATGCCAATTTATGTACTATTTCTGTTCTGTGAAAACAATTTGTATAATAAAAAAGTGTAGTATATTTTCTATAATAAATCATGAAAGTTTCCACCCAATATGATATTTCAAAGCATTTAACATTCAAAAATATTTTAAATATTGGAGTTTCAGCAGACAGTTTTTTATCTGTAGGAAAAACAAAATGGACTGATTTCACTCGACTTTCCAAGATAGAAAGTCAGAGTCAGAGTCAGACTGAATGGAACATGTCAACTTATGTTATAGTTTATAGCTTTTGTGCTCTATCGGTATTTATTTAATTATTTATTTAAGTTATAACTTTATACATAAATTTTTACACTCGGCATAAGATGACAAAAATTCTACGTTCGACATGCAAATATTCAAGTCATGAAAAATATTAGGGGATGCACTGACTGCGTAGATATAGTATTAGTCCAGTAATGTTAAATTTGAATCTCTGGAAGAACTGAAAAATCATTAAAACTATCTAATGAAAATGAAGAGCCGTTATCAAAATTATGTTGGCTATTTTCTGTTATTTTAATGCAGGTAATTAGTTTATCTATTAGATCATATATTTTTTAATATATGTGGAAATCAATATGATAATCTTTGGTCGGATGGCTCCTTTACACGGATCGTACAGTTTAGAGGACAATTTAATAAATAATGCAGAAAAGTAGACACATGGAAACATACACAAATTGGGGATTTTAAATTTGAAAAGTCCTTCCGGCCTGTACCGGAGGAAAAGATAGCTTTCCTATATCTTCGTTTTAAAATTTTAGCTACTGTTACACGAAAACAGCAAGTTAAAATGCAAAGAAAACGTTTACAGAAGATTCGTTAACACTGAATTTGAATAAGAAATTCGCCAAATTATTGAGCAATAGCCAAATTGGCTTCATTTATGAAGACTTATTTTGGTCGCCAAATTTGGCGATATTTCGCTAAATGTCGCCAAGTTTGGCGATAATTTGGCGCTAACGGATATGAATATATAGTTTTATATGTATGATTGGAAAAATTATTTCAACAATGAAAATTTTTGTAATGTGCTGTCTTGTTTCAAAATGTCAGCCACCCTAGAATTTCAAACTGCTCTATCTCAGCCATTTTTTAAGATAGAGGTAAACCAAAAAATACTCTGGAATCCTCGTATCAAGGCCTAACAATTAAAAAATAAATTTGAATTTTTAACTTTTTTGTATATTTATTTTAGTTTTAAATTTTAAAATGGCCGCCATCTTGGAACAAATTGGCGGACCAAGCTGGCCAACGAACTCGGTCGAGACATTGGTGAGCTTAATACACACAATTAGTTTCATCAAAATTGATTTATAAATACTAGCGTTATCGTATGACATAGGTCAGATATATATATATATATATGGAGATATATATATATATATATATAAATCAACATTTGAACGGAGGGTGGTTTTGGGGTCTGGGGGTCATGATCGGTGAAAATATATCGAAATTTTCCGGAACTGCTTTCCTCCGAACGGCTGCAATAGGTAGCTTTATACTTTTTTGTATTGAAAGCTACCTAATAAGTAAATTGTAGAAGGTACGTGATTAGTTGCAAACAAATGCAAATTTCTGTATGTGATAAATTATTAGAACCAAAGAATTGCATCTTCAATGGCTTATTATTCGGCTTGAAAAACTGAATTTTTAAATATTAACTTCATTTTTTGTTAAAATGTAAAATTTTATTTGTAAAAGAAAAAACGGTATAGCATGTACCTTTATCTGTCATCGTGCCTCTGTATAAATGTCTAAACGCTGGCGTATATCTTCTCCATATATGTATATAACGATTTTATTTCAGCGCAGGTGGAATTCTGATACTTTTTGGAGAAAAGCCGGAGGGCAACTAGTTACCTTCAGGAATGTTTAGGCGAAGTATCGTGGCTTGCTTTGACTCTTTTTTTTTTGTTTTAAATGGAGAGGAATTAATCCTATCCAAACACTTTACGCTAAGGTTGCAGGCTTTTTATAAGGTTTAGATATTAATAATAAACTTTGTCTTTGTGTTGAGGAGCTTTTGTTAGGCCGTTACACCTGTAGTCTTGGGAACCAGATAGCAGCCGTGTAGGCAACTGGTTTCTCCAAAATCGTTAAAAGCCATATTTTTACTATGGCGTTCGTTTGTGATTTTACCCTCAAAAGAAGCTATGTTAGGTAAAATTTATTTTACTCCATCTAGCTCTACTCCTTTTCATTTAGCATGCTGTATAATGTTGAGATAGCTCTGCAAGACTACTCCCAGATAATTAAAATGAAATACGTTGTTGTGAGACTTTGTGTTTAATTTGAGTTCGGTTTAAGAAAATTGCTAAATTAATTTCTTGGTGTATATAGGGTGTTTCAGAGTCACCTTGCTTCTTAACTGGTGAAACTGTTTTGCATGAAGGGGCTGAATATTGCCAATGTTATGTCTTTAAATATATTTTGTCTTTCAGGAATTTCATTTGAAATGGAAAAAATAGTATATAATTCTCGTCTGTGAAAATTCTTAAAGGCAAATTTTTAAATTATTTCCTACGGTTTAATCCAATGCTTACAGAAGACCAACCAAGCTTTTCTGTTTGCCTTAAAAAGAGATTTTAGTAGTTTCCTTTGTTACTTAAATTCATCTGATCAACACGTTATTTGTGTCTTATGGGTATTTAAACATTTTGTAAAATTTAAATTACTGATATTGATATATCTATTATAGAGGATATCGTAACTTCTGTCAACGTCTGCAGCTGTTGTAGTATGAAACAAGCAGAAATGTATTTGTCGTAAGTTTTCTGAAAGTTCTTTTAAAAAGGAAGCAAAAGAAACGTGTTTAGTTTTAAATTTTCCCTTTGGAAAGAGTTGAATAATTCATTTCGATGATTATAAGTCTATGATCGACATACATTAAATCTTTGTCCATTTGCGAATATCAGATTTTTGAAAAGAGATGAAAAGAGAGCAAAGAAACATCTGCCCAGCCTTTTAAATGTGTTGTTTCAAATGTAGTGTAATATTATGGATTATTAAACAGGATTAAATGAAAGATGCCTTTTGCGCTAAGAAATATCTTTCTCTGGAATCTGCAGAGGACTATCCCCATACTCGACTGTGGTAATTTAGATCTCATAAAAAAGAGAAGATTTTCACTTATGCCTCTATTATCTGACCATTCATGCAGATATTCTGTCAAATTTGATGATGGGGGAGGGGGAATATTGACAACCTATCATTAATATCTAAGAATCTACAGTTATATTTACTAAGAATAGATTTCCATTTTGTAGAGTCTGACAGAGGATAAGATTTTTGTCTATAATTACGATTGCACAATTTTTTTTTATTTCAAAAGATATTCTGATGCAGAAGGAATACCATTTAGCCTACCTTTAAATAAATGACAGTCTTAAAGACACGCTATGCTATATAATTATTTTAAAAGAAAAATTAAATGGCAGCCACTGTTGCTGACATAATCCGCTGTAAATTTAAATATCTTAAAATGAACGCGCATCACGTCGGTAAAATTAAGAGTACTTTTTCAAGGGTTATTCTTCATTTATGACACAATGGAGTAGGTTCGATTCGAACGCTGTACTTTCCATTTTGAAATTGAACATGTTTCCTCTGCGATACTGATGACTTTATTACATAGCTGTAATATTTATCACTTTATATTCTGTCGCATTTTCCTCACGGAGTCTGTTGCAAAAGGATTTGAAAAGGGTTTAAAAATAGGTTAAGTAGAAAATTCTCTACCCGACTTGTACGAAAATTTATATAGTTTTTGCAACAGCGGTTTATACACCGTAAAAAAACAATATTGATTTTACGAGGGTAGTTTGATAAGTTCTCGGCCTGACACAGAGATGGAACAAGTAGGTTTGTAAAATATGATTCTTTAGATGACACTCTGCCGAGTTTCAGACGCGTGAGTTTATTGGTTATTGCTGGATGATAAAGTAAAGTAAACAAGTTTTGACATTTTCTAAAAATGGAGAAAAAAAAATTAACTTCGATCGGTCACAAAATACTTGTTAAAAAAGGTTTAACACCACGGACATACAAAAAGAGTTACATTCCACCTTAAAGGATTCTTCTCCTTCATATTCAACGATAAAAAAATGATCTGAAGAATTTAAACATGGTAGGAAATCGATTCACGATGATAAACCCTCATGACGTCCAAAAACCGGTACGACCAACGAAATCATCTCAAAAATTCACATTGTCGTATTGAATGATCGTCGATTGAAGATGCGCGAACTTTCTGACATTGCAAACATCGCGATAGACTGTGTCCACCACATTTTACACGATATTTTGGTTATGAAGACGTTTTCCGATGCGAGCGGCGATCGCAGAACGTCGACCAAAAATACGCCACAGAATGAACATTTCTCAAGAGTGTTCTGAAATTTATTGTGTTGCAAGTTGGAAAATAAAATGACATATTGTCAAAAATCTTGCATTTTCTTTATCAGGCCGAGAACTTTTCGAACCACCCTCGTACAGGTCTGCACTAAAGAATTCGCACACAAGAGTGTGTCTTAAATGTATTAAGTTGCAAGAGAACTACATTGAAAAATAATATAAAATTATGTCACAAATCTTGTGCTATCACTGTTAGGCCGAGAACTTATCAAACCACCCTCGTACAGTATAATACTGACACCCCAGCTGCCAGTATTATATCGTAAAATTAACAAAATCGACAATAAAATAAGGTGTAATACAGAACTGCGCAGTAGCGGATTAGACCGAAAGCAGGATTTCTTTGTATTTAATGGAAGAGTTGGAACATTTAATGGAAAAGAAAACTGTTTTATTTTACGGTATAACATTGGCAGCTAGGGTGTCAGTTTATAACTGTAAAATTAACAATAATAAACAGTAAATAAGATGAGACACGCTACGGAACAGTCGTGGGACTAGACCGAAAACAATTTTTATCTGTATTTAATGGGCCAGTGTTAAACTGTAGGTAAAAACAGTATGTTATTGTAAAATCAAAAAATGTTTTCTGCAATGCAGTATTATCTTGTAGAGAAAAACAATATGTTATTGCAAAATCAAATTTTTGTTTCTGCAATGCAGTATTAAATTGTAGGTAAAAACTGTATGTTATTTTAAAATCAAAAATTGCTTTTTTCAGTGTAACATCGAATGTCGCCGAATGGGAACACAATTGGATTTACCGTTCGGAGTTTATCGCATTTATTAACACACAAACACAAAAAAAATCATGTTTACAATACTTTTCTTACACTGTGTGTCTAGAAAGCAAAAATAAATACAGTGCGGAATTAAAAAAAATATATATCGGCCATTGTTATATATTAAAATTTAGTTATGTTTCAGGCACAAATATTTTTTTCCGTTTTGAATACTGTTTTATAACTTAAATTTATTTTTTAAGAGTTTAATAAATTTCTATTATTTTATTTCCTTTGCGTTAAAAAGAGTAGTAAACATTAGTATTTTCTTTGAGTTGTAAAAGAGTAGTAAACATTATTAAACGTGTAGTGTTAAATATCATGATTAAATGGATTTCCAAAATTTTTAAGTATTATTAGTTTTATTCTCAAAAAATTTATTTAAATTTTATTACAATGTATGTAGTTAATCAACCTATCCATAATTTAAAGTTTTAACAATTTATATTTTAAAATCAACTCAATTACCGTGAGAAGAAGAAAAGAAGTAACCTCTAATAGGAGACGACGTTCTAGGAGGTATAAATTTATATCTTTAGAATTCAGCGGGTGAGATGGCTGTGAAACATGGCACTATATATGAGGTAACTTTGTATGAGTGTGAATGTTTAAGCTGAATTCACTGCTTAACCCCTTGGGGACGAGCGACACGTATACGTGACGCATAAGGTGCTCAGAGTCCTCGATTATTCCCACCAGTAACTTTTTATTGTAAACTTTGCCTTATTTAATGACAGCATTTCTGGATTCAATTAGGCGAAAATTTCTGTTTTGAAAAACCGGTGGCAAAAGATTAAAAATTATGTAAAGGACGCTCGTCGCGAAGGGGTTGTATGTACCGTATATTCCGGCGTGTAGCGCGCAGATTAAACTAACATATTTAGACCCAAATAATACATTTCTTAAACAAACTTATATTTACGGCGAAATATTAAGTAACATACTAATAAATTTTTCTGCAGGGCTGAAAAATTACGTTGTAAGTTACTGAAATACAAAGGACGTGAATTATCACTTTACTAAAGAGCGTACAACCAACAGAGTCAAAAAATATCCAGACCGGGGTTTGATCCCGGATCCCTTGGTATAGTGCACCAAGTGTTCTACCATTTAAGACATCCGGTCTAGCATTCGTTCACTTTTAGGCTACAACCTTGTAGCACAAGATGTAACGTCAATCATGAGCACAACTTGGCCATACCATGGGCATACATGAGAAAAATTAAACCCAGTATCGGTGAATATCTATATACTAATTATTTTGTCAGCAGAGCTGAAAAATTACGCTGTACAAAGGATCCGAGATCGAATCCCTGTCTGGACATTTTTTCACTCTATTGGTTGTACGTTGTTTAGTAAAGTGATAATTTACATCCTTTGTATTTCAGTAATTTACAGCGTAATTTTTCAGCTCTGCTGAAAAAGTAATTAGTATATAAATATTCATCGATTCTGGGTATAATTTGTCTCATGTATGCCACTGGAAGTTGTGCTCATGATTGACGTTCCATCTTGTGCTACAAGGTTGTAGCCTAGCCATATAAGAGTGAGAGAATGCTAGACCGGATGTCGTACGGATGGATTACATGGTAGAGCAATTGGTGCGCTATACCAAGGGATCTGGGATCGAACACCGGTCTGGACATTTTTTCACTCTATTGGTAGTACGCTGTTTAGTAAAGTGGTAATTCACATCCTTTGTATATAAGGAACAATTCATTAAATAAAATTTCTGGCTTGAGATATAATTGTTTGAACTGCGCATTATACGCCGGAAAATACGGTAACTAATGAAGTTACTTCGATTTTAATTTAAAAAAAAAAAAATCTGCTAGTGGAATAGGAGAAATCGGACTAGGCCACAATGCAGAAGTAATCTTATAAACTAAGTCATTTTGTTATTAGATTAAAATTATATATTTGGATATTATGGAGAATAAGGAAACATGACTTGGTAAGTCATGACTCACATCTCTTTAACTCCGTGCCGTGGTTTGTATGTATGTAAACAATGTATGTAACAAATAAGATTATTTTGTCTTTAAAATTTATATAGTTTTACTTTAAAAATGTACTAGTTAACTAGTTAACTCGCACTAGGTAGCAAACAAAAAGAAATCTTATACGCGACTTCACACGTTGTAAATTTATATTTTGAATTTAGTGGGAATTAAAAAACGTGACATTGTGATCGAGCACCATACATATATGTGACTCAACTGACAAAAATGGCACTTTCAAATCTGAGTAAATCGATGTTTTCATCTTGTTATGAAACTTTTTGTTTCAAATAGGACGACACAATGCTTTCAATTCTAAAATACCAGAAATACTCAGAATATTGAAACATGGACATACTCAAAACTGGGCACATAGAGGTCAGTTCACACTCATTTTTGAAACATGGATATACTCAAATATGAGCACGTGAAGTTTTATTCTTGAGTGTGTGCATGTTTTCAAAAATGTGTATATACATGTTTTAAACTTGAGTAATTTTGATTCTGAGCCATTTTGACTGTGCAACATACTCAGATTTGAGTATTTTTTGCTCAGTTTTGAAAATGTCGTTTTCAGAGTGTCTATATTATTGAAATTTTACTATACATCTATATACAACGTATGTTACTTATCACTTTGTTTAGGCTTTACACTTTAAAGTGTTTAATTTTAAAACTCTACCGAATCAATAACCGAAATAGAAATTCAAATAAATTCTTTTATATTGAACACATGAAAATAAAACTAACAAAGCATAAAAAGAAGATTTCTAGAATGGAGCGTAAAAATTTCATTCTTTATATTCTTATCTCTTCAAAGGACATTGAAATGTGAATAAGCTGAAAGAAATTTGAATCAAAAGAATTCCCAGAGCAAACTGCTTGTATCTGCTCTGTCATAAAAGGAAGCAAACAAAAAAATATTTGCCAACATAATGCGAACAAGCCTATCGCATTGAAGGAATTTTATATGAAATGTACACAAAATTGCTTTTATAAGTTAGTTCATAAGGGAATACAAAGAAAGTTTTATTTTCAAGCATCATTCAGTGGTATTTGGGAGATATGTAAATTAAAAGCATTTGATAAAATTGAATAGTAATTGTGTGTTTTACTTACCCTTCATACGTAATATAGGGCAAGTCTTGTAATCGTTTTGAAAATCGAAAAAAAAATTTTTGACGGATTTACACGTTTTAGACACCGGAGATTCCGAAAAACATATTTTTAGAAAAAAAAAATTGCCGTCCGTCTTTCTGTGTGTGTGTCTGTAACGCTCTATATCCCGAACAAATTGAGATCGAGACTTGGAATTTGGTACGTACTTAGTACGTAATAATGAGAAGAAGTTTATAGAATTTCATGTAACCTCGATTATTCGGAATTATTTTTTTTCCGACTCTCGAAATATTCGTTCTGATAAAAGGAATATAAAAATTTTCGAAATTGTTTATTTTAAAGATTGAATATAAAATACAATAAAAAAAACCTAAATTCTGCATAAAGAATGAAGTCGATCGGATAATTATTTGCCGAGATATTTGTAATCATATTTTCTGTACTCTTTGATTTTTCATGCCCCTGTATTTCAATCTAATTTCAATTCAAAGATATATTTTAATTGGAAATGAGACGCGTAATCCGGCGCAGTAAACCGTTAGTTAATATGATTATCAATTTTGGAGTTATAAGGATGTTTCTCTTACGCAATTTAGAAATAGGGCATTTAAAGTTTATGACGTCACCAAGCCACGATTTTATTCGAATTGCAATGCATTTTATAAATAGTTTACACATGTTTTATTTTCATATTTTATATTATACATATCCATGATGGGTAAGTATTACGGTGGCCCCCAACGACTAGAATTCAAATATATTTGTTTGTTTTGATCTAAAATTTTCAGAAATATTTCTAATTCAATGTAATAAAGTGCGGAAAATTAAATAAAATATGTTTTATGAGATAATTTTCAATATTTAACAAATATAAATCATGAATTATATAAATTATAATTGATCACGTGTGTTTTAACACTAGAATGGCAATAGCGGTCGATTTGACCGGGATCTAACAAATATAATTAGATTCGAACTAGAAATTGCTTAATAAAGAATAAATTTACATCACAGAGAAATAAATTAAATAATTAATTTATATAATATGAAATAAACATTCTGTTTTAAAGTATGCATATATCACTTGAGATATATCGCTGGCCGTTCTAGTATAAATATTCAACACAAAATAATATGCATATTTATTTGAAAAATAAAACAATTATCTTTTAAACATTTGTTGTCGTCATACACTTTAAATTTTGAAGTGATTAATAATGAATAAATTTTTAATGTCACTTTTATTGGAATAACAATTTTACATAAGTAAAATAATATTTTTTTGTAATTTAAAGAGACTTAAATCTAAAAAAAATATAGAAGATAAGCAGCAAAAGAAGATAAGATACACGAAGCAAACGTGCATGCACGAATGTGTTCCGTATAAGCACACTAAACATTTCACAAGTTTCGGGGACGCTCGTAACATAGTGTAGAATGCTATGTCGTACATATTTATTTTTCTCAATCGATAGATATCAAAGAACAGTAATGCATGTTCTCGTAGATATTGAAACACATTTAGTATTTTTGGTCACCTATTTTTTCTTTTGTGAAGTGATAACGTTGAAAATGCAAACTTTTAGTGAGAAACTTGAGAAACTTGCTTTTCAAGACAATTTGATTGTTTTGATACTACTTTATGGATTATTTAAAAAATATATTTTTGTAAATATTAATTATTTCGATGTGGAATCATTCTATTTCTCATACAACATATTTCGAAAAGATCATATCAAATTTAAAAACCATTAATTTATTAACTATAAAGTATATATATTATTACAGTTAAAGAATTCTATAGCGTTTTTTTAAATGTTTGAAAATGATAGTTATAACATTAAAACAGGTATTCATTTATTAATATCTGTATACTTTAATAATTATTCTTATGTTCATTAAAACAGTCCTTCATTATTAAAAACGTTCAAAAGTTTCACATGAAACTCTCACCATTACACAAAAGCGCTTTCACTCTGGCTAAAGCATCATCAGTTGTAACTCTCAATCATCTGACACTTCGCTATATATATCTGACTGGGAGGTGAAGAATTCCCTTTACACTCACTCAATTCCCTCTTTGTTTCCTCTTCTTCCAACATCTTTCTCCAGCGGCAATCTAGCATTGCGTGTACCATATCATTGCAAACGTCTACTTTCAAGCATCCGACTCTTCGCTATATATATCTGACTGGGGGTTGAAGAATTTCCTTTATTCGCACTCGTTTATCTCTTCTTCCAACATCTTTTTCTAGCGGCAATCTAGCATTGCGTGTACCATATCATTGCAAACGTCTACTTTTAAATAGATGGTGACAGTTTTATGTGAAACTTTTTAACTTTTTTAATAAAGAAGGACTGTTTTAATGGAACTTTTAATCATGTTTTTTTTAGATAATGTCTCTGAGTGTACAATTGGTAATATGAAGAATAAATATTAAATGGTAATTATCAATTTCAAACTTTCTAGTTCATTAACTAAAAAAAATAAATATATAATATAACTAATTAAAAAAATTAGGTTCTAGGATAGTACAAAAATTAATCATGAGACTGACATACTGTGCATTCTTTACCAGGTACAATGATCAAATTAACTTCAAAACACCTGTCATGCAATCAATATCCTTCCAACCCTTTTTTGTTTTAAAAAAGTAAACGGAAGTGAAGAGAAGACGAGAAGGAATGGTGGTTCGTTCGGAGTAAGTAGGATGCGGAAATGCATCCGAGTATATTTTGGTTATTTTAAGAAGTAATGTGGTTTAGGTGGAATTTTGATGAATATTAGTGAAAGTGTACATAGTGTATATAATATTGTAAATATCAGCTCATATTTAATAAACTGTGTATTTTAAAATTTAAAAAGAAGAATTTGTGCATCATTCGGCTGTCATGATATTACAGCCCGCTCTCATAACGAGAACAAGAGTTATTTCTACGATTTAAAATAATAAAAGTTGTGCTTTGGATCACAGTGTTTGGATTACAAAATAGAGGTGAGCTATTCTTTTTTTATCATTTGATTGTGTAGTAAGATAGTGTTAACTTTATTCGAAAATGTTTAAAAACGTAACTAAAGCGGATTTACTTATTGTTCTGGAAGAAATAGGCGAAGAAGCTGATGCGAGTAAGAGAGTACCCGAATTAAAAGATTTGTTATTGAAATCTAAAGAATACTTAAAAGATAAAGATTTCGTAACTGAATTTTTATCGACTACAGTGTCAGAAAGAAAAAATGGCGAGGAAGTAAATAGATTGCGTTTACAACAACAAATGAGAAGCGAGAATTTAACCCATGACGAAGGGGAAAATAGTACTGCATTATCATTAGATAAATTAATTAAAGCAGTTCAAGTTTTGGTAATCCCAGTGCCCAAGAAAAATGAAACATGGAATCTCTTTTTTGATTCTTTAGAAAGAGCGTTTAAGCACAAAAATGTTCCTAAGGAATATAAATCGGAAATTTTGCTAAAATTAGTAGGTGAAAAAGCAGGAAATGTTCTTGTTTATATTGATGATGAAGAGTTAGCCGATTATGATAAAATTAAATCTTTAATTTTGAAAGAATATGAACCGTCCCCATTTACCTGTTTACAAAATTTTAGAAACGCTAAAAGATTACCTGGTGAAACCCATCAACAGTTCGGTTCCCGATTAAGATCCTGTTTGTTAAATTATTGCAGAATTCGAAATGTTAAAGATTTCGATTCACTTATTAATTTAATAATATCAGATAAAATTTTTGAAACTTTGGATAATGAGCTAGCTACTCACATTGCAGTCAAGCAGGGAGAAAGTTGGCTTTTGCCCGATCAGTTATCGAAAGACTGTGACATTTATTTTACTGCAAAAGGCAGGACTTTCGAGGAAACAAAATTTGAGAAACGGCCTATTTATCGTGAAGTGAATAATGAAAATAATAAATATGTACCCCCACAACTAAGAAAAAATCAAGTTATGTATGAGAACAGACACTTCTCAAAATCGCGTGATTGTTACATTTGTAATTCCCCATTACACCTAGCAAAATTTTGCCCATACAGAAGAAATAAGTATGATAAATCTTATACTCAAAATGATGATCAGGGTCAGAGAAAACCGAAAATGCAACAAGATACAAATAAATTGAATCCAAATAAAAATAATAATGCAGTAGTCACTAATGTTAGTTCCATGCATTTACACATGAATGATCAATTAAACGAAGTTCTTTTTCCTTTAAAAAAATCATTATTTATGTAGAAGGAAAAGAAATAGAAGCTATTTTGGATTCAGGTACTCAGATTAGTATTTTAAATACGTCATTAATTTCCGATCTGAAAATCGAAGCTAAAGGTAGTATTTTGTTACAGTCCGCTTTCAAAGAAAAAGTACAAGCAAATTTGGCTACTATACCCATCCATTATAAATTACCTAATAGTGGAATTTATGTCACTTTAAATACGCTTTTTGCTTTCACTGAAAACTTAAATGTCCCTTGTTTATTAACTCCAGACGTATATAATGCTTTGATTGAACTTCAAAATGAAGAGTTGTGTAATAGTCAGTTGCAGGAGTTCGAAGGTCACGAAGCTAAAAATAGCTCAGACGCCCCACTGGCGAAAGAGGAATTAAATGTTTGTTTTATTTCTTCAGAGAATAAACAAAATGATCGAAATGATGAATTTTCAGAGTTTAACAAGTTTTGTAAAGAACAAAAAGATTGCGCAACCTTAAAGAATTCATTCAAGGACGCTAGATTAGGAAAAAATAATTTTTTGATACGGGATAATTTATTGTATCATAAAGAAACTATTTGCGGTGATAAAATATATCAGCTCGTTCTACCGGAAAGTTATAGAAATAAAGTGTTAGAATTAGCTCATGATTCAATTTTTGGGAATCATTTAGGGATGCGAAAAACAAAAGAAAGAATTAAATTATCTTTTTATTGGCCGAATATTTCAAGAGATGTAGAAAATTATTGTAGAACATGTAAGAACTGTCAGTTAAAAAGCCCTGAGAAACAAACAGATAAAATTCCGATTACACCTGTTGTCCGCGCACCATATCCATTTCATACTGTAAATATTGATTGTATAGGTGAAATTATTCCGCCGTCAGGAAGGAATCATAAATATTGTCTTACCTTAATTGATCAAAATTCTAAATGGCCGGAAGTTGTATCATTACGGAGTCTCTCTGCGAAAACAGCATGTGATGCTTTATTAGATATTTTTATGCGCACCGGAATTCCTGAAGTTATCTGTTCAGACCAGGCCACTAATTTTAAATCTGAACTGACTAAAGAATTTGAGAACCGGTTAGGGGCATGTCCTCGCTTTTCAACTTCATCATACCCCGCTTCGAATGGATTAATTGAAAAATTTAATCGTGTGTTTAAACAAATGCTACATCATGTAATTCGTACGGATCCTGTTAATTGGGATAAACATATTCCTTTTCTACTTTTTGCCTACCGTGAAGTGCCAAATTGCACAACGGGAGTATCACCGTTTAAGCTCATGTATGGTCGGGAAGCTAGAGGTCCCTTGGCAGTACTAAAGTCATCATGGTCAGGTGAAGTCCCCTTACCATTGAATCTTAGTAATTCAGCAGTAGACTATTTACAAGAATTAAAAATAAATTTGGAAAGAGCCGCTGACATTGCTTCTTTAACTGCTGCAGAAAAACAAGAAAATTACACTCGCTATTTCAATCGTCGAAGTAGAATGAAAGAATTTGAAAAAGGCGATTTAGTATATCTGCTTATCCCTGATTCTACCAATAAATTATATGCTAGATGGACAGGACCCGGAGAAATACTTGAAAGAATAAAACCACATTCGTATAAAGTGAAATTACCTGATGGGGGTGTCAGACATGTTCATGCGAATAAAATAAGGAAATTTAACTTAAGAGTACAGACTGTTGGAGTCATTTTTGAAGACGATGTAGAATTTGGTGAAATTCACCCAACACCAATTAAAGCTAATACTTCGAATGAAAATAACATAGAAGTAGACCTTAGTCATCTGGAGGTTGATAAACAATTCGAGTTAAGTAAACTTTTACAAAAACATGCACCATTATTCTCAGATAAAATTCAAGTTGCCAACGTTGAAGCACACAAAATTCGTTTATTACCAGGTGCGGAAAGAAAGAAACCATATATTTATAAAATTCCGGAATCGCTAAAAAATGAAGTGGATAAACAAATAGAAGAGTTAGAGCATCTAGGACTTATAGAAAGAAGTGAAGCTGAAATAGCTTATCCGGTCGTGTATGTTGCAAAGAAGGACGGTAGCATGCGCTTATGCATAGATTTTCGTCAATTGAACACAGTGACAAAACCTTTTGATTACCCTATGGAAAATGCAACTGAATTAATTAATCAAATACGAAGTGCTAACATAATTACATGTTTAGATGTATTAAAAGGGTATTGGGAAATTCCTCTAGGAGAACAGAGTCGAGATCTTACTTCTTTTAAAACCCATCATGCTCAATACCGATGGAAAGTCATGCCTTTTGGATTGCGCAATGCGGCTGCCACGTTCCAGAAATCGATCAACAATGCTCTGGATGAACATCGTGAGTACAGTCGAGCATATCTGGATGATATTGCTATTTTTTCAAATGACTGGGAAAATCATCTGATACATCTTGACGCTGTTTTATCCAAATTAACTGATCTGAAATTCACAGTTAATGTTAAAAAATGTGTTTTTGCAAAGACACAGATCAAGTATCTAGGTCATGTCATAGGAGGAGGTAGACATGAGCCCGATCCGGAGAAGTTACGTGCCATTGAGACAATAGAATCGCCTAAAACCAAAACAGCCCTCAGAAGTGCATTGGGTTTATTTAATTATTATCGTAACTACATAAGAAATTATGCTGAAATCGCCAAGCCTTTAACCGACTTGACAAAAAAGAAAATCCAAGAAATCATTCCGTGGTCTGAGGTTGAAGAAGAGGCTTTCCAAACTTTAAAACGTTCATTGTGTGAAGCTCCTAAGCTATATACACCAGATCCTAAAAAGCCTTACACTATTCAGAGTGATGCCAGTTCTTATGGAGTTGGTGCTTGTCTATCGCAAAGAGATGAGAAAGAAAATTTGTGTCCTATTAGTTTTGCTAGCCAAAAGCTCACTAAGGTGCAACAAAACTGGTCGACTATTGAGCGTGAAGCTTATGCGGTAGTGTGGGCATTAAAAAAATTTGAAGTTTATGTGTTTGGCGCTGAAATTGAACTAATAACTGATCACAATCCCTTAATATATCTTCAGAAATCTGCACCTCAGTCTGCAAAATTACAAAGATGGGCCTTATTTTTACAAAGATATAACATAAATATTTCTCATTGCCCAGGTGCAAAATTAAAAAATGCAGATAGTCTGTCACGACTAGTTACTGTATAAGGATTATTTAAGTGATACTTTATTTTGTGTTTAATTTTGGTATGTAGTATTATATCAAGTCGTCTTTCCATCTGTTTTGAATTGTTAGTGTTTTTTTTTATATGCTTATTATATATTCATTATAATTATTATAACAAGGCTTCTATACATCTGTTTTGAATTGTTAGTGTTTTTATAGGTTTATTATATATTCATTATAACTATTATAACAAGGTTTCTATACATCTGTTTTGAATTGTGTTTTTATATATATTTCATGCTGTATAGTTGTATGGTTGCTATTTGTCAGATTTTGCTTCGCTTTGCGTAGCACAATCTTATCGGGGGGGTGTCATGCAATCAATATCCTTCCAACCCTTTTTTGTTTTAAAAAAGTAAACGGAAGTGAAGAGAAGACGAGAAGGAATGGTGGTTCGTTCGGAGTAAGTAGGATGCGGAAATGCATCCGAGTATATTTTGGTTATTTTAAGAAGTAATGTGGTTTAGGTGGAATTTTGATGAATATTAGTGAAAGTGTACATAGTGTATATAATATTGTAAATATCAGCTCATATTTAATAAACTGTGTATTTTAAAATTTAAAAAGAAGAATTTGTGCATCATTCGGCTGTCATGATATTACAACACCAAAACGCAAAACTGTCTCATTTTGTGGTTCCAAGAACTAAACGGTATTAAGAGAAAAATATGTTTCTTATTACAGCTTTACACATTAGTTTCAGGATGCTTACGGTTATAGACAGCGCATAACGACTTGTTTACGAAAAGATATTTTTAACTTGATGCAAACAAAATTTATGAGCTATCTTATAAACATGTCATATATTTAATATTGATATTTGTTACAGTTAAGGAACTATTGTATAATAAAGTTCTAACAAGCCGAAATCTAAGTGGCATTAGGCGCTATGGAGGATGACTCCAGGGAACTGCTGGTGGCGCGATGTTGATGCCATGAAACTGGTACGTAAAATCCGTGCTGTGGAATCTCTTTTCACTCGGAGGGATGGTAGAGGGGTAACCAGCCGAGAGATCACCCCCCTTCCTTCCGGTTAGGATCAAAATGGTGAGGAAAACATTGAAGCAAGTCAGACTGCAGCAATTCATTGCAGCAGGTCATTTACCCAATGGAAGCTGTACCGCTTAGGCATTTGCCTTTGTGACCAAGCCTCCAATTACAGCACATCACAGAGCGTTAGCCACAGCAACAACACTACAGTTTTGAAGTTCGTTTAAAAACACCCTATATTTTATGACCACTTTTTTCCAAATATTAATTAATATTTGAGCTCTATCCTTCAACATATGCAAAATTCTGTGTTGCTTCAACATTGAATTTTTAAAAAGCATTTTATTTAATGATACATATATATAATATGATATCTGAAGCCAATTACTAGTAGATATCTCAACAGAAGGCAAATCTTTATCTTATAGTGCAGAAAAAGTTTCATTTATGATTTTCAAAAGGAAAACTGTTCCAGAATGATAAATAATTATTTAAAATATTTAATAATAAATAATTATTTCCCTATCATGCTTCTTTTAGTATTCATTATGTATCATTGAATAAATATAAATGATTCTAAAACAAACTATATAATAATAAATTTTGGATAATTATGTGTCTCTGAACTCATTAGTATGCGATTTCTAAGTAATAAACTTGAGCTTTTAGCCTTTAAATATCGATATGTGTATATATGTCTCAGACTTCCTCAGCAACTATTAAACGGATTAAAATTTAACTATTTGCGCTACAATTGTAGCACACCAAGAAAGGTATTAACTACAAATAGTCATCGTACCGTGTTTAGGTTTTTTTTTTTTTTTTTTTTTACAGGAACGCAACAACATTTAAAAAATATGATTGTCTATTGCATATTAAAACTTTTGCGATTCTGGAGTATGAGTGACTATATAAATAATAGCGTGGCGACATAGGACCACTCAAATTTGATTGGTCGCAAGATTTTGTACAAACAATTGGCGAAATTCTAATTAACACAAAGAATGTTTGATGAAAATGTTTGTTGACATGTTTCTCTCGTAAAATATTTTGTTTCTAGGCGAGTATTGCTGCTTTCAGGAATTTTGATTTTTATAGTTTTGGTAAAAATTCAGCATGTAACTTTTGTATATGTCCCCACACGCTTTTTTTAATATAAAGGCACTCTATTGACAACAACTACATAAAAATGAATGTGGATTAATAATGGGCGGGTGTCACAAATAACATTGTATTGTGTCAAATGAAACTACACAACATACGGTAAATGCAAAAAGTTAAAACAAACAAATGGATAAGTGTGATCGAAGATCGCTCAAAGGGTTTCGTTTAATTTTCCTTTCAAAACACTTTATCCTTTCTTTAATAAATTCAAATAAATTTCATTTAGCAACAACAACAGAAAAAAGTCACGTTTTTTATAAAGTAAAAATTTACCGGTCTATTTTTTCGTTTTTTCGAATATCTAAACCAGCCCGCTATTATATTCTGTCATAATAATATCCGTCATACGGACTAAATGCAATATTTAAAAAAATAATTTCAAATTTAGACAAATTGTACACCTTTAAAATGTTAAAATATGCGAATATTTCCATAATCGGATTTTTATCACGATTCAATATGTTTTTCAAACTCATATATTTACAATTCTCTATTACTCATATTGATACTCGCTTTGTATTATTCTCAAACATTTGAAAAAATCGTTAAACTTCCAATATGACGTCAGATTTTCTTTTTAATTCTCTAATGACGTGATATAAATCTTCTTTGTGTACATTCACATACTCATACTCCTTGTATTATTGAAAAATCTTAGACATTTTCCGTTTTATTACCACTATGGCGTCAATCAATTTTATTTCATATTTATCTTTTTTTCAATTGGTGAAACTTTTTATTTCATTTTCATTTTTCACGTGGAAATCGTCTGATAAAATATTAATTATTGTAGAAAGAATTTCATTGTGGATTTTAAATTTTTGGCATCTGCTATAACGAAAAATGTTTAAATTTTATAGGAAAAGGCTGTTAGAATTTTGGTTTTTTATTTGTATTTATTAAAATAATACGAATTTTTCAAATTTTAATATTTTGAGCTATTTACAGCTGGTATTCATCTATATACACAAAGTTTCAACTCTGTAAGTTAGATAGTTTTTGAGATTGGCTCTGTGACAGACAGACAACGGAGCGGGAGTAATAAGGTTTCGTGAGATGAATGAAACCCTAAAAACTAAGCAACGTTAATAAGGCAATTCGTGTATTAAAATACAGCCGTGTATACTTGTTTTTATGTTTTGTTCCAAAACTATTTGTTATTAAATAGATTCCAATAAGTACTTTGAGCAAATAATTTCAGAAACTACATTGTAATAAATGTAGAACATTTTGATTTTTTTTTTTTTTTTTTTTTTACTTCGGTGCCTAAATTTTAATGCCAGTAAATTATGCCGTTTCTAAAGTTTTTTCAAATTTCATATTGTTTAGTCAGAAGCATTATTTTGATATTCATAAAACAGATCACAAAAAGGTGACTGAGCAAAGCTACCAACTTTTGTGCTTTTCAACATCACTGACGTTAATAGTAAATTTTTATTAAATCTGCAATTATATTCTAACTAGTATATAACCCCGTCAAAAATGACAGATATGATCTGCGTTTCTTTTTCATAAGACTTCATACAAACAAACAACATGAAGACTTTATTATTGAAAGGTTTGTACAGTGAAAAAGTACATTTTAAAAATGACAAATAAAATTCTACAAATAAAAATGATGAGGATACATATATATATATATATATATATATATATATATATATATTACTCAGTATTAAATTTCGGAAGTAGTTCAACGATTGGATAAAACATTCAAATTAAATATTAACAAATAATCCATGTGCGAAAGTTTTTGTAAAAAAGTGTTATCAATGAGTTTCTAAGCCGATTGACTCTCCACATAACTCATTGTTTGATTACATAAGCGAAATTAAATGCAAATTACGTTGTACTAGGTATTCCTTATATTTTAATTACGTTTGATAAGAAAGAATCATTTTACAGTATATGACCCCTTATCCGGAATTCCAAAATCCGGAAAAGAACGAAGTCAGCAAAAAAATTTCGAAAATTTTCTAAATTGGTAAATTTTTACAACAATTTTAGAATTTTTGAAATTTTTCGAAAATTTTACCGATTTCTAATTTTTTTTCTGTTTATTGTGTTTCAGTGTGTAATCACTAAAATATTGTTACTTCGGTAGCGGGTGAACACGCCCCTCCCCTTCTTCCCGAAATGATTTGTTTCAATAATTTTTCTCTCAAATTTTAGTTTAAAATTAATTTATATTACGATTCGTTTGAAACAAAAAATAGTTATATATTTATTTCATCAAGGGTGATTCTGTTCCGAATTTTCCTTAAAATTTAAGGCATTGAAAATTTTAGTCTTCAGTCCAAAGATTCGAACATAACAAAATCTCGAATTTTGAGCGATCGTCGCCAAAAAAAAAATCAATTATGTCTATCGTTCGAAGAAAAAGTAGACAATTTCTTCAAATGATTGCGGAAACAACTTGAATTTTGTCAAAGGATTGAAAAAAAACCCGCAAATTTCGTCGCAGAATTGCGAAAAAACGTTAATTTTGTTAACAAATCGCAGAAAATACGCGATTTCCGACAAAGGCTTGCGAAGAAAACGCAAATTTCTTCCAAGGCTCGAAAAAATGTTAAACTTCTTCAAGGGACCACAATAAAAAAACACAAATTTGGTTAAAAGATCGGGAAAAAAAACGCGAATTTCGTCAAATAATCGAGGAAAAACATGAATTTCTCCAAAGGATCAAAGGAAAAAAAAAACACAAATTTTGTCAAAAGATCACAGAAAAAATGCGAATTCCGTCAAAGGATCGCGAAAAAAAAACCCCGCTAATTTCGTCAAAGAATCTCAGAAAAAACTCGAATTTTGTCAAAGGATCTTAAATAAAAGGTAAATTTCGAAAAAGATTAGCAAAAAATGCAAATTTCCTCAAAGAATCGCAGAAAAATGCAAATTTCTTCAAAGGATCGCAAAAAGAAAACGCAAATTTCTTTAAAGGACCACGAAAAAATAATATTTCGTCAAAAGATCGTAGAAGAAAAACGCAAATTTTGTCAAAGAATAGCAGAAAAAAAATGCAAATTTTGTCAAAGAATCACGAAAAATTTTGTCAAATAATCGTGAACTTCAGGAGGACCCAAAATCCGGAAAATTCCAAAACTCGGAAAACCTTTGGTCCAGAGGATTTCGCATAATAGGTCCTGTACTGTATTTAAGATGGAAACAAATTTCAAAATACGCCAGTAGATGGCGCCAATGTACTGGATTGATCACTCAAATCCTCCGTACGAAAGAATTCACCGCTATTTCTGAAAAGAAAAGTGCTGACAGAAAAAAATATATACAGAAATGTTGACATACGTGTTTTAAACGAAATAGTTTTTGAAGGTTTTAAACAAAATTAAAATATCTAAAGCTCTAATATGCTTTTACAAATATTTTAACAGCAGAATCGGATGAAGCATAGCTTTTTCATTAAGCCTAACATGGCGTTTAACTATGGTCGATTCGCAGTTCAGAGTGGTCGAGCCCGGAGCCGTTACAGACACTTTCTTGCCTTCGTATTTTATTATAAGTAAGATGAAAAAGTTGTCAGCTAAGTCTACGTATATTTAACATAAAACCAACTATGTCTGTTATCCGCTAATGCTGATTGAGTAATATGATAAAATTACTAACGTAAGCTGAGTAACCTGAAATTATATTTCTTTGATGTATTTAGAATTTTATACTATAAATATATTTTCTATATCTGCTATTAGTATTTAGCTCTCTCATTAAATTTGAATTTTTTACGGCTTTTATTTTTATATTTTAATCAAAATTCTAAATAGCTTTTATTCAAAAGCAGTTAAACCAAAAAATCTCAATAATTATATAAGTTAGATTTCCTTGAAAAAAAAATACTTTTTTCTTTTTAAATCTCAATTAAATGCTTAGCTAGTTTTTAAATTTTTACACAACATTCAATTTTTTAATGTTCTTACTATAAAAAATATAAAGTTTTTTACTTTCGTTTATATGTTTTGCTATTCTGTTTTCTTTATTTTTATCTTTGTTTTCATTAAAATGAGATTATTTTTTAAATAATCATTGTTTTTATAAAAGGTTTCTGAAACTTTCATGTTTTTAATTTTTTAAATATCATCCTATATATGAAAAAAAATCCACTTATTAACACATTCTATAAAAGCACTAAAATACATTAGTTGAATAAAAAAAATTATACATTTTTTTATGTTTTTGTTGCTGAAATGAAATGCTTTTTATATAAACAAAATTCTTTTGGAAAATTTTCAAAAAATTATTTTTGATACAGTCATACAAAATATTTACGATGAGAGAAATATCCAAATATTAGTCATAACTCTATTTCTAAATGTCGTAAAATAAATGTATTTGCACGAAAGTTCCTTGTTTATAATTTTTTAAAGGCTGTGTATATATTTAACTTTATACTAACTTTTAAAATTTCAATGTGAACTCTTTTAAGTTACCAATTTTAGATTATTTCAAATAATTTGACATTTAATGATCAGAAGTCATTAGGAATTTAATTTTTGGTGACTTTCACTATGCGAATACAAACGAATATATAATAATAATTGTAAGCGTCTTTGTCAGCGCGTGCCGCTATAACTCAGCAACGCACCTCTGCAGTCCCATAATAGTTATATGGTATGGTAGCCCTCCATCAATATCCATGAAGAAAGTTTCGGTTTGGAACTGCAGGTGTTAGGTTCCGAAATATGGGTGTCAAGAAAGGGCCTTGCAACAATGAACTATTTATGGGAGGTCGGTTCAGCAGCTGGAAACTGAGTGCTGGGGTGGCAAAAACTGTCCAGAATGTTTATGAATGTTCTAGATTGTTCCAGAATGTTTCAGACAGAATGTTCTACAATATTCGAGAATGTTGGAGATAATGTAGAATATTTCAGAAATAACATTCTGGAACATCAGAATCTTCCATAAGTTCTTAAGAATGTTCGAAGGATCTAGAATGTTCCAGAATGTTCAGAATGTACGAGAATGTTTTAGAATGTCCCAGAAGCTTCTGGACCTTCGAAGTCTTCCGATTCCGAAACATTTGAGAGCATTCTAGAACCGGGAAACGGAACTCCTGAATCTTGTAGAGCATTCTCGAATGTTTTCTTATCCTATTGTGTGTGTAGGGGGGGGGATACATTCCAGATCAGAAGGGTATATATAGGCGATGGAAAGATGCTTGGGTCAATATACTTTTGGAAAATCGATTAGAGTGGATCAAGGGAAAGTGAAAGTGATAGAATGTGAAATAAATTTCCGTGAAAATTTTTAAACGTAATAATTGAAAATGAATTCGTTAAGGTAGTGAACAGTGTATTAAGTGGAATTTCGGTGTGTTTATTTGGAATTCTTACAGAGGTTGCTGAACTTTTTTGCGAATTTTTTATGAGACTTTTAGGGTTTTTAATGTTTTGGGGCGATTTTTTGATATTAGTAAAAAGAATAAGCCTTTTAGTCCAATATAGTAAATTAATTTTAGCTAAATTTGAAATTGTTGCTTTTTTTAGCGTTTTTTCTCATTTTGCCGCGATATTTAACATTCGTAAAAGGTATCCAGTTTCAATATTAGTCCAAATTCCACATTTTGTCGTCTGAGATTTTTGAATTCTTTGCGAAGTTAATATGCGACCTTTAGTGATTCTTCGCGTTTCATGGAAATTATTTGACATTCGTAAAAGGAATCCGTTTCAATATTTAAGCCCAACATAGTAAATTTTGTTCTATGCAATTTTTGAGTTTTTCAAGATTTTTTTTATGGATTTTATAGCGATTTTTCACGTTTCGTGGAATATTTTTAACGTTCGTATGATGAATCTGGTTTCAATCTTTAGCTCAATATAGTAAATTTTGTTATCTGCGATTTTTGAACTTTTACTGATTTTTAATGCGAATTTTAGCGCTTTTTCCCGTTTTTCTGCGATTTTTTAAAAAATATTTTGTTTGAAACGTAAACAACCAAAAGTAAATTTTGCTACTATCGTGATTAAACACAAGTTTACATAATGCCGAATCGGTTCCTATAAATATGTGAAGGACTATGCTGAAAATATGTATTTAATATTGGTTGAAGTAAAAATTACAGTAATTCAAAGTTTGCTTGATTCTTGACAGGAACGGGCGTGGACTTCACGAATGCACGCTGCTGAATGCATTGGAGCCACCAACCTTTTGTTTATTTAAGAAAACCCGGTCAGCAAAACGGGCACGGTTAAGCTAGTAATGTTAAAAAATATATATTTCCTTTATATATTTTTTTAATCTTCTCATTATTATTAATAATTAATAATTCAGAAACCTAGTGATCCAAAATATGTCTGTGAATTAACAAAGTAGAGAACATAAAAGAATGTTTGTATTATATTCATTGTTGTTAAAATTTAAACCGATAATTAACCTGTGGCTTTACCCTCTATTTCACACTATAAGTGGTTTGTGAACTTTTTTCCAATCCAAAAATTATGTGTCTTGACGCTATTATCAGTCTTGAAAATTTATTCCAATTGTTCAGATTAAACAATTCCCTGCATATTGCATCCATAACTCATGCATTAATACATTATATATGCGATTTTTACACTGATATACAGAGTACTGAAAACACTGCTCAAACAGTGCAGAACAAAAATCTTTGCTATTAGTACATAAAAGCTGTCCAGAAAACGATGCATAGTTTTTGAGACAAATGAAAAGGAAAAGTATGACGTCACATACTCCGTTGTAGTAGGAAGTTGTAGTGCATTACCAAAGCACTGATCGGATGTAGCGTTCCCAATGCAATACTCACGAAGACATTATCAATCAAAGACATTATCAATATGCGAAGATTGCCGATAGATTCCAGATGCCGCCTATTAAAACGAGCCGAACGTTGTCTGTTAATTTGCATATTAGACACACGCCTAACACCCGTCTATTTTTAAATTGTTCGCCCTGTATAGAATCAATAGAATTTATATACACCAAGCAATACGCAAAAAATGAGTTAAATTTAAAAACGTGTACCACAATAAAAAACGCACTCGCAGCATTTATTAATCAATTATTATTGACAGACAATATAATAACCGAATTATTTTATGTTTCCCAATTATGTGTAACGATTAAAACTATGTATACCTCATTCTATAGTAGCATTTTTTAGTACACCTCAGAAATATAATATATAAATTGCGGTATGTTTGAAAGGGGAAACATTATTAACATACACCGCAATTTTTTTCCCTTACACCGTAATGCAACGAAATTCTTTGGAATGACCCTGCAAGGAAACTATAAATGCTACGCCCTTCATTTTCAATACCGAACAAGTCCTAGTAAGCCTCGATAACATATATATATTGCGTGGCAATTCGAGTATATTTCCGTGAGTAAGAGTACGGACAGGCGGCAGGCATATGACAGACAGACAAACCGAATTCATAAACACATTTCAACTCTACGTTGGAAAGTGTTAAAAAGAAATGTAGCCAATGCATATAAAAATATCATTATAAGGAATTCAGCATTGTAAACAGAATATAAAATTAATAACAGTCTTTAGCAAGAAGATGGCCAGAGATTTAAGATGTGATAATAAGAATTGGGTAAAACAAATGTATAGAAAAGCAAGATCACAGATTTTTTATTACTGTCGAAATTTCTTGGCAGACCCTAATGTTCGTTCACACCTTCAACAACAATTATAATATTTTAGCGACATTATCAAAATATTAACTTTGCTTTGTGCATCACGGGAAATGTTAGGAGTTCACCGTAGTCTAGAAACACTGCATATACTGTCAGCAAACTTACGAATTATAAAAAGTCTAGCTCAGTGTCAGGCACATTTACACTTTTTTTTTCTTTTTTTAACATACATTTAAAAAAGACACTATACCCAATCGAATGGCTATTTTCGTTTTTCCCTTCGTCCAGTTGGAGATAAAACAGCATGGGTATAACGTATTTATTTAGACCGGTTGTACATAATACAAATTGCTCACTGTAATCTGGGTTAGTTCTAAGAATGATGAAAGCTTATTAAAAATTGAAGATACAGAGTTTACGATTTTTAAAATCATCTATAACAAATAGACGGTCACACCTATTTCAATTATTCGAGGAAAATTTCATTACTCTATTACTTTGTTTCAGTTCCAAGTGATGCTGATATATGGTGCTATTCTGTCGAAAACTCTACTATTTCTCACACTAACCCTGCATTTTCAAAAAGCTATTTTTTTGTCACATAATATTTATTTTATCCTGCCTATTTTATTTTTATGTATCCTAAGCTTCGAGAGCTACAAACAACTAAACTCTATAAGATATAAAACTAAAGTAATTTCTTGATCAAAAATGCATTTTCAAAAACTGCGAATAAAAAAAATAACAAATCCTCAAACATTTTTAAAAAGCTAATATAAAATCATGTCATATTTATTTGTAAATAATAAATATGCCCTTTTACCGAGTTTGTTACTTAAAAAAAGAAGCATAAAAATGAAATATTCTTCTTCAGTTTTTCGTTCATTATGTATTTGCATTGAGCATTGGATTGAAAAACTCCCATTTAATAGTAAGAAAATACATTATATATTTTTTAAGCACTACAGTATGAATAAAGTAATCGAAGAAAGTAAAAATATATCATTAAATTGGCGGGAAATGGGGCTATTTAAGAAAGGAAATTCCTAATTTTGTACCACAAGTGTAAAGAATGAATTTTAGAATAATTTGCCGGATAACAGAAAATATAACAAAGTAGAATTTTGTTTACTTTAAATTTTAAAACTCTTTAGCAGTAAGGGGAAATAATAATGAAACATGACTGTTTATTTTTTTTAACTTTTAAAAAATAAACATGTTTAAATAAACTCAAAAATTTGTATTAAATTTGCTCACGTATACTATTTTTTAAATTAATTTTTAAAGTCTTGGTTTTGAATAGTCTTGCAATAACGTTAAAAATTGACTTTAAAAATAGTATAATAATTTATCCATCAAGAGTTTGTTTCCCATCTATTATTCATAAATCAGTAGAAATCTATATGCGTAACGAGGACATTTGCAACGAATCAGCCTCATTTGAATTACCTAAAATGTAGCATAAGGTATTCTCCAGTTTCAAAAAAACAATAAAGAAATATTAATTTTCACGTTTGCAGTTTACTATTTTAAACACCTGCTTTTTTTACATATATGATCTCGGGATTTATGTTTTTCAATTTTTTTTTTTTTTTGTGCAAGCATTTGCGAGAATAGTTTGTTTATCTTTGTAGTTCTTGATGATGGTGCCGTTTGAGCGTTGAAATATATATCGATCTTTATATTAAAAGTTTTATATAATCCTTATTGTGCTCTATTTATATCACTTAAGCATTTTTATCTATATTAATCCTTATTAGTGATATTAATATATGATTATGTAATATTTACATAGTAATGCGTTTTTCTGAAAAAAAGAACATGAATAAATATTTTTTTTTTCCTGTGGAAATTAAAAAAAAACTAATTTTATTAGTATGGAATACCAGTATTGAATACTAATATTGAATACTACTATCAGATAAATACAGATAAAAATATAAATTTGCAAAAAACTTTTCCTTAAAGAAATAAATTCGCACTTCTAAACTGAAAATCGTGAAACAAATTGTTGTAAAGTGAATTGGTGAAATATTTGCGTTTAAGGGAGTGGCAATCTTTAAACCTTCAAAAAATCGGAAAACTTTCATCGCATTTTTCAAATATTTGAACTTTCTGAATCATATGCTACAAACCGCTTGAAAATATTACAATTAGAAACTAAACAATTTGCAATGGATATTTGTACTGTAACACAGACGACAACTGATTTTTTATTTTTTATTTAGCGTTTCTAAAAACTAAGCTTTTGTCATTTGCGCGCAATGTAAAAATAAGGAAATCGTTTGCGAAAAAATTACTTCTTTTGAACAGATAGGTACAAAATTTAGTATATGACATTAAAAAGCTAATTCTAATTCCAAGAAATAAAATTTGCATCGTATATGGAGATTGTCGCTATGATCTTTATTATCACTTGTGACTTGCCGCAGAATGTGCGCGTTGAAGTATTTTTTCTACATAGCAAAAATTGTAGAAAAAATTGTATAAAATGTCTCAAGCAACTCAAGAAGATGTCTATACTCAAAAGTGTCATGTGATTTTTGACTATATCCTCCATATCTTGCATAAATCGTACATCCATTTAGTAAATTTATTAACCTCTTCACTCTCAGGACGTACGCTGCGTACGTCCTCTCATTTCAGCAATCAGCGACCAGGACGTACGCTGCGTACGTTCTCTCATTTCAGTAATCAGCGACCAGGACGTACGCTACGTACGTCTTCTCATTTCAGTAATCAGTGACCATTACGTACACCAATACGTTCACTATACATCTTACGTCATTATAAGAAAGAATAAAAGAAAAGAAATAGAAAGAAAATAAATTCCTAAGTTTTATGTATATACAGGGGCTAGTGGTCAGGGAAAAATACAGTAAAAAAAGTGACAAACACCAATACATTCTTATAGAAAAATTCATGTTCATTATTCAATCAAATAATCAACATGAATTTTTCTATAAGAATATACTGGTGTTTATCACTTTTTTTGACTGTATTTTTCCCTGACCACTAGCCACCCTGATATACTGTATGTATGTATATAATGTGCAAGTTTTATATATTATTTTATACGTATTATGATAACGTTGTAAATCCTTTAACGACCTTACATTCATTACTATTAAATCACGGAAGTTATTAAATGATTTATGACACAAACATTTTGCACCGCACAGCCTGTTATTTAGCCCTCCACCAGCGAAATTAAGCCTGGGAGTGAAGTGGTTAAGTTTATTTTAGTTGTACTTGTATTGCATTTTTTCATATGGATTAGTTTTAACCGTTCATCGGGCACGCTATGTTTTTTAAACGAGCGTTTACGCGTCTTTCTTTTTATGACAAAACTGTTTGTTTATTTTTGCTGTTATACCCACAAAAATACCCAGATATTTATATTTAAAAAGGTAAGTACTATTTATTAATGACATATCTAATATATAATAATATAACAAAACGATTATATCATAAAAGAGTATCAATCATGATTTAATCATGATTGAACTA
The DNA here is from genome assembly GCA_963931845.1 of Maratus michaelseni. Taxonomy (NCBI): domain Eukaryota; kingdom Metazoa; phylum Arthropoda; class Arachnida; order Araneae; family Salticidae; genus Maratus; species Maratus michaelseni. Next base: position 338,107,828 of record OZ007589.1, on the reverse strand, counting down.
ATTAATTGATTAGTTTTAACCGTTCATCGGGTGCGCTATGTTTTTTTACACGAGCGTGTACGCGTCTTTCTTTTTATGACATTTTGTTTATTTATGCTGTTATAAATATAAGATGTTTTATAACAGTAATAAAAGAGGTATGTTAGAAAAACAAATATACATATCAAGAGAGAAAATGAAATTTGAATAATACAGAATTAAAAACGTACAAAAAACCCAGATATTTATATTTAAAAAGGCAAGTACTATTTATTAATGATATATCTAATATATAATAATATAACAAAACGATTATAACATAAAAGAGTATCAATCATGATTTAATCACTTGGGACAAATATAAGACGTTTTATTATTGCCAGAAAACACTTATTTTTGAACATAAAATCATTCAACTTCCTCTCCTATATTATTCGCAAATTTTTAACGCCAAAATAAGAATCGCAATCTACAACTATTTATTTTTTGAAATCTTGTCACATTTTTTAATCCGTTCTGGTTTTATCTTTTCCAATAAAAACATTTTTATCTTCAACTTGTTATTTTGAATAACCATCAGATATACATTCGAACTCATTTTATACGAGCGCACTGTTAAAACGTGCAATTTACACTTAAGGAGTGTTCATGATTTATATTATATTAAGAATTTTGCGCTTTTTGCGTGCTACAAAAACCGATAGGAGCAAAAAAACTGTTCATTTAAATGCGATTTTCGGGAAAATACTGGAATTATGAAAGAAATCCCTTTCTTATCGAACAGTGTACTCTCTCAGCGATAATATTTTTACTTTACAACTGTTTTTCAAAATACAATAATTTATCAGTTTTGTCAGACAACAAAATGGCCCACACAAAGATAAAACGGAATATTGTATGTTAATTTTATGATAACCAATGAATAAATAAAGTAGGGTGGAATTATGAAATAATTCCTTTCATATCGAACAGTGTACTCTCTCAGCGATAATATTTTAACTTTACAACTGTCTTTCAAAATACAATAATTTATCAGTTTTATCAGACAACAAAATGACACACACAAAGATAAAACGGAATATTTTATGTTAACTTTATAATATTAAGTTAATTTTAACATTGAGATAATTAGAAAAAAAATAAATAAGTGTGTCTTTTAAATTTGAATTATTTTCACTAGTAGAGCCTTTTATAATTCATATGCTTCTCGTATTAACAAATTCGACTGTATATTCAATACCTTCCATCATTTTGAAGCCCTAAATTTAAACATTCTACTAAATAATTTTCCATTTGAATATTTAAAACAAATTAATAATTAAGTGGAACACATATCTATTACATTATCACATACATAAAAGATTAAAAGTAAAACAATTAAGTAATAGTTCTACTTGCTACAGCATCCGTGCGAAGCGAATTTATAAAAAGAGTGCAAAAATACGTTGAAATAATAAAAATCGGCTTTAATCCGAAAGTAAATGCTCATTTGAGGAAAAACAATGAACTTCACAGACAGTTCTAGTGCCGAATTTGAGAACGGTTAAAAATGTTTGTTTGGCCTTCTCTTACACACGAGGAGAACGGCTAACGAAAAATCACATTTGTCGTACTGGACGGTTAATCCAGATTTTCAGCAAAAATTATTTTTAAAATTTCATTTAAAGCGTTTACCTTATTTTAATAAATGATTAATTTACTTCAGTAAAACTATTTCTTTAAAATAGATTTTAGAGATACCTTTAACACATTTTTTTTTTCTGAGTTTTACAGAATTTTGTAACCTATTTTGTACTTTTACCGCTGCTAATACAGTTAATTTCTTTAATTTAACAGTAATACTGTGTAATTTATTTTGCTTTTAAATGCATATACATACAATACACACAGCGTATAAATAAAATAAAACATTGTAGCGTACCTCATGCAACTAAAAAGTTATTTGCATTTTCTTAAAACATATTGCAAAAGAAAAAATAATCCTAAAGCAATTTAAAAATGTTTATGAACCATAAACTCTGTTTGAGTTTGTTTATTACTTGAAAAAGTTTGTAAACTTGCTACTGTTTTATTACTTAAAAATTATATTTTAAGAAGTATTGAATTTTTAAACACTTTTCCTAGTTTTAGTCTTAGTCTTGGATAGGGATGCGTCAGAGAAGATAAAACTTTATTGAATTTAACAATTTTTTCTGTTTCATTTACATGATTATCGTATTTATTATAGTCATTAAACACCCTATAGCATAAATGGGTATTAACGGTAGTATTCGCGCAGCTGTAAAATTTTATTATACTCTAATGGTTTATTTTTAAATAGTTTCTATAATAAATTTTCTTTTATCACTAAGAATCTTATTTTGTATTTTGCCTCATATAAGCGGATATACCTATATTTAGGTATTCTTGATACAGGGACACTAAAAAAAACATAGATTTAAATATTAGAGTTCTTCATAATTATTTCAAATTTGAAAATAATGATACATTAATTGAGATTGCGTCTTAAATGTGAGGTTAAAACGAGTAAAAAGAGAGTTTAGCAATTTTTTTCTGTTCCATCTACATGATTATCGTATTTATTATACTCATTAAAATTTCTATAACATAAATTGATATTAACGGTAATATTTGAACAGCTGTACAATTTTATTATAGTGTAATGATCTACTTTTGAAATGGTTTCTATAATAAATGTTATTTTATCAGTATATTCTTTAATCATATCTTGAATTATATCTCACATAAGCTATCACATGTATACTTAGGTATCCTCAATACATGGACATGAAAAAACATACATTCATATGATGGAGTTCATCATTATTATTTCAGATTTGAGTGTATTGATACGATAATTTAAATTAAGTTTTAAAAATAAAGTTAAATGTTGTGTACGCTTTTTATCAACAGCTTTTCGAACGATACACTAGATGGCCATAATTGGTGGGAACTTTCAGTTTTAGACATTTTTTCGAATATTTTAAAATATACATGTTAGATTCTTTTGGTATATTAGGATTTAAAAGAACAGGTTTGACTCCATATTCAGCAACATCGATTTGATAAGGAGGATAATTAGGGGACCAACAAAAAATTAAAGAAAAAAAATAATACTTGGATCACCCTGTAAAATAAAATGCACGAAGTGATCTATCGGTACAGAATATACACACTGCAAAAATTAATTGTTGATTTTACAGTATAAAACTGGCACCCCAGCTTCCAGTATTATACCGTAAAATCAACAGTATTAAACAGTAAAATAAGCGCGGTAGCGTATTACTGCTTGCACGGCATCGTATTACTGCTTATTTTACTGTTTAATACTGTTGATTTTACGGTATAAAACTGGCAGCTGGGTGCCAGTTTTATACTGTAAAATCAACAATTATTTTTTGCAGTGCATAGGCAGACAATGTATAATATGTGTACTCATTTGTGTAAGAATAGCATGCCTATTAATAGAAATATAGCGATTTAAAAAAGAAAATTAAAAAAAATTCTTTCTTGTTTTTTGCTTATAAAATACAGGGTTTTTCACCAAATGTAACGTCAGTTTTAGAAAAATTGACAAAATGTAGTAGAAATCATATAGTGTAATTGAAATATAAATATATTAAATATTTAAGGAAATATGGGCAGTTGTATAAAATAATTTTTATCTGCGCATGCGCGAACGATAACAAGGAACTTTTGGCATAATTTTATAGTCAACTCTATGGAACAACTTATTAGAAAAAATCAGTCAAATATCGTAAAAATTCAGAGAGATATCAGCGTTAGAGTGAACTGTTTTTTAGTCTCTGACTCGCTGAATGATAAGGGATTCTCCACAATTGTTATTTTTAAGTTATCTGGCAGCGTTCGGAGCAAATTTTTAGAAAAAACTATTTAATTATAATTTACGCTTATGTCTAGGAAGATTTTAACTCTAAACTACGATGAAAAGGAAAATATAGTGCATACATTGATTACATTTAGGTAAATTGAGAAGTTTATGGTAAAATTTTGGAAAATTTAGCCCAATACGCAAAACACTCTACCGTAAATTGTACCGCATATATATGTATTTTCTATATACACGTAATTTGTATGCCAGTAGTGAATATGATAAACTAAAATCTAAGATATATTATATATTTTTCATAAGTTATGAGTCAATAACTTGCAATTTAATTTTTATAGTGATATTTCAATAGCTTTTTGATAAATTACGTTTTGCGTATTAGTCCAGTCAAATTAGGAAAGTTTGCCATAATAAATGCTAAGGAGATAAAATTGGGTACAGTTGTTCAGTGATGGCTACTGATGACTATGTAAAAAGTCCTGATGGATAGGAGGGGAGGGAGGGGGGGGGCAAAATACTTGTTTAGTTTTTTACAAATACATCTGAAACTGTTGGTTTTCATGAAAAAATTACTCTTACATAAATTAAAGAACATAAAATTCTCTACAATGACAGGTATATACAGTGGAATCTCGATTATACGTCAGTCAGGAAACCGGAGCTTTGACGAGTTTTCCGCAAAAAATCACTTTAATTTCAAATTTAATTACTTAATGTCGCCATAATAAATGCTACAGAGATAAAAAATTGGTACAATTATTCATTGATGGCTACTGATGACTTTGTAAAAAGTTATGAAGGATAGAAGTGAGCGAGGGAAGGGGGAGAAACTAAAGTACTTCTTTTTTTAGTTTTATACAAATATATCAGAAAGTGTTGGTTTTCATGAAAAAATTACTCTGACATAAATTAAATAACTTTAAATTCTCGACAAATGACAGGTATATACAGTGGAACCTCGATTGTCCGTCAGTCACGAGATCAGAGCCTTGACGGGTATTCCGCAAAAAAAATCACTTTAATTTCAAATTTATTTAGTTTATATATATATATTCAAATTTATTAAATACCAATGGATCCTTCCGAAAATTTCGTCTGCGGTCTAATATTTTTTAACAATATCTAATATTTTTTAGACTCAGGTTTAATTTTCTAAGGACTAAGAATATCTGCAAACAACATTAGTCAAGCCAGAATATCATCTAATTTATTATATCAAAGTTACTATTGAAACAGCCCATTGATTTACAAAACTGTGATATTATTATGGATGGTTGTTTCTTTCTTCACAAAGTCCCTTGGTCAAGAAGTTCCACTTTTATTTCAATTTGTGAATGTTACAACAAATATCTCTCTACACATTATAAAGGAAAAAGCTGTACAGTGGTTTTTAATGGCTACTCCGACATTGCCAATAGCACGAAATCAGCAGAGCAAAACCCAAGATGTGCATTGAAGAAGTCCGTAGAGATTAATTTCAACGGGGACACAGAGGTTTCCATCAAGCAAGAAAGCTTCCTTTCAAATGAAAAGAACAAATCAAAATTAATTGCTGTGCTTTCTTCCAAACTGAAGGAGAATGGAATATCTTGCCGGGAGAGTACTGGCGATACAGATACCCTATTCGTAACAACAGCCATTGAAATATCTTCTTCTAGCTTAATGATAAATTAGTACTTTCATTGTTCTCAATTATGTTTTGTTGCGCTTATAACATTTCACGTGAAATAACATTTTATTAATGATAAATATAAATATTTGTCGTCATTACCAGGGTGATAACAACAGGACAAGGTAGAAGATGAGGTGATGATTATGAATCCTAACGATACACCCCCTTCCATAATTACATAATATTTACTTAATTATAAATTAATATGTACCTACTTTTAGTTTTCTCCATGTTTGATATTCTCAATTATAATATTTCACATTAATAAATATTTCATTAATGATAAATATTTATCTTTCATAAACAACTTACCTGGGATTATTTCATGCAATATTGCAGTATTAGAGTGTTTACTGTTTTCCCTTTTTTTTGCAACAAAATTTAATAAATTTGAATAGACATTAAGTAAATAAATATGAAATTAAAGTGATTTTTTTTCCGAAAAATCCGTCAAGACTCAGGCTTCCTGAGTGACGGATAATCGAGGTTCTACTTTAAAAACCTGTCATTTGTAGAGAATTTTGTGTTCTTTAATTTATGTCAGAGTAATTTTTTTCTTGAAAACCGACAGTTTCTGTGATATTTGTAAAAACCAAAAAAAGTATTTTGTCCCCCCTCCCCTCGTTCACCTCTTATCAATCAGGACTTTTTACATAGTCATCAGTAGCCATCAATGAACAACTGTACCGATTTTTATCTCCTTAGCATTTATTATGGCAAACTTTCCTAATTTGACTGGACTAATACGCAAAATGTAATTTCTCAAAAAGCTATTGAAATATCACTATAAAAATTAAATTGCAAGTTATTGATTCATATCTTATGTAAAATATATAATATATTTTAGATTTTAGTTTATCATCTTCACTACTGGCATACAAATTACGTGTATACAGAAAATACATATATATGCGATAGAGTTTACTGTAGAGTGTTTTGCTTATTGGGCTAAATTTCACAAAATATTACCATAAACTCCTCAATTTACCTAAATGTAATCAATGTATGGACTATATCTTCCTTTTCATCGTAGTTTAGAGTCAAAATCTTCCTAAATATAAGCATAAATTATAATTAAATAGTTTTTTTCTAAAAATGTGCTCCGATCGCTGCCAGATAACTTAAAAATAACAATTTGTGGACAATCCCTTTTCATTCAGCGAGTTTTTGTCAGAAACTAAAAAACAGCTCACTCTAACGCCGATATCTCTCTGAATTTTTACGATATTTGACTGATTTTTCTTTAATAAGTTGCTCCATAGAGTTGACTATTAAATTATGCAAAAACTTCCTTGTTATCGTTCGCACACGCGCAGATAAAAATTATTTTATACAACTGCCCATATTTCCTTAAATATTTAATATATTATATATTTCAATTACACTATATGATTTCTACTACCTTTTGTCAATTTTTCTGAAACTGACGTTAAATTTGGTTAAAAACCCTGTATTTTATAAGCAAAAAACATGCAAGAATTTTTTTATTAAAAAAAAAAAACGCTATATCTCTATTAATATGCATGCTATTCTTACACAAATGAATACACGTATTATACAATGTCTGCCTATGTATATTCTGTAGCGATAGATCATTTCATGCATTTTATTTTACAGGGTTATCCCAAGTATTATTTTTTTTCTTTAATTTTTTTTGGTCCCCTAATTGTCCTCCTTATCAAATCGACGTTGATAAATATGAAGTCAAACCTGTTCTTTTAAATACTAATATTCCAAACATGTATATTTTAAAATATTCGAAAAAATGTCTAAAACTGAAAGTTCCCATCAATTATTACCATCTAGTGTAATTTACTCATACGATATATAAAAAACTTCACTTCAGAATATTGATTCCGCTTTTTTGCATATAAAACCTTAAATTATAAAATAGGCTTTAAATTGTAAGACTAAAAAATTAAAATAATTTGTGCGAAACTTTTTGTATTATCTATTTAGTGATATTTTTCATAGTTATTGTTTCATGATTTATTTAACAGATTTACAAAAGTATTAAGGTTAAAGAGTTACATTTGTTTAAAGTTATTTCCAACATTAAAGTATTTATGTAAAAATTATGAAATAATATTTTATTAGATATATTTAATTATATATTATTTAGTTTTTCCTTTGACGTATGGATAATTCTGTGTAGTATTTTAAAATATATCCCATTTCTTAAATAAATTATTACTACAGTACATTATAAAACAACTTTCTAATTTCAATTGAATGTTAACTATTATTTTAAAATAAAATTGGATTTTATTTTGTACAATATAATCGGCAATATTTTAAATTATAATACTTGGTACTACACTTGATGAGGATAATCATCTTAAGTGAAGACAAGGAATCAATGATATTGACATTTTAAGGACTAATATATCCACACGAAATTTAGATAGCACATTTCTGCATTTTCTATAGCATATTTTTGCATACAATTGTTAAAAATAATTGACTTTACAGGGGTGTTAATTTTCATAACAATTTAATATTACCATTGTTTTTACTAGTTTTTTATTTGAGAGTCTCGTGTATTGGAAAAAGTAGTTTTCCATTCGGCGACGAATTGTCGGCAGTAATCTTAAAAGAACAGTAGAATTGATTGTTTTATGACCCCAGATTTACAGGCGTGAGAAAAAGCAACTCTAACAAGGAGAGTGCCAAGCTTGGTAATCAGAGATTTTGATTCTTTTTATAGATGTTGTAGTATAGAAGCCCCTTAGTGTCAGGTTCAACGGATTTTATACAACGCTCCTTAGTTCTCGAGAAATAGGGGGTCTAATATTATAACACAACTTAAATACTTACTTTGTAACAAAATTACTACTTTGGTCGTAGCTCAGTTGTTATAACGTCTGCCCGTTGATGGGCAGGCCCCGGTTCGAAGCCGGAACGCGCTGCGTTTGTTTTTCTCATTTTTTGTTATAAATATACTTGTATATATAATTTAATAATCTCAATTAAAATTTTTAATATCGTACATTAATTATAATGTTAACATATTTAAATGTTTAATGTTAACATATTTCTAATTTTTAATGTATTTATGCTTCTTACTTTAAAAACAATGCAGTATTATCATCGCATTGACTTCCATTGTTAAGGCGATATATAAATGTTTCTTTAAAATTACGAATTGACACAATTGTTTAATAACATTGCATCGATAATGCATATATGAAATACATTTTTAAAGTGATTAAAAAAATAACTGTTTAATGATGTTTTATATAACGATTTAGTTACAATAAATAAATAAATAGGTTAACATTATAATTAATGCACAATATTATAATTTTTAATTAGGATTGTTGAATAATAATTATAATTATACTTAAAAAAACAAAAAATGATTAAAACAAACGTAGCTTGTTCCGGTCTTGAACCCGGATCAACGAGCAGTCGCTATAACAATTGAACTACGACCAACGAAGTAATTTCGTTACAAAGTAAGTATTTAAGTTATGTTAAAATATTAGACCCCTATTTCTCGGGAACTAAGGAGCGTTATATAAAATTCGTTGAAACTGAGACCAAGGGGATTCTACCTTACAACATATATAAAAATAATCATAATCTGTGATTACCACGCTTGGTCCTCTCCTTGTAAGACGCATGTTACGATCCCACCACTGATGTGGGGACAAGCAATATAAATGCACCAATCAGTGGAAGCATATTACAGAACTAATCAGGGAGCATGCTTTCAGCCCGTGAATAAAATTGTTTAATAAGATACACATTTTGTTTTACGAGAACATTGCATGAGCATTATTTCAATATTATTAATTCAACTTCAGCTTTTTCTAGCAGCAGCATGACTCTGATACTGTGTCTGTTTGACTTGTAAATATGCAGGCAATTTTGAAATTTCGGGATTGCTCCAAACCTGCCTCTAGAATGCTTGTCAGACTCGTTTTGAGTATATATATCATTTTACTATACTCGATATTGAGGTAGAGTATATGTCAAGGATAAATTATAATGATATACACTGGCCTCCAAAAGTTAAGGTACAATGAAGTTTTTAACGCTCATTATTAAAAGAATGAAAATAAAGGTAAAAAATATGGTTTATATGAATGCTCATAAGTAATTTCAATAAAATCTTATGAAAGAATCATACCCATCTCAATTATTTTAATGTATTGGACACTTATATGTTTATCAGGAGGAACTGCTAATATCCCACTTTGGGAATTTGTGTAAATTTGTTTTATGGTTTATGATCTTGAATTGTTGGTACTGAAATAGTGTTGTCCATGTCTAGGAGATGTCGTTTACTTGGTTCGTTAAGATGGCGGGCAATCTGATGGATGGAAATGGGGTTATCACAAGCTAATGCTGCTAGACGTCTTAATGTGTCTCGTAGTGTGGTACAAAGACTCCGAGATCAATTTGAATTCAAAAATTCAGTATCAAGAAGACTTGCTCCAGACCTCTCATGTGTTACAACCACTCTACAAGATCGTTTTCTAGCTCTTTTGGCCCGAAGGAGGAGTATCACTACTGTGGCTGAGCTCATTTCCAATCATCGCAAAGCAACAGGGATGACAATACCTCCGATTACGATGCATAAACGTCTTCATAATTAAGAACCCTATGCAAGACGACCCGCTGTATGTGGCCCTCTTAATCAACAACACAGAAGTGTCCGTATATGTTGGCCAAGAGAGCACGTTACCTGGAACACACAACACTGGGCTTCCGTACTGTTCACAGATGAGTCCCGGTTTGCTTTGGAGAGTGATTCAGTTCGTGTGCTAATCTGGAGAGAACAAGACATCAGATTCTACCTATGTAACATTTTTCAAAGACACAGATATAGAAGAGGTGAAATCATAGTTTGGGCTGGAATCTCTCTTTTGGTTATAGTAACTTCCATGTGTGCCATGGAAGATTTCTGCTGTGAAATATCGTGACGCTATCCTTGCTCTGTTTGTCACAACGTATGGTGGTGCTATTGGTGATGAATTAATCTGAATGGTTGTTAATGCCCGATCGAATTGAGTTAGAGTCGTTGATTAATATCTAGAGGATCAGGGTTTGGAGCGAATGGAATAGCCAGCACAATCTTCGGACTTTGATTCTATAGAGCATCTTTGGGACTATCTCAGCAGACATGTGGCTGCCGTTATACCTCCTCCAAAGTCGTTAAATGAGCTGGAACAAGCGTTGCTCCATGTATGGGAGTTGTTTCCTTGTTCGACAACTTAACTGACAGTATAGAAAATCGATGCTGCAAATTCAGTAGGGCCGGACACATGCCTTATTAAAATCCGTTTACTTAATTTTTTTCACAAAAAACTACTATTTATTTTGTATCAGACATTGGACTTTTGCAAAAAATGCAATTTTTTATTTGTAAATCATGCTTGATGTTAAAATTAAGTAAAATTCGATAAATAACTGTTTAAAGCACAATCCTTCTAAATTTTATGTTTTTATCTTCATTTGTTTTCAAATTAGACACAAAAAAACTGATTGTACCTTAACTTTTGGAGCTCATTGTATATTTCAGTTTGGCCATAACAACTCTTTAATATACTTGATACTCGATACTACCCAACGATTTTATTAATTAGTGTGTGGTGAATGGAGACTTCGAATAACCTGAAGATGATGACCACGACAGAGATGTCTAAACTGACGGTCAAGCCTTCAACGTGTTACAAGGTGTTTTTTTAGTCATTATCGCTTAAATAATTTCTGTGAGAGTTGTGTTAATTGATAGTACCTGCATTGATATAGGGTGAAGATCTTGAATGAGTATTTTATGTTGATTACTAAAATTATGTATGTTTATAGTAAAATACTCAAGGAGTATAAGGTAATTGTAAGTTAATTGTACACTGGGAAGTGTTTTAATTGTTGCTATAAATATAACTGACTAAAAATGAATTGTTCAAATTCGAAAGTATTAAATTAAGCATTATTAAGAAAATAATTTAAAATTATATAGTGTAAATACAGGTTAGATGGCACATCAGGTTAGTTGCCCTAGTCACTGTATTTCAGTTATAGGATGTGTGTCGAAACTAGTGACGTTCTTCTACTATCAACCGTTATAAAAAGCGTAGTAGGTAAGTTAAGCGATTTATTTTTTCATATATGTTTTATCTAACAAAGAAAGGTAAGTTTGGCTGTTATTATATGCTCTTATAAAATACAGACAGGTAGAAAATGAAGTATAATATATCTACTAGAAAATTGCATGAAATATTTAGTGTATGTTGTTGCAACAGATATAGAATAACGTTTTAGTTATAAGTTGCAGCCATATCTGTTTCTACTTCCAAAGATACGGGCTGGCAGAAAAGAGGCATCTATCCCGGATTAAAAGGCCACATGCCCCACCTGCATCGAGAATATATGTCTTATTTGCGATTTGGAATAGAAAGTCGCATTTTTAATTATCAAATAAGTTTGTTGCTTGAGAATTATTTTTCATTTTTCAGGATTGCGATTAAAAAAATTCTGTTTCTTCTTTTCGTTGATCATAGTCCTTCAGACAGTCCATTACCTAACGAGTCAGGAGCTGGTGTTAGTGATAAAATCTCAATTTAAGCAATGACTTAGAAAAATTCCTTTGTTTCATTTTAGAAAGTCGGTCGAAATGATTGCGATTCCCTCACATTTTTGAGTGAAATATATTTAAGAGTTTGATATTTATAGCTGTGCTCAGAACACTTTAATTCACACATTAAGAACTTTCCCACTCTTTATATCAGAATATATTCAGAAGCACTATATAAAAATCTAAATACAGAATAAAAATCTAAAATCCCTGAAGTATATCTTTCTCACATGATATTTGGAAAGAATATGTTGGGGCATTATTAGAGGTATAATACCTCTTTATGCTTATTTATTTATTTGAATAATATTTCTTTTATTGTTGGAAAGTTTTCTGTTCCTCTCCTCTTAATTGTAATTATATAAGTGGAACCTTCCGTAGAATATATAAAATATTTTGAACTAATTTCTTAAGAAACATAAAAATCTAACGCATTTAATTTCAGAATATTCCATTTGCTTCCGAATTAGTTTTTAGAGTTTTAAATTGAATATTAGGTGAGTGTGGGTAACCCCTCTTAGTTGAGATCGAACAAGTTTAGCATTCGTTAGAATTATCCGATTGTCTTCAATTTTTGTATATTCATTTATGCGAAGAATTTAGAATAACAAATACCCTTTGATGTGAGAGTGTAATGCAGGATTAGTATAACCAGTAAGTTCATTTTATAAAAAAATCGCAAAATTAATGTAAATAGATATTAAGTGAAATGCAAATCCAGATTTTGAATTATAAATGTTTACTACCTCTGCTTCCTATTCCTTTACGAATGGGATATCTATCCCGATCAAGTGGGGTGTCTAACCCTGAGTTCTGGGATAAATGGCAAAAATCATTGATTAAGTTTTTTGATTAAAACACTATTTTATATGGTATTTAAATTAAAGTAATATTTTTATGATGTTCTACATACAATTTGGAGTAGATAGGTTACATGTGCACTACAAAAATCATTGGTATAAAAAGGAAAATGAAGGAGGGCTTAAGTAGAGCCACTATAATTGACTTACCCCAATCAGATTTTAGTAAGTTCCTAGATATTTCTAGCAATACCATTATTAGTAATAAGGTAATTTAAATTCTTACATTAAATCTAAGTGTTTAAAAAGGTTAAAACTTTAAAATTTAATGACGAATTTTCGGATGGATATTCTAACTATATCATATACTTTGAAAACTCTCTTGCTTATTTGCATTTGTTGCACAATTGAAAGCATGTCAGTACCCTGTCACAAAAATACTGAAAAAAAAGAATTTATAACAAGCAACTCGTTTTTGCGTACCAGTAAAACCGTCAGGGCCATAGCTAGAGGGGTGCCAGGAAGGGCTCAGCACACCCTTAAACTTTTTGAGCCCCCCCCCCGTCCTGGAAATTTGCCAAGCCCACCAAATGAAATTCTGTTTCAAAAATCCAAATGAAGCTCTGTTCAAAAATTGAACTTAGTTTTGTGGGTTTTTTACAGTTTTGCATAAATACTAAATTGGAGTATTTGTTTAAAAACTGCATATAATTGCCTATTTGCACATACTCAAAATTAGCAATTTTTTGCTGATGCAAACAATGACTTTTACATTAGTTATATACTGATTTCATTTTGCAGCGTTTCCCATTATTAGCTTAAAACAAAGTTATTCTAATGAGCATGATAGTAAATATGATGCTAATGATAAACATTATGTTTCGTATTTGAGTCATACTGGTTTTTTTAAAAAGAAATATATGTATACAGCTGGTGCTCGCTACAACGACTGTTCCATTATAACGACCGATGCAAAATGTCCCGAAATATATCCCCTTTATGCTATGTTTTTTTTTTACATCCAATTTAACGAACGGCCAGCGGCTTACATCCCAATACAGCGACCGAATGGAAAATTGTACTGTCCATCTTCAGATTACGGGTTTGAAGTCTATAAGAGTGGAATATTTTTCGCCCAACGTCACGTCTGTTCTTCAGCTTCTCAATCGAGTAATCATCCTAAGTTTCAAATTCAATTACAGGAAATTACTTTTGAGAAGAATTGTTTCTGCACTAGACGAAGACAAAATTTATATAAAGTGCATATTCTTTCAACATCACACCTTTTCAAAGTAGCAGGGAATGCAGTTAGAGAAGAAGCCATTAAAAATTGCTTTCGTCATGCTGGTTTTGAAGTTCAATCCGAACCTGTCAAATTGACCGATGGAATGGTAGATAACAATCAGTGAATCAATGACGAAACTTTTGACAAGGTAGAAGGAATACTGCAAGAAATTTGTGAGAAAATGGATTTGAGGGAAAATGATTATGTTTTGATTGACTGTGATGTAGACTGTGTGGAAAATCTGACAGAAAATGACAGAACTTCTCGCTATTCTATACAAGAAGAAATAGAGTCATCGGATGAAGAAAGTATACCGTTACCACCGATACCTAATGTAAAAAGTTTTTAAAATGCTATTGAAACTTTAAAGCATTTTTTTTAAGACAAGAAAACACAGAAAGTTATTTGTCATATCTAACTGAGATGGAAAATTTTGTTTTAAGGAAATATCAAATGCACAAAAAATAAACAACAATTTTGAATTATTTTTATAGAAAATAAATTTTAATACGTAAGTAACTTTTTTTGTGATTTAACTTTAATTAAAAATTTTATTTTAGAAATATGTAATAATTCTCTTAAATTTATTTTTTATAATTTTTCATTGTCAATGTTTATTTGATACAAAAGTAAACAAAAATTTGCAATAAGTTTGTATTACAGAATTTCCTTTGAAACCTTAATTTTACTGCACCTGATTAGTCTTTTTCCGTTCACTATCGATATAGCGGTCTACCATTATAACGACCCTTTTCTTTGGCACACGAAGGGTCATTATATCGATCGTCAACTGTATATATATATATATATATATATATATATATATATATATATATATATATATGTGTGTGTGTGTGTGTGTGTGTAAAATATACTTGATTTATAAATGATACTAACGAAAAAAGCTAATTGCCAATTTGAATACAAGTGGTTTTAGCATTTGACTAGACACAAAAATAATTTTTAAATGCAAAATACATCCTTTATTTTTCTAATGTTTTTTGTCATTTAAAAACATAACTTTAGAATCCTTAAAGGTAGGGAATATTCAGAAAAAAATTTAAAGTTTGCAACTCTTTTGAAACAGGTGAACTATCAGCTTTTTATTTACTTATTGACATCATCACTTATTGTTTCACAAGTATAATTATACCCTGAAAATTTTTATTCTGCAGCCAGTGATGTAGTCGTAAAAAAACCAGAGGGCATGCACTGTAGGCAGAGGGTATACCCTAAAGAATATATGCTACAGTGTTTTTGAGAAGAGTGTATACGGTATTCCTTAAAATAATCCAGAAGGTATACGGCGTATCCACCGTATATGCTCCATTACATCTCTGTCTGCAGCCTTTACTGTTCTTAGCATCAAATAAAGTTATTATAAACAGTTTAATAAGAAACATAGTCCCTACAACATGAATATGCACTAATTTACCTGTCTATATAATACTTTGATCATGCATATCTGTATTTGTGCGAGAGAGAAATAGTATGAGCCTCCCCTACGTTTTATTGAGCACCCCCTATTGTTACCTGAAAACCGTGCTAGTCTTTCTCACCCAATCTTTAAGCATATTTGCTAATATAATGTTTCATTAATTTTTAATTAACTGCAAATTTTAATCATATTAATAACTGATAGAGATTGAGCAGAGTTTTAAACCACAGTGGTTAAGGTCTGTGGTGTGACTAAGTATATAGCACATTGAAGAAACAGTTTATGTAGAAATCAGAATTATATTTATTCATTCAACTTGAATGTTAAACTTAAATAAAGATATATACATAGACCTCCAGCCATTGCTTAGAACTTTAGTATCACATTATAGCAAATAAACATTCAGAAAGGGAGTTAACTGTCCTTCCATCACATCACCACACCTTCCATAGAGTTGTTTCACCCTAGATATATACTTACTCCGTACCTCAAACTAGAATAAAATATGCATACAGTTACAGTTAAAAGAGAGTGCCTTTACGACCGAAATGCAAAAAGAAAAACCGGTTCGGAACGATTTTACTCCCGAACAAACCACTTGACACAAAAAGGGGGACAAGATTTTGTCCAGATTTCCAACATGCGGCCCCATCGGTCGTAAAAACTTCCTCTTTCTTTTCATAGTCAAAATCAAAAATGTTACAAATGGCTCTCTGAAATTTTATATACAGTAGAGGTTTTGTTAGAAAATCAGCCTTATTAACTTTAGAACTTACATGTTTTAACTCAAAAACATTTTCATTTATTAATTGACGAATAAATTGACACTTTATGTCAATATGCTTAGTTTTAAAGTTTTCTTGACTATTTTTAGAAAAATAAATAGCAGATTCATTATCACAGTACTGAACTGGTTTTATTTTATCACATAAATTAAGTTCATTTAAGACATTTGCATACCACGTTAGTTCTTTTACACTTTCAGTTCATGAGATAAACTCTGACTCCATAGAACTAAGTGCAATGCATTTCTGCTTTGATGATTTCCAAGCAAACGGAACGTTACTAAAGTAAATTATATAACCACTACTTGAACGTCTTTTAGTAAGGGGACATCCCCAGTTAGCATCAGAATATGCATATAAACTTGAGGATTTTACATTAGACAGGTTTATTTTATAACTTTTTGTAGCAAAAACGTAATTCATTATATCTACCAATATCAACCAATGTTTATACGTATAACCATTACGAAATTGTGACATTATATTTACAGAAAAACTAATATCAGGTCTTGATCTATTTGATAAAAATGACAAACAACCGATTAATGATCTGTATGGATACTATTTCATCAATTCATTTTCCACAATTTCATTTTCGTTAACTTTATCTCGTAAGATACAGCCAATTTTAAAGGGTAATTTAACATAACTTTTAGGTAAACCTTTATATTTTAATTCTAATCTTTCAATGTAAGTTTTTTGATGAATAAATAATGAATCAGCATAAAGTTCAAAGTTAACACCTAACAAATATTTCGTTAAACCTATTTCAGTAATTTCTAAGCTATTTTTTAACATATTGGTTACAGATTGTAATACATTTTCATTTTCAGCAAACAAAACTAAATCATCTACATAGACAACTAAAATTGCATTACTTTTTAGTTTATATACACAGTTACACCATTTTAACTTACAAAATCCTAAATTATGTAGTATATTGTCCAATTCAAAATTCCATTCTCGGCCACTTTGCCGTAAACCATAAATAGATTTATTTAACAAACAAACTTTATTTTCGGCACCTTTCATGACAAATCCTGGTGGTTGTGTCATAAATACAGTTTCTTTTAAAGACCCATATAAGTAAGCTGACTTTACATCTAATTGAATATGATGCCAATTTAACATAGAAACCAATAAAATAAACATTAGTTTTATAATTGAAAAATTTACAACTGGTGAAAATATATCATTAAAATCGATACCTGGTTTCTGTTTAAAACCTTGAGCTACGAGACGTGCTTTGTACTTTTTCCCATTTTTTCTGTGTTTTTAATATTATAAACCCATCTGCTTCCTACTATTGTGGCGTTTTTGGGTGGATCAACCAACCGCCAGACCTTTCTTTTACTCATGATTTCAAGTTCTTCCCTCATCGCGGCGTTCCATTTCCCTCTTTCTGGGTTAACTTGTGCATCCTCAAACGATTTAGGGATTTCAGTATTGTAAGTTTCATGTTGGAATATCTCACTTAAATATGAATCATCCGAATCGCTAGTTGAAGGTTCATTTAAAGTTTCTACATTGGGATGAGTAGTTTTAGGTTTAAAGTCAAATTTATCCGGTTCATAAGCGATTTTATTTTCTTGACAATATTTTTTAACATCATTTAATGATCTCAGTCTCTTATTTGTTATCGGGGTATAATAATACACGTCAATCCTGTTACTTTTAGTTCTAGGTTTTTCAATTCTTTTCCATTCTGAAATATTTATAGAAGTTAAAGTTATTTTACTCCCCCTTTTCTCTTCGTCTTCATTTAAACTTACTCCTGGTAGTTTATGATTAAGATCTAGAGTTGCGTTACTTAAGCCATTTGATTCAATTTGAGATTCATTAAAATTCAATACAATATCCTTATACTTATTTACTCCAAATAATGTTTCTACCCCCTTTTTGGATTCATCTATACGCACATGAATAGTTTCTACAATTCGCCTTTCTTTTGGCATATACATCCTATATCCTTTTGTTTTCATGGCACAACAAACTAAAATACCGGGTAAAGCTTTAGGTTGTAGTTTATTCGTTTAACTTTAGGAACATTAACAAATGCTAAAGAACCAAAAATTCTTAAATGTTTTACTGAAGGTTTGAATCCTGTCCATAATTCTTGGGGTGTAAGACCTTGGGTTAAACTGTGTTCGGTTCTATTTTTTGTATGAACAAACGCTAAAAGAGCTTCCCCCCAGAATGATGGTTTTAATCCGCTATCATGTAACATTGCTCGAACTGCATTCATTGCTAATTTATTGAAATTTTCAGCAACACCCACCTGTTCTGGCGTATAAATGGAGGATCTTTCTATTTGTATACCCAAATCAGTTAACAATTTCTCAAATAATTTATGAATAAATTCTAACCCATTATCAGTTCGTACACTCTTTAATTTTTTACCAGTTTGTCTCTCAGCTTTCGCTAAAAACCTTTTAAAGTATTCAAAAACTTCCGTTTTATCCTTAAGTATATACACTTCAGTCCTTCTAGAATAATCGTCAATTATTGACAAAAAATATTTCCCCCCTCCTAACGAGTTAACTGGGCTAGGACCCCACAAATCCATATACACTCTATCAAGAATTTGACTAGAAATGCGTTTATACTGATAATTCCTTTTAAACTATTAGAGTTTGCAATTACACAAGATTCACACATCTTATTTTTGTTTTTACAGTTAATATTTTCAATACCTTTAACACAATTATTTTTACTCATTTTTTCAAGTAAAGGCAAATTTGTATGACAAAATCTACGATGTATAATTTCTGCATTTAAACTAGTCGAAAAGGCAAAATTTTCACATTTTGAAGCATAACCTTTAACAATATACAATTTATCTACTCTAGGTACAGTAAAACAATATCGATTAAACTTATCATACACAATCATTTTATTATTTCCCCATTGAATGTGGTTTCCTGCAATATCGATGTTGGACCCACCAATTAAATTTCTTCTCATATTTGGAGCATATAAAACATTTTTTAAAGTTATTTCTACATTACCTTTTACATCTTGTATGGTAAAGTCAATATCACCTATACCCAATACTTCCGACGAACAGTCCTTGTCTCCAATCAGCACTTGTTGGGGCGAAGGTCCTTGTAGGTTACAAATAAACTCCTGTCATTCGTAAAGTGAGAAATAGCTGCTGAGTCCAGAAGAAATTCGACAATTTTCTCATTTGAAGACATTAGGGCGGATTCCGATTGCCTTGTAGTTTCACTGTAGAAAACTTGCTTCTTCCCTCTATAGTTTCTCTTTTTGAAACACCTTGTATCTGTGTGACCAGGTCGTTTGCAGTAACTGCATATTAAACTCTGCCCCATACGAGTAGCTGGTGAAGTACTAGAGCATCGAGAGGGTTCCAGGTCGCTTCCACTACTTGAAAACCATGGCTTTTTACTGGTTACGAAATTCTTCTTTGGAATGGTTGGTCTATCGGTAGGATTCTTAAACTTGGTTGTATAAGCATCACCTACACTGATAACCTCTTTACTTTCGTCCTTACGCTTTAAACAAATTCTTCCATATTCACTAATTAACTGTTTAGAAACATTTTCCAATTTAAATTCTGTATCATCTAACCTGTATAACATTTGAACGAGATTATCATATTCTTCGGGTAAACGACGGATTAACTGGAAGCATACTAACAATTCTGGCATATCAAAACCTGCATCTTTGATTTGAAACCTTTTTTCTTCAATTCTCTTGCAAAATAAACCGATGGTTTCCTCTTGCGAGTTTAACTTCATTTCAAAGAATTCATCCACTAATCCAGCTGAACGTGCCCGTGACGTTGGTTCGAAGTTTAACTTTAGGATATCCCAGGCAACTTTTCCGCTTTCGGTCTGAGCGATTAATATCTGGAATTTCCTTTCGATGGATTGATAAATCGTGGTATAAGCTCTGCGTTTATGCCATCCAAAATCACTTTTCTCTCTATCAGATGCATCCTCTTTACATGCAATATCGGGATTCGTAATAAACTCCCAGCAATTCCGATCTATCAGTACACATTTGATGTCGAGCTTCCAAGAAGAATAGTTATAATCCGACAATTTCGGGAAAGAATAAGTTGACTCTGGAACTTGTGCCATTATACTTTTTAAGCTATATATATTTCATCTAAAACACACCACACTGCATCTATTTGACCTTTAGCATAACATGGCCCCTTAACCATGATAGAGATTGAGCAGAGTTTTAAAGCACAGTGGTTAAGGTCTGTGGTGTGACTAAGTATATATCACATTGAAGAAACAGTTTATGTAGAAATCAGAATTATATTTATTCCTTCAACTTGAATGTTAAACTTAAATAAAGATATATACATAGACCTCCAGCCATTGCTGGGAACTTTGGTATCACATTATAGCAAATAAACATTCAGAAAGGTGGTTAACTGTCCTTCCATCACATCACCACACCTTCCATAGAGTTGTTTCACCCTAGATATATACTTACTCCGTACCTCAAACTAGAATAAAATATGCATACAGTTACAGTTAAAAGAGAGTGCCTTTACGACCGAAATGCAAAAAGAAAAACCGGTTCGGAACGATTTTACTCCCGAACAAACCACTTGACACAAAAAGGGGGACAAGATTTTGTCCAGATTTCCAACAATAACCTTTCGTATAATACTTCATTCATCATTATGTACTGTATGTGCATAGAAAACGGAACATAATATATATGATAGCAAAAAGTAATAATTCTTTTATTTATATATTTAAAAAAAAATCATTCTGAAAATGTCTTTACAAAAGGCAATTATTTATTTCACGGTGATTGCACAAAATGCATTTTCCTTGAAATAAAAGAAAAATGGAAAACGTATTTTAATTTAGCAATGTTTTGGTATGAAAGAAAGAAGGAAGAAAGAATATGATAACATAAATTAGAAGAAACCTTCTTTTCATCACATTTTAAAAACCTTAAGTAAAGATTTCGGGATGAAATATGTTGTAAAGTGTTTGGTGTTATAGGTTTTATATTTACTACTATTTCCATATTAAAATTTTTAGTATTGTATATTTTCATTTCATAAAAGAAAAAAAATCACCAAGTAAGTAGTTATTACAATAGTTTAATAATGGTGATGAATTTTCAATTTCTTTATTCTGTGAGACTTTCACTGTGCAGAAACTTACTCGAAGTACTTTTTTGTATGTTTCAACGTTTAAAAAATCCATATGAAGTATATAAATTTTTAAATATATGAACAGTTTTTGATGAATATAGTTTAAATTTTACTATTGAAACCATTTTGACTCCAGCATGGAAATATCTTTACATTATTTTCATTAGTTATAAATTATGTGAGTAAGTTTATATTGTCTGGATAGATACAAAGTATTGGTCAGCAACAAGATGAAATACTAGACTAATAATTTTCTCATATTTCTCATTATTATACATAAAAGTTTCGTTGTTAATGTATCTATAGAAAATTCCAAACATATATGATTCATTATTCAAAAAATATATGATTCCCAATACATGTCCTTCATTACAACCGGTAACAATAACGTCCTGATTTAATTGAAAATAGCTATTTTAAAAACATAAACACCTTATAGGCGAATTTTATTTACATGTCAGATAGCCAGGATTAAAAAAATCCTTTAAATTTCTACGCATATAATTACACTTTTACATCTTTATCTGCACCTAATTTAGATCTGCAGATATACATTCCTGCATCTACACATCTAAGCATCTAAACACCTTTACATATCAATATTTACCCATCTAAACACCTTTAAATATTATATCTACGCATGTAAAACCTTTACATATCGATATCTACGCATGTAAACACCTTTACATGTCGATATCTACGCATCTACATTTGTATTTATGTATCTGCTACATCTACTTCTAATCACTTTTGTCTTCCTCTACATAACTACATCTAGATTTAACTAAATAAATATGCTTTTCAACTGATGAATTTTTAATAATCAATGTTCTGTAATAGAGACTTTTCAACAAGCAAAATTAATTGAAACATCTTTATCCCTAAAGATAGAAAAAAAGAAATGTACATGATTAAATAAATATCTCGAAATATCACAATTTAAAAAAAAAAAAAATCCTTCCAAAAACTAATTGTCTATTTCAATTAAAAAACAGATAAAATTATAAGCTATTTTTATTATTTGAAGCAGGGCACAAAATTCAATGTCTACAGACAGTCGACAATCAAACAATATTGACTACCAACGTCTTATATCAGTTGGATTTACCTATCATCTGAAGTTGTAACGTTTTCAATTTCAATTTATTTATTGCAGTTTACATGCCTTTTGTACTTATTTATACAAAGTGTAAAAACAAATATTTATTAATAAAAAATATTCATCTTGAATCAATGATAAAAGTTGTAAAACTTTGAATCAAATTGTGAGTACAATCTTGATCAACATTTTCTAATTTCTAAATCTTCAAATTAGAGTATCAAACTGTGGAAAAAACTATTTTCTCTGTAGAAGAAGAAAAAGATACAATGTGCGGAGTGCGGGGTGGGGATTATTATTTTTTATTGGGATAAAGTAAAATGTTACCTTGATAACCAATAAGGATTGTATTTCCGTATGTTGCTTTCTTGTCACTAGACTTAAATTTCTGGTCGCCAATGGCGACTTTACGACTAAAAATTTTGTGCCCTGATTTAAAATGTATATCAAACTTAATATCATAGTTCCACATAATAATGTTGATTCAGTAGATTTGCGAAGGATCATTACTGTTAAAATCATCTAAACAAATCTGAATCATAAATTTGTAAGCCATATTTGGCCGCCCTTCTTGGTATATACTCGCGAAATTTGCAACGTCCGCGGAACTGTTCGAGCATCTCATCAATTGTGTGTATTCGCCTACTTTATAGTTTTATCTTCATTTCGCATTGAATTCTTCAAATACCTCTCTGATGGGGGCAAGATTGTCTCATTCCTTGCAAACCTTTCTGCAACCTAATTTGTCCAATCAAAGGACCCACACCAGTAAAGAAAACCGTTCTTGTAAAATGATAGCCCTAACATATTCTGGGGCTGTCCCATCAGTAGCCCATAGTTCATTAGAATTTAGGTGCTGAGACTTTTTCAATCCAGTCATGTAGATCAATCCTAATAATGCACGAATTTCCGCAATTTCAGAATCACGACAATATCGAGCTCATTGGTAGTTACTCCTCAGTTTATCCAAGTAAAGATTTGTGCATTTCACAATAGTATCAATCATGAGGTAGGAAAAGAAAAGCTTCCAGCAATCAGTTGGAGTATTAGCACTTCGAGAAATTGCTTTTACACCAGATGGATGAATTACAATATTTTTCTTGTCCGTGAAAATATTTTTGCGTAGAGGATTGACATGCAACATTTTGTGGTATTATCCATCCATACCAATAAAGCAATTTAATAGATCGTCGTCCTCGGATCGATCATCGTCTGCTGAATGTTCAGATTATGTTTTCCTCATCTGAATGTGATCATTTTCCATTCTTCCTGGCTTCCGCTAGTGTATTGGTATAAGGGACGTATCAAGGACCATCACGCGTAACGCCGCGCTCCGCGAATTCTGCGGCGGTCTAATTTTGGTCAGAGCAACAATTTTGTTATTAAAATTTAGCTGTTTAATTAAAAATATTGCTAACATATCCTTTTTTTTGTTTTTGTTTATAATAGCTTATAAAAAGATGCACTGTATAAATATATTCGTTTGCTATACTACATAATGAAATTTTAAAAAATCTTAAACTTTCCATATGATATGCTGGTTAAAGTATATTTTAAAATGTATTAAATTTAGAAACACATACAGCTCGTCAAAAAAAAAAAAAAAAAAAAAAAAAAAAAAAAAAAAAAAAAGGCAGAAAATTGTCAGTTATGATCTCTGACAAATGACATATGACTTTTGGATATAAAAGTCGCAGAATGAAGCTATTTGAAATAAACTTTCTTGTTTATGATTTCCGACATTACCATTAGAGCGAAACATTTTTATTAAAAAAAATCATTATAGTAAAAGATGAGTTTGTATATACATAATATTTGCAGCCATCGGGTAGTGCTGTGGAACTTAAAATATATGTAAGTATTCAGGGTGCCTATTATTATCTTTGACCAACAGGTAATTCCGAAACCATTAATTTTTTAGGTATAAGTTCCTTTTCAAAAAAGTTTCAAATGTTGTTCTGCATCATATAAAACAGTCATTTATGTTAAAATAGTTAATTATTTGTTTCTTTCAACAGAAAGACGCTGTTTTAACGCCGGAAAGAACAGAAATTTAATAAAATTCTAAATATATTTATAACTTGGTGGTTTTTGGTATTTGAAGAATGGCATTTTCAGTGGCATTACTTGTCAGAGCAAGGATAAAAATGTTACAGTGTTTTATATTTACAGTAAAACTTCAATAACGCACACTTCTATTTAGTGGACACATTTTCAATTCCTAAGACGTATATAGGAACGTATATAGGAGACGTATATGTTGGAAAGTGAAGACTTTGGACCTCTGGAAAGTGGACACTTCCAAATAACTAACAAAATTCGTGCTCTTGACATGTCTGCTTTCATAGGTTTTAATGTATTACTTATAGGATCCAAGGATCATATAAAAATTTTAATTTCGTATTTGGAAATAATAATAATAACTATTTTGACGTAAATGGTTTCCTATGATGAAGAACAACATTTGAAATATTTTTGAAATTAGACTATACATCTAAAAGTAGACTTAAGAATTAGCTATTTGTCAACGATTCGAAGGGATACCCTGTATAGCTAGCTCATTTCATTTTTCAAGCTATCACTGAGCCCCAGATCATCAACCTTTTTTGCTTGCTTACGTTCATATAACATTTTTATATATTTTATTTCTCTGAAATTACACTGAAAACTCCAAAACAGGTTTTCTCTGGAATTTTCTCAACAAGGTTAATATCTTTTTTATCACATTGTTTTGTCACATGTTAATATATTGGCAAAAAAGTCTTTGTATCTTATAATATATGCGTTTTTTATTTGAATGGGAAATCAATATGATCTTCTACAGAATATAAATTTTGTTTCCATTCTTATGAGCTCATTCTACAATTTTAAATAAATTCGGAACATTGGTCGTTAGCTCAATTCGAAAGTAAGTAGGATTTTATTCGAAATAAACCTCGTAACTCGCGAAAAGAATTCTAGGAAATAACTTGAAAAAATTAATTAAATGTCTGGCAAAATCGTGAAGTGAGTTCCAGAAACGATGTGTTTTTTTTTGAAAGGGTTAATATTAAAATTTTGTTAACCGAAGACGTCACTATGGAAAAAAATATGATGGTTACTGTTTTTTTGTTTTTTTTTTCAATTACATGCAGATTTTTAAATATTGCAGAAAAACGAAAATCGCGAAAGTGGCTTTCGGATTTTTTTTTTCCGAAAGGGTTAATATTCATATTTTTCAACTGTTTGAAAGAAAAATGTACCGTGATTAAATGTGTATTTTTTGTTTGTTTTTTCGTACTACAATAAAAATAATGCAGATTTTTAAAATTGCAGAAAAAACGAAAAACACAAAAACGACCTGAAGAAAATAATTTTTTGAAAGGATTAATATTAATATTTTTAAACGAATTACACCATCAGAAAAAAAATTACGCAGATATAGTTTGGTGTTTTTTTTTTTTTTTTTTTTTTTTTTTTTTTTTTTTTTTTGTTACATTTTGAATAGCTAAGCACTTGTAAACAGGCGGATTAAAAAACACGAATTAATATTTTTTTAAACAGAAGACACCATTCTAAATGGAAAAGTACGTAGATGTGTGTATTTTTTTTCCATATTTCGATTTGTTAAGCTAATGCTGAAAAACGCAAAAAATAAGAGCCGTTTACCACTCTCGGATTTTCCCTGCTTGGAGAACATCGGACGACATCAGAAGACATCGGAAATGAGAATTCGTTGGCGGAAAGGAGGCATTTTGTGATATTAATTATGGTTTTTTAATTAACATCTTGATTAATTAACAAAAAGGGAAAATCTGAGCCTCAGGTGCATTTGGACCTGCCTTGGACTATCCTAAACCAATTTTTCATACTTCTAGGTGCGGTAGATTCCCCTAGCCATCGCACACACAGACTCACGAACAAACATTTTTTCTTTTAGTAGTAAAATTACATTATAGGAAAAAAAACTTTTTAAATTAAATATTTTCAAAATATAAAAATCGATGACATGTCTATACATTTTTGGTTAAAACAGTCCTCTAAAGAGCTATAATATCTATCTATTTATATCCATCTATATTTTTTCCCCCGAATAATTTACGCAATTATCCTGCATCCGATTATATATGCATTTTCTTTTTTATATAATTTAGAAATTAAAATTATAAAAAGTTTACTAACTAGAATTGAAATTAAGAATAATTACTTTCACAGATATGCATGGCAGAATAATGAATTTATTTTTATAAAATCCTTGGAAGTTGTACAAGAACTAAAATATAACGAATGTATAATTAATGTTAAAAATATTTAAGATTATATTATTCAAAGAAACATGATACAAGCATCATGAACAAGCAACAGAAATATAACGTGTTTCGAGATAAATTATCTTATAACTTCAGACACAAAAAGAAACCCCTAAAGAGCAGAATGGTAACAGAGTAGTGGTTGAACGTTTTTCGCCTGAGGTAGAAAGTTATAACTAATTTTAAAATCTATATTTGTGTCATTTAAATCTAATTTTGTAATTAGAAATAAAGATTTTAAAAATTTTCCTCGTTATGTTTAAAATTTGAAACTTAAATCCCTTATAGCTTTCAGTTTTTGCCCCTAAGAAGTATATCACAATTGTGATTGTATATGCAATAATATTAAGCTTTGGAAATTTATGTAAAACATAAATCATTTAATAATAAAAATAAATCATTTTATATTACAACGGAAGTTGTGTTTCTGTATAGAATTTTATTTGTATGAAATACAAGTAATTTTTTTCTTTTTTATAAGAGAAAACAAAATTGGTGTTATTATAAACAAATAATTAGAGAAGTTCTCATTTCAAGAAAAAGCTATTCATTATGAAAATGCCAAAGATGGAAATTACTCACCCGTTTATAATTTCAGACATTTAAGAAAAGTTTTATCTTGCCAAAGTTAAACTTAGAAGACTGAATTGTTTCTTCAGTGACATTTTATAAATTAGAATTTCGTAACATGAAGCTGAAGATATATTGAATTACGTGTCAAAATTTGAAGAAATATGGAGATTTATTAAAATTTGCAAACTAAGATATGTTGACTTTTGAGGAAACTGCGCTTAAAATTAAAAATCTTTAGGAAACATTTTAATAAACTTACCAGGATAAATTCAGACATAGAAAGAGGCTATTGTATTTTAGACTGTAAAGTGGGAGTGTTGAGAGAAAATTTGGTTAAACTTAAACATTTACTAAAATAACACAAATAGAATATTAAATATTCCCTTTAGCTTTAAGTTACAAGCATTATATGTTATTTCTTCCATGAAAAATTTAGAATTTACGTTAAAGTGTATGTTTGAAGAAATAAAATAAGTTTCAAATAAATAAATAATTTGTTGAGATCAGAATAAAGAGAATTTAATGTTTTAGTCGTAATATAACTTATTAGGCTTAAAATAATTAAATAAAAAGTATTACAAAAGTGAGGAAAATTTTCAAAAGCAATTGCTTAAAAATTTAAAAGTGTGAAAAATAACGTTTGGACCGAAAGTGTGACCATGAAAAAAGTGTTTTATTGTGTTTTACATACTCGACCAGCAGATTTCTCTTCTATTTCTTCAGTTAAATATATATAGGATAAATAAAACAGGGAGAGATAACGATTAATGTTCAGTCAACAGCACTGTCACACAACAGCAGATTTGTTAGAGGAGCTAGCGCACTGTTCAAGGCAAAGCACTAACTAATATTCCTTTACTATCTACACACATGTCTATATAACCGGTGTTTCAGTGTTAACAAGACACTGCTTCGTCTAGATGCACTTTTAACTTCAAGCTTATTCACATCTAAAAACTACAGGATACCATAACGAGTAGAACTGCCAGTTTGTACGTTTTTTCGTAAATTGCATGTTTTATCATATAAACTGAAAGTTTGCACGATTCCTGTACGAAACTTTTTACCTTTAAAACCAAAAATAATCTAACTTTTAATAGTTTTAGGAATTTGTTTGAATTTTCAGTTTGCTACAACAATGCCACTTTTGTTGCACTTTATTCAATAAAAACGTTACACTCCTGCGCATCAAATTGTATAAAGAACCATTTCCTATCAGGACGACAATAATATCGGGAAGTCGCGACATATCAACCCTTTTAGCGTTTTGCCAGTTTTTTTCCTTTTACCAAAAACAACTTAAATCGGCTCTACACAAAATGTTTTTAAAAAAATTGTATTTTAAGATATTAGAAACAAACGGGGGAAAAATTTAAATTATAACAGGAAAGCACTCAGATTCTCCGAGGATTTTAAGAACGCATACTTAAAACATATATCGAAATGTGAGTGCAAAATTAGTAAAACATTGTTAATATAATAATGTAATACAAATATAGTTGGAAAATAATTATTATAACTAACTATTAATGAAATGTTTTTAAGGAAAATTCATTAACCCATTTTAAGCCAAGATGTGAAAAAAATACAAAAAAACGAATTTTTATCTACTCAGTTATTTTTTATTTTATATGTTCTAATGAGTGCATTCGAGATTGTTTGTGATTTATAGTCAACATTACAAGGACTGAACCATAGAGTCGTGTATGGCCTTAAACATTTACTTAATAGATTCATTTCCAACCTTTGTAATCAACCCATCTATATATTTTTAGATAACCACTGTCGAATCAAGAACGTTATAGTTCAATGTTTTGGTATCTAAAAAAATGGAATTTAATTTTTAAAAATCATCCCTTCGAATCATCCCTAAAAATAACATTTATTTCTTGCATTTTTGTAAACTGAGTACACATGCCATCAAGTGTAAGCCACGCACTTAGCAAATGTATTATCGTACATTATATATTTCGCATTGCGAGCCTTTCTGACATATTTTAAGTAAATTGCGAGCTCAGTCCCACAGTACAACTATAACTCAAATATTAATAGCCAAACAAATTTAAATATGGTACGACTAGAAGAACTCAACTTTGTTATGAATAATATGGCTGAAAAACCGGATTAATTTCAACATTACTATATAATTGATATTATTATTCAATATTTCAATATTACTAGGATTGGGACACAGGATCGTGTTCGGCTTCAAACATTTATTTACATTTATTTACTAATTACTTATTAAATTATTTTTTCTTTAACGTACTGAAATTATATATGCAATAAACGTAAGGTACTGTTGTTGAAATTTTACAACATAAGTTCAGTTTTAAAATGCATCAAATCCCTCCAGCAAAAAATAAAACATATATATTCATAAAGAATCTTTAAGGATATAAAATGGTAACGGTTTGAAATATCTCCAATTATTTTGACGTGATTGTATTTTATTCTTGTATTTCTGTTTCAAACTATAATATTTGTTGTCTGTATCGAATTCATGTTTTTATTACTAATACAATATTGGTATTTATGAAAGCGTTCAGTTCAAAATAAAAGCATGAACAGTACATTTGGAAGTCAGAAATATATCAAGTGGTGGTTTCCAAAAGTGATGAATTATATACATTCTAAAGGATAAGCATAAGTGTTCGATGACAACATTTCTCATTCACATTGATGGGTTTAGAGTTTATTATTCATTAATACTACTTGAATGTCCATTAATATGTGTTTTTAAAATTTTACTTGTGTGTTTTCAATTAACTTATCTTTTCTTTAATGTACTGACATTATACATGAAACGAACATAAGGTATTGTTGTTGACATTTTACAACTTAAACTTAGTTTTAATATGTATCAAATCCCTCCAGACAGACAAAAAACATGTATATTTATAAAGACTATCTGACGATATAGAATGGTACTTTTCTATTTTTGCATAAGGCAGAACTGGAGTTATAGAAAGTGTTGTTATTTATCTTTCATGATACGTATAGAATATTATACAAAAATTCATTTCCAACCTTTGTAATCAACCCATCTATATATTTTTAGATAACCACTGTCGAATCAGGAACGTTATAGTTCAATGTTTTGGTATCTAAAAAAAGGGAATTTAATTTTTAAAAATCATCCCTTCGAATCATCCCTAAAAATGTCATTTATTTCTTGCATTTTTGT
This sequence comes from Maratus michaelseni, assembly GCA_963931845.1. Taxonomy (NCBI): domain Eukaryota; kingdom Metazoa; phylum Arthropoda; class Arachnida; order Araneae; family Salticidae; genus Maratus; species Maratus michaelseni. The sequence goes on along the minus strand of OZ007589.1, from coordinate 338,077,133 downwards.
AAACTGAGTACACATGCCACCAAGTGTAAGCCACGTACTTAGCAAATGTATTATCGTACATTATATATTTCGCATTGCGAGTCTTTCTGACATATTTTAAGTAAATTGCGAGCTCAGTCCCACAGTACAACTATAACTCAAATATTAATAGCCAAACAAATTTAAATATGGTGCGACTAGAAAAACTCAACTTTGTTATGAATAATATGGATGAAAAACCGGATTAATTTCAACATTACTATATAATTAATATTATTATTCAATATTTCAATATTACTAGGATTGGGACACAGGATCGTGTTCGGCTTCAAACATTTATTTACATTTATTTACTAATTACTTATTAAATTATTTTTTCTTTAACGTACTGAAATTATATATGCAATAAATCTAAGGTACTGTTGTTGAAATTTTACAACATAAGTTCAGTTTTAAAATGCATCAAATCCCTCCAGCAAAAAATAAAACATATATATTCATAAAGAATCTTTAAGGATATAAAATGGTAACTGTTTGAAATATCTCCAATTATTTTGACGTGATTGTATTTGATTCTTGTATTTCTGTTTCAAACTATAATATTTGTTGTCTGTATCGAATTCATGTTTTTATTACTAATACAATATTGGTATTTATGAAAGCGTTCAGTTCAAAATATATGCATGAACAGTACATTTGGAAGTCAGAAATATATCAAGTGGGGGTTTCCAAAAGTGATGAATTATATACATTCTAAAGGATAAGCATAAGTGTTCGATGACAATATTTCTCATTCACATTGATGGGTTTAGAGTTTATTATTCATTAATACTATTTGAATGTCCATTAATATGTGTTTTTAAAATTTTACTTGTGTGTTTTCAATTAACTTATCTTTTCTTTAATGTACTGACATTATACATGAAACGAACATAAGGTATTGTTGTTGACATTTTACAACTTAAACTTAGTTTTAATATGTATCAAATCCCTCCAGACAGACAAAAAACATGTATAAAGAATATCTGACGATATAGAATGGTACTTTTCTATTTTTGCATAAGGCAGAACTGGAGTTATAGAAAGTCTTGTTATTTATCTTTCATGATACGTATAGAATATTATACAAAAATTCATTTCCAACCTTTGTAATCAACCCATCTATATATTTTTAGATAACCACTGTCGAATCAGGAACGTTATAGTTCAATGTTTTGGTATCTAAAAAAAGGGAATTTAATTTTTAAAAATCATCCCTTCGAATCATCCCTAAAAATGTCATTTATTTCTTGCATTTTTGTAAACTGAGTACACATGCCACCAAGTGTAAGCCACGTACTTAGCAAATGTATTATCGTACATTATATATTTCGCATTGCGAGTCTTTCTGACATATTTTAAGTAAATTGCGAGCTCAGTCCCACAGTACAACTATAACTCAAATATTAATAGCCAAACAAATTTAAATATGGTACGACTAGAAGAACTCAACTTTGTTATGAATAATATGGCTGAAAAACCGGATTAATTTCAACATTACTATATAATTGATATTATTATTCAATATTTCAATATTACTAGGATTGGGACACAGGATCGTGTTCGGCTTCAAACATTTATTTACATTTATTTACTAATTACTTATTAAATTATTTTTTCTTTAACGTACTGAAATTATATATGCAATAAACGTAAGGTACTGTTGTTGAAATTTTACAACATAAGTTCAGTTTTAAAATGCATCAAATCCCTCCAGCAAAAAATAAAACATATATATTCATAAAGAATCTTTAAGGATATAAAATGGTAACGGTTTGAAATATCTCCAATTATTTTGACGTGATTGTATTTTATTCTTGTATTTCTGTTTCAAACTATAATATTTGTTGTCTGTATCGAATTCATGTTTTTATTACTAATACAATATTGGTATTTATGAAAGCGTTCAGTTCAAAATAAAAGCATGAACAGTACATTTGGAAGTCAGAAATATATCAAGTGGTGGTTTCCAAAAGTGATGAATTATATACATTCTAAAGGATAAGCATAAGTGTTCGATGACAACATTTCTCATTCACATTGATGGGTTTAGAGTTTATTATTCATTAATACTACTTGAATGTCCATTAATATGTGTTTTTAAAATTTTACTTGTGTGTTTTCAATTAACTTATCTTTTCTTTAATGTACTGACATTATACATGAAACGAACATAAGGTATTGTTGTTGACATTTTACAACTTAAACTTAGTTTTAATATGTATCAAATCCCTCCAGACAGACAAAAAACATGTATATTTATAAAGACTATCTGACGATATAGAATGGTACTTTTCTATTTTTGCATAAGGCAGAACTGGAGTTATAGAAAGTGTTGTTATTTATCTTTCATGATACGTATAGAATATTATACAAAAATTCATTTCCAACCTTTGTAATCAACCCATCTATATATTTTTAGATAACCACTGTCGAATCAGGAACGTTATAGTTCAATGTTTTGGTATCTAAAAAAAGGGAATTTAATTTTTAAAAATCATCCCTTCGAATCATCCCTAAAAATGTCATTTATTTCTTGCATTTTTGTAAACTGAGTACACATGCCACCAAGTGTAAGCCACGTACTTAGCAAATGTATTATCGTACATTATATATTTCGCATTGCGAGTCTTTCTGACATATTTTAAGTAAATTGCGAGCTCAGTCCCACAGTACAACTATAACTCAAATATTAATAGCCAAACAAATTTAAATATGGTGCGACTAGAAAAACTCAACTTTGTTATGAATAATATGGATGAAAAACCGGATTAATTTCAACATTACTATATAATTAATATTATTATTCAATATTTCAATATTACTAGGATTGGGACACAGGATCGTGTTCGGCTTCAAACATTTATTTACATTTATTTACTAATTACTTATTAAATTATTTTTTCTTTAACGTACTGAAATTATATATGCAATAAATCTAAGGTACTGTTGTTGAAATTTTACAACATAAGTTCAGTTTTAAAATGCATCAAATCCCTCCAGCAAAAAATAAAACATATATATTCATAAAGAATCTTTAAGGATATAAAATGGTAACTGTTTGAAATATCTCCAATTATTTTGACGTGATTGTATTTGATTCTTGTATTTCTGTTTCAAACTATAATATTTGTTGTCTGTATCGAATTCATGTTTTTATTACTAATACAATATTGGTATTTATGAAAGCGTTCAGTTCAAAATATATGCATGAACAGTACATTTGGAAGTCAGAAATATATCAAGTGGGGGTTTCCAAAAGTGATGAATTATATACATTCTAAAGGATAAGCATAAGTGTTCGATGACAATATTTCTCATTCACATTGATGGGTTTAGAGTTTATTATTCATTAATACTATTTGAATGTCCATTAATATGTGTTTTTAAAATTTTACTTGTGTGTTTTCAATTAACTTATCTTTTCTTTAATGTACTGACATTATACATGAAACGAACATAAGGTATTGTTGTTGACATTTTACAACTTAAACTTAGTTTTAATATGTATCAAATCCCTCCAGACAGACAAAAAACATGTATAAAGAATATCTGACGATATAGAATGGTACTTTTCTATTTTTGCATAAGGCAGAACTGGAGTTATAGAAAGTCTTGTTATTTATCTTTCATGATACGTATAGAATATTATACGAAAATGCGCATTAAAGTACGACCATCAATTTATTGATTTTTTTTCTTCCTTTTATACAAGTTTCGTTAGAGATAATAAGTGTTTAAACATTTTATGGGCAGAAAATGTATCTCTTACGAAGCCATACAAGATATCTGTGTACATTACCGACAATATGTACAACTTATTATAATATAATAATGATGGACTTTAAAGATCTAATTTCGAATATGTGAAAGCCTCGGGTGTAAGACATGCAACTAACATTTTTGAATTTACTCTTATTTTTAAATACCATTGTTTAACTGGATCCTAACAATCTTTTAAAATTACACTGTTTAATTATTTTTATTAACATGATATCATAATGAACGGTAATTTTAGATACGAATTTTAATAACGAAAACATAAATTCAATAAGATAAAATTTATTAGGAAAAATATCTTGCATCTTGCACGTAAGTTAACGGAAGGTCCAATCATAGAAAATCAGTTGTTTTGGAAGAAGCATTCACCATAGCTTTCTTCATAAAACTTGAATCTTGATCATCCCGAATCTTGATTTTTTTTTAGTTTCCTTCTTTAACACCTGACACCTGCATTTAATTACCATATTTTCGTCTGTTCTTGAATGCATAAGGTCTTCAATAAAACAGTTTATTCAATACTTGTTTTACGTAAATGTGTGCAAGTAACTCCTTAGAATATTAGTTTTATATTTTAATCCTTAGTGTGGAATCTGACGCAATAAAATAGCACTATGGATAAAAAAAATCCTTCTTCTTAAATTTCGCTGAAAAGATATTTTTCAATGATCTCCCTTAAAAGATAAGATTTTGAAAAGTCTTTTCTTAGAAGAAACTCAATTTAAAGTTTTCTGAAATTATATTCTAGCTATTTTCCTTCCGCATCATCATTTGCTTTTTTTTTAACCCCAATCCAGTACTTTTATTGAAGAAATATATCTTATAAACTTATTTTGAAATAAAGAGTATTATGAAAAAAAAGCTCTGAAAATAGCATTTTTATACTTATTGAGCTTAAAAACATTATTTACATATGATATAATTTTATTGTAATTTTATTGTAAAACATTCATTTTAATTTTAAAAACTAATATATTTTTTGTAAGGTCGACAAAGTGACAACATTTTCATTCCATCAGCTTCGAAATTATTATCCAAATCTTAAAAGAGCAATTTTAATTGTTTGTTTTGTTTTGTGTCTGTGTTTTCAGGTGTAAGAATGTATGTTTTAAGATTTTATTAAAATTAAAAATACAATGAAACTCAAATAAAAAGAGCTCAGTGTAACGTAATTAGCTTATAAATGAAAGTCTTTCACGACAAATCATGCTATTCCTGCCTTTTTTTAATTCGCCAATGAAGAAAATTGCAGAAGTAAGAACCACCATAAATATGATGTAAATTTTGTTCGTTTTAAACAGTTAGAAAACCTGTAATCAAATCCCTACTTTTTCTAACAACGCATCCATAATAAATTAATATCACAGAAATTCTTATTCCAAGTAGAGAAAACTTAGAAAACAAAACATTTACAAGAGAACCAAGTTAACTTTGATTTTACTGTAAATATTTTGATTTACTGTAAATTAACATTCAATTAGACCACTCCCTTCTCTATACACATAGTGTAATATAAAAAATAAATATAATGGATCAAATATGGAGTCATCTTATCCTTAATGATTAAAACAATTGCAGATAAAATCTTTAGAAGACATACAAATTGATAAATGTTTCGAATGAAAATGAAAATACTACAAATAACAAAATCCTAATTTAATCAAAATACTGCGGAATTAGCTAATGATAAAAAAGTGAGCCTAGTAAATAATACTGGAAATGTTCTAAATGAATGATCAAACGATGCATTTTATATCCAGAAATTGTATAACAATAGACCGAAAAGTAAACTAATGTGCATAATCTGTATAAATACAGGGTGTCCCAAAAGTTCTTGACATATTTTAAAATTCAATAAAAGATTAAGCAAGTGGCGTACGAGAGTATGCTTTGGATAAAAATTCTTCTTATGATCTGAAATTTTGTTTAAGCAAATAAAAGAATCATTTGAAATATTTCTCATACATGGCGCTGCTTCTGAAAAGTTATCGAATAGGTAGAATGTCTTTATACATAGCAATGGCGAAAGACGCACAATACTCGCCTTCCTAAGTACGATTAGACGAGTGAGGATGGATAGTTATATAATCTAGTTGGATGGATAGTTATATATATAGGAGTATTGTTAACTTCTGGAAAGTGGGTTGCCATTAGTTCGGACAAAAACAGTGCACACGCATTATACGTCTTTCGTTATTCTACGTATTCTATAATTTTCCTGAAGCAGCGCCATCGATGAGAAATTTTTGGAAATAATTATTTTATGTGCTTAAACAAAATTTCAGGTTAAGAAGGATTTTTGTCCAAACAGCACTATCGTACGCCAATTGCTTGATCTTTTATTGAATTTTAAAATGTGTCAATTACTTTTGGGACACCCTGTATGATGTACGTTTTTTTAAAGTTAGAAAACCTGCAGTCAAATCGCTACTTTTCTAACAAGGAATTCAAAGTAAGATTTCAAATGTCGTTTAAGTATTACATACTGGCAGTGAAGCATGCTTTTAAATACCATTCAACTTGACTGTCTAAAGTCATACATTTCTTATTTTCAACATCTTCCCATTTGCAATTGCATAAAATTAAAAAAAAAAATAAAAAACATTTATCCTATTTAAGTACAGTATAAACATTTTAGTAAGGTTTAATTAAAAAATTGACTTTGAGATATTTCAAGTACCATTAAAAGTATTGACGTTGAGAAAATACGAATAGCTGTAATATTAATTTTGCTTGTGTAATTTGATTACTAAACTTAGTTGAATAAATTTAATTTAAATGGAAAAAGTAAACTTTAAGAACTTGCTGATATTAGCTGTTATATATGCACTATTGAAAATGTAAAAAAATAAAATATTTATGTAAATGTTTCTCATTACACACAAACACAATGGTGATTTTTTTTAACTCATTATAAATGAAGTTAATTTAGTGAATTCACTATTATATTTACATTTACGCACACGACTCTTGTCTTTAATTACGTTTCACTTTTTAAGAAAAAAATAATTAGATATATATTGGTGGAGAATAAAATAAGAAAGTCTTTTAAACATATTTCAGATAGTTTTAAAGAAATGGAAGTATAATTATGAATAGAAATAAAACTAAATATTTGGAAAGAAAAATTATTGCAAATTTAAAAACTTGTTTTTTGTTTAACTGCTTTTTCTTATTAGTTGATAAACTTGAAAATAATTGAAATGTTATAATAAGAAGAAAGAATTGCTTTTGTATGTTAAAAAAGATTTTTTAATTAATTATTATATCAGTAGCTTTAAAATAAAATTAATATCAATGTCAAAAATGGATAATTGTATCCTTTTCTAAAATTTTACAGTATAAAAATAATGTATGGATATGTTTATAAAGATTTTTTTAAGTTTCAAATGAGGATTTTGAAATTACTCTGACACTATTTTCTACGTGCGAAATGATAATCTTTATTTCATTTAAATTTTGAATTTGTTTAATCAGATTCAGATTTTTCAGATTCAACCAAGCAGGGAGGCCTACCATATGGCTTTAGCCCCTGCAAGCCCTGCTTGGCAAGTTTATTTAAAAAAAATACATATTTTTACATATTTGACAAAACCAGCTTAATTTGCAGAAAAGCCATACTCAAAAAGTCATACTCAAAAGTCATACTCAGCACAATTAATAAGAGTTTAAAAATTATTTGAAATTGTCAGATTTTTAGCGTAAAATATTTTAAAAGTAGAGACAGTGGATTTTTTCAATAAACTTCTTCATCATCAGGAAAAGCATCATCAGGAAAAGCATCATCATCATCATCATCACCACCAATGATGTGTACTGGTGGCATTTGGAATAACAATTGGTTTTTTTTTTCTATTAAGGACATGCAGCTATTTATCTTTTGAAGCAATGAGGAATTCGTCGAGATTGATTTAAACCAATTCGACAGAGAGATGGTGCCTGTTTTCCTCAAATGTAGAGTAGCTGTCAATGGGCATGTGAGAACGTAATGTAGCGAATCACCTCTTGCACCACAAGTGCATCTTGAAGACAAAACGTTATTAACACTAGAACGCTGGACGGTGTCATTTCGACACCGAAGCGTGAAAGTTTCTTTCTAAAATCTGTAAATTTTGAAGGATCCTTTTTATTTCGCTCGACTTTTATTAAATATGTAGGTAGAACTCACATAAAATTTTTTGACGAACTAGGTTTATTCAAACTTAGTTTACGGATAGATTTACCTATAACGCCGGTTTGGTGTCAATTGGACACCGCAAAAATTTCACTTCCCCTATTTTAAATTTTGTTCTTCTGTGCGTTCATTGTGTAAAACAAGGGAGTCCTGTAATTTTTTTTTTGACATCTGGTCATCACGTGATTTGTTTCAGCTGCAACAACACCTGCCGCTTAGATTTCAGTTCTCACAAAGATAGTGCATGCGCGGTTACTTGTGAGTTATGATTAGAAGAATTTTTCTGAGCTTTTCTTTCGTCCTTGTTACTTTCTATGAGTAAAATTTAAAATGTCTCGTAAGAGAGGGCTTACTACGGAAGAAATTACCGCGCTTATGAGAGAATTGTCAGATAATGAATCGGAAGGTGGAGAATTATCCGACATGTAATGATGAATCGGATGATGAAAATTTTATTCCTGTTATATCATCTGAATCGGAAAGCGATGAGGATGTTGAAATTGATGATTCTGGAAATCAGAAAGAATTTGTTGCTCGCGATGGCTCTCAGTGGAAAGAATGTGGTTCAGGAAGTGCAACCGGTAGATTAGCAATCCAAAATATTTTGCGAGAAAATAGTGGTCCATCTAGTTATGCAAAAAGAAATGTGAATAACGACAGTGTTTTGAGTGCTTGGTTGCTTTTTATAGACAGAACGGTTTTAGAGCATATAATAAAATGCACAAACACAGAAGCTCGTCGAGTATTAGAAAATGATGTTTGGTCTATTTCAAAAGAGGAAATTTTTGCTTACATTTCTATTTTATATGCACGTGGAGTTTCAGGAGCTAGTAACCTAGAACTTCATTCATTGTGGTCTACTTCATGGGGTATAAATTTTTGCAAAGAAACCATGTCCAGAGACAAGTTTTGTGAAATATCAAGATTTCTGAGATTTGATATCAAATCAACTCGTCATAATCGAACTCAGCAGTATAAATTCGTAATGATTTCGGAAGTATGGAATCGTTTTATTGAAAACTGCAGAAGCTGTTACAAGCCAGGCCAAAATATAACAATAGATGAACAATTATTTCCTAGTAAGACTCGTTGTTCATTTACTCAGTTTATAGCATCAAAACCTGATAAATACAGACAAAAATTTTGGATAGCTGCAGATTTAGAAAGTAAGTATATTTTGAACGCATTTCCCTACCTAGGAAAAAATGAAGAACGAGATCAAAGTCAGAGACTTTCTGAGTATGTAGTTTTAAAACTAATAGAACCCTTTAAAAATATGGGAAGAAATGTCACAGTTGACAATTTTTTTACTTCTCTTGAGTTGGCTAAGAAACTGAAGAAAAGACGAACGAGTTTAGTTGGCACGGTAAATAGGGCCAGACGAGAAATTCCAGATTGTATAAAGTCAGGTAAAGAAGTGTTATATTCAACAAAAATATTGAAAAATGAAGAATCGGGCACAACACTTACAGTTTACCAGTGTAAAAAGAAAACAAATGTGATAATCTTGAGTTCTATGCATTCAAACATTGCAATTGCCAATAATTCAAAGAAAACACCCGAAACTGTCAGTTTTTATAATGAAACTAAATGTGGCGTAGATATTGTTGACCAAATGGCAAGGCAATATTCAGTCAAAGCAGGATCAAGAAGATGGCCAATTCACACATTCTACAATATGTTAGACTTTGCTGCCATAAACTCATGGATTATTTTCAAACAAGTGACGGATTATAAATATCAAGGCGTACTTTTATACAAACATTAGCTGAAGGATTACGGGCAGAATATATTGAAAAATCTGCTAAAAGACGCAGTAGCCATGAAGATGAACTGCGAACTGAAAATCCTTCTAAGCGTAGGAAATGCGAGGTTAAAAAATGTCATGGAAATGTGACAAATAAAATGTGTTCCTCTTGTAAAAGAATGACATGCGGCAAATGCACAAAATATGTCAGCTATAAATGTATTGACTGTGAGTGATATAAGTAATGTAAGTAGTTATTTCTCTTGTTTATATTTTTATATCATCTTGAAAAAATATTCTCATTTTACAGATATAATAATTATTCGTGTGTACCATATATATATGTTCATATCATCTTGCAAAATTTTTCTTATTTTACAGATATAATTTTATTTGTGCGTAACATACATTTTTCATATCATCTTGAAAAATTATTTTACAGATGTAATATTTGTGTGTACCATACATATTTTCATATAATCTTTCAAAATTGTTCTTATTTTAAATATATAATATTATTTGTGTGTACCATATATATTTTCATATAATCTTTCAAAATTATTCTCATTTTAAATATATAATATTATTTGTGTGTACAATATATATTTTCATACAATCTTGTAAAATTATCCCTATTTTACAGATATAATAGTATTTATGTGTACATTATATGTATTTGTAAAAAGAATATCAAAATGTACACTTTCTTTGAAATTTTTGCTTACTTATAGACCAGTGTCAAAATGACACCTGGCCGGCGTTTCAGGGGGTAGTAAGATTTCAGGCGTTCTAGTGTTAAATTTAATTAAATAAGCCGGGAAAGGGCCATGATTGATAGCGAATATATATAGGTATCGATGACTTAGAAGATAGTCTTCTGAAACTTTTGGCTTCAAGGCATAGGTATATCGTCCCGTAGGACATAAGTGCCAATCACGTTGCCATGAGTTATGTAAAGTTTGCTTTAACATTCTCTTAAGATATGAGGATGAATATGGTATAATTTTTTTTGGTATTATTGAATTTGGGTCAGTTGCTTCCTTTGCTAACCGATCCACTAATTCATTACCTGTTATGCCTGAATGTCCTTTAACCCATTGTAGATAATTTTTTTGTGTTGCTCCTTGCAGAGATTGGATTATATGGTTGATTATTATATTTTTGTAGATATATCTTTTAGTGCTGATATTGTAGATTGGCTATCTGATTTTATAACTGTTGTGCGATAATTTGATTGTTTTGACCATTGTATTGAGTCCAAGATCGCCAGCTGTTCCGCTTGCTACGTTGAGTTTTCGTTCTATATTCTTTGCTTATATTATTTCTTCTTCTTTAAATACACAGTAGGCATAACCCGTGCCGATTTCAGTTTTTGAGCCATCCGTGTATATTTGCATATCTGTCTCTATTTTATTTTGTGCATCCAGTATATTAAGATATTCTTTTGAGGTATCTATAAAATTTGTTTAATCGTAACGAAAAAAAAAGATATATAAAATTGTGTGCTTAAGAAATTGATTTAATTTACGGGAGAATACTTATAGGTAGAGATTGACAAACGCGGTCGCCACCGGCGACCAAATTATTTAATCTGGCTTTTTTTTTAGAAAAATTTACTTTTAAAAAATAGCACAAACGGCATTTTTCATCTCCCCCATCCTTACTCGTGAGCTTCAAGCGGTGATCGTCCTCTTCTTTCGTACTTTTAATGAAATAACCAAGTTTAAAAAGCATTTTCCATCTCATGTACATGTAACGCGATTCCTTTCCACTCTAGCCAGCTAGCAAGCCATGGAATTATAATGTGGGTATGAAAGGGGGAGATTTCAATTAAACAGTAATAAATACTTTCAATCTAGACTCTGTGGCATCTAAACTTGGATACAATTCTAAACAATGCTGACAAAGTGATGCCTGGTTCGAATCCTGGCTCGGACTTTTTCGCCCAGTCGGAAAATTACATCTCACATATGCTGATATGTTCCATCAAAAAACTTCTGTCAATTCATATATGCAGGAGTTTTCAGAAGTAGTCATAACCTATTTTCAAAGCTGTAAACTGTTCCTCGTCAATCTTGTTACGCCTACAAGAACATGGTGCACGTTTAATACAAAAACTTAAGAAAATATACTTTGCAAATAAATGTTAGTATGTACGTTCTATTCCTGCCCCAGACCACGTACAGCACATATAATGTGTGTGTTTCTGCCTTTATCACAACTTTCTTGAAGAAAAACTTTTTTCGAAAGAAAATATATTGATTTTATTCATTTATTCTACCACATTATATTCATTACTTAAACCCTCTAGAATTTTGAAAATACTTAACTATACTGTAAAGAAAGACAACATTTTCTTAATATAGTAAAATTTAATTCAACCACGAACGCGCGAAAATAACAATAATCTCTTCCGAATTATTCACGATTCCGAAAAGTGTACTTTATTTTTTAGAAACCTCCAAAATTAATATATTTTCGAGATTTAAACAAACGTTTGTGAGAACAGAGTTTCTTTTGCCATCACTGATTTTCGGAAAAAATTCCGAGTAGTTTTAATAGTGTATAAATCAGTTTTCTCAACCCAGAATATACGTGTTTCGAATGCTGTCAAATCTTAAAGTAAACATTTTCATGCTCAAAAAACATGTTTTACAGAAACACATGTTAAATTTACAGCCTTAGACGTAATAAAAAAATTAATACAACTTTGTTGATATTGAATGTTCAAGTACGCAGTTGAAGATATTTAATTGAGAATTCATAGCACCCTAAAAACCGATATTCCGGTTCCAGAAAACGGATTCATAATTACTCTACAAAAACACCTCTGAAATATTTTCGAAAATCAGTAGCAGCAAAAGAAACTTTATTTTTATAATTGGTTCTTTAAATCTCTAAAACATATTGATTTCTATGGTTACTAAAGATAAAAAATGCTTTTCGGAATCATAGAACTCGGAAAATGTTACTGTATAATTTCGTGCGAGGTTATATTATATTTTAGCAGATTGAGAAGCACATTTTTCCCTCGTAACTTGCAAGCGGATAATATTGTCGCCACAATGAATTTTGATTGTTTTTACAAAAATATTCAAAAACCTACTATTTGACGCAATCGTCAAATAGTCGGTCGCTGTCGCTTGAGGTAGTCCCCTTTAGGTGCAATTTCAATTTAAGGAACAGGAAATTATCAAAGGAGTATAAATCAGGGGAGTAAGAGGAATAGTTGAGCACAACGACCTCTAAAGAAGCCAGAAACTCCCAATCAATCATGGAAGTATGTGTCATGGAAGCATTGTCATCAATCATGGAAGCAATCATGGAAGTATGTGTCAGGGAAGCATTGTCATCAATCATGGAAGCATAGTCGTACAAGTACGAAAAACCGCATTGCTGTCTGTACTAATCACGCACTCTGCGTACTCGGGCTATTCAACACTTAATAATAGAACCGTCCAGTAACAACAGTACTTTCAATTTTATGTTCGTTCGTTGTTCGACCTTCGCGAGCTCTGGCATGATCACGTTACACTGTTACAAAAAACCATATGATCCAGATGAAACCAGCATCACATAACAGATAGCAACGTGAAATCGTACTGCTTTACAAGACGAAGCGTAGACGTGCTTTCGATATCACCTGTGTATACGCACTGCCATCTACTGGCCGGTAATTTAAATAGTCCGGGAAATTTCGGGATGGACAGTTTACGGTAGTGAAAGTATCATTTGAATGACTCAATGTATTATGTTTTATTTTTCTTTATTTAAAAATACCTAACTAGTAAATCTGCAGATCAGAGCCTCAACGTCAGCTCTGAAATTCATTGTTTTTTAATCTCACTTTTCATATTATTTATCATCTTACAATTCGCAATTTAATTATTTTATGTTACATACATATTTATAGGCATATAAAATAATTCGCAGGTATCAGAAATTAGAAGCGTTAAATTAAACACAGTTTATGCAATGATATTCTGAAATTCTTATAAACTTCTTATTCTTGTAATTTTTTTAATTAAAAATGTCTTTCTTATTTTGATATTCTTTGAAATAGGGTTGCTAAACAACTGATAAAATAAAGTGGAAAGAAAAAGAAATGAATTTTAAAATTTGTAAAAAATAAGAAAATAAAATGTTTTATATTTCCCGAACAGTTGCAAAAAATTTTCCAATAATTTAAACAATTAATTTGCAAATTCTAATAGATGTATCGGCAAATTTTCAAAGCTCTTGCATATATTTAAAACCTCCATATCGAAAATTTAGCAATAGTAATTTTGCGTTTAAATCCATTATTCAAATATGCGATTTTCGTTCCAGTTAAAAATGAAATTTGAAAATCGTCTGCATTCCCATAGGAAAGCAATATGACCTAAAAAGAAATGTTTTATATTTTTCGAACGAATGAACGAAATGTAACTAAAAACTATACAACTAATTCTGGGGACCTCACCAACATACACACAAAAAATCAACTTAATAGACGATTTTTACGGCAGTTATCACGGAACAGACAGACAAACAAACAGACAAATAGACAGACAAACAGACGGACACCAAAAACTTTTCGCGTCTCCACAGTGAGACTTCACTGACGTTTCGGCAATTATATTTAAAAGTTCTTAATTGTCATAGTTTCTTTTGAACAATGATTTGTAGCATGAATTATTTAATAAATGCGATATTTAAAAAAACTGTTTTCGATTAACCAACCATTTTATACGAAAAAAGTATGAAACTTTTATAGCCTAGAAGTTTTATATTTTTAACATACAACCAATTAAAGTAAAATATGTTTATTTTTTCACCTAATATTTAGAAAACAACATAGTAGAAAAATGTGTTACACACTAAGATACCTGAAAAGGTGTTCTGTTTATTTGAGTAGTAATTTGGATTAAAACGTTTTGGAATTTTATTATTTAGTAAAATATATCATGCGATTATACTGAAGTAGACTTATCAATTATTTTTAATACTGCAGATAAAAAATCACGTAATATGAAAAAAAAAAGAATTTATCATTGATATCCGAAGAGTTTCAACTTTACTAATGAAACTAATATTGTGATAACGAAACCCGTCTGGCCATAGATTGGGGAAATATAAGTAGATTAAAAGATTAAGAACTTTCAAAATTACACAACATATTTTTGTGTTTCTGTATGAAATGTCAAGATATAAAAAATATTGTAACGTCTTTTGTAGAAATATACGAAACATTAATATTTCAATTTAAACTATTTTTTTTTCTAGATTTCGTTCTCTGTTTAGAAATTTGAAAATGATATCGTATTCTGTATGGAAAGATTAAGTTATTTAAAATAGAATTAATTATCAATTTATCTTTTATAAATAGTTTTCCTATTTAGATTGATAAAAGAAATAACAAATAATGTAGTTAATGATAAAAAGGTTATAGTATTTGCGTTAGAATGTATTTTGCATTTCGTAGACAAATGATAAAATTACGATAATGCAAAAAAAAATAGCCAATGTACCAGGTGTACCAAAATAGACTGATTGATTTTAAAATTTCAATAACTTGCAAACGGCGACAAATATTTAAATAGTTTTAAATAGTAGTGATAGATGGCGTTGAAAGGAAAAAATTCAAATTCAAATTATACCAAGCAGGAATGCCTACCATATGACTTAAGCCCTACAGGCCTACTTGACAGGTTTATTAAAAAAAGATTTACAAATGGGGCTATTAGGTTTTTACAGATGTAACAATTACAAAAATGATTGCTAGGGCCATATGAATTGAATGATTATAAGTTAACAATACTTAATGAAAACATATAACAAAATTTTACAGACGTAATGATCTGTATTATATGCCTTAGAGATGGCACTTTACAATTAGTGCTTCTTTTGGAGCAAAATATTTTGGTTGGATACTAAGTACATTCACATGACATTATTCTTAAAGTTCAAGATAGCTTTGAGAAGAAAGAGGAATTAAGAGATTGTTTCAAACATTTAGCTCAAAAGTTGCTGTTGCCGAGATACATTAAGTTATATTAAGAAAAAGTCGACGTATCACAAATTGTTAATTATCTTACGTAGGAGGTAGAGCCCCGTGGTACAGGTAAAAAAAAAATATTGCTTATATATGCGTAGAACATTATTTTTCATTATTGTTCTATTCTGGACTATCCTTTATAAAAAATAATAAATTGTGTTTTACATTTTAACTTTTAGTGATAATATTGTATTATTTTACTAAGAATGTATGATGAAATATTAAAGAAAGTTTCTAATAAAAAGCTGCTTTTAAAGTTCTATGTAAAGTTTTATGAATTTATATATATTTTTAATTATATTGTGTATTGCGTTTTACTAAAAATTTGTATTTGTAACATTATTGAAACAATCATAAATGCACTAAAATTAATAGTTACACAATATAATTTATTTTTTCTCCGTCCAAATTTAAACATGACTGCCGTTCGAAAATCATATTACGGATTATTAAAAAAATATTTACAGGGTTCATACTCTATATGAATAACAAAATTCCCTGATTGTTCCAGGTTCTTTCCAGACTATTTTCCCTACAATTGCATGCCATAATTCACGACATTTTTAGAAATACGATTAGCAATTCTAGATCTTAATGATTAAATATATCTATGAAAATAAAAGTAATCTATAAAATTGAAACTAAAAATCTATTTTTTGATATTTAAAATGTAAAAAATGAAAAAAAAATGAAAAATATAAAATTTGGAAGGATTCAAAGTAACATTTTATTGATATAATTAGATTTCATATATCAACCATTCAAATATTTTTTTGACATTTCTACTACCATGTCATTTGTTTGTGTTGTTTCAGAAACAGTTTGCTATGTAACTTTCAATTTTTTGTCTTTTAACAATTTAATTTTAGCTACAGCTTTTCTTTTTTGCTTGTTTTATAATTTTCTTTCTTTTTCTTATATTCATGATATCTCATCCTAGCCACCTTAACATGGCTCAATATTTCTTTCGCAGAAGTATCACCTATTTAGCAACAAATTTGTATGGCTAAAACATCATTATGTTAAAAATAGGAATGTAGCAAAAATACTACTTGCTAGTAAAAAATCTGATTTTTTTCGAAGATTGAATTCGGAACTCGGAAGAATCTTGACACATGATGGAACATAATATATATTTTTTAAATCCCTGACTTTTCCAGGTTTTAGGGGGAAAATGCGATTTTCCCTGACTTTTCCATGACTTTTTGAGCATTTGTCATTTTCCCTGATAATTCCCTGTTTTCCATATTTTCCAGTCGCGTAGGAACCCTGTATTTAATGTAAATGTTTATTACTTTAAACTGCTCGTATCTCGAATTCTGCATTACTGATATACTATTATCCCATATTTTATGTATTGAATTGGGCTTCAATAAAAACTTTTTTAGTTAAGAACAGTAAAAAGTAACTGATCTAATACTAACAGTCAGCGAAAGAATTTCAAAAATGTCAATGAAAACGGAAACATAATAAATTTCATCATAAATTTAGCTCGAAATAATCTCTTCATAATAAATTTCATAAAATTGTATATCAAATTAAAACACGATTACGTAAAAAAATCAACTCTTTAATAAAGAATTTGATGAGAATTTCTGTGTAATATAACTTTGAATTCACCATTGCTAAGCAGAAGGAAGTCAATTAAATACATTTAAAAGGTTTTTAGATTAGCAGGAAAACTTAAATTTTGTAATAAGCTTCACATTTACGATTTTAAATCTAAGCAAAATTTTAATTATTGTTTAAAGTTCTAAGCTATTTTAACAGTATTTTAATACCTGAGAAGTTTTTAAACAATGCACATGCGCATTACATGTACCTTAAAAGCAACATTTAAGATATGGATTCTGTGTTGATTATATATATATTACTAAAATACAGTTGCATATGTTTTAAACATTAAATTATTTTTCGAGCTAAATATGTGTTATTGCAGTTTTGAAACATTAATTGTAATAATCACAGTCACTATTTTGTGCTATCTAAGGAAAAATACCATTCGAACAATGACATATTTATATTATCATATTACTAACTAGGGGGCCGCCAAACATGATGCGCACAGATTTTGATGATTTTAAGGTATGTTGTAGAGGTCATACCCCTAACTATTCAGGTCAAAGGTTTCCTTCAAATGGCCCTTAGTTTTTGAGAAATTCGGGGTTAAAGTTCAGCATACGTTTGAAATACCCATTAGATTGCAACGTTGAACGAGGTCTCCGTGGTGCTGTGCTAGCGTTCGAGATACCTGTAAGGGATGCAAGGGTTCTGTCCCATCCTATGCCTTCTTTTTTTTATAATTTTATATTTTTGGCGCGTTGTACGTTTTAAGCAGAAGCGTGAATTCTGCATTGTTGAACTTTATTATATTTTCCTAATAAATTATATTTACATTTTCGAATTTTTCATAAAATCTTATAACTTTTCTGCAATTATTAAACTAATATTCCTATTTACGAAACTCCAAGCTAAATTATGTATAGATTTATTTATTTATTATTTACTTTTTTATATTTTAAGCAGAGTTCTAAAATAATACTTTTTTTTTATCGTTATGTAATTTTAAATGAAAAATTACCATTTCTTTTGTACAACTTATACAAAATATCTTTCCCTTCGAATCTCCTAAACGTGTGCGAGATTAGATCATTTTAAAGAAATAATAAAATTTTAAAGCACTAACACTTATATTTAAGTTTTTACCAGTTGTATAAATATTTAGTGCACTCTAAATACATTCATCTGTAAAGTTCAACCTCAACATCATTTTTCATTTGCACAAAAAAAAAAAAAAAAAAAAGACAGATTACATTTCAGATTTGTTTTCATTCTAACAAGTAAAAACATTGCCAATATCATACATAGAAATTCAACTGGAAATGCAAAAATCGTCTGTAAATGATAGATAAAATTTAGAATACATACAAAAAAATATTTTTTTTAAAATCGTCTGCTGCGACTTTTATGGTAATATCAGAATGAAATTGTTTTCCTTGATATAAGCTTTTTTTGAAGCCAGTTGCAATGTGTGGAGTACAGTAAAATCTCGTTATAACGTTTTTCTGGAAACCACTTGTTAAATTCGTTATACTGAAAAATTCGTTAATTTGAAATTCCAACAGGGCGTTTTTTAAAAAAGGAAAACATGCATATTGAATAAAAAAAATATATTATTAGTACACTTATATTAAATTTCCTTTAACATCCAAACTTGTCAGTAAATAATAAATATACAACATTAATAAATTGTGAACGTACTAGTTTGAAATATGATAATTTTAGTTAATTAAGCTTCAAGATTTTAATCGTAACTTTTATAAAATAATTATAATTTATATTCGATACTTGACGGATTAAAAAACCTCACTGACATATGCCGTTAATATAACTTTATTTCTTTACAAAAAAAAAAAAAATTAAAAGTTTTTTTCTACACATAAGTTGACAATGCATTTTTCAAAACAAATTGTATAAAATGTTTTCGGAACATTATTTTTCTGGCATAATTACTTTTTTAAAGTTGCAATTTTCTATAGAACCCTTTTGATCGTACGACACAATCTTCGGTACTTGATGGACAATCGTCATCCGCTTCATTTTCGCTATCGGTTGTCTCCCCTTCATTGAGTTTCCGTGCGAAAGTTTTCTTCCAAAGTCTGGTATTCAAAAGAGAATTTTTTTCTTGTCAACTCAACATTCGTAAAACTGAAATAACTATTATTTTTAAATCTTTTAATAAATTCGTTAATTTGAAAAATTCGTTATAATGAAATTCGTTAAAGTGAATATTTTTATAATGTGAAAGCATAAAAAGTTTTTTAACAATCCAAAAAATATTCGTTAAAGTGAAAAATTCGCTAAAGTGACATTCGTTGTACTGAGATTCTACTGTAATGCTGTATATAGGAAATTTTTCTATATGAGAGTTGGCAACAAGCTACAGATTGTAATTTAAAGGAAGGAACAAGCATTGATATGGGCAATTCTGGTTTGAAACAAACAATAAAAGATGAAGTAACGAATGCTCTAAAATATTGCGAGACATTGTTAGAAAATAATAATCTCTTTAAAAATTCGCCATCTGATAATATTTCTTGTTAATATTTCTTAATTTATGCATTCTTCCAACATTGTTAAAAAAGTTCATGTTAAGAAATTCTTTTATGGTGATTTTTAATGCCATTTTATGTTTTGAATATTTTTGCGATACGCATCATCACCCAATTAATTCTATATTTATATAATTAAACTGTCAATGACGGTAATGATAAACATTTTTATATTTCAATAGTTAAGATGCTGCAAGGTATTTAGAACTAATCCAATATTAAAAGGATATATTATTTTGTAAATGTTTTCCTAATCAATTACTTTTTTTTAAATATCCAAGTAAAATAAAGTGTGCATTATTTTATATCAATGATAAATAAATTAATAAAAAAATAAACATAAATGCAAACAATAATGGTAAGTTTAAAAAAAAGACGGGACTTCTAGACATAAATTATCTTGGACTTTCGTCGACAGAAATATTAGTTTAATAATTGCAGAAAAGCTAAAAGTTTTTATGAAAAATTCGAAACTGTAAATATAATTTATTAGGAAAATATAAAAAAGTTCAAGGATGCCGAATTCACACTTCTGCTTAAAACGTACAACGCGCCAAAAAGAAAAGAAAAAAAAAGGGCATAGGATGGGATAGATGGAATCGCGAACGCTAGCTCTGCACCACGGAGGCCACGTTGGAGAATGGCAACTAATGGGTATTTCAAACGTATGCTGAACTTTAACCCCGAATTTCTCAAAAACTAAGGGCCATTTGAAGGAAACCCTTGACCTGAATAGTTAGAGGTATGACCCCAACAACATACCTTAAAATCATCATAATCTGTGCGCATCATGTTTGGCGGTCCCCTTGTAAGACGCACTGAATATCCAAATGGTTAAAACAAAAAAATATATTTTTTTAATAAATATTCAGATGTGATGAACCAATGTTAATGCTAAAAACCATGCATTAATGGGGATGAGTTCCATTATGAGGACAATTTTTAAGATAATGGTAAACTAATACTTTCAATCTAAATTGAGTTTTCCAGTTTTAGTTATATTTATTTTTGTTTCGTCAACATTTTTGGATAAATTACGTAAGCTGACATAATGTAAAAAAGTTAAGGAATCTGTAAAAGACAATTTATTGCATGCATTTGTTTTTTATTGACATGAAGCATTTTCTATTCTTTCTGGTGTAAATATGCAGTGGAGTAGCAACTGTCTTATAAAGGCATTCTAGTATTTTGATTCTGGACGTGATGTCACAACCTAACATATGTGTGCGTAGCCGAGACATCTGTACTTTATTTCACTTTAATTTTCGAGGAAAGCATGTGGTCTTCAGAAATTGTGGGATTTCTGTGTTTCGCAGTCGTTTCATGCAAATTTTGGCCTTTGCTTGTCAGTCCGCAATAGTATATAAGCAGGTATGAAAGTGCGTTACATTGAATTTGGGTTGCATCTCACCTCCAAGGAAGTCTAGACCAGTTCTCACTGATAAGGCAGTGATAGTTTCCAGAACTGGAGCTTGTATAAAGAAAATAATAGTTTTGGTAAGATCGTTTTAGATTATATTTGGAATAAAGATTCCTCGCAGCCACGTGTTGCAGTTAGTAATTAGAAAAGCGAATCTTTTGTTTGACACACTTGTGAAATGATTTTGTTTCAACTGAAAAGTATTGAGATTTTTCCTTGGACCTAGACGTGAATTTTCCTATCAGCATGCTGCATGTAAGTGAGTATTTTCTTAAGTGAATTTTATATTTCCTTAAAGTGAAGTACATAGCTGCAGTTGATTTCTTGGGCCATATTGTTCAGTTTAGGCCAAATTATATACAGACTCAGCCACAACCAATTGTTTCAATAAATATTGTTTGAACTTTAAATTTTTGTAATGAAATAGGTAGTCCGGGGCACAGGCAATCCCCCCTTCACAAATAAACTGAATGCTATTAGTAATTTTCTGTTACTTACAGGAATTTTCAATCCTTTGTATTACACAATATGTATTTAAAAGTTGTCATTTTAAATACGTTATTGCAGTAATACTGTAACACACTGAATACAGAAAATATAGAATAGAATTTTTCATCCGGAAAATTGATTCTGGAATTTAGCTTCGGGAGCTGTTGATGAAAGGTTCCCTTTCCCATGTGAAGCAAGCAGGACATGTTAGAGTTAAATATAATTAAAGATAAAAGGTATTCTGAAAAGAGATTTTGAATGATTTGATTTAAATAAAATCTAGGAAAAAACTTCTAGGAAAGAAGGTCATGAAAAAAGATAAACGATAAGCAGGAGAGCAGAAAAGATCACATTTCCTTCGAAACGTTAATACGGAATGGGAATCACAAAGATAGACTACCGAAAAGATATGAAACGTTTTAAAAATAATGAAAAGAGTTGCATGCCTTTTTCTACATCCGATCTCTTTTAATTTAATTCTGTGGGAACGTTTTCTAGGAAGTACTCTGGTATTAAGATCTTTGCCTCCAGAAAAGCAAGTATGCTATGCTACAGCAAATTCTGAAAATATATTTTGAATGCTTTGATTTAAAGAAAACCTATGAAAAATGCAAAGTAATCAAACAGTTTCTGTGAAAGAAGAAAATTAATAAAAGATAAGAGATAAGTAGCGGAGCGCTTATCCTTTTTTCCTTTGATTTGTTGGTACAGAATGGAAACTACAAATATCGACTACCGGAAAGATATGAAAATAATTGTTAAAAAGGTAAAAAATAAACTTTATGTCTTTTTATATTTGATCTTTTTTAATTTAATTCTGATTCAACGTTTTTCAGGAAGTCTGGTACTTTTCACCTAACATCCCCTTCATTCATTTCACGTTGTTGGCATGTATCCAACGTATCGCGCTTACTTTAAGATACTTCTTAACCAATGGCAGTTTTAATTTTTAGCGTGTTTTATAGACCCTATGATAGATGAGTGAATTTAAAATGTCTTCTTTCATTTGTCTTTATTTTTCACTTGATTCATCCGAGTATTGTTTCTGTGCCGCTTGGTTAAGATCAAAGTGTGTAAAAAATAGTTGCATTTCTGATGATGAATTCATCTCCTATTGTCTAACTCATCTTCCATTTTCTTCCTTTTACTTACCCATCATACGTAGTATAGGATAAGTCTTGTAATCGTTTTGAAAATTGATTTTTTTGACTAATTTACACGTTTCAGACACTGGAGATTCCGAGAAACATATTTTTCGAAAAAAAAAAAAACTTGCCGTCCGTCTGTGTGTCTGTGTGTCTGTAAACGCTCTATCTCCCGAACAAATTGAGATAGAGACTTGAAATGTGGTATGTCCTTAGAGTGTAATAATGGGAAGAAGCTTATTGAATTTCAGTAACCTCGATTATCCGGAGATATTTTTTTCGGACTCTCGAAATATTCGTTCTGATAAAAGGTATATAAAAATTTTCGAAATTGTTTATTTTAAGGAGTGAATATAAAAGACAATAAAAAAACATAAATTTTGAATAAAGCATGAAGTCGATCGGATGATTAGTTACTGAGATATTTGTAATCTTATTTCCCACACTCTTCGATTTTTCATGACCCTGTATTTCATCCAAATTTCAATTCAAAGATATATTTTAATTGAAAATGAGACGCTTAATAAGATGCAATAAACCGCTCGTTAATAGGATTATTGTTTTTGGAGTTATAAGGATGTTTCTTTCAAGCAATTCAGTAATCGAGCCTTTAAAGATTAGGACGTCATCAAGCCACGATTTTATTTGAATTGCAATGCATTTTATAAGTAGTTTACACATTTTTTATTTTAATATTTTACATTATGCATATCCATGATGGTTAAGTATTACGGTGGCCCCCAACGACTAGTTTTGTTTACATTCGTTAACTATGTGCAACACGCACATGCTAACTGTTTAATTTGCATTTTTCTATTATTTTCTGTTTTATCATTTTTTATTAAATTTAATTTGGTCTCATTCCTATAGTTGCTTTGTAACTTCAATTTATTTATTTATTTATTTATTTATTCTTTGGTCGTGGAAATCATACTGTTTAGAAACTTGCATATCTGAACGAATAATGCAGTCTTACATAATCATGTGTTTATCTGTTACATCTGTTTGTATCAGCAGAGAAATATATATAACCAATAAGGAAATACATTTCAGAATTCGTTTAAATATTTTTGCAGTATCCAATTAAAATGTCTTTATTCAAAATTATAGCGTGTTTGTGTTCCTTTAATATTGTTCTTATGTAGAAAAGATTACCAATGGGCATCATTTTAAAATATTCATTTCTTCAGAGATTATTTGTTTTTAGAGAAAATGTAATAGTTTTTAGAAGTATTCAATGCAATATATTTTCTTCTGATTATAAAAAATCTTGCGAATACATTTAATTGAAAATATAAATAAATTTTAGATTTTCATAATAAATTGTTTTTAGTATTTTTTTTCTTTCACATCTATACTATTAAAATCCGTGCGCGTATCTAAGTAACCTCAAAAACTCAAAAACTACAGGACGCAGGGCTACGGAATTTTGCACACAGGTTGCTGCTGGGGGGCCCATGAACGATTAGGGCAAAAAATTCGAAAATTTTAAACAGATTTTTGATGGATTAAATATAAATTAAAATCCATTCACAAAGAGATCTCATCAAAAAAACGCTTTTTTATCTTCGGTTGGCTGGTTGCATAAAATCTCCGCAGAAGTCATTAAATAAACCAAAGTAGGGATCATATTGCAATTGCGTGTCGAGTGTTTAAAATCGATGGATCAGAGATTATATGACATGTAGACAATCAACTTAATTATTGACCGTTGCCAAATGCTAAAAACTTAATTTTAAAAGATTTAATCGACTAATGAATGATAATTATCTAGGTTTAAGGGTTTTTTTACATAACATATATTAGTAAGATAGAGATTATTAATACAGAAAACTTTATTTAACATATTGTTACATTTGCGCAATGGGGAGGGTGGGGGCAAATGACTTTTTATTAAATATCACATTTACTTCACTTGACCGCGCGCCACCTGGCGGCAGCTTTTTCATTAATTGGCCCTCCTTATTACAAAATCCAAATCTACTGCTCTGATTTCAACAGAACGAATTATATTTAAGAAATTTAAGAGTTTTTGCGTCACCCGTAACGTTTAATCGCTGTTTTATATAGATGATGCCGCTATTTTAGAATAACAGTTTTCGTAAAAATTAAATTCATGTTCCTAATAAAAGTACAGAGCCCGTGTTCAGTTGATGCATACCAACAGTCAAAGTTAGTGATTAGTTGTTGAGCAGTTGACCGCGCGCCTCCTCGCGGCCCCTCCCTCAAGGTTTTTTCTCTATGTGCTTTGTTTCCAGAACTCATATAATTATGTTCCGAACTTCTCCAAACCAGTTCCATTTTGCTAAATTATCATAAAAATCAGCAGGATGTACTTCTAGAAAACAGTTACCAGCATTTCCGAATAATAGTCTAAGCCAAATTTAAAATTAAGTTCCTAGCTTAACCAAATGAATCTATCTTTAAATATGCATATAGTGGCTGCTTTAATTTATCATTTGCTGAAAGGCACTTGAACATCCGCCCCGCTCTCCTCGGCCCCTTCCTCAAGGCCTTTTGTCTAATTGAACCCTGTTTCCATATCTCAGCAACTAATTTTCCGATTTCAGCGCAACTGATTCCAAACATCATATTTAACTTAATAATCAACGTCTATATCATTAAAATAAATTTGTGACTAGCGGGTACCACTATTTCCGAATAACAGCCTAAGACAAATTTCTAAGTAAGTTCCTAGCTTAACCAAACGAACGAATTTTTAAAGATGCATAGTGGTCATCCTAATTAGCAATTTACTGAAGTGAACTTGAACATCAGCTCCTCCCCGGCAGCTCCTTCAAGGTTTTTTTTCTCTAACTACGCCCCGTTTCCATAACTCAGCAACTATCTTTTCGATTTCAACGCAACTGATTGCAAACATTATGATTAACTTAATAGTCACCCTCTATAACATTTAACAAGTAAATTTATGAGCAGCAGTTACCACTATTTCCGAATAATAGTTTAAGCCAAATGCGTAATTAAGTTCCTAGCTTAACCAAACGAACGATTTTTTTAAGATGCATAGTGGTCCTCTTAATTAGTCATTTTCTGAAGGACACTTGAATATCCCCTCCTCCCCGAACACCTCCTTCAAGGATTTTTTCTCTATCTATGCCCCGTTTCCATAACTCAGCAACTGTCTTTCCGATTTCAACGCAACTGTTTACAAACAATATAATTAACTTAATAGTTACCCTCTATAACATTAAAGCAAATTTATTCGAAGTAGTAACCACTATTTCCGAATAATAGTTTTAGCCAAATTTGTAATTAAGTTCCTAGCTTAACCAAACGAACGAATTTTTAAAGATGCATAGCGGTCCTCCTAATTAGTAATTTTCTGATGGACACTTGAACATCCCCTCCCTCCGGCACCTCCCTCAAGATTATTTTCTCTAACTGTGCCTTATTTCAAAAACTCGGCTAATAATTTTCCCATCTTCTCCAAACCAGCTCATTTTTGTAGCACGTCTACTGTACGGTGCCGCAGGCAGCGGGAACCTGTGTCAGATGTTCGTTCGGAAAGAGGTTTGTTTGGAACAGAATGCTCCCCTGGCGGTGGAAGGTGGAAATAAAAGATTTTCCTGAGTGTACGAGCATGCCCACTATACAGTGCCGAAGCCATCGGAGACCTGGGACAGAGTTTCGTTTTTTAAAAGATTTAAGTTTACCACACGGGCCCGGGCAACGCCGGGCCGGTCAGCTAGAATAATCTACCTTATTAAAATCCGTGCTCGTATCTATCTATGTATCCTCAAAAACTCGGAAACCATAGGGCGCAGGGCTACGAACTTTGGCACACGGGCTACTCGTAGAGGAATGAACGGTTGGGGCAAAAAATTGGAAAATTTTAAATAGATCATTTTTATTTTATGTTTTTGACGAATTTTTGCCTTTTTTATGTTCAACCTGTAATCGCGTGAGTTCTAACCAGTTCTAAATGTTTATTGCAATGCGAAATATACATATTACGGACGCCACGCTGCAATACTAAGAAGGTGTAGCCAGTATTATGATAGTTTTTTACCTCGCATGCAAATAATTAGAGATTATTTAATTGCGCTTAATTATTACCTTTTTTCAAAAAAAATAACGAAAAACATTTTATCACAAACATCAACAAAACTTTTCATTCTATTTATTCCCCTATTCCAAAAATATCTCTTTATCGTCTTCTGTCATAGCAACATAAATTAAGTTTCATTTTAAAAAATACACAGTAGTAGAAAAATATTTTTATAAATCGTATAGTTATTGAACAACTCAACACTAACAGGGGAATTAAATTCATTTTATTCGCATTTTAGAATTAAATTCATGAACTCCCGTGCGTAGAACGGGTTAAACAGCTAGTACATTTATTAACAATACAAAATTATGAAGCAATGAAAACATTTTAGTATTTAAAACTGTAGTTCAAAAAACTGAAATTATTATTTTTTATTTTATTTTATTTTATTCGTTAAAAACATGCCTTGTAAGCATTTCTTAATATAGAAACTTTAGCAAAGGTTAGAAAATTTAATTATTTTATCCAGAAAACATTCTTAATTATATGAATGTATTAAAATTCCCTTAACTATAAATAAATTTCTAACCCTCAAGTTATTAAATAGTAATACCATTTTTAAATTTGTTTTTTTCCTAATATAAATTTCTAGCGGAAATATAAAGCATATTTTACTTTATTGATATTTCTGGAGTGTGTTGTTTTCTGTTTTCAATAACATTCTTTGATATTTTCAATTGATTTCACTGAAATATATTTAAATTTTAAATATAATAAAAATAGTTTGCTGGTAATTGCATTCAGGTATTTCTTAAATAATAAATTATTGATTTAAAATTAATTAAGTATTTATAAATATTCAATCTATTTATATTTATTATTCAAGAAAAGTTTTGTGTTATATTTTATCTTAGGGAAGCAATTTAAAAAGATTTCAATTCAAAATTAGTTTAATCGAAAATGTTTGGTTAGACAGTTTAAGTCATAAATCCAGCACAATTTAAAACTATATTTTTCTCAACTTTTACAACAAAGTTTTACAATTTAATAACTATGGCTTTAAGTTTAGAAAACTTTTTAGAAGATTAATATTCATTATCTTAATTCGGAAATTAAAGTCAATTAATAATTTATTTTCTTTACTGATAATCTTTCAGTGTTGTATGGGAAAATGTTTAAAAACCTACCGTATATTATTTTGTAATAACTTTTAAAATTGTTGGTAAACTAACAGAAAACTTCGTTTTAAAACTTACATATTTTTCCAGGAGATTCTAACTATGGCCAAGAAAATAAAATTTTCTAAAGTGTAGAAAATTTGATTTATAGGATAATAGTAATAACACTTTTTTTTATAATGGTGGCCTTAATTTAAAATTTTGTAAGTGCACTAATATAATATGTATTACGCATTAAATTAATTATTCTAGCTAAATCATATACTTTTAACATTTTCATAAAGTGATTCTCAAAATATTAGTAGCATATAACCCAAAGAATACGATATTGAAAAATGAATTTTTCACAATCTCCTTAGGAGAAATTAGGACAAATGCACTTGTCGTAATTTCTGTTTTTGTTTATTTACATTTTCTAGAAATTCTTATAGAAACCTTAATAATAGGATTATAACGATATTGATCACTTTCTGAAGAGAATCCTAATCCTAATAATATTATAAATCTGATTGTGTGCAAAATTTAGGCTGAAGCCAGCGTCAAAATGGAGCATTTAATGCTCCTGTATTTTTGCATATAAGTTGATTATAACCCTCAAATGAACATAGGCTAGTTTTTGTTTATTTTATTCAAATATTTTTCCTAATAATTCAAAATTTTGTTATTTTCATAGAGAATAAATGGGCATTTTTTCGTATAATATTTTAAAATGGTTAAATTTATTTTACCGTTGCTAATACTTTATCGTTGCCAAAATTAATTCAAAACCCGGAATAATATTTACTCAACAATTTAGTTTCAATGAAAAAATTTTCACGTGAAAAATGAAAATGAAAAAAAAATTAAAGAATTAAAAAGAAGATTAAATAATATTATTAGAAATAAAACGTACTTGTTTTAGTTTTTGATAATAATACAAGGTTTCAATATGCGTAACCATAGGAAACAGGGAATATGACGTTATACATCGAAAACAAAGCGGATATGCTTTGATTGGTGAAACAAAATGATATTGGTTTTTTTTCTTCACTTCTTTTTTCTTTTGTATAGTAACAATACTTGGCGTTGTACCGTCTGTGCACGGATAAGATAACTATACCGTATTTTTTATTTAAATTTTAAAAAAAGTAAAAAGAAGTTTCAAAAGAAAATGGTTAGCAAATGTCAATAATATGCTACGCAAAATTATCCATGTCAAAAATGATGTCATAGATAGCGAGAAATAGTTATTCTTAATTCTATAGATCATTCTTAAAACTAAAAGAAATAACTGGCTTACATAAAAAAAAAGAATGTGTATAGTTCCCTTTTTGTTGATAAAACCTAAAGATTTAATATTATTTCGTTAAAGTAACATAATTTCTCCTATGCCAGTATTCAAATTAATTGCCTGGAACAGAAAATTAACAGGTATTAGGTCATTAAAAAGGTATTTCTCTGGTGAAAAGAGGCGTCATATTTGAAATAAAACGGGAATTTTCCAATATGTTTTAAAATGAGTTTGAATCAATTCCTTACATTAATAATACAAAGATCAGCAAGTACAGAAAGTAGATGAGTTTAACGCCATATTTATAAAGAAAAATTTAAATGGTTTTTATTTATACTGATTGTTAAGCATGAGTATTCGTTATATACAGATGAGAGTTTTCTGCTAAAAATCACATCATAATTTTAAGAAAAGGAAAATGAACACGAATCTATTATATTAAAATCTGACCGTGTGTTTGTATTTCGCAACTAAACCCTAGACTATCTAACGCAACGCGATTTACTCAATACCGGTTATCATTGATCCGAGGATGTCACACAAACTCTAAGAATTTAAAAAAATAAATGCCGGATGCAAAGTTTTTTTTGTTTTTTGTTTTTTGTTTTTGTTTTTGTAAATTTTAACGAAGTTTCACTAAAAACGGAAAGTAAATTACTCCATATTTGTGTATAAGAAAGGAGAAATAAAAGAGATCAGCATATTTTTTACACCATTTTCTCATTAAAACTGAAAAGCAGAATTTATTTTCACTTTGAATAGATGGTGAAAACAAAATCTTGATTTCAGTAAATTTTCTGAAAAATAAAATCATATTTCCACATATTCAAACTTCATAAATCAATTTATTCTGGACAACAAAAATTGCCTGTCAACATACTGTCATTTAGAAAACAAGATTTGTTTCAGCTATATATTAAACCAAGGAGGCATAATTGAATTTAAAGAAAAAGCATATACTATTTCCAATTAATGTTTTTTTGAAGGATGGCTGTTAACCCTTTAACGGACATTGGTTTCCCTACGAAACCACATAATTTTAATTACAAAATTTAACAATGACAGCAGAATTTTAATAGAAATATTTTCCATTTATTATGTATATGAAATATTGCTTTTTTCTTATATACAAATAAATTTGTTCATAATTTCCGGTGTCAATCATTTATTTCAACATTTTAGCAATTGAAGTGCTTTATCCGTTAAAGGGTTAAAACGTTTCACAAAGGCGTTAAAAGTAAAATTGTTTATCAGGTAAAATTGACATTTGTTTTTACCCAATTCATCTATTTCCACGATTTCTTTTGGCCCTCCTTTTTGTATTGGTTGCAATTTCATTTTCGCGAGTATTTGGCACAAAATTTCACTTTTTTAAGACTGAGTTATGTCAAGGTCACTATAACAAAAATACCGTATTGTCTCCTATGAAATGTGATAAATAGTTAATTATTAATGTTTTTAATTATCGGGAGTGAAATATTTTGCTAAATTAATGTATTTATTCTTCTTTTAATGTTGCGTGAACGAAGTCACGGGTAACAGCTAGTATAAATATATTTCTTTGCAGCTTTTGCGACATAAAAGAGTATGAAATTTATATCAATACATAAGTAGAAATATTAAGAAAAAGTGGTTTTTGCTTTTGTTGAAGAAAATTGAACATAAAAGGCTGCATACTAGATAATCAGTAGTTTTTATGAATTAACAAAACCGAATTCTGCCACGTTGCCCTCTTTTCGTCACACATGTACATGTATTTTTCTTTTCCAAAACTTAAAAAAAATGAAATAAACTTTTCTGTTTCTTTTTAAATTATATTTATCGCAGAACAAAACTGAAGGCAATTAGAAAATAATGGCAAATAATACGAAGTGGCAATGTGTGACTCCAAATATAGGAAATGGCGGACAATTACCTACTATTAAAATCGAAGAAAGTAAAATAACACAACTGCCTGAAACTCTGTGTTGTTGTATTCGATATCATAATGAAATCAATTAAAATAATAAATGATTAAACACACAAAATGATGAGTATCTTCAGTATCCTATCGATAAAAATATCAATCAACTTGCTGGAGAAAAATCGAACTTTAATGTTTTCGAATAAATTTACGGTACATTGCTAATTTAAAACGTATTTCAGGAACTAAAAGGTTTGCATGATGTAATTAGATCAGATGCAATATTATCATGTTTCTCGGTTCTCTCATCAAAATACTGGAATCATAAATAAGGTGTAAATCATCGCGCAAAAGAAACCTGATCACGATATCGCCTAATATATTAGAACAAAAATATTTTTATTTTATAATGAAATGCTAAGATAGAATTCAATGTGATATTCCACTGATTTTGCATTTTCAGAGTTTAGTTTGCTTAGTGATTTTTGTTCAAAAAATGCAAACATTTTGTAAGGCCGCAATATATTAGCATGTTGATGATGATTGTATACATGATTTAGTTAAAACTTTTACTACGCTTTATACAATGTTTAATGAAACTTGAATATTTTTAGTAATAGATAAAGGTTTATATGTTTAGACATATCTAATAATTACTATTACTGACAAGGAAACTACAATAAATAAATAGCGAACGAAAAAAGTTAGTATTACAGTTTGAAACCATAAGTAAAGGATTTTGAATTGTTACAAAATTGAGGCAACCAGTATTGTATTTCTGCGCCTGTCTTAACATTATAAATTTCGCCCTCTGGTGCAAGAATAAGCTAACTATTATGTCTATATACAACGTAATGTGCTAAACCAGTAGATTGGACACTCAATAGCCAAATTATGATTAATTGTTTAATCATTTACATCGACTTTTTTATTATCATTCTTCACATTACTACTTTTATAATGTGCAATTTAAAATTTGCAAACAAAATAACTTACGATAATTTAAACACAGTAGAAACATTTTTAGGATTAAAAATGTATACCAATCATTGCAAAACATCCTACCGGCGCTTGTAAAAACAAAATAGCAGAAAATTTATTCTTTAGCCCTCCGGAAAATACAAATGTTTGCTATACTATAAAGAATGGATTATACTTTTACACCTAATTCAACTTTTTTCACTTTCTGTGTATTTGGCAATGTCGACTAATATGATTTATATCATCATTTAAAACGCTATCCATAAAACTGTCAAATCTGGTTTTATCTCATTATTAGAGGCATAAACGTAAACTTATCAGCATACAGAATTCGTAGATAGTGCTAAGCGAATGGAAACGTTATAAATAAATTTTTAATTTGCATTTAAATATTTATAATGTATTTTTTCACAGATTAAAGGAGTCGAAGGCTTATGAAACAGTTTTGTAATTTGTAATCTTTGGATTCCTGGTGCTGTTTCATATTGAAGACACTATTAACATCCGAAGCAGTGGAGATTGAAATATCAGTTTCTTGTATTCTTGCAAAATACTTAATGTTACCGTCATCCATTGCTACCAAACGGTAGTCCATCTTTCAATTCAACAAGTGGAAATGCTATTTTAAATTTCAGAAATGCCAACTACTATGTCTATCTACAAAGTAATGTCCAAAAACAGTATGTTGGATACTGAGTAGCGAAATTATGCTGAATCGTTTAATCACGCACATCAACGTTTTTGATTATTATTCTTGAAATTGTTGCTCTTTTCAGGTGTAATTTAAAATTTGAAAACTGAATAACTTAAGAGAGTTTAAACACACTGGAAACTTTTTCAGGATTAAAAATTGTGCCCATTTATACAAAACATCATGCTAGCACCACTGAAAAGAAAAACATAAAAAAATAGAAGAAAAAAATATTTTTTAGCATGACGAAAATTAATAAAGTTTATTATGCCATGCAGTAGAATATACTTTTACCCATATTTTTTATTTTTGTAATATCTGTATATTTGGCAATGTCGTCTAATACGCATTATTATACATTTTCAACACTACCCAACGAGCAGTCAAATTTGGTTCCATCTCACTAGAAGGGCATACTTTGTTAAGAGCCTACATTTATCAACATACAGCATTCGCAAGCTAATGGTAAAACAATGGAAGCGTTTTTATAAATTTTTAATTTGTACTTAATATTTTAATAAATAAATTTGCATACATAGTCGAAGGATAACGTGACAGTTTTGGGTTTTGTACAGTTCCTGTTCTTGGTACTGTTTCATACTGAAGTGCTGTTTCTTGAGTATTTCCTATAATACTATTAACAACGGAACCAGAGGAGATGGAAATACTGATTTATTTATAGTTTTGCTAAATGCTTAATTTCGCCGTCATCCATGGCTACCAAACAGTAGCACAACTTTCAATTTCAAAGGTTGAAATGCCATTTCAAATTTCCAAAAATTAAATATTATTATTTTCTTCTTAACTCTACCATTTTCTTCAAATTTTGACAAAAATGTTTATTATGATGTTAATTTTAAGCAAAAGGTACATTTAAAGTGGTAAAAAAGATTCGAGTGAACTCCAATTCGCTGATATTATTAAAAAAACTACTCGTTTCTGAATAGCAATCTTTAGAAAATGATTGTACGTATTCAAAAAAGTAAAATGCAAATTTGATTATTTACATTTTAAATTGTATATAAAAATCTCCAGATACTTTAATTTTAAAATGCTTTGTGTGTTTTTTAATTATTGTAACTCAAGATTTAACTTTTTAAATAAAATGTTTAATTTCCTTTAGGTCCTCATGAGACAAAAGAAAAGATATTTACATTAAATTAAGTTTTACATGCATTGTTTTATAAACTAATTTAGAATTCTTTGTATTTTTTAAAAAGAAACTCTCTCGGATAATATGTAGTATATTTGACTCAAAAGTTAATTTTAAATTGAGTCGCTGTTAATTTACATATATATTATTTACCATGCATGTAGTATCTAAGTTTTGTTAATTTTATTTGCAATTCTTAAATGTATTGACAAAATTAGATACCAAGCTTCTTGGTGTTTGAATTATGTATCCTAAACTTTCAAATATATGTTACGTATTAATCCACTTACTTTAAAAATTCATATAATGTCCATAAAAATTGAAATTTTAAAAATGTTTGATCATTTTTAACACTTTCCAATCGTGTTGAAAAGTGTTTATGACTTCGGTTTTTGAAAAGTGTTTATGACTTCGGTTTTTGAAAAGTGTTTATGACTTCGGTTTGTCTGGCCGTCTGCCGTCTGTCCGTGCTCTAACTCCCGTAAATATGCCCGATTGCCCTGTAACTTTTATATGTTATTGTCGTTATTTATAGCCTGTTCCCTATTTCGACTAAAGTATGTAGCACTTATAGTTTTTTTACAGGGACACTCAAAAGAATTCCGTTACATTATGGTCTATGGAGAAAAATCATTTGCGGTTTATTTTAATGATGTTACACAATTTCAAACACATTGTAATTGATATATATCACTAAGGTGCATTACAAGAAGCTTAATATGGAATAGGGTGTGCAGGGGACAGTCAAAGGGGCAGTCAAAAGAATTCCGTTACATTACGTATATGGAGAAAGATCGTTTGCGGTTTAATTAAATAATGTTTCCCTATTTTAAACGCATTGAAATTTATATAAATCACTATGGTGCATTACAAGAGGCGTATTACAGAATATTGTGTGTATAGCAGTCATCGTTCATTTACAGGGACACGCAAAAGAATTCTCTACTGTATGTTAACAATAATTGCTGGAAGTGCGTTTTAAGTTGCTGAACGCGATTTAAAATTTATCACTTTTTGTCTATTACTTGGTGTGTATAAATTCTGTAGATCATATACAGGGCAGCACAAATTTTCGCGAACACATTTCCGTTTATTGACAGAAACTGCAGAAGGAGAATTTTAAACTGTGCTACGCGTTTCCTGACTAAACTAAAATTTAGCATCCTATGTAATATATATACAAATCTATAGATCATATACAGGGCTGAATAAAAGTATTCGGCTATTTTTCCGAATATTGTATATGTTGTAAACTCTTGAAATTATGTTTTTAAATATGTTATGCGTTTTACAAATTGTTTATTTATATGTTATGTTTCAGCTTTTTAAACGGTAATGATTTGTAAAATTATTTTGGAAGCGTTGGAAAGTGTTACATAATCTATGCTTGATGCATTATTTTTCGTTCTTGTTTATTTTATTGTTGGAGAATCTTGGAAATTGGAAATGCTTCTGTTAAGTTACAAGTTATTAAAAATTACTACTCTGTAATTAAGATATGTTTTTGGAAAGTAACTTAAGCCTACGTAAGGGAAATTGCTAATTAACCTGTTAATTGATTTTTAAGTTTGCTAGTAATGGAAAGTTGTACAATGATATATTGATGTATATTGTGCTAGTATAGAGCAATGAGTAGACTCACAAAGCTGTAGTAGTACAAGTTTGTGACACTTCGAAGTACATTACGTAATAAATTTTTCTATAGGAAATTTTCGGTGGCTCTTTACTGTTTCCACCGAACATGGACCAGGAATTCCTCGATGACTGACTGCGGCATATTCCAATATTATTCTTTGATTTTTCGTTCTAATGAAGTGATCATTTTGTCATGTGTTAAAGTTAGTTGACAATAAATAATTTCAAATATGATACTGTTATCAACGAATCATAAAAGGAAATGTAAAACATTCTCTTTTGCCATTGATCGATCTATTATAATATATCGATATAGATCGATATATTATAATATAAGATATTTTTAGTAAATATAAAAAAGTGCGATGTATTTTACCTTTTATTTTTCCCTTCAATTTTATACATTTAGAAAAAAATAACCTACACTGTTAAAAATTTGCAGCAAACTGTCCAGTCATTTGACCGTTTTTAGAGAAAACGGTTACATAACCGTAATTTAACTCTATTCTGACCATAATATTGCCCATATTATGGCCAAAATAGAGTTAAATTACTTTTATGTAACCGTTTTCTATAAAAACGGTCAAATGACTGGACAGTTTGCTGCATATTTTTAACAGTGTACAGTAAGTAGTTCACGAAATTCTACTGGAATTTTTTTTCGTGCAGTTGTAACATGAAGCAGTATTATATAATTTTTATACTTGTCATAAACATAATCAGCTGTCATATAACCTAATAAGTTAATTCAAACGCATAGTAACCTCTGTCTGCTATTGATTGAAACATCTATAAAGCTAATATTGTAAGAATAAATGATATTGTAACGAAGATTAATACAACCAGCGTTACTAATGCGGCCAATTGGCAGTTTCAGGGTTACTTTCACCGTTTACCAAAAATGGGGTCTACTACTTTGGAAAATATGTTAAAAGAAAGCTACATTCACGTGCCGAGCGGTATTTGTTGATTAAACCTTTCTGTGGAAAGGATATGTGCATTTGTATGGGTTCCAGGGTGTTTATTGTTATTTTGATCTGATGAGTTTACCTCGAATTCGTCTAATTACTGAATTAAAAAGGAATGTAATGCACTGCTGAGCCTGTTATGCTTGATATTGATCTTTACGTGATGGTTTTCATGTGTGATTATTTTTTACAAATCATTCATGTTTAGTACACGCAGAGAATAATGGCTTTTACGAACGAAGCAAGACAAAGCCAGTTTTATATGCCTGTATATAAATTTTATATCACTTTTATTTAGACCTCAGACGGTGGCTTCAAAGTTTTCACCGTTTGACAATATTTTCCAACATTTTGGAATCTTTAATAAAGAAAAAGGAAACAAAGCCGAATTACCCTTAGAAATACTTCCTGAAATGACTGTTTTGTAAAATTATAAATTTCGAAGTTAAAATAAATTTTTCGTAACTTAAAAAAATATATACGTCTAAGAAACGCGTTTCTAATTTTTTTGTAACTAAAGCACAGTCAATTTTAGTTTGATGTAAGAGTGGTTGTTTTATTTTCCGTGATTTTATGCTTAATAAATCATTATTGCTAACTTAATCTTCAATCTATTCTTCTGACCAAGATATTATTTTGTCATAAATAATAGATTTCAGTGGAAAATAATAATAAATAGAGAAATTAATTTAGTTCTTTGTCATCAATGGATGATCAAAATAAATATACAAAAAGTGTTTTTGCTTGCGTGTTACAAGCTCGTTGTTCTGTTGCATGTTTGAAAGTTAAAATACTTACATAGAATACACTGTAAAAAAATTGCAGCAAAGTATCCGATAATTCAATTGTTTTTATAGAAACTGGTTACATAACCGTAATTTAACGTTATTCTAATCATAATGGGGCCCAATTTATGTTTAGAATACTGTTAAATTACGGTTATGTGACAGTTTTCTATAAAAAAGGTCCAATGGCCGATTACTTTGCTGCAATATTTGTTTTACAGTGTACGTTTAAAACTTAACTAAACTGAAATGGCTTATAAAAATATTAATTAAGGTGAAATGCGGCGAAGCAATAAACTTGAAAAAACTCCTAAAAATATACCTCATTCATAAAAATTTTACTTACATTAAACTCATATATTAGCTTCATATTTTCATGAAAACTGAATATTTATTCTTTTTTGAAAAGCAATAAAATTAGAATATGACTTCTAAATATGAATTCCGTGAATTTAAAGGCAAATGTTATTCTAGAATGCTTTTAAAAATTTCTTATCAAGTTCCCTAAACTGATTGCAGCCATCTTATTTCAAGTTAGGAGATATTTCCACTGCTAAAAAAATGAACTATTTTTTTTTTTATATCCTTAAATTCTTATCAGATCAGCTGATAATTTGTATCTCCATATAAGTCTCCTTCTTTAAAAAAAATCATTTTTTTACCAGTGATAATCGGTTCTTGAAAAATAGAGTACCATTATGGAAAAAGTTTCCATTTACGTTCATAAAATTAGTTTATGATACAATGCATCCACATTAGTGCAGAAAACGTAATATAATACATTATATATTTCAGAAAGAAAATATTTCTTACAACAAAGATTAAAACATGCAATATATTTGAAAATTTATGTTACAAGAAAACATAATACGTTATTAAAATTATAACATTCGCTAGCTTAGAAAGGAAACAAAATGAAAATTCCGCAAAGGTTTGTAAAATATTTAATAGTTATGTAATAACCTTAGAATATATTAAAGTTTTCTTCCAAAAAAATTTCAATTTATCCTATCAGATAATAAATGTATTTGTAACTTTATTCGAAATCCTCTTTCATTCATTTCTGCTCTGTGAATATTTCTTCCACACTGTAACCATAAATTCGTAGCCTGCCCATCCAGCCATATCTTTACGTTCTTATGGAAACATATTTTTCTGGTTTATTTGATTAAGAAAACAAAATGTGATCTTATGTATAATTTGCAAAAATCACATTATCATGTTTCAACCAAATGTCTTAGATTAATGTTATTGTTTATATACACATATTACGTTAAGAGATTAAATTAATTTTATAGTATATTACATGTCATTTTTCTTACTTTAGATAACTTAATATAACGTTAATTTATTGAAATCCAATCACATTTAATTATTCAATATATAAAACCTAAAGATTTAATATTTCGTTAAAGTAACATAATTTCCTCTATGCCAGTATTGAAATTAATTGCATCGAAAAGAAAATTAACAAGAATTATGTCATTAAAAAGGGATTTCTCTGGGGAAAAAAGAGACGTCATATTTGAAATAAAACGGGAATTTTCCAATATGTCTTAAAATGAGTGTGAATCAATTCCTTACATTAATAATACAAGGATCAGTAAGTGTAGAAAGTAGATAAGTTTCACGCCATATTTATAATGAAAAATTTAAATGTTTTTTTATCTATACTGATTATTAAGGACGAGTATCCATTATATACAGATGAGAGTTTTCTGCTAAAAATCACATCATAATTTTAAGTAAAGGAAAAAGAACACGAATCTATTATATTAAAAATCTGACCGTGTGTTTGTATTTCGCAACAACTCCTAGAGACACGCCTAGACTATCGAACGCAACGCGATTTACTTAATACCGGTTATCATTGATCCGAGGATGTCACACAAACTATCAGAATTTAAAAAATTAAATTAAATGCCAATTTTTTTTTTTTTTTTTTTTTTTTTTTTTTTTTTTTTGTAAATTT
Organism: Maratus michaelseni; assembly: GCA_963931845.1. Lineage (NCBI taxonomy): Eukaryota > Metazoa > Arthropoda > Arachnida > Araneae > Salticidae > Maratus > Maratus michaelseni. The sequence continues at coordinate 338,037,663 of OZ007589.1, read as the reverse complement.
TAAGTTTTTCTAAAAACAGAAAGTAAATTACTCCATATTTGTGTATAAAAGAGGAGAAATAAAACAGATCAGTATATTTTTTACACCATTTTCTCATTAAAACTGAAAAACAGAATTTATTTTCACTTTGAATAGATGGTGAAAACAAAATCTTGATTTCAGTAAATTATCCGAAAAATAAAAACATATTTACACATATTCAAACTTCATGAATCCATTTATTCTGGCGAACAAAAATTGCCTGTCAACATACTGTCATTTAGAAAACAAGATTTGTTTCAGCTATACATTAAACCAAAGAGGCAGAATTGAATTTTAAAGAAAAAGCATATACTATTTCCAATTAATGTTTTTTTTTTGAAGGATGGCTGTTAAAACGTTTCACAAAGACGTTAAAAGTAATATAGTTTATCCGGTAAAATTGACGTTTGTTTTTACCCAATTCGTCTATTTCCACGATTTTATTTGGCCCTCCTTTTTGCTTTGGTTGCAATTTCATTTTCGCGGTTATTTGGCACAAATTTCACTTTTTTAATTTAGTTATGTCAAGGTCCTTATAACAAAAAATATCGTATTGTCTCCTGTGAAATGTGATAAATAGTTAGTTAAGTATTAACGTTTTTAATTATCGGGAGTGAAATATTTTGCTTAATTAATGTATTTATTCTTCTTTTAATCTAACGTGGCATGAACGAAGTCACGGATGACAGCTAGTCAATTTATATGTTTGGCAGTGTATTTTGCCGCGAAAAATCCCGAGAATCTCTAGCCTCCCATATCACCTCATATACATGTCTCCGCCCTTACATACAGGTATACCCTTAATCGCGCATGTAATTAAGTTGCATTTTATTGTGAGTTCACATTGATAGATAAAATTTCAGAGCCCTTTTATTGAAACGTGTGTTACATAAAGGACAATAAACCTATTAACTGCGATTTGAGGACGCTATTTGAGAACTTTATGTTAAATGATATAAAAAATTTTTCGTCACCAGACAGCGTTGTAAAATTCACCATAGAGAAATCATCAATTGCATTGCGAAATATTACCTCCATAGTTAATATTTCTATGGCTCACGATGAATGAATATTAAATTTACGTGGAACAATTTAAACTAATTCATTCCCAAGAATCATCAGATGTTTCTTTATTTAATGAGATATAATGTGTAATGCAATCAAGTTTTCATGGTTTAAGAATTTATGTCATCATTTTTATAAATGAAACTCGTAGCAGACGATATAATTTATTTTACTAAAATAATAACGGTGATTTTTTAAATTGTAAAACTAGTTATAGCACAAAACGAATACGAAATTAATTTTATACGAAATAATGTAAGTATTATTTCCGGTTTTTATGGTTTAAGAATTTATATCATCACTTTTATAACTGAAAATACAATCATGTAAGAAAAAAAAAAGAAAAAGCTATCACCCCTTACTAACACTGTAAAAAAAGGGTAATCGAAAAAATTTTCCCGTACCAAGTGACTGAAATTAAAGTCTAATATAATATAATAGTTTTAAACTTTGTTCAGGGAGCTGTCTTCTTCGTAAACGAATCCTAACTTTAAATTTACTAATAGTAATTAATCCTTACATGTGACAATATAAAATAATTCTTCTTATTTTAATTAGATGAACATTGCACATTTATATTAAATCCTAACTATTAGTTTCGAAGTTATAATATATTTTCATATTAGGAAATTTTAGGTGTCATTTCTGAATTCAAAAGTAACGGTTTAAGTTATTATAAAATTTAATAATTTTAAATTTCAAATATAACAAAACAAAGCTGTTAAATTAAAAGAGAACAGTTATGAAATTTAAACTGCTTTGTTATAAGCTGGAAAACACTTTTATTTTGATAAATTATATAATAATTGACTGAGAATTAAGGATGCATTTTGCATATGGGAAAACAACTTTTTCATTTAAAACATTACTTATGCCTAGCCTGGTTTTTTTCATGTCCTAAATTATACTAATAGTATTTCACACAATTAAAAAGAAACTATACATAAGAATCAGCTGTAGGTTATTTAAAGATGAAAAGGAAAATGTTGTACAAAATCCTCTTAAAATGGACTGTATGACGGGCTGTTAAAATTTCTACCCCGAAACGCGTCCTGTGTAATCTTTTGTTTTTCTGGTGATTCTTACAAAGTTTTATTTTTTAATTGTGATTTGTAACCAGTTTTTTCGCTGCTGTTTTATTTTCAAAATTCTCTATTTAGGAAATTTTCTAATCGTATGTAAAAATAGGAAAAGTATGCTGATAGAAAAATATTTCCAGTTTTTAGATGTTACGTATAAGTTATATGTCGTTCCCTGAGAGAGAAAGAAATATTTTTTAATTGATTCAAAAGCAAGGTAGACTCTACTGTTTGTTCGTGATTTTTTTTTAGTAGTCAGTGTTGGCCTAGTTGAAATTAAAACACTGGAATTACAAATTCTTTTTTCTTATTTACCGAAATTTGAAGAAACAGACTGCTCTCTTTTACCAGCAAGACTTTAATTTTTACTAACAATGCTTTCTAAATAAAACGAAATTATATCAGCCAAAATGAACACGAGACTAGTTTGCTAAAATATTATATCTAACAATTATATATTTTTTTATTAATGTTACGTTATATTTAAATTGCTGGGAGAAAAAGCATCAAATGATGACTTTAAAAAGACAAAAGATTCATATTATCGTGAAAATGCCAAACAGAAATAGCTTTTGATAACATTTAATTTTATCTCCGGTTTCTATCTATTTATCCTGTGTTTAATACGGTATGATCTATGCTTAGTGAGTTCCAATTAAAATAATTTGAATGTTTTTAAAAACCACAGGTGACATATTTTAAGCCAAAGATATTTTTTTTTATGCTACCACACATGATAGACTCCTATAACAGTACTCATCGATATGTTATAGGATACAATTTTTTTATAATATAATTTCAACAACTAATGTAAGATTTAATTTAAAGCTGGATAGATGAATTATACATAAATAGTAAAAAGTCAGTAAAAAGGAAAGTTAAAAAGAAATAGAATAAATACTTTGAAATACTTTCAACGTTTAAACTGCACCTTATTCTCCAAGTACTTTAACACAAGTTGATTTTTCAAAGCATACGTTTATTTTCATCCTTGTTAGTTTGAAAATTGCAATATTTTTCATACAAAATCCGTATTCCATAAAAGATGCATTTAACCTTCAATAATATGAATGTTTTGCTAAAAGGTTTAATAGCGATACAGTATCTTAAAAGTGATTTTACGCAAAATTGCATATATCTTTATTTCAAAACATTTTTTATTTAACTTATGTTTAAACATTCAGCAATTTTCTCGTTTATACGTATATTTGTTTTCGTAGACAATTTAAAATTTAACATGGCCATCTTTGGAAAAGGTGGTGATTATATTTTTAAATCCTGTATTCCTTTACTAAGCACCAATTAAGTTAGTAATTATCAGGCCTCAGCTAGCTTTTTTATAGTTGAAAATCCACGTGTAAAACTGCATTGCAATAAAAATCCGATATTCGGTTAAGTTTCGTCCGGTCAAAAATTTCGAATTCTATTGAATAAATGTTACACATATTTTTTTTGCCATTTCTAGATTGTTATATTCTTCAAATGTGTTAATAAAAATGTTATGGTTTAACAAAAATTTCAGAAAGCATCTGTTTAAACAAACTCGCTGCTTATAAGTCACCACATTGTATTCCTTCATAATAATAAGATTTAATGATATAATACAGTTACTTACACTAAAATCAATCTAGCGCATAATTTTATTATACGGCAAAAGGAAAATTAATTATATTTCTAAGAAATTATGCTATAACAAATATGTCCCTTTTGCAGCTATTATATGATCTCTTAATCTTATAGTATGTGTTTGTAAGCATAACTCAAAAACGACTTAGTGGAATGAGCTAATATATGCTTATTATAAACCTCCGAAAATCTATTTCTTTTAAAATATATGTAGGTTGTAATTCACTATTTTCCAAATATTAATTTCATAAACATAAGTCCTACTAAAAAGTTCTGAAAATCTTTAAAAAAAAATTGTATTTGAGTTTGGGTTTTAAATTTGCATGTTTATGCAAAAACAACCATAATACGTTTATAAAGCACAATGTAAACACATTGATAAGTTACGTTACTATCGAGGTGCAATAAATCAAAATACAGCTTCAAAACATTAAAACTGTAAGATGTTAAAATTTCATGAGCTTTCGGCTAAACATTAGCATTCCTCAGATGAACAACAAGCAGTCGAGGAGACGCCGCTCCGAAATGGCGCGTTTTGGACGGCATTGATAAGTTACGTTACTATCGAGGTGCAATAAATCAAAATACAGCTTCAAAACATTAAAACTGTAAGATGTTAAAATTTCATGAGCTTTCGGCTAAACATTAGCATTCCTCAGATGAACAACAAGCAGTCGAGGAGACGCCGCTGGCGCGTTTTGGACAGTCCAAAACGCGCTATAACGGAGCGGCGTCTCCTCGGCTGCTTGTTGTTCATCTGAGGAAGGCTAATGTTTAGCCGAAAGCTCATGAAATTTTAACATCTTACAGTTTTAATGTTTTGAAGCTGTATTTTGATTTATTGCACCTCGATTGTAACGTAACTTATCAATGTGTTTACATTGTGCTTTATAAATATTTTATTGGGTGAATTTGACGTTAGTATTATATAGATTTTTCTATATATTTTTATTTAACCATAATACGGTTATATTTTATTAATTAATAGACAAAAATATGTAAAACATTCGAAAGTCAATTTTTTGAATAATTTAAATTTCAAACATTTAGTCCAAATGATTTGAAATGTGGTATCTAGGCTTAATTGCATCCCTACAATAAAAATAAATTGGTCGTTGCTATTGAAATTTTTAAAGCTAGTAAAAAATTTAAAAGGAAGACGATTCCTGAAACATAATTATATATATAATTTAGTATTAGGCGTTATTCTCAGTCGATTGGTATCTGTATCTGTTTGGACAATTATTTACGGTTGAATTAGTACAGAGTCATCACTTATTTCTTAATATTTTACAGTGCAATGAATGTCATAAGTTTGTTTAAATAGAATTTCTTTTTACTTTTGGGCAATTTTGATTTTTTTAAAGCAGTGTAAATGTAAATGTGTCAACTTAATAGATTTATTGATATCATCTTTTTTTCATACTAATTTTCTTATTCAAATACGGTTTATAAGCTATTTTGTCTTTTATTGAAATATACTATTATGAAATCAGAATTTATGAATCACAATTTGAAGTATAATAATAAAATAACCGACTGCAATGGCATATTATGGTTAAACTTTGCAGGGAATTCCTTGTGTGTTTGGCATTGTTGTATGTAGATGTAACATAAAAGTCATACATTGTAAACAAATTAGTATTTATAAACAATATTTTATTTTTAGTCCACAGTTGTACACATATTAGGCTAAAATAATATATCATTTCCAAGTGTTTGGCAGAAACTGCTAGTTATATATTACTTTAGTTTTAAAATAAATACACGAATGTTTTATTTTAATATACTGTTTCTTTGAATGCTTTAAATTTTCATTAGGATATTTCTTTTGCTTAGCGTATTACAAGAATCTTTAATTGAACATCATTTTGTTATCTCTATTTAGAAATATACTTTTTTTTTCAAAGTATAAGGTTAGATTTTATTCTACAGAAAGTTTAATTCTAAATAACCCTTCACTATGTTTTATATTATTTCCTTCTGTTATATGTTTTTAAACATTAAGTAACATTAAGAAAATAAATATTTTAACAAGTAGTGGGATGTTTTTTTTTTTACTTTTCCTTTGCTTTTAATTTAAGTAATGTTCTTATTTAAAAATTACATTAATAAATAATACTTTATTTTGAAGAAGTTTTTAACACAGGCACTTTTGCCTGAGTTCTTAACTGTTTTATGCTAAAGAACAAGTCAAGTTTACTTATAAATATATTTTGTATTTATCATTTTATATTGATAGAAGTTTTTTAATTTCTTTTGATAACGATATGACTTTACAAATTAATTTTTACATACATTTATTATAAAAATACTGTATTCAAGATAAATGAGCACTTCATTCTAGTTATAAAATCATTTTTTTAAATATTTAAACGCATTTCCATAAAATATTTCCGGTATACATGATATATATGATGAATGTGAAATCTCTACAACAAAATTAAATACTTTTAACACTCAGGAAATATATATTTAAAGAATCTCTCTTAAAGCAAATCAACCATTTAATTGTTTACAGCGGCTACATCCAATCTTATTTCATCTATTGAAGCGTAAATCAATGAATATTTTTAAAGGAAAATCTGGAATTAAATAGAATCTGGCGTAGCTCAAGCATTGAAATTTTATAGACAGATAAAGGTTCAGCTATATGTCTCCGTATTTAAAAAGGCAAAATAAAAAAAGTTAGTTTGAAAATTTTTATCGTTTTTATATTTCAGTTTTTATTTTCTTTTTTCACAAACTGTCGGTAATTTTTAGATAGCGTAAAAATAAGCGACGTTGAAAGGTTCTATTTATCATGTTTAATACATGAACGAAAGAAATTTACAGAAAAAGGACTGTAATGAAGAAATTAAATATCAAAACGTTTTAAAAGTTCTGTTTAATGTTAGTATTTAATCTATGTTTAACTAATGTAATAATACAATTCATTAATTAAAAATATTAAATTGAAATTTCTATTTTAAGTTCTTATATTTGTTGCTTAACTTTTAGATTACAATATGAACATACTTATTGGTCATAAAATAAACATTTTTTTAAAAAGAAAATTTCCCAAGTATCTTGCATTGGGTGACATACAGTGATATCATGAAAAGTTATAGACGGGTACGGTATTTTCACAATAAACCGCATGTATTTTTACTTTATACTACCATTTACAGACATTAAAAAAGAATTTTACACATAAAGCCACAGTAGATGTCATTTACAAAGACATACGTTACTTTCTTCCAAATAAGAGAAGACAGCCCTTTTAAAAAGAAAAGTGTATATGTGAAATTTTTACTTTATATTATTTTTAAGGGAAAGTCGGGTAGCCGCGGACGGCGGGTAACCGTGGACATTTCAATTTCTAAGAAATTCAAAGTGTTGCCTAAATAAAGAGTTATTGTATATGAACGCCCTCTAGTCGTGAGTGAGTGTTTGGTTTTCGTCAATAAATTTTCAAAAAAACGAGACAGAATGCATCATATGCGGAGAAACATTTGAAGAAGACTGGATTCAGTACCAGGAATGCAAAGACTGGGCCCATGAAGATTGTGTTTATATAAATGCATCGATTTTTGTTATAAATGTGATGTTTGTAAGGCCATAAAATATTTAGGACAACATTGATTAATTTGTCCGCGGCTACCCGCCGTTTCTTGTGACGCCAAAAAAAAATTCATTCATTTGTTTTTTATTTGAAATTTATCCAAGTGTCCGGGAATATCCGATCTTCTCCTATATGTTTTTATATTTTTCTATTATTTAATTTACATGTGAAATTTAATTTTAATGTCTATAAATGGCAGTGTAAAGTAAAAATATATGTTCGAAAATAACAAGTGGCTGGTTTATTTTGATGAAAATTAAATACCACGTGTACGCGTCTGGCGATAACGTTGCATTTCACACGTGTAAATGTAAGTCTGTAAGAAATATCTTCATTATTATAAAAGTTATAAAAAAAAAGGAATTTTTGAGTGAGGCACGCTGTAACTTTTGACTACGACCGACCCTTTGATTACCTATGCAAAAATGGTTTGTTGTAGTATGCTCAACAACACATTAATGTATGAATGATTAATTCTCAATCGCAATGTATATCATACTTCTGCAGGAAAACAGTCTTCGTAATTCACACATCTTTATTTACATATTCAAAATATGTGTCAACCCTTTTTTTCGGGAATCTCCTACTTTTTAAATCAAATGCTTCTTGCTATTTACTCTCTGTCATCTATACCACTAAACAAACTGGTCAAAAAGGAGCTTGTAGAAAATAAACTATTCATAAGAGTGAAATAGATGAAGACATGCAAAAAGTAAACTCTCTGAGTAAATCACGCCCGTTAAAAAAAAAAAAAAAAAAAAAAAAAAAAAAAAAAAAAAAAACTGATAATTTCCTCATTTTAAATGAACGTACATTTTTTATTTAACAAGGAAATATAAACTATTTAATAAGAAAACGATGAAAAATATAAGATTAAGATTAAAAAAAGAAAAAAAATCGAAAAATGTAACTTACCAACATCAAAAATAAAGCAGAAGTTTTCATTTCAGTTTTGAAATTTTAATATATGTAAAATGATATGTAAAATAATATTTTATTTAAAAAAACGGATATCAAAATTAAGATTTTCATTTCAGTTTTTGTTTAAAATATGATGAAAGTGTACAATATCTATCACGAATAGTAAAATAATAAATAGAAGTAGAAAAATGTGTGCATTTCAGTTAAATAAATAAATAAATGCAAAAAGGAAATGCATCAGGCATAATAACACATACTATGCATGTTTGATTGTATGTAAGCTAAATTAACATATTTCTGAATATTTTCGAAAACATGCCATCAAATTTTTTTTTCAAATACCTGCTTTATAATTAGAGAAGGAACAAAAATACTGTATCTACAACTAAATGTACGAAAGCAATATAATTTTCGTTTTTTGAAAATGTTTTCTATAGATATCAGCGGAAATTGCTGTTTTTGGCATAAAAATTCCATTTATTCCTCCTTTTTGAATCGGACTCAATTTCTGGAAAAGAAATATACGGATGAATTCGTTGAATTTGTAGAAGGATAGATACCAATAAAAAGAGATAAGTGTACCGATTTTCATACTATGTAACTAGGAATGAAATTCAAAAAGCTTTTATGTTAAATTGAGTACAAAAATGCGTGCTTGAAATACTGAAATATTTTAAATTGTTATTATTATTTTCTTTCAAACCTTTTATATCCTTTAAAGATAACTTCGGTTCAAGATTTTACAGTTTTTGATTTTTATTTCAAATAGCGAGGTTCGAATATTATTCGTTAACAACACAATGAAGATAATACATTTAAAATAGAAAAAAATATATATCATATTGATCTATTTACGTAGATTTTGTCTTAGAAATTTTTATGTGTGCAGTAACCGAGTTATGATTGTTTGAATTCTAAGATTATTCAACGTTTTCTAGTATTAAAAACAAAAAGAAAACGTGTTTATAGCGCCAGACAATCCTATGAAGATAGGTCAAAGAATCATAAATTTTTGGTCGCACAAAAAATGAGATTGATATAATTTTTTTTCAAGTTAGTACACTAGAAAGATTCTGAAAATATAACTTATATGACCCTGAAAGAAACCGTCTAAAAATTTTAAATTCGTAACTTTAAACAAAAAATAACAAATCTGACAGAAGTGGCTTTTGATAAGAGGAAAAAAAACATATGAAGCATTTTTTCAATTGGAACTAAAACTCTAAAAAATTAGGAATTAACTCTTAGGAATTAGCTACTGGATAACAATAACAGGGAAACCACGTATAGTTTATACACCCTCTATACCAGCAGTTTCCGACCTTTTTCTCTCTCACGTACCCGTTTTTCAGGTATTTCATATATGCGTACCTTTTCTCGATTGAACCCGGTCCCACAAAGATTTATTTTAGTTCGTTAGTAATTTTCTTATGTTAGTTACTATTACCAGTTGCAACTGTCTTAAGTATTTCAGATTTTAACATTTTATCCAATTTTATACAAAAAAATTAACAATAAAATCGTTCAAAACAATAAGTATTAGTAGAAACTTGAAGTTAAACACATACAAAAAGAGAACGAAACTGTACCCTATAAAACATGTTAGCAATCTGATGCCACACAGCTGAACATTAAAATAAGACTATGTATTTTTTTTGTACTTTTTATATTTCTAGAATAACTAGAAAGTAACAGGTATTAAAAGAAAAAAGAGGTGGGGTGAACAAATGTACAATGTAAGGAATGTCAATTCTGGTAATGAAGGAGAGGGCCACATACGTAATATCACGATATTATTAGGGGTAGCGGAGATAGTGACAACAATAATATTAATCCATTACTAGGTTTTGTACTTTTCCTTCATTTTGTAAATAGTGTAATAGAGTGTACACACGTATCTCTTCCGATACTCTTTTTACTACTCTTTTTTTCTTATTTTGATTCTAACAATTATTTTTCTGCATTTTACGCCATTACCGATATAATTTTCAAATACCACTAACCTGTCAGCCATTTACTGCAACTTCGAAAACACTGCTCTATAGAATATTCAAAATATGAGTAATTTCAATCAAATATGAGTAAATTGTACCTGAAGGTACGTGAAAACAGAGGAAATACAGTGGATTTTTTTTAATTAATGTTAAAGATTTAGTTAAATGCGCACAGGTTTTCACAACATCGGATAATGCGAATAATGTTTCATAAATTCGCCATGCCTAATCGAAACTGGATTAGTAGATTATTTCTCCAAAAACAACTTTGGTGTAGCTTTTTTTATTCAGAAACCAAGAAATTAACATTGAAAGAATTAAAGATTAAAAAAAAAATTCGTTTCTAACTACTTTTATTTTTTATTTTAGTTTTGATTTTAACCTTTAAATTTTTGAATTTTACGTACAGGTAAAAACATGAGAGGTTCAAAAATAAGAATGCGATGTAGCAGACCAAATTTTCGAATGTGGCGCAAAGCTGTAAAATGATGCGGTAAAAAAAAAATAATTTTTCAACTATCGCAAAGAACAATAAACTTTTAAATTAATTAAAGTTAGTTAAAGTTTAACTATGTAAATACGTAAATAGCTCTGCATATTTTGTTTATCCTGAAAGAAAGAAAACTTTCTACCACCAAACACGTTAGAGGTATAAGAACTACTAATGTCTATTTGCCAATATTACCAATCCAAATGCGATATAAAAGACCAAATTTACAGCGGGTTGAAAAAATGGAAAATGATGTGGTGAAAACATCATTTTACCTTGTAAGGCAAAAAAAGTGAGATATTTCTTGAATTAAAGTTAAATTATGTAAATAAGGCAATTTTTTGCATATTTCGTTTATCCTGAGTATCTTTTGTATTAACAAACTGGCATTAACGTCCTTAATACTAAATTAAAGAAAAATGTGTTTCTTCTACTATATATATAAAACACAAACGGAAATTTCGTTCCGTTCCTTTATAACTCGAGTTCTGCCGAATGGATTTTGATGAAACTTACACCGTTCGAGAGATAATTTTTCAGGGAAGGTTTTAGTATATAACACAACGTTCTACGTACATTAGTTATAGAATTATGATAGAAAGTTGTGTTATTTTGGCCGAAAAGGTTACCATTGCTAATTTTTTGGCGATCATTACTGTTGCAGAAAGAAATGAAAAGGATTCATCTCGAAAAATAAAAGAAAAACTGTTACTAATTTTATTTTTGAAAAAAAGAAAGAAAGAAAAAAGAAAGAGAAAGAAAAAAAAGGGTTTTGATGAGAGAATATTATAAAACGAAAATATTTAATTTAAACATGATTGGGAATGTTCGTAATGCTTAAAAAATTATTCAAGGGGCAAGATTTCTATATTGAAACAATATTTGGCGATGTATCTTTTGTTTTTGGCGATTTTGATTTTACTTTTGACCCCAAATAATTTGATTTTATGCCAAAAGGTGTCTTTTTTTGTTGCAGAAACAATTGAAATGGCTATACATCTGGAAAAATAAAAGAAAAAACTGTTACTAATTTTATTTAAAAAAAAGATAGAAAAAAAAACAGTTTTGAGGAGAGATTTTAAGCCAAAAAGTGTTTTTTTTAAGTGTACGACTGCATTTTTTGTAGTATTTTATTTTGGTACTTTTTGGTTAGCCGGGCGCCAGTGATATATATATATACATGTATATATATATATACATATATCTACACAAATACATGTATATACATACATATATCTACACAAATGCATGTATATACATACATATATATACACTTATATGTATGAATATGTACATATATATATATATATATATATATATATATATATACATATATCAATGGCGCCCGGCTAACCGAAAAGTACCTTTTTTTTATTCAAATGCAAACTTATATTAATGGCAATATACTTCTATTTACTTCTACATATATGAAATTTCGTTCCAGCTGCTTTAACTCGAGTTCTGCTGAGTGGATTTTCGTAGAACTTAAACTGTAAGATAATTTTTCAGGGAAGGTTTTATTGTATAACATATCGTTCTATGTAGCTTAGTTATAGAATTATTCTGGGAAGTTCTATAATCAGATCAATCCGATTATGAAATATTAGCCTTTTTAAAAGATTTTGCCGAATGGATTTCGATGGAACCTACACTGTTAGATAATTTTCCAGGGAAATTTTTATTATATAACATATCATTCTACGTTGCTTAGTTCTAGAATTATGGGGAGAAATTCGAAAATCGGGTGACTATTTTTTAATCAAATATTAGCCTTTTCAATATTTGATTCCAATTTTGAAAGATTAGCCTTCTGAAAAAGTTCTACTGGACGGATTTGATGAGAACTGTATTGTTAGTTAGATTCTATTTCAGGAATGGTTTTATTGTACAGCCTATTGTTCTACGTTGCTTAGTCAAACAGTTATGTGTGAAGGTTATATAGTCAGGTGAACCCGATCCCGAAAGATTAGCCATTTTGAAAGTGTTTACTGGGCGTATTTTTGCGACTTGCATTGTTAAGTACATAATTTATAAGAATGGTTTTATTATATTTTATATCGTTCTGTTAGTTTTAGAATTATGTGGAAAAGATCTATAATCAGATGAACCCGATTATCAAAGATTAGCTTTATAAAAAAACTTCTACTGAATGGATTTTGTTAGTTAATTTGTTTACATTGTTAGTTCGAAAATTTTTAGTGATGGTTTTAGTATGTTGCATATAGTTTTATCATTCTTTAGCAAATCTTAACTATAAATGACCAAATAAAAGAGTTGGTCCTTAACAGCTAAAATGTTGACTGCACATTAGAAAATATAATAGCACAATCACGCCATTTTTCAATAATGTGGAAGGATATTCCAGGTAAATATACAGATTGCTTTCAAATACAAGGTCAAATTAAACGATATATTTCGTTTGCAATAATATGACCGACCAGCGCAGCGGGCGTAGCTTGCTAGTTTATAATAAAATTGGTAATAAATTAAACTTCATCAATACAAAGATAAAATAATAGAATAATATAAAACGCATATTTAATAGATATGTAATCGGACTTAACACTGAACTCGCTTAAACACTGAAATAATCAGCTTAAAAAAAGTCTTCTAGAAGTAGTGAAATCTTTGGATATTTCTTCGGTTATTAACTCCTGGCATGCGTCAAATACCAAAGTATCGCTTTTAATAAATTTCGAAACTTTGCTTGAATGCAGAATTGATATTTTTCAGATAAAAGTGCTCTTTGGTGTTATTAGTGAGGCATCTAATTTTTACTAAAAGGAAAAAAGGTCAATTAAAGTTTTCAATAAAAATGGTTTTCAGCTCTGATATGTACATCGGGCAGTGTGTTCTTTAACTCGGGAAGTCCATATTGTATTCGCTGGTTTTTATAATGGACTGTTTTCAAGTAAAGGAAATACACTTTTTTAGGTAGCTTTCAATACAAAAAAGAAAAAACTACCTATTGCAGACGTTCGGAGAAAAGCAATTCCGGAAATTTTGGGTATATTTTCACCGATCATGACCCCTAGACCCCAAAAACCACCCTCAGGTCAAATGTTGATTTATATATATATATATCTGATCTATGTCATACGATAACACACATATTTGTAAATTAATTATGATAAAACTAATTGTATGCATTAAGCTCGCCAATGTCTCAACCGAGTTCGTTGGCCAGCTTGGTCCACCATCTTGTTTCAAAATGTCGGCCACTTGAAGATTTAAAACTAAAATAAATATAGAGAAAAGTTAAAAATTAAAATTTATTTTTTACTTACGTGTTAGGCCTTGATACAAGGATTCCGGAGCATTTTTTGTTTTACCACTATCTTAAAAAATGGCTGAGATAGAGCAGTTTGAAATTCTAGGGTGACTGACATTTTGAAACAGGACAGCACATTACAAAAAACCAATGATTAATTTATGAGTTTTAGTGAACACGATTTCTCGCAAATGATTATCTTTCATTGTTGTAATCATTTTTTCCAATCATACGCATAAAACTATATATTCATATCCGTTAGCACCATATTCTCGACAAACTTGGCGACATAGCGAAATATCGCCAAATTTGGCGACAAAAGTAAGTCTTCATAAATGAAGCCAATTTGGCTAGAGTTGACTAATTTGGCAAATTTTTTATTCAAATTCAGTGTGAACGGATCTCTGTACTCGGGTTCTTTGAATTTTAGCTTGCTGTTTCGAGTAACGAGTAACATTAGGTAAAATTTTAAAACGGACAAATAGGAAAACTGCCTTTTTCTCCCGGTACAAGCTGGAAATGATTTTTTTTTTTTTTTTTTTTTTTTAAATACCAAAACGAAAGAAAGGTTAATTTACTATCAGAAACTTCAACATCCACCCACCAGTCAGGCAACAGGGGAATAATGGAATGCAAGAAGTATGGTTGTGTTTAAGGAATTCGCTCATCAAGCCATTATTTTTCTGCAATGAAATGAACTGTTATTCAAAAATCGCCCTCTACATGCAGCGACACAAATGGTGATCTAAAAGATCCATATCTGATGAATATAGCGGTAAGATTTTCTAGAGATTAATTGGGTGATGTTGCAACTTCTTACTTTGGAAAAGAACCTAGTCCTGACTTTCGGTTTTATTCTGGACGATTTTATTTCAATTCTTCTTTCAAATTGTTGCATTGATTATCGGACACGGTTGAAATTGTTCAAAGTACGCTATGAGCATTTAGTTACACAAGATGCACAGATTAAACTTACTGCTAAAAATGTTTTGTTTTGGCACTGACGGACCTAGTTCAAATGGACGCACCCATACGTTTGGAATTATAGAAATAAATCCATTACCAATCCTTTGTAAGAATTTGATACAGAAAATCTCTTGTTTTTTGTCTTTAAATCAACAGTTTACATGTGATGTTTTGACGTTCTACATGTTACTTCATTTCATTCCTTTTAGAACATACATGCTGTGGACATTGGAAGATTAATAAACTGGCATTTCGCAATATTTTTAATGCATTAGCCAATTCAGATTGTGTTTGGCTGTTGTCTTTACCCAGGATGGAGACATAGTTACACACCTAATCGATTAACATAAATTAGTTAAATCCTTAATAGCTTTTGTAACTTTGAAGTTTAATTAAATGTAGTAAAAAACTCTAAGCAAGTAATAGGAATGGTAAAAATATAAAATTAAATGAAGAGGAAATTGAATAAGAAGGCTGGATATTTATGGTAATGAAAGAAAAATTTAAGTATGTTTATTTGGCAAATGTTAAAAATAAATTATTTTATTTCTTAGATAAAAATGTGCAATTTCTGCAAGCTACGAAAAGGAAAGTAGATTTCTTTAAATTAAATCACACCGTTATACAATCGGACAATAATGATCATTTAATACATTTCTGGAAATTTAATAGAGAATTTAAATTTGTCTTAATGCAAATGATTAGACGGAGTCTGTGCAAATAATTTTTTATCATATTTTGCTAATTTTTATAAGTATAAATAAAACAAATCATGGTGCAAAAGTTTATTGTTCAACAAAATCTGTACTCTTTTACCTTTAATGTACAATGAACAATTTATTTATTACACAGTTCTAATTTTCGTTTACTGAATGTACAGTTTCACAATAAATCTGAAATATATAAATAGATAATAGAATGACACTAAATTTCTCATAAAGCATATAGCATATTAAAGTTAATACAATGATTTTATATTCAATTTTCCTGGTTTTTAATATATTTTATTATAGGAAAGCTTTTAAACATATGTACATAAAAATGAGCAAAGTGCGTTCAGTTTTGTGCATTTTCTATCTATATTATAAAGGACAAACATGTCCGTGCGTACCACTGACGTCATTTTGCGAATGGCAACACTGGACGATGAAATTTTGGTTTTGTGATTTTTGCTACTGCATTTTTATTAATTTCTAAACATCGCATATTTTCGATTTTTACACCGTTACAAAGGGAAAAAAATCTACTTTTAAATACAATTTGTTTGAAAACTGTATCGCAATTTACTCATTTACTATAGTATTTAAATTGAATTTCAAGCATGATATATTTTTTAAATCTGTCGCTTGCAGATGATTACAAAATATAAACCGGTTTGCACTTTAAGCAATATAAAATGTCCAGCATTTATTTCCAGCTAATATCCAATAACAATATTAAAACTTCATTAAGCTATCAATAAAATAGTATAAATAAAACACAAATTTAACAGACATGTAATTGAAATAAGCGCTTCAAAACGCTGAAATTATCAGAATAAAAAAAAAACTTTTGTAGATAACGAAACTTTTTTAGCGATTTCTTCGGCTGTTAACTTCTGACATGAGGCCAATACGAAATTACCGTTTTTAATATATTTCTAAATTTCATTTGAATATATAAAAAAAATGTAAATATCTATTAGAGTTGTCAATTAAAAAAATAAATGGTTTTCTCATATATTCTCTAATCCGGGAAGCCCGGGTTGGATGCCCTAGTGTTTATAAAGGTTCCGATTATTTATTTTGAAATCACGTGTAATTATGTATAATACCACTGTATGTATAATATATATAAACTGTATGTATAATACTGTATAATATTACAAACTTGTAACTATGTATAATACATTGTGTTTCCATAGTGTTTCTTTCTCGAATTCTTCTCCATTCGCGAATGCATTCATGTGCATTCATATATGAATGAATATTAATGAATGCCTTGAATGAATGCCTTGAATGAAGTCGTTGAATATGAATGAATACATTCATATTGAATGAAATACTAAAACACTATGTATATTATACAATAAAAATACGTTTACGTTTTAATGCCAGATAACTCGGGAAATGCATAAATTAAAAATGTCATAACTTTATAAGATTTGCTCAAATATAATGGAATTTGTTTTCTTTAATTGTTAAAGCATGAAGAAAATCTTTCTAACTGTAACTTAACTTTTTTAACCCCTTGCAAAATAATTATTTTGATATAAATGGATTTTCATATGCGTAAAACAACATTTCATATTATTTTGCATTTAGAAGTATACCTGTAAAACATAAGTTTTAATAATATGAAGACACACTTTGCATGTTGATTATCTGCTTATTATATCCCATATTCTTTATAGTATAATAACATTATGAAACAATACTATGGTAAAGGCATTATTGTATATCGAATGTTAAATTTAAGCCTTTGTGTTTAAGCGACATTTCACCAGTGAACTTCAAGACACTATTTTCTATGGGAAGATTAATTGGACAAAACTTTTAATAATATCTAAACGATTATTTTTTCGTTTAATGTACTGTGACAGTTCAACATTAATTTATAATGTTTTTTATTGAATCGTATTAACTGTATTTAAAAAAATATTTCTTTCATATTGATAGTGTTTGTTTTTAGAAATATACATACCAATACGTAATAATGGTAATTTTTATACAAGATCAGCTATTAATTGTGATTTGAAATCCATTATAAGTAGGACGAGTCTCAGATCCTGAGCTGGTTGCGTTATACACACGTCTTTTTTTAAGAGGGAAACATATAATGAAAGTAATTAATTTTACGTTTATTTTAAAAACGAATTATTATAATTTCTTAAATTTGGATGTTATTAAACTAAAGTAACACGAAATTACCTTCAGAATGATAAACATTATTAAAAGCAGATGCGTCTTTTCGAAGTGATTCAGCGTAGATGCAATTGACACATATCTTTTCTTACAGACTACATTGTAATAAAGTGGAAGAATTCCACATATATAAGTATTGTTAAAATATAAGAATAGATAAATGCAGGTTTCAAATTATAATAAATTTAGTACATTGATAATTAAGTTACATTTGTTTATAAACCTTTCGCTCCTGTATTACTTCATTGACAATAATGTAAAGGACGAAATATACATCATAATTCGAGTATCAAATATTGTTAAATTCTCAAATTGCCTCTAGCTCTGCAATATGCATGTGATAGGTTTTCTCTATACGAATTAAGTGCTAACAAAATATTAGCTTGTTATAATAGATTTGAAAATAAATTGCCAGATAATTAAATTATGTAAAATTTTTATTCAATTGTGTTTCATTGTATATTGTTCCGGAGAAAAAATAATATCATTTTGTTATTCTTAGTTAAACATAATATGTATCTCGGAACGAAATAATTGTTATAAAACTATTTAAAACACATACATTTAGCGATCATTAAAATTTAATTCTTCATTAATTACAAAATTATTTACTAATACAATTTTGCTTTTGCGGATATTTATCTTAAGCTGTAATTAATTGAAAACTATGTTTATGTTACATGAATGGTATAATCTCATTATACGAAATATATATATATATATGTTAATAGAAATCGTTTTCTCCTGTACTAAATACATCCTAACGAGTTTCTGAAAATTCAATTTTTTTCAAATTATGCATGATGGGCTTGGCGGCCATCTTTTCATATTTCTAAGCACCGAAATTTCTAAAGTAAAAGCGTAATATGTTTGCAATGTAATATGTTTGTAACAATTTCGAACTTCAGATTTTAACTACGG
The DNA here is from genome assembly GCA_963931845.1 of Maratus michaelseni. Lineage (NCBI taxonomy): Eukaryota > Metazoa > Arthropoda > Arachnida > Araneae > Salticidae > Maratus > Maratus michaelseni. Next base: position 338,018,802 of record OZ007589.1, on the reverse strand, counting down.
ACAGATAAATTAGATAAGACTGATATTTTGAGAAATTGATTTTTACTATTTTGAAATTATTAATTACTGTAAAAAGTAAATCATAAGATGAATCTTTAAGATAAGTCATCGTTATCTTAAGACGCAATTTTCAGATCATACAAATCTATAAATGAAACGCTTAAAATATTTGCTTAAATAACAATTTTGAACTTCGGATTTTAACTACGGATTTGGATGCTTAGAATTTTGTGAATAATATGCAAAGATGGCCGCCAAGCCCATCATGCATAATTTGAAAAAAATTGAATTTTCAGAAACTCGTTAGGATGTATTTAGTACAGGAGAAAACGATTTCTATTAACATATACGTAGGCACTCGACTTATATATATGATAACTTATTTAATGGAAAAAAGTTAAAAAAGTAATATAATAACTTGGAAATTTGATATCACACCATTTTTTAGCCACAACTTTTTTTTTTACGCTTGGCTTTTTTTTTACTTTTGAAAAGTTGTTTTTGTAGATTTTAATATAATTCTGGAAACAGTTGATAATATCTATATATAACGCTATCGTAGATGGCACAGAAATTGAGATTATTTGTTAATTGTTTAATGGCAACACTCGAATGAAACGTATCTCATTGGTTAGGTGCTGTCATCTACAGGAATAAAAGTGAAACAGACAATGATTTCAAATTGTAATTATAATTTATCTACATTAAAAATTAAATAGATATATTTTTATACATTTTCATATGAAATATTGATTTTTGTAAGCATTTAATATTTATAATTTAAAAAATACAGTTAGCAATATTAAGTTTAAAATGTAAACAAAGCAATGATTTTTAAAAAGGAATTTTTAGTAAAAACGGAAAAAGAAGTGTAATAATTTTCTCTGACTGTTCCATTTTTTAAACGTAACTGTTATACTTTTGAAATTTTAGATCTTATTTAATTTTTTTACGAGTTTTTAGTATAAATAAATATTATTCAGTCTTTTTAATGGAGTCCACTCCACTGTTAAATTTTTCAATGACGGTCGGCCAGGGCAACACCGGGAGGGTCAGCTAGTTCAATATGAATATTCAAAATTCCAAATTTTCGTGTAAAACAGTCTAGTATACAATTCCTCTTATTTGATTTTCTTTATTTAAAATATATAAAACACTTGAAGAATTTTCTATGACCCTCTTAATGATTTTAAGGAAGTAATATTTTCAGAATATAAAAATATCCTTTATAATCCACAATATAAAAACTAAGCACGTATAGAATTTTTTTTATTTTTTTTATTTTTTCCTTTTAGCCGGTTTGCACTTCAATTAAGAAAAAGAAAATCTCTTACAAATATGAATCTACTTAGACAATTGTTTTCAAAATTAAAACACTTAATCACTGAAAGAAATAAGCAATTATTGTGTAACATAAAGAATAAAATTACGAAAATACTTAAGAGTTGAAGTGTTTCATATTTTGTACCGTTTTTTAATGCTAACATTATTCTTCTCAGGCATTCTTCTAATATTTAAAGTTAAAGAAATTGAGCTATTAAAAAACATTTATTGTTTAATTGTACTGAAGGAATTTTAGAATTATAAATTTTATAATTCAAAATATTCATCTATTAAAGATTTGTTTGAAGGTAAGTTGTTTGGAAAAGATCTGAACAAAACTTTTGTAATTTTAGTAATTTTAGCAATTATCTTCCATAGATAGAAAAATTATCGAATTATTTTGTGCAGCTCTGTATATGATCTATAGATTTGCAGTTATACTGTATAAAATGCTAAAAATTAGTCTAACTTTTAACAATTAAACTTTTTAAAACTTTTTAAAAACACTTTAAACTTTTAACAACAGATTAACTGTTAACAATTTTTTTGTACAACCCTGTATATTATCTAAGCAAATTTATACGCAGCATGTGTTAAGCTAAAAATTAATTCAGGTAAAAAGCGTATAACACAACATAAAACTTATCCTGTTTTTTACGTAGCTCTGTATTTGATCTTTTTTATATTCCAAAAACTTCTCGTAGTATACTAAATGTAGTTCAGCGGGAAAATTTGCAATTAAAAACTACTCTTAAGTGATTCACTACCATAGGCAGTAATACTTACGAATTACTTTTTGTAGCTCTGAATATATTACACACAACGTAATATGCAAAAACTTACTTAAACTTATACAAGAACGAAAAATCATGCGTCAAGCATAGATTATGAAACACTTTGCAACACACCAAAAAATTGTAATGAAACTTCAGCGTTAAATAAGGTGAAAGAAGATATGTAAGTAAACAGTTTAGAAAACATATACCACATTGAAAAATACAGTTTTCAAAATTACCTTTTAGTGTCAAAAAAGTAGTCGAATTATTTTGTGCAGCCCTGTATATGATAAATAAATAGGGATATATAGCATGATAAAATTTAGTTTTATTAGAATATCCACATTTAGCAATTTTCGCCAATCGATGGAAATGCATTCGAAAACTTTTGTGCAGTTGAAGACTTTTGTACACATCACATATTATGTTAAAAGACAACTTAAAACTCACTCGCTGCAATTACCAACCGTAAACGACAATGTATCTTTTTCTTTTCGTAGCCCTGTATATGAATTTATTTATCTTCCACAAACTTCTATTAGCCTACTAAATATAGTTCAGCAGGAAAATGCGTAACACAAATAAAAACTACCCTTAAACACTTCATTCCCATAGTCTGTAATACTTACGGATTCCCTTTTGTAGCCCTGTATATGAACAACACGTACTAGTTTATAAACATACACGTACTATGAAAAAAAATTAGTTAAACTTAAAAACGCACTTCAGCGTTAATAATTTTAAAATGTTGTTCTGCTAAATTAAATAATCTTGGTGTAAAATAAATAAAAATGATATTTAGTAATTCTTTTTGTCATTCAAAAGTAGATTTGAAACGGGATTTTTTAAAAATAAAATATGAAGTTGTTATCGAAATTAACATTAGAATTAAATTTTTACTTAGAAAAAATATGAAATCCTTTTAGTGTTTAAAAATTTTCGTTTAAAAAAATTACTTATCGCAATTGGAAGAAATAAAAATGTCTTTATCTTAGACTTGCATGGTGCATTTGATATGGCCACCGGCATGGACAATTCAGGAGCAGGTCAGCTTTAACGAAATTCGTTTGATTTTAAACAACTCGTAAAATATACACCCTCAACTACAGCGCCAATTGAAACAGCATTAAAAACTGAACAGAGTATGATGATATTCATAAAAAAATATTTTAAAAACGTGCATAAAATAGGAGACTTACCAGATAAAAACAAGAAGAGATTGCAGCAAAGATATAAAATAGGATATTGGCGTCAAATACCACAACCTAGATGAATGGCAAGTGATCACATGATACACTAGGAGGCTTCTTCACGGTAAGCGCATGCCAATATATATATATTTTTTTTTTTGCATAGCTGACATATAACAGGAAGGTTGCCATATCAGGAACATGTCCAAAACAAGAGACCTACCTTATAAAAAATTTAAAAGATATATTATTATTTTAGGAAAAATATCCAGCTGAAGTTATCCATATTTGAGGCAGAAAATGTGCATGTGTATATTCGATTTAGTCCTACGCATTCTCTATGGAAATGTTTCTTGCACTTTGAACAAAGAGAAAAATCTGAGACAGGAACCTTTTGACAAATGTAGCAACGCCTTATTAGGGGACTTCTGTTTTTCACAGATTTCACTTTCAAATACAAACAGTAATACAAATACAGAATATTTCAATATGCATTCTAAAAGACCTTTAAAATATCGCGTATATTACACAAATATTGTGAATTCCAATCAATAATTTATTCTCATTTCATATGAAAGTTTACTGATTTGTTTTTTACAACGCCGCTTCGAAAGATTCAGTGGACCAAAAATTACGACGAAGCATGTATTGGTTGTTGTAGAACATATATCAACATATGTCAAGGACACATAAACTTTCCGGTATGGGCTGTCATATGAAGCTTTTTTTTTTTTATTGCCAACTAACAACATTAAAACGCATAAATGAAAAATATCAATAATGTATTCAAAGGAAGTTTTCAAATTTTATACGTGCGTTCGTAATTACATTAATACGTAGCACCTATAATCATCGTGTGGTCCGTCCATCCATCCGACTCTCCGAATATAAAAGTGCAAAAACTAGCAAACCGAATGGTTTGAAATTAAATATATATATATAATCGTTGCAGAATTTTGTCAAGTCATTTCAAAATTTATGAAAATCGAATCAAAACTTAAAAGGATATTAATAAAAGTATTCTTCATTTCACCAACTCGTATCATACATAATCTATATAATAAAAGCGCAAGTTATGTGACTGAGAAAAATACAAATACGGGCTGATAATTTCTATTTTCATATGTTCGGTGGCCATTTTTATTCAAATTTATTTTATCGAATAAAATTGCATAAAATTAAAATTTTTAGAGAGATCGTTCAAAAAAATTGTTTGTTTGAGAGATGAGACATGTTAAAAAATGTATAGGTTCTGAGATAACTTCAGTTAAAATTAGGTTAACAGCCCAATATTTATCCCAATATCCATTAAAGTAAATAAACACCAAGAGATTCGTACATCGTGAATCATAGAAATGTTAAACCATGGTGGTAATCATTCGCACAGCAAGATCTCCATGGTGAATGTTGTAGCGCTATCTGGTGCCGAAAAATTTGGCTTCTGAAAACGTGGCTTACGTAATAAGAGAAAGAAAAGGCATGCTCATTTTGCTCATAACAGACGATATAATTCATTTCACTGAAATGACGAAGATTTTTTTACATTGTAAAACTAATTATAATAAGAAAACAAATCATTTGTCCCATTTAACGTACAATTTCCAACTTTTATTTATTGGTACTTGAAAGTACTAACGAGGTATAAAGGGTTACTATCAAATTTCATAGTTGAAAACAGTTATAGAAATTTTACTTCCCGACCTATTCACTGTAAAATTTTAATGCAATCATAATATCATATTCTATATTCCCTATTCTACATTCCTATATACTCTAGTATATATTCCAGGAGAACCTCATGGTGTTTTTACAATAATATAATATATATTAATTATTTTCTACGAAAGAATTTATAGCATTTGAAATAAATATCAAACGCTATATCAATAAATAACAAACGAGATATCAAAAAATATCAAACTAAATAGCAAGATAAAACAGATTGCATCATCTATTACGTACCTCCAAACGTCTCTAAAGCGATATAAATATTTCAAAAATTTTATGAAACAAATTTTCTAAAAGATTACTTTAATGGTCTATGATAACTGGTAATTCTGTTGACAAATTACTTGAGAGATAACTGTCTTTTAAAATAAAATGACAATAAAGGGCCAATGCTTCTTTATCTATCACTTTAATAAGTTTAGTTCCCACTTTCGTATATTTTTTTATACTTTGTATCTAATCTTTCGCCTGGGATTTATTTTAAAACTAATGCTTATGTCATAGCAAACATTATTATTACGTATGGCTAAAATCTACAACTACAATAAACTATCGAAAAGACATTGTTATAAATAATATGTCGAAATTTATATATATATATATATTTCGAATGGTTTATTTTCAGGATTTAATGATTTTTTTAATAAGGATAAGTAAGGTAGCTTAGTTAAAATAAGTAAGGTAGCTTAATAAGAATAAGTAAGATAGTAAAGTAAATGAGATCTGTATTGCCATAAAAATCAGAAATAAAAGAAGTAAAACAATACAACCTGTACAGCATTTTTAGAAATTTCCAACATGAGGTGAATATTGGAAATTATTAAAAAGTTCCAACTTTAGATAAATTTGTTTCATAAGGGTTTTTATACGCCGGCCCTTTTCGGGTTTAAAATTTATATGTATTGTATATTTCGAACTTCAACTAGTGAAAGTTTTAAAATATTATATAGTACTACAGAAGGTTGTTCACAGTTTATGGAAACAATTTTCACCGTTAATTATTACACATAAATGCACTATTTGTTGCGACAACGTCACTCTCATGGATAGACTTACTTCTTGGCTATATCTCTTTGAAACTTTGATGATAGTAGAAATTTTCTTAGAACATTTATGTCAATTTTCTCACATACCTTGGGCAGTTTCACAAACTATTTTCATAGAGACTGAATTGTGACGTCCTAATGTTACTAAAGCCAAATGCAGGAAAGTCCATGGGGGGAGCGCCAAATGAAGTTAGAAATGTTTCTTCAAATGGTACACAAATTATTCACATTTGTCATCCTATTTTCACTAAATTTGCGGTATAGGTTTATAAATGTGCCTGGAGATTTTGTACATAGGAAGCATGATTTTATTGATGATTTATCTATCCAAAACTGGAACGCCCTATTCGAAAATGGGTTTTAAAAATTTAGTTGATAATAGACCGAATTTGTTTAATACTTCATTGGACTTTAATTTACCATCATAACAAATTCTAGAAGTAATCATAAATCTCTGCATAAATTTTCATTACATTCACGAGTACATCTCGTGTTTTTTTTCCATTGATTCATAAAAAATACATTGTTTTTTATACAGCCACTTACATAAAACCATGCTTCGTCGATTGGTATCGCTAATTTACATTTAGCACCAGCTAGGTGTTTGTCAAAATATACCTTAGGAAAACGCCATATACAGAAATAGTAACAATTTAGAAGAGCCGTGCAAGAAATTGGTTATTGGAAAGGGATTGACATGCCTCAACTAAGAACTTAGTTGAAATGAATAACATAACAACTAAGAACTTATTTGTTACGTTTAGTTCTACTATCATGGAAATTTTTATCCTGAGTTATAATCAAGAGCGAAGGCTATTTGATATAATAGCCTAAGAGGGATTTCTCAGAGTAATAAGAGTCTGTGGAGCATAGTGTACCTCCGGGTCCCCTTTATTAAGGTCTAAAGAAAATAAAATCTTCAGCCGATGCTGTACCCGCCGTTAAACGCGACAAGGGGTGGGATTGAAAATTTAGGAAAAATACAAACTATGGTCAAATATGGTCTATGGAGAATTTCCGTGATTAAATGAGACGGAAATTACTCGATAACTAGTAACTTTAAGTTACAAAATCTAGTAACTGATGCTATTTTCACCAATTGACTAACGATTGGACATCCATCCAACACACTTGTAACATTAATTTTTGATAAAATATTGTTTAAGACTTCATTGGACTTTAATTTACCATCATAACACATTCTAGAAGTAATCATGAATCTCTGCATAAATTTTCTTTACATTCACGAGTACATCTCGTTGTTTTTTTCCATTGATTCATAAAAAATACATTGTTTTTTATACAGCCACTTACATAAAACCATGCTTCGTCGATTGGTATCGCTACTTTACATTTAGCACCAGCTAGGTGTTTGTCAAAATGTACCTTAGAAAAACGCCATATATGGAAATAGTAACAAGTTAGGTAACAAGTATTGGTTATTCCAATAACCAATGTGCAAGATATTGGTTATTGGAAAGGGATTGACATGCCTCAACTAAGAACTTAGTTGAAATGAATAACATAACAACTAAGAACTTATTTTTTACGTTTAGTTCTACTATCATGGAAATTTTTATCCTGAGTTATAATCAAGAGCGAAGGCTATTTGATATGATAACCTAAGAAGGATTTCTCAGAGTAGTAAGAGTCTGTAGAGCATAGTGTACCTCTGGGTCCCCTTTATTAAGGTCTTAAAAAAAATTCTTTAAGGTCTTAAAAAAAAAAATTCTTCAGCCGATGCTGTACCCGCCGTTAAACGCGACAAGGGGTGGGATTGAAAATTTTGGAAAAATACAAACTATGGTCAAATACCAGAACGAAGGCTATTAAATAGATCAAAATTGTCGAAAAACAAGGTGGCATTTATAATTAGAAATTAGCTATCAAAATCGTTTCCATTGAGTGTGAACGATCGCCTGTAGAACCAAATCCTTAGACTAATGATATTGGGGAAAAAAAATTCCTTTTATGATATAGAAAAATGAAATTATTTTATAAAACACGATATTATAAAATGTGAAAAATGTATTTAATACAAAAATATATTTTAATGAGGTTTTTGCAAACTTTCAACTTATTTTCCTTGTTTTCAAAATATGAACTTTTGAGCATTTCTCGTACATATTTTTTGTTTATTCCATGTGATTTAAATACAGTGAAACAATGCCGATAAATGCAACAAGACTTTAAAAATTTATTGATTTTACAATTAAAGGACTGTATTCAGACGTTTCTGGAAACTTTTCTAAGCAGCACCGGATGCACAAGATATGTCATAATAACTCCACTCATGCGAAAAATGTTTGGAAAGGGAAAATTTTGTTCTACATTTTCCCGAAAATGTAGATTTTCAGCCTGAAATATTTGGAGATGTAGGGCCTATCAAGAACTGATTGAATGAATGGACATTCAGCAGACATCCTTATACATTTCATTTCCGATAAAATGTTGTTCAAGACATTCACATTACTAAAGTTCCACATCCTGCTTTTGTCACTAAATAGGTCATATCTTAAATTTTATATTCATCGGTTTGCTACGGCTGAAACCAAAAGAAACAAAGTAGTTTCAGCTTAATTCTAAAAATTGTGTTTATTTTTAGTAATACTGCAATATTTATTAATTTGATCTTTGTTATCGATTAGCTATTCAGTAAAAAACATGAAAATAATCCTTATCTAATCAGGATCAACGACACTTATATGCGTTTTATAAAGTACATACAATCTTCATTCAAATATCGAAATTTTTGTACACTATTCTCTGCCCTAATCAAGCAGAGAATTTCCGTGATTAAATGAGACGGAAATTACTCGATAACTAGTAACTTTAATTTACAAAATCTAGTAACTGATGCTATTTTCACCAATTGACTAACGATTGGACATCCATCCAACACACTTGTAAAATTAATTTTTGATAAAATATTGTTCAAGTCACTAACATCACTAAATTTCTGCATCTCTATCTCGTCATTGAATAGTTCATATCTTGAATTTTATATTAATCGATCTGTTACGAATTAAACCAAAATGATCAAATTATTTTCAGCTTAATTATGAACATTGTGTTCATTTCTATTAATGTCCATCTATATTCATTATATCTTTGATATCCATTAGATATTTAGTAAAACATTTGAAAACAATTATTGTTAACATCTTCAGGATAAACGGCGCTTATATAGGTTTCATAAAGTGTGTACAGTCCTTCAATAAAATACCACAATTTTTGTAAAATAATCTTTGCTTTGATTAACTTCAGAATTTCTGTGATTAAATGAGACAAAAATTACTATACGGAGAAAGTGGTTTAAAAAAAAAAAATCGTATCAATTTCATCTAATTCCAAAAAGTCTTTGAATAAATGTTCCGGTATAATAAGTTTTAGTTAAAGTAAAAATCAAAATCAAAACAGAAGACATTCGCATATGTTTGAGATATTATACTTGCAATTTTATTTTCTTTAGCTGAAAATAAAACTAAATAAAATATGGGTTATTTTTTTTAAGTTTCTGAAAAGGTTTTTCTTACAGGTCGTATTTATATAAAAACATTTATATGAGGCCAGTAATATGTTTGCCGTAAAAAAACACTATTAAAAGCTTCAGAAATATGGTATTCTTCTCCCTTTCGTATTTTGTTTTTTTAAATAAAACGAACAGTTTAAGGAAAAACATGCGCTCATTAACAGTGTTTAAAAGTCACAGTAAAATGTGCTGCATTGTAGAAGTTTTTTTATTAAGTTTAAGTGCAATTCTTAAGCACTTTAATTGATATACATTAATTTTTTTTCATAGATAAAACACTTATTAAAATTACTTAAAATGTGCATAAAATTTATTTGAAAACCACATGTGAAATATGTTAAACATATACATTAAACACCTTTTACGTATGGTTTTTAAATAAATTTTATGCACTGCTTTAGTATTTTAAAAAGTATAGTAATAATATGTATATTAGCTACAATGTGAATGTGACATTCCAATTTAAACTTTTTTGAGTTTCTTATTAATTTATTTATTTCAATTACTAAAAGTGTTAGAAGTAAGAATTTTTTTCCTCCGTCTTAAAATGTTGGATTATTTTTTCTGGAGATAGTAAAATATTTTTCACATAAACAATTGAATGCAAAATGTAATATAAAAACTAAAGTGAAACCAATATAAAATATAAAATAAGATAAATCTAAAACATCTCATGGAGTTATTTTTAAAAGGTCACGTAAACTTATAGTAAAGTGTACTTTATCTATACAAACAATTTTGTTTTTTAAAATGAAAAAAATGAAAAAAACATTGTATTAATCGAGACCGTTGCGAATAAAGTACTTCTGTATAGAAAAAATGAATGCTGATCTAGATTAAAAAGGTTTAAAAAAAGTTTATATATATATATTTTACTTATTACGTAGAAAATATTTATAAAAAAAAAGTAGCACACTCTGATTAGTGTTACTACACATTTGCAGTTATATAAACTTTAACTCTTTTTAGAATTATATTTTATCCTTAAAATATATTTTTTTTTGTATTCATGCAAGAAGAAAAAATATTTTAATTATTTTTTTATCAAATCCTCTACTTTACATTATATATTTTTATTTTCAAGTATCTCAAATGATTGATGGCTCGCTATTTTAACGAATCACAAATACTTAACATAAAAAAAATATATAGGTAAATATTTATTAAAATATATCACTAAGTGTGTGTAAAAATATTTCCCACATCGATTTTATGATTTTCTTAAATTAAAAAGCAATGAATCATTGATGCCATGAAAAAATATTTTCCACGTCATATAAATACATTATTTTAATACAAAATTAAATATTTAAAAATATAATTCTCCATTTAGGTAGAGAATTATGAAAAACAATAATTAAAAATCACATATTTTATTTAAATATTTTAAAAATTCATAATATAGGGTAGATGGGGGATGAATGGGACAAGGGATGAATGGGACGCTCTCAATATTTCAGGCAATAAACATTTTTTTTTAGTTGCTTCCTATCCTCATAGATTTCACTACCATAGTGTGCTTCAGAACCAAAAGCAAGAGCACATGGCTGTTTTCAGTTTTCTTCAAATTTGCATTTCCTGAAAACTCTGCTTAAAAGTAAATATTTTTACATTTGAAGTTACTTAAATATCTTATGCAATATAAACAATTAAGATACGTTATAGTTTTTTATTTAAAGTCTCAATATTGGTAATTAAAATGAATGCATATTAACTATTGTGACAAAATAATTTCTGAGACAAAATAGCTGACAATTGAATATATGCATCATGGGGATGATTGGGACATTTCAAATGGGGATGAATGGGACTGCTTCATTCGTCCCTAGAGGATACTGAAAATTTTTTATTAACTAAATAATATTATATAGGTTGATAAATTAATACTTTATGGTAATTATTCTTTTAACATTTCATCCTCTTTGTAGTCATCGTCTTCAGTCCACCGTTTATGGGCCTTTTAAGGGAAAGCTGAGATGAGTCCAAGATGATTGGCTAACAAATAATCCTGGATATCATATTACAATTTATAATCTCTCAGCTTTTGCCAAGGCGGCATTTTTGTTCAGCTTTTAGTTCTTAACATTGAATACTGGGAGGGAAATGTTTGTGTCCCATTCATCCCTGCTGCGGGGATGATTGGGACATAGAAGAACGTTTTTTAAAATTTAATTTATATATTTGTATAATAATAATCTTGAACAAATATCGTGCATAAGATGTAGTCAAACACTTAAAGTTTGACATGTGATATATAATATTGATAATAACTTATGTAAAATATTTAAAATAAATATTTTTGTGAAAATGTCCCATTCATCCCCCATCTCCCCTAACAGATAAAATGACTTTATTAAAAAAATTATATGCATAATGCATTAGAAATAATTAATTTATAGCATGGAACATATTTCGGCGTTATTATTACTTAAAAAAAGGAGTATTTTTCACAGACTTTCTTTCGTATAAAAAGCTGAAAATGATCTTTTAATCTCATAACTACAGCCAAAAATCTTGAATTTTTTACCATCTCTTCTACAATAAATTTGTAGTTTGGGTTCTTTTTGTTTCCAAGAAAAATAGTAATAACTAGTTTGAGAGATTTTCAGACTTTTCTTTCGTTTGTTTCCATTATAGTTTCAAAATTTTCATCTTTAAGGCTGTTCGTCAGTAAACTTCCCGATTCCCCTCGCTAATGTGGCCTATGGGCGTAGGGTGCATTCGTATTTTTAAAATATCACATCATGAAAAAATATTATTAACTTCTGTCTTCTTTGTACTGTTCTTAAAGGATGTCTCTTTTTTTTCTGAGTTATCAAAATATTTCTAAAATTTGTGCGAGGGGAATCGGGGAGTTTACTTACGAGCAGCCTTAATCTTATTCCTTATGTCTGGTCCTACAAACACACCTTCTTTGAGTTTTGCTTTGAATAAACCCGGAAACTGGTCACAAGGAAATTTGAATCATTTACCTTCTTTTGGTAAAGTCTTGACAAATTGTTTCATAAGACCTAATTTTATGTGAAGCGATGGAAATAACACTGTTTTTGGACATCAACCATTTATTTTTATACATATATTTTTGACTCCAGGATATCTAATGATGAACTAATGTCTTCTTGTTCACCATTCTTTTTTGATGCAATGTTGTTTTCTGTCTCGGCTGTCCCATTCATAAAGAAAACAGGGAAATTTCTTGCACGCTTTCTGCTGAACAAGCAACATACCAATCATCTTCACTAGGCACCACCTTTAATAAGCAGTTTAGCGATTCAGAGGAATACTCTGGATTGAAATAGTTTCTTCTTTCTTGTTTAGTATTTTAATGCACCAATTTATTATTTTAAATTCATAAATATGTCTATAAAACTCATATAAATAATACTTTTTTGGTTCGAAATATACAAAATTCGCAAATATAGATTGAAATTTGTGATGAAACCGTACGTGATGGAATGTTTTCATTATTTTTCCAGTAATCAACATCCAAAAACACCACTTAATTTACCGACATTTTTTTCATCGCAGACCTGCGTAATTAGTATCTTGTTGACCAATCTTCACTCGAAACAAATGTAAAAGCTGCCTTCTGTGGTTATTTTTAAGAGAATCTTCTGCAATCGGGATCAAAAGCAATTGGACCATTTAGATCATTATTATAACCCTCATTCATTTAAAACAATGTTATTGCTAACATGACTCTTGTTTGACAACAAACAAACCTTGTACGCCAACTTTGCTTGTGCATCTGAATGTGGTATATTAGCTATTTTTCTTGTACACAAAGTGGTTTTTAAACCATAATGAATTGTTTCATTTCGCATATCATGTATCATTTACAATTGCAGTATTGGTACTTTTATGTTAGTCGGGCGCGGGTGAAAACTCGCCAAAAAATGTTCAAATGCTATTTTAATATTGCATTTATTTCATTTAAAATATAAGCCATTCACTCATTCCATTTAAAATACACGACATTCATTCATTTCATTTAAAGTATATACAGTTTATATACTTGGCTTTCACATATTTCGGTACTTACGTATTATCAGGGCCAGATCAGGTACTGCTGATAATAACTGCGCCAAGCATTGCGCCAATTATGCTAACGACAGTAGCCATTACTTGTTGACAACTATAGATAGTTTATTTATTTTTTATAGTTTATAGTTTACTTCTTATTAACATTTATAGTTTATTTTTTATTATAGTTTATAGTTGTTTGTTATTTATTTATCATTATTAATTCATTATATTTTATTTATTTATTTTATAATATTTATCATTTATAAGAATGTTATGTATTTAATAATGTTAAATTACTGTTTTGAATATGATTGGTAACGATAAACAAGATTGACAATTGGCAACCAATTTTGGCGATCTATTTCCTGGTCCGAATAATACGTAATTACTCTAATTTCATTTAAAATTCTAAAAAGATTTTTTAAAAAAGAAGTAAGAATATCATATATCAAATCATTTTGTTTAAACATCAAATAATTGTTCCGAATTTACACACGCGAAATATAAAAGCTGCTATTGATGAGTAAAAAAATGCTATTGGCAAGATTTGCGATAAACCTCTGCTATTAACTTATTACGGGTGTTTTCCTTTCAAATAGAAAAAAATCCAGATTTATTATTTTTAAATATGTTTTGTTAGTGCGTGCATAATTTATTTGCTCCATGTGCTCTAATCTGGTTGTTTACGAAAATCTCCCCCTGTGAAAATGACGTACGCACTAAATTTTGTGACGTATGTACTTAAAATATCATTTTTTATCTATTTTTAATGTAATTTACAAAAGATTTGAAATTTATTCTTGGAAATTAGATAGGTGTCGTTATCACCATCATAGTTAACTTCTGTGAAAATTAGAACGACATCCGTCAAATATTTTTTGAGTTATACTTGACGAAAGGTTTTAATATCTGTCGTAGCTATATATGGGGTAAAGCAATAATGTGCTGTGTATAAGTCTTTGTTTTCACTCAGACTATATATATATATATATTTTTTTTTTTTTTCAACAAAATTTTCAGAATAAGCTTCTGTCACTTCAATTCTACGTTTTCATAAAAAAAGTTTAACTTGATAGTTTTTTGCGATGGTAGTGTCCCTGGTGGGAAAATATATAACTAAATATTCAAAATTGATTTTTTTTTCATGTGGCGAACATATTCTAAGTTCAATATTGATAGGACAGAGTAAACGCAATTCTTTTGTGCTACTAACGCTCCCAGCGAAAAAAAATAGCAAATTTAAATATTTTTTTTCATGTATCACTGTATGATAGTATGAAGATAGAAATAGGTAGAACTGATTTGACACATATTTCGCGTTTATAGCGACCACTGGCGGGAAACAGGCCATATACATTTAAATAAAATAATTTTTTTATGTTTCACTGTATGAAAACATTTCGGGTGATTAATTTGAATTTAAACTCATTTAGTAATGCAAAGAAAATTTTAAATTATGATTAAGGAAATAACTACAAATTAACAATTAATTACTCACTCTAAACCATAAACTAAGTTGATACACAAAACACTCAAACGCAATGTATATACAGTTAATCTGCCTGTCGGCCTGTTCATCCATACACAGTTTAAATTTCTTAAATTTCTTTTAAAATCAAGAATTTTAAATTTGTCATTGAGGTAGATTACAGTGTTTTCCAGCAATGGATGAATTCTGAACAAGTTTCCAACGCGCGTGGTTGCTGAATTTCCGGAGGTTTGTGCACGAAGACGGCAGATGGCAGATGACAGAGTATATATATATATATATATACAGAGTGGCCAAACAATTAGGACACCCTCTAATAACAAGCTGGTCTAACTTTAGCTTCTATCACAGCTGCTATTCTTCTTAGCATGAACTCAACAAGTTCATGATACCGTTGTTGAAGAATGTTGGCTCATACTGACATAATGGCAGCTGTAAGTTGGGTCAGATTGGATGGTGGCATTTAAAAGCTTTGTAGTGCTCTTTAGGGTTCGTTCCACAAACGGTTAATAGGATTGAGGTCAGGGTAGTAAGCTGGCCACGGAAGCAGGATAAACTTTGTTTAATGTTCCTCAAACCAATTTAAAACAGATCGAGCACGGCGCAAGGTGTATTGTCTTGCTGACAGTGACCACCTCCATATGGGAACATTATAACCATAAACGAGTGCACGTGATAGGAAACGATTTTGAGGTAAGGTGTGCTGTTCAGAGTTTTGTGCACAGATATCAAGGACCCACTGTACCCCGGGAAAACATTCCCCACACCATAACTTCACCGCCTGAATATTTGTCATTTGACAGGAAGTGTCCATGAATTTGTGTTGTTTGCGCTCTATTATGATCCTTCCATCTGCATAATGGACGAGCTAACATGATTTATCGGACCGGGCTACTTTTTCCAGTCTTTAAGTGACCAATATCGTCGTTCCTTTGCCCACAATAGGCGCCTTTTCCTATTTTTCTGTGATACCAAAGGCACTCTTGATGATTTCCTACTGCAAGCCGATCCTTTTCAAAGTTCATCTTCTTGTGCGTTAGGATATACTTTGCGATTCACCTCCATTGATTTCAGCAGTAATTTGTCGTGTTGTGTCCCTTCTGGTGCTGCGGACTATGCGTGCTACTCGCCTTTCAACTGTTTCGTTCACCAGCCTTTTAAACCAGAATGGTCCTTATTGCCTGAAGTTTTTTCCCTCAACTACCACTCTTTAAACACGTGAGATACTGTTAGGCAAGAAAATACTAAAATACTTGTCGTTTCAGAGATGCTGGCGTCAGCTCTTCTTACACCGACGATCATCCCTTGTTAAAAGTCACTTAGCTCTTTTATCTTATCCATTTTAGCAGTAACTTCCGTGCTAACTACGTCGTATGAAGCTGAGAAATCCTTATATAAGCAACTCTGCGTTGTTACGTCATTCTACGTCACTGTCGGACTGGTTTACTTTCAAATAAGAGCTGTCTCTAATTTATCGTCCACTTAGTGTATATATTTTTAAGAAAAAATAAGTATGTCAATATCCTCCATATTGTTAATTTGTAACAGAAATCTTTACAAATAAAAAAATACTCTATTTCTGAAAATGGATGTTATTGTTTAACAACCTGTTCATGCATTTCAACATGTATAACACAACTAAAGAGCATACACATTACTGCATTTATGTCTGATACATTAATATATAAAAAATGGTGATATTTATGTGAGCAAAAAAGTTCAGAGTAATACTTTCTGTAAACTGGTTTAAATATATTAATTCAATTTCTTAAATATATATATATATTTAATAGCTGCAAATAAATGCAATTAAAATAGACCTTTCATTAGAAATTGTAATAAAAATAGTTTGCATTTCACTTAAAATAGGTTAATTTTTCATACAATTATACACCTATTTTGCTGCATACGTACGATATACTCATATTTCTAGATGATTTTTCTATTTATCTTATTGGGCAAAATATTTTCGGTTTTTATTCTGCTTTTGTTTAATAATTTTAAATAACCGTTAGAATTTAAAATATTTTACAGGAAGAAAAATCAAATGCGTTTTAGTGTGGTTTGTAATTATATTTTAAACTATTAAATCGAAAAATGTAGTTCAAAGTGACTTAAATAACTATTTAATAGAGTGTATAATAAACTGTATATTCAAAATGAAGCATTTTATGAATATTTTAAACCAAGAAATATTATATATTCCTAAGTATATTCTTTATGAAATATATTAAATTTATTAATAGTGCACAAAACTTTAAGATTCCATATTTAAAATTTATCGGTGAAATTATTAAGTTTGATAAAAATAAATATTTTCTAATATTCATGAAATATTGGAGATATTTGTTAAAATTCACTTTCGCAACGGAGAATTGTTTACCTGCAACAGCTGCTAGAATTTATTTTAAGAATTATATTAGCGTATTTTAATCTTTGTAGAAAGACTAAATTATTCAATTTATTACAAACAGAGGTTAGAAAACTTTTTTAAATTACAGTTGTGCACCGAGCATTTTACTTCAAGATATTTAAAGAAAAATTAAGAACAGATTGTAACCTTAAAATTTATGAAATTAACAAACACGTTTTTCTTTCATGTTTAAGTTTTGGATAACAAAGCATTGTTTTATACTTACTTCTGAATGTGTTTCTTCTAAATGTTATTTCTTATTTCTAAATGTAAGTTTATACATCAAAGGAAATAGGAGTTTTACTCATTAGTTGTAAAAGGAGTTAACAGTACAGTATAGTTTCATTTCATTTTCTACGTGAAGTCATTGGCTTGTTTTTGTTGAAAGTTTGTGTTTCCAATTTAGTACAAAAATACTAACAACAAGAACGAAAAATCATGCATCAAGCATAAATATTGAACACTTTAATAGTTTCGTACAATTAAAGAAAATATCTAAACAAGCAATTTAAAAAAAAACGCAAATCATTTTCTCATTACATCATAATGTAACGGAATTTTTTTGTGTGTCCTTATAAACGAATTATAAATGTAACACAATTCATTTTCAATAGAAAATATTCTATAGAAAACATCATTCACATATAAATTTACACGTCAAACCGAGAGTATTTACACGAGTTATTGCACCGCCGGACGGCCAGACACGGGCAGACAAATTGACAAATTATATTCTCAAACACTTTTCAATTATGTAAGAAAGTTCTTAATAGGACTTCAAGGGATTTTTGTATATTATCGTATATATTATTTCTCCTGTCAACATCCCTTTTTCTAAAAAAAAATACGAAACGTAGAACGACGGATGGGATACCATATGAAAGGATTTTGAACAGGCTTCTGAGATAGTACACTTACATTTTCCTAAAACATGTTTTTTGATCAAAGTTTGCTGATAGTTAAAAATTAAATCGGCATTGATTTCATGAAAGAAATGAAAGGTTTTCTACAAATTACTGTTGCCACAAAAATAAAATACCACATTATATGATGCTCAGCAATGATAAAAAAAAAACACCGCATAAGTTTATTTTATATTTATGATTAAAAAGCGAAGTTGCAATTAAAACGTTTAGATTTATATTTCTATGTCCCATGTTTTTTTTTCTCCGAAGCGGATGACGTCATCCTCTAATGCAGTTAAAATACAATTGTTATTAATTTTTTTTTTTCTCGCGCGTGCCTTTTGCAATCTTGGATGTGTTTTTACTCTAACTTTGACGTTATAAATTAGATGATATTCTGGATTGAGTAATAACTAAATGTTGTTTGCAGATGTTTTTATCCACACATTTTCGTTAGAAGTGTAAACCTGCATCTAATAAATATTACATATTGATAAAAGAATATTAGATTGTAGTGCGAAATCCTGTCCTGGTTGTTCCTTAGTTCACTGATGTTTATTTATTGCATGCAAGTTAGAATATTTTAGTGATAGTTGTTTCTCAGAAAACGGTGGCAACACTCCATTGTTATTCACATTAAATTTTGATCCCATTGTTGGAAAAATTGCTCGTTTTTATGTGCAATAAAAGATGATATATTTTTTTAAATACCTATAATGTTAATGCAGATTAACAACATATTCAAATTGCGTCACTATATGCCATCTTAGCGAAAAGTGGAGCCTATAAAATTAAAAATAAACCGGAGAAAAACAAACGTACCATTATTGGATCACACAAAATTGATCTCGGATCAACACCGGAACAAGCCATTTCCAACTACAATAGGATTACAGAAATGTGAGAATCAGTTCAAAAGTTTTGTGTCAACACACACATTATAAACTAATCGGATATGCCAAACCCGACACTTTCTTCTATGTCATACATGTTAATACTTCAAAATTCACTATCACAGCGCCAATAAAATCTACATATTTCGTTATTGTGTTGTATGTCAGCTGATTTCGAAAAGCCGGGTTACCTGGATGCGAAGTATCCTTATGTACAACACAAACAGGAAAAATCGAGAAAATCGCACAAAAATCACAATCACAGCACTCATTTCTGGCGGAATAACACACTGTAAAAATTGATCAATGATTCTTATTTTATGAAAATATACTATAACCACGAACAAAAATGTAATATATTCTTCTGAGTTATCCGAAATTCCGAATAGCGTGTTCCATTGTTTTTTGAATCCCCAGAAACCAATTCATGCCCAAAATTTAAAGAATTACTTATAAAAACAAAGTATTTTTCGCTGCCCGTATTTTTCAGAAACGTCTCCGAAGGGTTTTTATAGTGTATTAATTAGTGTCCTCAGCTAGTAATACCTGTTTTTCGAATGTCATCCATTCTCAAGTAAACGTTTTCAGCCGCATAAGTTAATTTATACATGAAAGAGTAAAGAAAATATCTTAATTTTAATGTTATTGTTAACGCTATTAATTTTGCATGTTTATCTGTTAAACATATTTTTTGAGCATGAAAATGTTTACTTGAGAATGGATGACATTCGAAAATCAGGTATTACAGGCTGAGGACACTAATTAATACACTCCCTTCGGAAACGTTTCTGAAAAATACGGGCAGCGAAAATACTTTGTTTTTATAAATAATTCTTTAAATTTTGGACATGTATTGGCTGCTGGGGATTCAAAAGACAATGGAGCACGATATTCGGAATTTCGGATAACTCAGAAGAATATATTACATTTTCGTTCGTGGTTATAGTATATTTTCATAAAATAAGAAACATTGGTCATTTTTTACAGTGCACCAAATTCAAGTGGTATCTGCTGGCCATAGTGAAAAACATGTAAATGAAATTTGATTAAATTCTATACATAATTTCATACAATTTTCGATGGTACATTAAAGAAAATGGTACAAAAATCGCTATCACAACGTCCCCTTCCGGCTGAATATCTCCACATTCAAGGGTTCCTGCTGCTCATAATGCGAAGCATATAAATGAAATTTGGTTCAATTCTGTGCATAACTTCATACAAATTTCGATGGTACAATAAAGAAAATTGCATGAAAATCGCTATCACAAAGTCTCCTTAAGGCGGAATACCTCCACATTCAAGAGATCCTGCTGTTCATAATTAAAAATATATAAATGAAATTTAGTTCAATACTGTGCATAACTTCATACAATTTTCGGTGATACAATAAAGGAAAATGGTACAAAAATCGCTATCACAACGACTCGTTCCGGCTGAATATCTCCAAATTAAAGGCGGACCTGCTGACCATAACCAAAAACCTATAAATGAAATTTGGTTCAATGCTAAGCATATCTTGATATACTTGTCGTTGATACAATCAGGGCAAAAACCCCTAAAATGTGTAAATCCGTCGAAAATTGGAAGTCGAAAAAAATTTCGATTTCAATATTTTCTTCTATTATAGATAGGAAAACAAACGTGTATTACTAACAGTGACTACGGCTAATGAAAATAGTTATTGCTTTGTCGATCCTGCGCGCATTTTATTACCTAACAAATTTGATGAATTTCTTATTTAAAAATTCAAATTGTAGTCAATCAAAGGTATATTTTTAATTATGATCGTTTATAATTTTTCGGTTAATTTTCAAATTTAAAGTAATGCAATTGTACGATTTTTAATTTATGCATGGTGACAATAAAATAACCATTTTATTAAAACTTTAAACTTACTTTTTAAATTTCTAGATATACTGTGTATATTGCAGAAAATAAAACCTTTTATATGAGAGGTTAAGTTTAATAAAGTATGAATTGATTTATTCAAGAATGCTGTAAAGATGTAGACAAACAAAAAACACACACGGATATTAATTCAAACTGAATGAACAATATTTATATAGAATTTTAATAAAAGAATACTTCTAAGTAAATACCAGATGACTATACCTCATACTATTTTACAAAAAAAACATTCATTTTACTTGTTAAGAATTAAAGATTGTATTTAATCAAGCACATTATATGCGATTAGAGATATTCGGAATAAATTCCTTTCTTATGACATTTGAATGTAATAATTTATTTTGAAACCATTTAATAATCCAATGTGAAATATTCATTTTTTCAGCCCCTTAAAAACGTATCACCGTAATCGCTGTATAGAAATCTATCATGAAATATATATATATTTATTTTGTTTCAGGCATTTTTAAGTACCTTCAGTCGAAACTTTATATGTGTTTAATTCATATATTATGCATTTATTTTCCATTATCTTTCTCTATAATGGTATTTCTATTTTTATAATGTGAATTAGAAGAAGGAAAATGTTTTTAATAGGATTTAAATCACTATTACATTTGATAACAAATTTCATAAGTGCATGTAGAGGGTGGTTCAATAAATCAATTGAAGTTAAGCATTTATAATGCCGTTTATGTCGTTTTATTTTAATCAATTTGAGGGGTTAAATATATGTCTGAAATTACAAGAAAAGAAAAAATCACGCAATAATGAGCGAGATGACGGCTCGTTAATGCCAGAACCGAGTTTAGAAACTTTGAAAAGTAAACATTTTTGACATTTTGAACTCCGGAATTATATTTTTTGCATAAGCTCTGGAGGCATAAAAAATCTAATCAATGTGAGACAGTAAATATACGAGGGGCAGTCGGAAAATAAGTTTCCCCTGGCGACTGTGGACAGAGGTGTGTATGAAATACAAATAATGTAATGAGACATTAAAGATAAAACATAACTTTATTTTCCCACATAAGTACTAAGTACATTCATTGAAACATTTGTCATACCGCTTTATAAGCTTCAAAAAGCCCTCCATGAAAAAAAAAAATCCCTGACGGCTCGGCCTACAGGCACAGGTAGATTTCGAAGACGCAGAACGTGAGGCGCCTGTTTGTCGGGAATTGCGGAAGAAATGACCTTTTTGCGATGATGCTGCAGTTGAAACCGCCTATTTCGAAACCAAACTTGTTTGCAGGTGGAGCCAGCAAGGATTTTTTTTTTGCTATAAGAGTTGGTCCTATAAAAAACATGTCAATATAAAAGTTTTAGATAATATTAAGAGGATTTATAATAAATTTAAGCGGATTTGAAATCTTGGGAATTGACGAAGTTATGATTTTTTTCTTCTAAAACCCCCCTCCCCCCCCCCTTAAGGCAATTTTTAATTATATCAAAAATCTGTCATACATAAATTTTCGGCCCTTCTCCTAGAAGTAATAATAACTTCAAACGGATTCGATATGTATCATAATTAAGAAATTATGGGTTTTTTTTCTGTTTTACAAAAATTCCCCCCATTCCCCCCCCCCCCTGGTTCGATTTTGCCCATTAACGAACTTGACCGAGATTTTATGTCCCTTGTTTTTATGTATCAGTTTCGAAAAGATGCGGGAGTTGGAACCGCCTACTTTGAAAAATAACTTGTTTGCAGGCGGAGCCGGCAGCGATTGTTTTTGTTTTTAATTTTTTTTTGCTATAACGGTTGGTCCTATAAAAAACTTGTCAATATAAAAGTTTTAGATAATACTAAGAGGATTAATAATAAATTTACGCGGATTTGATATCTTGTGAATTGACGAAGCTATGATTTTTTTTCTTCTAAACCCCCCCCTTTTTCCCCCCCTTGGGGCCATTTTTAATTATATCAAAAATCTGTCATACATAAATTTTCGGCCCTTTTCCTAGAAGTAATAATAACTTTAAACGGATTCGATACGTATAATAATAAAGAAATTATGAGGATTTTTCTGTTTTCACAAAAAGCCCCCCCATTTCCCCCCCCTTGGTTCGATTTTGCCCATTAACGAACTTGACCGAGATTTTATGACCCTTGATTTTATGTATCAGTTTGGAAGAGATTTATGCAGAATTTTTCCAGTTATCGTGGTCAGAAAAAAGTGACATAGATAGATAGATAGATAGATAGATAGATAGATAGATAGATAGATAGATAGATAAACTTTTGAACTGGGGGTGGTTTTGGGTTCTGGGAGTCATAATCGGTGTAGATCTGCAAAAATTTTTCAAAATTTCCAACTTAAGTGAGAATGTAATAGGTAGTATTTCTTACGAAATCTACCTAAAAGCAGGGCTTTTCATACGGACGAAGCGTTGAACGGCTATGGGCGAAAGACACCGATGCAAGACACCGATACACCATTGGGTAGAGGTCGAACGCGATTAAGCAGATGGCACTGTTGCAGTGCCTGCGCAGATGGCGCTGTTGTCGGTGTCTTGCACGTTCGCGTTCACCTGCCGCGATCAAGCAGAGGGCGGTGTTGCAGTGCCTGTGCAGATGGAGCTATTGTAGTCAACAGCGCCATCTGCTTGATCGCGGTCGACCTCTACCCAATGGTGTAATGGTGTCGTCTTTCGCCCATAGCCGTTCAACGCTTCGTCCGTATGCAAAGCCCTGATTTTTCCTGGAGGGCTTTTTGAAGCTCATAAAGCGGTATGACAAATGTCTCAATGTACTTGGTACTTATGTGGAAAAATAAAATTATGTTATATTTAATGTGTCATTACATTTTTTGTCTTTCATACACACCTCTGTCCACAGTCGCCAGGGGAAACTTATTTTCCGACTGCCCCTCGTATATTAGATTTCTCAAAATTAAGTACCATGAAAATATTTTAAAGTGTCTTAAATTGCATTTATATCTTTAACTAATTTATAATGAGGCTAAACCATTTTATTTCTTTTAAATAGATTTATTATAATTGTTATTAAAACTCAATGTAGTGGAAGATAGGTGATAGTAGACCATTCTGTATTAAAAAGGTAGATTGTCTCAACTAGTCTATTACTCCACTGTTTACTACGTACTTTCAATTCATAAAATAAAAATAGAAACTTCTATAGCTTCAGATGAAAAATCAGAAATTACGACTTTTACCAAACAATTGTTGTCGTATAACAGCGATATACATCTTTTTACTCAAACCATGGGACAAATTTCAAGCATAAGTATAATAACCTCATACATTATTATATTTTGGGATAACGATAAATGAAATATTACTTTACGTGATATTAAGTTCTAAAAACCCATAGAAAATTGCAGAAAATAAATATTTAGTGATAATATTCTAAATTTAAGCTGGTGATGGAAAAATATTTTTAAACTGTTTTCTGAACACATTCATCAAACTCTCCCAACATGTAAGAATGCACTCAGTGTAAACAGTAAATGAACAATTTAATTGTATAATGTTTATAATTGTAAAAGCAACACATGTAATATTAGAAACGTTAGATAAAGTGATCATTTTTAATGGCGTTGATGAACAGATTTCGCAATAAAGAAAATTTTTTATTGTTCATTTCACAAGCAAAGTAAAATATCAAATATTCTAACCCACAGAATATATATCAAGGTGTGGACATTCTAATTTTATGTTGCTAATTTTAAGGTGCAAAATACCTTACTTTCAAGGATGTTAAGTTGTTTTTTCATGATTGCTGGAAGTTTCCGTCAACACGATTATTAATATATTTCGTGTTTGTAGATATACGGTTTTTACTGTTATTGAAAACATCTTCAGTGAACACAAGGAGTGGACACTGTTCCAAGTCGAATCACCACAGCCAAAATGATTGCAGAGATGAATCAGCATCTGTGAAATCCTGTTTTCATGATTTTACCGATTTCACTGATTTTATCAGTGCATTGAAGAAAACTGAATATACGGCAGAGTTGCAACTTCTTACTAATGTTAATCCAAAATGTAGATAGCAGTGGTGCCTGGAGCAAAAATTATGGTTCAGCGGTGCATAACAAGAAGTGGTAAGTTTGGGATATCATTAACCTTGTTTGGAGCACCACGAAAAGTGTAAAACCCGGATTACTGTCTGTCAAGCATTGAGGATTATTTCTGAATATCTACGCAGCCATCATGATGTATTTTGTAATCTCTGTAATCAACATCCATCTGAAAGTAACAGGGAAGTAACATTCTGAAAGTAACTGTCTGAAAATAACAGTCCTAAAATTAGACTTACGAAGGTATTATTTGTTGAATCTGGCGACGAAGTGTGACGTCTCACTTTACCTTTTCATTCCCTTGACATTAATAACACTGTGCTACTGTGATCTGTTCTTTACCAATTTTTATTTTATAAAACATCTTTGGATAATAGTATACTATACCGTTCACCATCCTTTATAAACTTTACATTACATTTCCTAAACTGATTTCGGTCATGTTATAAGCTAAAAATGCCCAACCTAATATGCATAAAGACGTTTGTGTTATTTCTGGGTATGTTTCCGCTATGTTGATCACCATGAAAGTAGAAATACAAATTTAGTGCAACTCATTTAATTTATAAAAGTAGCTTCGGCATGCCTTGTGTACACTCACTGTCTTTTATAATAAATGATTGCAATAACTACTTAAAAAAAAGATTTTTAATTTGATTCAGTCTATTTTAGGAGACATATTTAATCTATCTTTACTTTTAAGAAAAAGTTCTTCCTATTAATAATTTAAAATTGAATTTATAAAATCAATGGAAAAGTAAACCTGTTAGGCATTCTGTAAATACATGGAAACATAAGAGTTTATTCAGCTTAAGAGCCTACATCACTCATGCAAAAAAACGCTCAAGCTAATGTTAAGTCTATAGAAGGTTCTTGCGCGATTTCTCGCTCGCATTTTAATATTTTTAAATGATTTTTTTTTTTTTGCAGAGGATAGCTGTGGTCGATCTCTAACGTTGTTAGTTTATACTTTTTCGATTTTGGTTCCAGTTTTTTTTTATATAAGGGTACTTTCCCTTTCAGAACCGGTTCCGAAATTAGAAATATCCTCTTATAAAAAAACTGTAACTAAAATAAAAAAATCTAAAAACTAACAACATTAGGGATCGGCCTCAGCTATCCTATGCAAAAAAAACATTTAAAAATATTAAAATGCGAGCGAGAAATCGCGCATGAACCTTCCCATAGACTTAACATTAGCTTGAGCGTTTCTTCGCGTTACTAGCGTAGGCTCTTAAATGAAATTTTATTTAATACGTTATAAGTGCATAAATATTTAATTATGTCAGATATTTATACTTGTAAACTCATCCCTGGTCATTTAGTCCGATATGAATCAATATTCACCCTTATTCCATATCCGAATATATTTTATTCATATGAGAGAGTCACTTTCTCATGTAAAATACAATATAATTTCTATAATTAGAAGTTTCCGAAAATGGTTTTATGATTCGCTGCATTAAAATTGCATATTAAATAAAAATTCAATGCGCAAATATATGATACAAAAATTTAATAATAGTCATTTCTTTCAAATTTTTTAAAACGATTCTTTATAATGGGATGCAACTTGTCGCCTGTATAATTTCTAATAGAATTTACCTCCATAAATGTCATTTGTTATTAAAGAATATATAAAATCCCTATTTATAGAACTGTTCCTTTCTTTCTAAAGTTAACTACATAAAGTGAGTGGTAAATGTCCGTTTAAATATATTTATTTATTTAGTTATGCTATTCGATAAAATTATAGATCTGATTTACTTTTATTTTTATCCATAATATAATGCATTAAAATATTCACAAACAATATCCCTTTATAAAAGATCCCAAATCCTCCATCCAAATTTAAACTATAATATTAACAATGCTATTACTTTCTATTAAATAATTAAATATATTTAAATCATTTTGAATGCAGGTATGTTCATTTTATATATTTATCAACGCATGCAAATTTATTTGTATTTTAGATAAATGAATTATTATTGAAATAAACTCATTTCTACTCAGTAAGATATGTTTATCTCCAACTATGATGCATGCTAAAATATATTTTATGGATATGAGTTGCGTCTGTGTGTAAAAGGGATATAATCGTGGTACAATGAGACTGATACAAAGTTATATCATAATTTTTGAACTAGAATTTCGAAGTAGTTGAACATTTAGTTATCATGTATTTTGTTTTCATTTTCCAGATCATTGTCACTTGAAATTAAATAAATGGATAAAGTAGGAGTATAACTCACACTCAAAGTATTTCAGGCATTAAATTTATAAATTACTATTTATTAATTAATAAACTCCTACTGCCCCTATTTTTCATAATTTTAGTTTCAGAAGATTCATAAATAGGAGGGGGAGATATATATTTCCAGTATAGTTTCGACGATATCTCTGAAAATACAATGTGTAATACCTAAAATTAAAAAAAAATATTTTTTTGAGTTCGATGTCATGAAATCTTTTGAAAGATACTCTATACAATATATAATTTTTTTTCAAGCAACTTAATTAATATCTCGGATAATTACCGACATTCTTTTTCAAAAATCATTATCAAATATCCTTGGAGGATTCTGCGTCGATAGATACCTCGAGTACCGGTCCACTCCAATGCTGATCGCCCAGAAAGTAAAGTTTGTGTGTAACAAAAAAAATGCGTTTTTATCAAAAGCTATTTTACCTAGGAAAATCACTATAGTTTTCCTGCAAGGTTTAAATAAACTACCACTACCCCTATTTTTTTCATAATTTTAGTTTCAGTAGATTCGGAAATAGAGGGGGTGGCATATTTTTGCTGTGTATTTTCGACAACATCAATAATAATTTCGAGAATATAATTCCTAAAATTAAAACAAATATATTTTTGAGTTCGAGATTAGAAGATCTTTTACACGATATCCCACAGGATATACAAAAAGAAAACTTTTTTTTCAAGTAAGTTAATTAGCCCCCTAAATTTTTCCTAAAAATATTTGTGAATGGCTAATAATCTGAAAATATGTGGGTCAATAGGCTTTATAACTTTCCCAAGTTGTAACATTCCACGTCACATAGTTTACGATAAAAAGGGGTCTGACAGACAGACAAACAGACACACGGGTGATTCTATGTTTCCGCTATTACTTTTTAAGTACGGAACACTAAAATACGTATATTAAGTGTGCCCGCTAAAGTCCGTTGTCACCCCAATAATTTCTGAACGGCAAGAGCTATAGTTATAAAAGTTGGGTCTAGATATAGTAAAGTTGCCTTGCGGTACGCAAGGATTCCGCTTACAGCGCCATCTGGTGTCTAAATTTGGAGTTAGCGTTCTTATTTCAAAAAACGGTGCGAGATACGGGGGAAAATTCAATTACAAAGTTGTTCAGCATCATCGATTTATTACAAAAAACATTTTGCTCACAAAAATGATAGAAATGAAACGCACAAAGCGCACATGTGTTTGATCACGTTGAACAAATCTGTACGTATCGGAAATGAGGTTCATCTCTCTGTGATTCTCAAAATGGTGTCCTTCAGCAACTGCACTTCCCGCTGCACATTTTACAACATGGCAGGCGACACGCTGGAATAAGCATCCGTAATACGGTTTCAAAGTTCCTGCAATGTTTGTGGAGAGGTTGCATACATTCGCCATTTCATATGTCGCCACAGAAAAAAGTCCAAAGTGGTCAGGTCAGGTGAACGTGGAGGCCATTCTACGCAACCACCATAACCGATGACTTGTTGCTGGAATGTGCCCCGAATGTATTGTTGGACACTAGGTGCCTTGTGTGGCGGGACGCCATCGTGTTGGAACTATACATATCGGAGGTCACTCAATGGTAAAACCTATAGAAAATCGGTAATTACGTCCTTCAGAAGTTCCAAGTATTGGGATTCCGTTAACGTGATTTCGTAAAATACCGTGCCAACCAGACTGTTTTTGAATATTCTGCACCAGACATTTATCGACCAGCAAACTTGATGTCGAACTTCGACAGCACATATAGGATAATCCAGCGACCACAAATGGATGTTCTGCTTATTGTACATAGTATCACACAAAAATCATGCATCATCTGTCCATATGATGTCGGCAAGAAACGTTTGGTGGACTTTTAAGCGGTTCATCTTGAAATTCAACCAATCATAGCGTCTCTGATCATCCCCTGCCATTACTGACTGCACAGATGTTGGCCAGTAGGGATGAGCACCTTGTTCATTCAAGATAGCCCGAATGCGGCTTTTTGAGAGGCCACAGTGTGCACTGATACTTCTTGTGCTGCTCTGAGGATGGGCGAGGACAAAAGTTAATGCGTCTTCTAGTTGCACTGACAGCCCTAGTCTTCTTGGTTTTCCGGATCGAGGTCTGTTTTTCACACTGAATATCTCCCTGAATTGTGTCACTGGCTTTACGATGACCTGCCATGAAGGATGTGGTTCTCCGGGAAAACGTTCATGATGTAGCCGCTCTGCCACTCTTGTCTGGCGTCCACATTAACCGTAAATCAAAACATCTCGCAATACTGATCGGTAGAAAATGTCAACATGATTACGAATTTCAACATACAACCTCCGCGGAACGCTTTCTTTAATACTTGTGTGTGCCGCAGAGGTATGATGTGTCATAATTATTTGCATCGAAATTTATTAGATTCGCATACCAAATGAGCATTAAGTAGAGCTGATGCGCTTTCTAAACGATATTACACCATCCGCTTCGTCTACTAATTTTGCTACGAAAGTTGTAAGGATAGCATGTACCAGCCGGTACTTGAACCAGGGTCCTCTCGTATTGTAATACCGCACGCTACCACTATGCCACAATAAGGGATGATCTGGAGTGCGACATTTTCTCTTTTCTACCGCGTTATGTCACGTTGCAATTTTCGTAGTTACGAACCAATTAAATACGCATTTTACGCCTTCTATTTCTAACATTACTTTACGGAAGGTGTCTTGTCTTACTAAATTGATGGCGCTGAACAACTTTGTAACTGACTTTTTCCCCGTATTTCATACTGTGTTTTAAATAATAACGCTAACTCCAAATTTAGCCGCCAGGTGGTGCTGTGAGCGTTTCCCTTGCGCAGCGCATGTCAACTTTACTATACCTAGACTCCACTTTTATGACTATACCTCTTTCCGTTCAGAAATTATTGGGGTGACAACGGACTTTATTGGGCACACTGTATATTTCTTGAGTCATTACCAACACAAATTTATCAATATTCTTATATCGATCTTATGTCAAGGAAATTTCAACTTATATAATGGATGCGCTCAAAATTTATTTGTGAAAATTCCACATAGAAATGTTAAAGTTTTCAACTTTCTATATATTTTATTACTTATTTTGTAGTGTTCAAAAATATCAATTGACATATACAGCTTATGTATAATTTGAAAAGGAGTAGTAGTATCTGTTAATTTAGTACCTACTTATGCCTCAGAAAAATTTCATAAATCAAATTATTGAACTAAGTTATTTATTAGTATAGTTTTTTAAAAGGGATTCTATGATATATATATATATATATATATATATATATATATATATATATATATATATATATATATATATATATATATTGCAAGTACATTTCATTGTTACCAATATTGTATAGGATCAGTGTATTTAATTTTCGTAAACGAATTTGTAAGAAACAGAAACAGTAGATTGTACACTCCCAGTATATGAGTATTTGTGTATCACATCTTAAAGGAGCCATGCAAAAAAGTATAAAAGTAGCAAAAATGCACTGTAAAATGAAAGAAAAGCAGAATATTTCACCGTCAACTTCATCAGCCAATCCAAAATAAGTAAGATAGCCTATCAAGATTAGCTTACTTAAAGCAGCCAATTAGATTTAATTTGTAGTTTAAGAATGAAAGGAGGAGGGAAAAATAGAAAAAGGAGTAGAAAAGCATTAAATAAGAACAATTTCGTATTAAAGTAAGTAAATAGATGAGGAAAAAAGATGTTTAATTGTTTCTAAAGGAGACTCATTCGCATAAATACAAAGTAAAACAGGAAGAGCGTAAATCTACCCCAGTTTTAAAAACAAATGGTGCACGCTTGTGATGAGCAATATTGGGTAGCTCGTGTAATTTTTTTTAACTTGCTGGGGACTCCGGGTCGTTGGACACTGGGGTTCCTGGTAGATATAGGTTTTCCCCTCGGGGACTATAGTTCCTATGCTGAGAAGTTGGCTGTCCACGAGTGGGAGGTTTCTGTTTCTGTTTCTGTTTAAAGACAGAAACTTTGCGATTAAAGAAAGCGAAGATTACCTTTCGGAATTTGTGGTGGAGAATGACTATCTGCTAAAAGGTTAAAGGCCCCTAATTTATAGTTTTGGCGGTTAATGGGTTAAAGAATGGGTTAATGTACGAGTTATAGGATGACAGCAGCCTGCACACCCAATTTTGTACTGAACTATTTTTTACTATTAGATCAAAAGCCAATCAGATAGTAATTACAAGACTAATCAAAATAGGTAGTTACCCCTGTTATCTGAAAACAACCATCATGTTTTCATTTGACATAATTAGATATATCAGTGGGACTCATCAAGTGCTAGTGCTTAAGAGCAGTTGAAATGAACTAAGAAATATTTCTGGGACGTATATTGCTTACACTCACGATTAAAACATAATAAGATTATAATAATTCTAAATATTTTAATTTCATCTTAGGAGCCATTAATATTAATATTAATTAATATTAATTGATATTATAAATTTTTAATTATAATATCTGCTAGCCACATACAGACTTGAGTTGCAAATTCGGAGTTACTATTGTATAGCATAGTACTAATAGAGACTAACTGCTATTAACTCAGAGGTATCACTGTATGATGTAAATTATGAGGAAGTATACGCTTGTGTGATTATTTTACACATATCCTTTAAAAAAAAGGATAAATCCTGATTATCTACATTTTAAATTTTTATGTGCTATTCTCAGAGCTGAACTTGTTTACACTTTTATAACTATACATACATAATTTGGCATATAATTTTAATAGAGTAATTGATATCGATTGCATAATTAAATCTTAATTGATTATTATTTTCTTTTACTTCAAATAGGCTTTTTAAGAGCGGTGTTATTCTATGCTACAGAATAATTGAATGCAGATAAATGAAATATATTAAATTCTGGATCAATATATTCTATTCATGCCTGAAATATAATTTATACATGTTGCAAGGACGCTGATTTTCTGTTGAATTGTGATTGAAGAATAAATGCAAATTCGCATTCTATGCATTTGATACATTACACTGGAAAAGTGTTCCTTAAAATTCTTATTATAACACACATCAACACTGATATATCATGTCACATTGTTCACTTAATTTATTATAAATATAATTTTATGTATTGAAGATATTCATAAGTAATACATAGATAAATTATTTATTTAAATTATTTTATTTATCTCAAAAAGTCGAAAGTTTATATTGCATATGAAACATTCCAAAGCGAATGCACGTAAATACATAAATAATATGCAATGTAATAACCAAAATAAAATATTATTACTAGTCTTTTAAAAACAAATTTTATTTTAAAACATCATGCATCAATTAAAAAAAATCACCGTATTCAAAAAACATTATGATAAACATTGCCCATTTAAGAATATAGCGCCTCAAATGTTACAAATATATAAAATTAAAATAAAGTTAATAAATGTCTGAAAGAAGGCCTATGTGACAAAGTTTAGAAAATTAAGTTTTTTTTTGTTGTAAAAGGACCTATGGGCAATGATTGATGGTTACCCAATGTTACAAATTACAATTTTATAATGTAAAAGTTTGTTTCCTTTAAATAAAAAAATTAAACAGTAAACTAAAAGTAATATTATTACTTTTCTTACCCACCTAACTAGATTTTTATTACTCGTCAATGCTCAGAATAAAGACAAAAGTGGAGAATAATTACGATCGGAAGAATGGCCTATGTTGCTAAGGTACTTCTGCAGTAAAAAATCAATTATTTTAAACAAATTGCATTACTGAAGATTTGTTGCACGCATCTATACATATCTTTATTTAACATATTGTCCTATAGTGTATGTTTTAGACCAATGCTGAGTCGCATTCTAGTAGATTCAAGAACATCACCAGTATTCAGAGATCGTTTACTGAAAACTTGATTTTGGGAAGTGCACATATTTTATCTTCTAAATTCTATAATTTCAATACGCAGTCCTTGCCTTTTATCACAGAAAAAAATATCTGCATATCAATTTATAAAAAAGGCGTTTACTTAAAGTATTGTAATCCGTGCATGAAATAATTAATATATCTTGTTAACTATGAAAGTAATGATGGAATATATAAGTTGTCTTTTAAACAAAAACAAACAACAAACGATTTAGTATTTGCATGAAATCCCTCAATTGAAAAACATTGCCGCCTGGGAACGAGAATTCTCATTTTTATTTACTCAAACGTGTGGCTTCAACGAAATAAAAAATTCATATATATCCTGCTATCCATACTTTTACACTGCTAGACATTTTATATTAAATCAGAACGTTGAAAGATATTTACTGATGCATAATAATGAGACAAATTTACGAAATACAGGGTGTCCATGTCCATAAAATATCTCCGGGATTTTAAAAAATCATATCGAGTTAATGGTATGAGTTAGGTCAGGTCAGTTAATTTAGAAAAAATATGTAGCTCATAAAATTTTATCCACACCACTTTCACTTTGTTATTTTATTTCAACACAGGATAGCGCTGCGCGTCATTGACCTAGAAGTAACGTAGCAGACGGCCATTCCATCATTCCATTCAGTTAATGCAGTGCGATAGCGACGCCACAAGAAAAGGCTCAGTGTGCTTTCTGGCTTATAGAAACTGGATTTGTTACCATTGTACAGCGGAACTTTTGGCGCGAGTATGCTGGTAATGCGCCTACGGATCATTCGTCAGTGGCTACGTGTATTTTAAAAAACGGGAAGTTTGTTAATAGTCCAGTCATTTGGTAAAAAATACAGGAAAGTTTTCGTGTAGTTTTTTTTTTTTTGGGGGGGGGGGGGTCCCTTTATGTTTTTTGACTCGCTGAAAATGAATCCGAGGTTTTCCAACAAAAAGTTTTCCGGGAAATACGTTTTTTACGGAAAAAACGGACTTTTCTCCGTTTTTTCAAAATAATTCCAAAACTATGCATTTTTTGTGAAAGTCGGCAATATATGAATTAGAGAAAATAAAATTTTCTACATTTTATGTACTGAAAGTTTTTTTCTCTGATCAATAGTTTAGCCGTGAGAGTGCCTCAAAAATGGATGTTAAAAACAAAAAACTGTAAAAAAAACGGGAATTACGGTACTGTATGTCAATTTAACATAGAAACTAATCATTTTACGCAAATGTTAACTATTAATGTTACTAAAGGTTATATGTTTGACTATATTTTATGCATTTGAGGTAGAGAAGTGCGGATCCGACACCAGGGGAAGGTGGGAGCAGTGGGGCAGATCCAGCTACTCTCATGAGTCGAGGGTGCTACTCCTCCGGAGAACTCGTATTCTGAGAGGCGGTAACATTAAGAGTGGATAAAAGAGAAAAAACTGTAAAAAACAGGAATTATGGCCCTGTATCGATGTAATATGAAAATATTAACCATTTTAAGCAAACGTTGACTATTAATAATACTAAAATGTTCCAATGAATTTCGGTTGCAAAGCATTCGGATGAAGATCTTGAGGAGTTTTTGACGTACGATCTAGGCCCTTATTCCTTATCCTTATTCGACAATGGTTTAAGAAAAGGAACCAAATCTACTCTCTACAAGACATTGTAACCCCTAACAAACGAGCGGTTCAGCGGCAGATTTCAATTCGTCATTGATGGGGGGTTGGGGTTTATTGCATAGGGTTGTTTGGCCTAAGAATCAGCCTTTTTCAACAATCTGCGATAAATATGTTGAGTACGTACAATCACGGTACCAACCGCAGGCAGTAGTTGTCTTTGATGGCTACCCTGATGACTTACAAGGTGGTACAAAAACTGCTGAGCGTATGAGACGAGCAAGGAAACATTCTTCAACGGATATATTGTTTGACGGTACAATGATACCTACCATTTGCAAAGAAAAATTTCTTGCTAGCAAAAAAACAAGGGTTGGTTAATATCTATGATAAGTGATAAGTTCTTATCAGCCGATATTACATGCAAGCAAGCAAAAGAAGACACAGACACCTTGATTATAAACAATGCTTTGTCCTTGGCTATATCAAATGAGACGGTGATTATATTTGGGGAGGATATAGACCTCTTGGTCATTTTGATAGATCTCTGCAGGGCTGAAAACTTTTAAAACTTGGAAAGGACACTGTTTCTCCAGTGATATTTTCTACAATTAATGCTGTGAGTTCAACGGTTGCGGAAAACATTCTCTTCCTACATGCTATGAGCGGGTGTGATACAACGTCAGCACCATTTATGCAAGGAAAAATGAAATTCCTCAAAACTCTTCTGAAGAATTCAGATGTTGCTGACGCTGGTAAAGTATTTAAAGACTCAAGAGATGATTGCAGCTGCTGAGGAACGTTTCCTGGTCTTGCTGTACGGTTATAGTGGGACGAATGTGCCTTCGCTGAACCACGTACAAGATATATTTCGTACAAGAAGTCAGCATTTAAATACAATTCAAATATTGCTGCTTTACCACCATCTGCAGCTGCAGCACGACAGCACTCTTTTAGAGTATATCACCAGGTTCAGCAATGGCTAGGAGTTAAAAAAATGCTGAAGAGTGGGGATGGAAAAAAACAAATATTGGCCTTGAGCCTGTATTTACTTTACTACCCCCTGCTCCCCCTGCGTTGTTGAAGCCTGTATCATGTAAGTGCAAAAAGAACTGCCAACAAAATCGTGGGTGCAAGAAGGCAAGTCTTTGTTGCTCCAACATGTGCCTCAACTGCGAAGGGAACTGCAACAACGCTGAAACCGAGCTGGAGATGGATTGCCTACCCATTGAATCCGTGGACGCAATGGAAGAGGAACAACCCATGCCACAAGGTATGAAATATTTACCATTAAGAAAACATTTATTCTATAATATTGGTAGTAAATAAAAAATCCACTAATTCCATACATCTATTTTCAATGTTGTAATATCGATGAACAGCAGGGACCTTCAAATAAAAGATTGCGGAAATAAGAATTTTGCTTTTTGACTTCATGTAAATATACTACTGTTTGTTACTAATGTGCATAATAATTTATAATTAAATAATGATTCATAATGAGTCGCCGTATTTATTATCAGGCAACTTCATTGTAAAATGTAGTCAATCATATAGTTTTTAGTTTCACCAACAGTCAACGTTTGTTTAAAATGGTTAATTTACATGTTACATCGACGTACAGTGTAGTAATTCCCGTTTTTTACAGTTTTTTGTCTTTTACACCTCCCAATTTTACCACCTCTTACAGTATGAACACTCCAGCGGAGGAGCACCTTCGACTCATGAGAGAAGGTGGAACTACTCCACTGCTCCCACCTTCACCTAGCGCAGTATCCGCACTTTTTCTCTACCTCAAATGCATAAAATATAGTCAAACATATAATCTTTAGTATCAGTAAGGTTTACCGTTTGCGTAAAATGGTTAGTTTCCATGTTACATCGACATACACTACCGTAATTCCCGTTTTTTTACAGTTTTTCGTTTTTAACACCCTTTTTTGCGGCACTCTCACGGCTAAACCATTAATCAGAGAAAAAAACTTTCAGCACATAAAATGTAGGAAAATTTATTCTCTTTAATTCATATATTGCTGACTTTCACGTAAAATGCACAATTTTGGAATTATTTGAAAAAAAACGGAGAAAAGTCCGTTTTTTTACACGTTTTTTGTAAAAAAAACGTATTTCCCGGAAAAAATTTTGTTGGAAAACATCGGATTCGTGTTCAGGGACCCATAAAACATAAAGGGACCCCCCCCCCAAAAAAAAAAAAAACTACACCAAAACTTTCCTTTATTTGCTCTTTTTTATCCCCTAATGCAAACGTCCCATTGTTGACCACGAGTGTCAGAGGAGAACGTCAATAGAATCTGTACTTCATGTGAAAGAAATCTGAAAAAAATATCAAGACGATGCAGTCGAAGAGGTTTCGACGAAGAGGTTGAATACCGTTTGGATGTGTGCCGTGCCACAAACAGGGCACACATTGAAATCTATTAAATGGTAAAAATCTTGATAAATTTACCTTTAAGTACATATGTGTAACATTAACCTTATTTTATGATTGAATTAAAAATTTTTGCTTCAAAACCCCGGTTTTCTTTCATGGACATCCTGTACTTTCAAAACGGGAGGTGCTTTTAATATTTTAAAACCCAGATTTATTACAAATTGCCGGTCAGCAATGTATTAATAAACTAAACCATTGTAATTGGCTGATTCTACTCATGTTTTGAAAGTAAGAAGTTCATAGAAAAAAAAAATTGGGAAGGATGTTTACAGAAAATATATAAACTATCTTAAATTCTTATAAAACAACTTCCAAGAACTCATCACAAACAAATTAAGCCATTTTTAGCATGATTTACTATCTAAAGTAGTAGAAAGTATTATATGCAACTGATAAATTAATTTTTATCCGAACAAATGAATGCCCGGTCATTCATTCTAAAGTGAATTAATCTTAAATATCTTTGCATGCAAGATTAATTTTAACTCTAAATAGCGAATCTCAATCTATGTGAAATATACAATATACTTTCAGTACAATCAGATAGTTTTCCAGCATTTATTTCATTATTCATTTAATCAAAATTGCAGAATAAATGGAATCCGAAAGGGTATATCTTTTGGTGTATTGATTTGGACACTGTGTCACAAAAGTCGTATATGAGCATTTCATATTATGAAGCTGCCTATTCGTAAAATTATAATTATTTAATATATATTTTATATAAATCTTTTGCGTAAATAATATTTACATGTAAAATCCTAAATATGTGCGAAGATCAAATCCGAATCCAGCATGTTTTTAAATATTTATCAATTCTTTTATAAGAGGAGATGACAATCTAAAAATTTTATTTACACGCATAGAAAAAATTCGTCTTCTAGAAAGAAATATTAGGAAACTTATTCAATGCTAACAGGATTTCTGTTTATTGCAATCCGTAATCTATAAAATATATTTAATACAGTTAAACTGATATGACGTAATCACAATGAACCGGAGACAATTTTCGTTTTATATAGGTTTCATTCGTAGCATGAACCACTGTATATTGTAATTGCACTCCATCTATATCGCCGGAAACGTAAAGTGTGTCTGTTTAAGGCAGGATTCCATTATATATAGGTTCCATTTTGACACCTTTTTAGGGTTTCGTTCATCTCACCAAACCCTATTACTCCGGCTTCGTTGTCTGTCCGTCACAGGTTCTCAGAAACTATGTAACTTACAGTCATGAAATTTTGTCTACTTATAGCTAAATACCTATTATGAAGTTCAAAATTACAAAATTTGAAAAAATAGTATTATTTTAATATATAGAGCTAAAAATAAAAAATCTAACAGATTTTTGGTATTAAATTTAAACATTATTCGTTATACCAGTTCCCAACAGTTAGAAATCCACAATAAAATTCTTTCTACAATAATTAATTTTCTATTAAAAGATTTCCACGTGAAAAATGAAAATGAAATAAAAAGTTTCACCAGTTGAAAAAAAGATTACTATGACGTCATATTGGCAATAAAACGAAATTTTCAAATATTTCTCAATAATACAAAGAGTATGAGTATACGTAAATACAGAGAGCAGCTTAATATATTGTAGCTGAAAAATTAAAAAGAAAATTAACCTGACGTCTAACATTTTGAAGGTCTCTATACAGAATGTTTAATTTTTAAATTGATTTTTTTTAATATCGCATTTATTTCACATGGCAGACATTATTATGACAGAGTGTAATAGCGTGCTTCGCCCGCTATCGGACCGGTTTAGATTTTCGAAAAAACGAGAAAAATAGACCGGTAAATTTCTACTTTATAAAAAACATGACTTTTTGTTTTTTGAAAATGAAATTTATTTGGATTTATTAAAGGAAGGATAAAGTATTTTGAAAGGAATATTAAACGAAACCCTTTATGTGATCTTCGATCACACTTACCCACTTGTTCTGTATTTCTTTTTTAACAATAGAGAATAAACTACCTCCAATTTTATAAAATGTATACATAGTTTTCGTAACATAAAAAATGTAATGAGTGTAGCAAAATATTAAGTAATAAACAATATATTCAGAATTGTTATCAAAAGTCACAAAAGTTGTGCCATCAAAAAACGTGTTTTTAAAATAAGTTTTTATATTGTGTATTTAAACCGTATGTTAAATTCTTTGAAGTAAATTTCAAGTAATTTATGCTTAAAACTATCTATTTACATTCTTGAAATATTCAAACAAACAGTATTGTTAAAATTATGTACAGATCTGGTTGTTGGAAAACAGTATTTTGTAACTAACTGCAACCTATTCATATACAGAAAGGGAAATGACACTTCTTGTTTGGTGTACATTGTATCAATGCATTCATTTATAAATTAGTTTAAACTAAAACTCTTTCTAGAAGAAAATACAACTATTATTCGCGTTCCGTACTGTGTTAATGCTTAAAATTTTCTTCACTAAACTAAGCTAAATATAAAATGTGTTTTCTTTTCTGTAGTCTTGTTTCTGTTAAACAAATAACAGATTGAAACACATAAAGTTTTTTATGAAGTCAGAAGTAATTTAAAG
Source organism: Maratus michaelseni (assembly GCA_963931845.1). Lineage (NCBI taxonomy): Eukaryota > Metazoa > Arthropoda > Arachnida > Araneae > Salticidae > Maratus > Maratus michaelseni. The sequence goes on along the minus strand of OZ007589.1, from coordinate 337,978,738 downwards.
CAACCATGCTTGATATTTTTCTTTTTATTTACAAGTTCGAAAGCCTTAAAATATTTTTTTCAAAGTAATGCATTACAAGTTTATGAATAGTTAGTGTATAGTAGCGATGTGTAATAGTGAACAATGTGATAATCGTTTATGAATAATTAATGTATTACTAGTTTATGAGTTAATGTATAACTAGTTAATGATATATGTGAGGGCTCGAAGCGTTCCTAATTTTTTTCATCTTTGCTACCACTATATTAAAACAAAAATCTTCGTTGTACATTCTTTTAACATCTGCAATAAAAATAAACCAGTAATTTTACTGTTTCATAATAGTGGTAGCAAAGGTAGAAAATTTTAGGAACGCTGCGAGCCCTGTATATGTAGCTAAATTCTAATCCTAGTAATTATAAGGAGATACATACCAGTAATATTACTGTAAACATTAATTTTAATTTAATTTGCATATTCAAGAGGTGCACTATATCTAATATACCGTTTGGCACTTTAGCTTACATATTTGTGTCTGTCAACGTCTTTACACTGTAAAAGTAATTATATAGCAAGACTTAATTGATTTTCAAACTAAATCCACATGCTCCGGCAATATGTGCTAATAGTGACAATCAAGATGGTTGGCGGGCAGCTAAATATTTTTATTTTCTAATGAGTTTCTTTGTTATTTTCCTTGTGATTATTGAAATGTACTTGGATTAAAATATAATAGAGTACTAACTATAATGTTACTAATCCTGCAGTAATTCGTCGTTTGTGATATGCATATTTTAAAATAATTTAATCCCATAACAGTTTTGCCCGTAACGTGTAAATAAGTTATTGAGTAAACTGCTTTCACGCACATACACATGAGTGGTAAACAAAAGTAGGGTCATCTCCATAGGGATCATAACATAGGGTCATCTCCAACTTAGTCATAATGGCTCAGTTGACCTCACTGCAAAATAATCTGTCTCATTCGATAGTAAATTTTAAGTATACATTTGAATCAGCAACGTTTGTCTGACGTAAAGGAAATAATTAAACATTAGTTTTGACAGTTTTGACGGAATCTTCATTTCATAATAGATGCTTTTTTGTCAATCAACCATCTCCTACATGCAATGTGCCTTTGTATATGAATGAAACCACATGAAAAATTTTAATTTTGAGCTTTTTATTATTATTTTTTTGGATCGCTTGTTTGTCTTTATTTTTGTTTACAATGTTCTACACTGCATTTTTTAAACCGCGATCTTTACTGCTGTAGGTACAGGTTCGACACCATACATAGTAGTTTATCATTGCGTCGATTACACTGTAACTAAATTATGACCTGGGCGTTTTTTTTCAATTTTGGAATATTATACACTGAAACCGAGCACTGCTAAAAATTTGCCGTAAACTGTCCAGTCATTTGACTGTTTTTGTAGAAAACGGTTACAAAACCGTAATTTAACTCTATTATAACCATAATATGGGCAATAATATGATTATAATAGAGTGAAATTACATTTATGTAACCATTTTCTATAAAAACGGTCAAATGTCTGGACAGTTTTCTGTAAACCTTTAACAGTGTAGCTTGGTTTTTATTTTTCACCACGTTCTTGGGAGAAAACCTTAATATTAACTACTTCCCAAGTTCCATCCCGTTACCTTGAACGATATGGTCGCTTGTAGCTCATTTATAAGCGAATTTTAATTATTTCTCTCTCTAGCTCTCTCTCTCTCTCTCTCTCTCTCTGTATATGTACATATATATATATATATATATATATAGTCTGCAATACACAGAGACACTCACTTACTCACACACCCACATACACACACATATATACGTATGCCTCGTATGCGTGTGAGAGAAAAAGAATTTCCGTGTATATAAATATATTTGATCGATTCCGTATCGCAGTTTTGTATTGAAGAATATATAAATAAATATACGTGCAAAAGTTAACCAATCTCCCCAAGTTTTAATGTAAAGTACATTAGATAAATATTTAAATATTTTTATGTTTTTATTTATTATTATTTTTTACTTCACATTGATTGCGATTCGGCATTTTCTTCAACAATATATCTCTCTTTTTGCCTATACTATTACATCCGTTTTTCTGGCTAATTAGGTTTAATACATTATTATTATGTTTTTTATGCATCATTATTTCATATCAACCATCAGTTTTATTTTTGTTAGGCTGCTTTATTTGACGAAGCGCAATTCTAACTTTATATTTTAAAAAAACTTCCACAGTTTAAAAGGTAAATGTTATTTTTTATAATTACATTATATTTATTGCTAAAATATATATATATTAAACTAAATTTAATTCCATTACAATATTGACATTCAGTGGAGGAACCAAGTTACACCAAATAAATATCTTCTTTTTATTAAAATAAACCAATAACTTTTTTTTCATTTCTGAAATATGTAACCAAAAAAATGCAATTCCTATCAAATCTTTATTGCATGAAAAAAAATCTTGTTAAACCAGAACTATGAAAACCTGTGAAACATAAATAAAGCACTTCCTTTAGTATTATGTCTTATTTTCCTTCGCAAAAGGCAAACAGGAAATTCTAATACAAAGTTATTACGAAACAAAAGTGATTTTCTTCAACTTTGTATGATTAGGCTTTATTGCTTGAAGATAAACATTTTCTTCTAAGGAAATATAAATGTGAAAAGTATTAAAGGATATTGCCTCATTTCCATTTCCTTCAATGTGGCTTTTTAAATTATAATACATAAGAGAAAATAGTTAAAAAGACATTAAGCGCGCGCTGATCCAGTTATACATACAGGACATTAGTTAAATATATATATTTCGCAATGTTAATAATAATGATAATAAAATAAAAATATTTGAAAATCGTTTTTAGTATGCTATATTATCGAAGGTTAAACAGCCTTTATGTATTTCATAAAACTAATTTTTAGTTAATGTTCATTGTATTTCCATTCTTGCTTTGAATAATAAACTATTATGGGAATAGCATCTTAATTATTCAATTAAAGCATCGTAGCTTGTAGACAGGCACTTTTATTAACAGTAGACAGGGACAGGCCAGAGACGAAAAATACATAAAATGAAGTGAAGTCATGGACAGCCGATAATTGTCGAAATAATATAACAATTCTGCTCGCTTTAGATCTTAAAAAAAAACATCAACATTTAGAACATCGAAAACTTATAGCATGTCATTGGCAGCCAATTGCTACATTTCCCCTCTCGCTCATTTCCTTCTTCTAATCTCGTAGCATGTTCTCGTCGTCAGTGAAGGCGCTCTCTGCGCCGTCTTTTGGCAGCAGATCCGACCCCACACTATTGTAAAACAAGGAAAAGCACATCATAATGTTAAGGTTTAATTTTGTTTTACTATCTCATGACGTTTAATATTCATTTAGCTATTTATTTTGAATTTATTTTTTTATTCAAAATTTCACAATTAACCTGTTTGTCACGTCACCACCTAAAGATTTTACGTACTGTGAACTAGATATTCTCATTACATTTCTTGTATGTTCATTTTTGTTTTGAAAAATATTAATTTAATGATATTTTTACTGATGATAATCGTCCTTGCTTTTACTTCATTCAGTTTGTCATTTTCTAATTATCCTGAAATTGTAGAGGCTCATTACAATTAGCCTGAAAAAAAATCAAGGGCCTCGAGAAAGAAGTGGTCAATTTTCAATTAGCCTAACGCTGTCTAAGATCTTTCTAATAAGCCTAGAAAAATATCAGGCTGATTGGAAAAACGGATATGATTGTCCAATTAATTCGGATATTTGCGATAAGCCTGATTTGTCAATTAGTCTACGACATATATGAGAATTAGTATTTGTTAAAAGAATTTTTCATTAGTTTTCATTCGTATATTACAGTTAATTAACCTGTTTTAATTAAACATGAAAAATGCATATCATGTTTAAAATAATACTAACGAATTCTAATGGACAAATGTTATTCTAAGTGTATACATCACACTGAATACTTTATTCGCCATATTATTTAAACACATAATCCAATCAAACTCTTAAATCGTATTTTATTCATCTGAAAATAAACATTAAACAATTGTTATTTAAAAATGTTTTAAAATATCTCGAACATATATTAGATTTCATTATACATTTCAATAAACAAAATTGTCCTTATTGAATGTGACAAGTATTGCAAATTGATGAATAAAAACTGTACAAAAAGACTCTTTACTTTTCATTAATTACACACAAATGCAACCATTGTGGTTTTTATAATAAAATTATTAAATATATAATTTAATATTTTGTTAAAATCTATAAAGCACATATGTTGATATTAATAATTTTATTATTGTAGTGAACTATGTGTATGGGAAACTATATTACTAAAAGGATAAAGCATGCTTTTGGTTTACGGAAAAATGTTTTAAACTATTGTTTTGGTAACGAAAATGAAATTTTTAAAGTTAAATGTAATAAATTCATATTCACAGTTAGAAAATTTTAAATGAATGTATGGAAATTTAAAAAACAACTTCTTTTTTATTATTTTTAATTTTTACTCCTAATTTTTCAAAAAGTGAAAAACATATATTTCTCAAATTACACAACAGCTAATCTAGATAATTGATTATAATGCCAGAAAAGAGGTTAAATATACGATAATATTATTAATTTTTTCTATTTTTTGAGAGCTGAAATTTTTCCAACGTGATATGGATACTAGAAATTAGCATATAATGTCCCACAGAAATTCTTTTCGTAAATTAATTTTACCAAAATATGTAGACTGACCTTTATAATGGTTGTTTTACACAGTTATAGAGTGTTGAGTTATGTAATTATCCTTCAGGGATTAAAAGTTAACTACAATTTATTACTGTTAGAGAATGCAAATACTGGTAATGTGGTTGTTACCTTTATAAAATGTGTAAATCTATAAGATTTCCTAATTAACAATGACTATATAAATATTTATTTTAATAATTTATATATATATATGTGTGTGTGTGTGTGTGTGTGGTTTTAAATTATAATTATTTAATTCAAAGTTTTAATATATGGATGCATTATCATACGCTTAATGTAACTGCATTCTTTTGAAATTGCGAATTAATTTTGCAACACATTGTAATATTTTAGAAGTAGGTAGCAGCAGTGTAATGTTTCTTCAAATGTTATATTTCCGTTCTCTGATTATCTATACGGATAAAAGAAACATGTTTGTGTGTGTGACTTTCCGCGATGGCTATGAAAATATGTCGCACATAGAGGTCTTAAAATGTGGGTACGCATAATCCAAGGCAGGTCATGATGCCCCGGGGGCTCCGATTTTTCATTTCGTCTTAAGTAATTAAGATATTAATTACAAACCTAAACGAACACTCATCAAAAAATAAATTATTTTTCTCAAAATCTTCAGTTCTGGTAGATCGCTAGTAGTGAAGATCCGATGGCTTTTAACAACTCCTTTTTTCGTGTCTTTCGAAGTCCCGTCGGCTAATTCGTTCAAAATACGGGAAAACTAAAAGTACTCGCTTAAATGTCATAATTGTTATTTTCCAAAGCCACAAATCGTTAAAAAAATAAAAATTTTAACCCTTTGGAATTCTCTTTTTTTAAGAAATATCGAATTCGTGTTTTCCCCGCTGTGCATCAGCTGTGCATCGGCTTACCGATACAGTAAAACAATGAATAACCACTTAATTTATATACTTTTTTCTGTATGTTGGTGCCCCTGTTTTTTAAAAGCGAAAATTAACCGTTTCATAAAGATCATAACTGGAAGTCATTTCATGGCTTCTCGAGACATTTTTTCTCTATATTAAAAGTAACTCTATGTCGGTGTTTTAACACACCTTGTTTAAACATTTTCCGAACACTTAATTTATATCACATATAAAAATCTTGGAACATTCGGACGATTAGATGTATGTAAAAAATATATCTGCTCAATATTCGGTCAGATCGTGAATACGCGGCTTAATTTTGCTCTTGTTTTTACATCTAAATATCAATGTGTTGGCACGAGAAGTATAAACGGAAGTTTCGAAAACATTATATTTTTAACTCATAAAAATTTCACAGAGTTTGGATAGTACGAACTATCTTGTTTTAAATATTAAATGATTCGATGTGGAAAAAAAGTGCGAAAAAAAAAGCGTGTGTACTATGTATGCTGCCAAAGGCATTGGGGCCCTCAATCCTCTAGTACAATTATAAAGTACTGAAGCTAATACGCACATTGTACACCATTTATTCATAGTTTATGTTACAAAAGCTTGAACAAAAAAAGAGTGGTTTCCATTGTGATATATTGTTTCGTATATTAGAATATATATAAGTTGAATTTTGAAGTGAACAATATAATAAATTATAACACCTTGTAATAATATATTTCTTTTAAATGCTAAAAAGTGTAAATTAACGACATAATAAACATATAGTAAAATAACTTTTATTAGGTTGTTTGGCAAGTTTCAGCTCACTCTGAGATATTTTCAAAATCAAATGAGAATATTCCATAATTGCCCGGTCTTTGAAATTATTAATAAAATGCTATCATTTAATTTTCAGGTACTTTTTGAAAAATTACGCACGTTATCTTTTATTGTTACTTGGTTGTTTATTTTCATATCTGGAGTAACTCGAGCAACAATTTCGGTAAGTTCAAAGATGCTGTTTTGTTACATATTGTATTTTTTCGTGTTAGTATCTCTATGGTTTCTCGTATTATGGATGGATAGCATAGGCGGGAGGGAAAAATTATTTTACTTTCATTGAAATTTATTTGGATGGTTTCTTCTTGATATAATCTTGCCAGGGATGTGGTTTTTCTATTATATTTAATATCAGCTATAGGCTCCTTATTTCTGTAACTAAATTTCTTGCTGCTCATTCCAATATAGTAATTCTTAGATCCGTCTTCTTTAATAAAAGGTATTTCATATACTCCTGAATAATTCTCAAAATGAGTGAACCGAAACTTGTGAAACAACCTAATAAAAGTTATTTTACTATATATTTATTATGTTGTTAATTTACACATTTTAGCATTTAAAAGAAATATATTTTGAAGTGAGTGTTTAAATAAACATGTCTAAATGTATAACTGAAATATAAATGTATTTAACACTAGCTTACCCGCCCGGCGTTGCCCGTGCCAACAACCTTAAATGTACCTGAAATAAGTGTTGACCATTTTTTTATTTTTAAACAAATCTAATGTTGGGGGCCCCACTACCTTAGACAGCATACACGGGACGTGCCATACACATTCCCATATATTACCGTAAGTCGAGTCGAAAGAGCCATACCCCTTCGTGATTCAGTCCATAGAACCAGAGATAGAAAAGCGCCCCTGGAGGTGAAAATCGATAAGCTCTATCTATGTCGAGTCGAATGAGCCACACCCCGTCGTGATCCAGCCCATAGAACCAGATATAGGAAAGCACCCCTGGTGGTGAAAATCCGAACTAAAATCAGTCAGCTCTATCGATGTCAAGTGGAAAGAGCCATACCACATTGTGATCCAGCCCATAGAAACAGAGATAGGAAAGCACCCCTTGGTGGTGAAACTCGGAACTAAAATAGGTAAGCTCTATTGATGTTGTGTCGAAACCGTGCCAAACCGTGTTGTGATGTGACCCATAGAACCCGAGTTAGCTGCAAAATCCTTTAGTTACACCTTCCAACGCCAGGGGGCACAATATGTTCTATACGAACATAACTGAAATCATTAAGGTTATCGATGTCGAGTCGAATGAGGCATACCCCGTCGTGATCCAGCCCATAGAACCAGAGATATGAAAGCGCCCCCTGTGGTGAAATTCCGAACTAAAATCGGTAAGCTCTATTGATGTCGAATGGAAAGAGCCATACCCCGTCGTGATCAAACCCATAGAAACAGAGATAGCAAAGCGTCCCCTGGTGGTGAGAGGATGTTGATGTAGAATAAATGCGATATTTAATAAAAAGTCTTCCCCCCCCCCTTTATCTCGCCATTTTCGCTAATTATTACAAATATACAAATGTTTCTTAATTACATTTAATGTCCCGATCCGATACCGGGGTTTCCCTATCTACCTCTCCTAATCCGTTTTTCCCTATCATAATAGAAAAAAGCATATTTTATCAAAGAATCGCTGGCAAGCGCGAATTTCGTCAAAGGTTCGCAAGAAAAACACGAATTTCATCAAATAATCGCTGAAAAAACACGAATTTTGTCAAAGGATCACTAAAAAAACATGAATCTCGTCAAAAGGCAGCAGAGAAAACACGAATATTGTCAAAGGATCATTAAAAAAGCAAATTTCGTCAAAGGATCACGGAAAAATGCAAATGTCATCAAACGATTGCTGAAAAGACGCACATTTCGCCCAAAGATCACAGGAAAAATGAGAAATTCGTCAAAGGATCGCTGAAAAAAAAAACACGAATTACGTCGTAGGATCACTGAAAAAACATGAATCTCGACAAAAGGATGTGCAAAAAATAGAAATTTCGTTAAAGGATCACAAAAAAAGCAAATTTCGTCAAATGATTGCAGGAAAAACTTGAATTTAATCAAAGGATCGCAGAAAAAATAAGAAATTCGTCAAAGGATTGTCGAAAAAATGCTGATTTTGTGAAAGGTTCGCACAAAAAACTTTCGTGAAAAGGTCGCGGAAAAAATGCAACTGTCTTTATTAAAAACAGCACACACAGAAATATCCCATTCCCGATAATTATTACAAATATACAAATGTTTCTTAATTACATCTAATGTCCCGAACTGATAACGGGGTTTCCCTATCTACCTATCCTAATCCGCTTTTCCCTATCATAATAGAAAAAAGCATATTTTATCAAAGAATCGCTGGCAAACGCGAATTTCGTCAAAGGTTCACGAGAAAAACACGAATTTCATCAAATAATTGCTGAAAAAACACGAATTTTGTCAAAGGATCGCTAAAAAAATATGAATCTCGTCAAAAAGCAGCAGAGAAAACACGAATATTGTTAAAGGATTATTAAAAAAGATAATTTCGTCCAAGGATCACGGAAAAATGCGAATGTCACAAAGGATTGCGGAAAAGACGCAAATTTTGCCCAAGGATCATAGGAAAAAACACGAATTTAGTCGTAGGATCACTGAAAAAAACATGAATCTCGACAAAAGGATGCGGAAAAAACACGAATTTCGTTAAAGGATCACAAAAAAAGCAAATTTCGTCAAATGATTGCAGGAAAAACTTGAATTTTATCAAAGAATCGCAGAAAAAATACGAAATTCGTCAAAGGTTGTGGAAAAAATTTTAATTTTGTGAAAGGTTCGCAGAAAAAACTTTCGTGAAAGGGTCGCGAAAAAAATGCAACTGTCTTTATTAAAAACAGCCCACACACAAACATCTATACAAACCTCAATACAAACAAACATATTCTGTCTTCCTGCCTGAGGAAAGTACCGTAATTATAACACCTAGGCTTGATTTTAAAATTTCAATTCAGATTTTTTTTAAATTAAAACATGCATACGGAATTTTGGATTCGAGGCTATTCCATGCTCTCCGCCAATCCGCAGCAACAAAGCAGACAGTCGATGAGAGCAGGTGTGTATATGGGATGATCCAGGATCCAGCAACGGCAGTTCATGTTCACAGCTGAAAGCGGCTAGCCACAAATTTCATTGTTTTGTTTATGTTTGAGTTTTATTTTAAAGAAAAGGTATATATTTTTGGCTAATTGAGGTTCACATAAGTTAATTTCAATTGTATTCATTCTTTGTATGCGTAGTTGCCCCCATATATTATGTGTTTGGTAAGAATATATTTTGCACTTTACTGAATGTTTTCATAGCGCTAGACATATCAGCTCATGTTCTTAAATGAAACAAACTGTTTTCAATAACAAATCTTAATGAATCAGATTAATCTTACACTTTACTATAAAATGTACAGTTCTACAATTTATCGCATATTACAACGTTCTTGGGAAAAAAAATGTAGTCCAATAACAGTAACAGAAAGAAAAATTGTAAATAACAATAAATAAATAATCATAAATTTCACATCATTGAATTAACAAACTCATATATAAGATACAACTTTAAACTGATATGCCTCATCAACTGTTGTCGAAATCAATATAATGTAAATAATTCTTAAACATTATGAGTTTGCTAAGAAATTAAAACATTCAGTGCAGTGTAGACTGTATTTTTTCCTCAAAACAATTTAATTTGGAAATATGAGTAAAAAAAAAATCACCGTTTTCTCACATATTATGAGTTTTATCAGCAAGTTAAACATTAAGTAAATATGAATGCTTTGCGGAGCTGTTTCTATCAAAAATTCAATAACATCGCCCAAAAACCCTCAACAAAAATAATTATAAAGAGTGCGATGACAACATAAATTTTATACCACATTGCATGTCCGTTCTTGGGCTATTCTTATAAAACTCAAAATTTCTCACAAAATGGCGATTTTTTTTACAACATGCTTACAAATTAAAATGGTTTATAATTATTTTAAAAAAAAACTCGGCCAGAAATAACATTGATTTTACATTTTTAAAGACTTATTCATTATAATTATTTTGAAACAGCTCCGCAAATCATTCATATTTACTCATTGTTTTACTTTCTGATGAAACTCATTATGTAAGAAAACGGTGATTTTTTTTTTAACTCATACTTACAAATCAAATTGTTTTGATGAAAAAATACATCCTACACTTCACTGAATGTTTCCAATTCTTAAACAAAATCATAATATTTAAGAAATATTTACATTACATTGATTTTGACAACAGTTGATGAGGCATATCAGTTTAAAGTTGTATCTTATATATATGAGTTTGTTAATTTACAATCTTTCTGTTACTGTTTTTGACTACATTTTTAGTTTCCGAGAACGTTGTAACATGCGATAAATCGTAGAACTGTACATTTTATAGTAAAGTGTAAGATTAATTTAATTCATTGAGATTTGTTATTGAAAACAGTTTGTGTCATTTCAGAACATGAGCTGATATGTGAACGCTATGAAAACATTCAGTAAAATGCAAGTTATATTCTTACCAAATACATAATACATGGGGGCAACTAAACATACGAAGAATGAATACAATCAAAACTAACTTACGTTAACCTCAATTAGCCAAAAATATATTCCTTTTCTTTAAAATAAATTAAAAAAATAAACAAAACAATGGAATTTGTAGCTAACCAGCCGCGTAAGCTATGAACATAAACTGCCGTCGCTAGATCCTGGATCATGCCATATTCACACCTGCTCTCATTGGAAGGCTGCTTCGTTGCCACGGATGGCGTTGCCGAGGCTATTTCATGCGGAGACTTGAAATAGCCTCGAACCCAAAATTCCCTATACACGTTTTAATTAAAAAAAAATCTAAATTCAAATTTAAAAATCCGGCGGCAAGGTGCACTTTCCGGTGAGAACATCTACACATGGCAAAAATCTCAGAGTCCCAGGTGTTATAATTACGGTGAAATCCGCGGGCAGGCAGACATACATCTAATGTTTTATAGAGATAGAGACTATTGAATAATAATAAAAAAAATCTCTTATTATACCAGTACTGAAACAGACTTTTAGAAAATGTAAAAGGAACTTATATGAAAGCATTGCTTAATTTCATATTTTAAAAACATTTTAAACAAAACTCAAAAAAATAAAATGCAAATTTTTCAGACTTTTAATAATTTCAATAAATATATATTGTGTTATTCAAAATTAAAAAAATATATATAATTAAAAATAAAAATATAAGGTAGTTATATAACGTAATAAATAGCCATGTGAAAGAAAGGTGAGTAACACTGTAATGTTCGGGTTCATGTTAAACCGGTCTAGCTCAGGAAATATTCAGATATAAGGTAAAAACAAATGTTTATTTAAGATAAACGGGTTGGGACAATCGCGGAGTCTCAATCACAATTTAGCCTGGACTAACAGTTACTCTCAAAATAAGCCCACTATGAAATAATACACTTAACTATCTCCAATAAAATCACTTGAAAAGGCTGAATACTTAAAGCTTTCACTTACGCAGAGACGAGCGATGAAATTACTTCAAGTTTAAGTCCAATACTCGTTAAAAGTCCTGCGCTGAAATACACAAGTTCTAAGAACTTGTTAAAAAACGGCTAAATTCCTAAAATGCTTGCAACCCGTTGCTGCCAAAGCAACTTTATTCAGACAAATATACCAAAACTATATTACCACGGCAGCCTTTACTCTATATCACTCTATATCAGGGTTTACTCCAGGATTACTAGCACTGTTTGCTGGCAAGCGCAGGTGTTGATTTCCACTAGAACGAGACACAGCCAGATCCAAAACTACAGACTTTCGTACCTGGTTATATAGGATTGTCGATCAACTAGAGAAGGCAAAATTTTCATAAAAACTGCTGCGAAACGCAAAAAACCCACAAATTCTAAAGCCCACATGCATTCGTCGAAATTTAGAGTAAAACAGCATATAACACTGTTTGCACTGCTCTGCATGCACACAATGTTAACCTGTGACATAACGTTCCCAGTCAAAACAATATACTGCCTTTATGAGACAGTCGCTAGTCCACAACAATACAATTTAGAATAATTAAAAAAAAATCTAAAAGGTGGATTAAAAATTTTGTGCCGTTATATTAAAAATAAATGTGCAACGTTAAATTAGCACAAATTAAAATAATTTCTAATGGCAAACAGCTGTTTCAGAGCCCTTAAGCTCCATCTTCAGTGCCAACTCAAAAGGTAAAAACTAATTAAAAACTCCTAGGCCATGACCGCTTGTCTGCCATCTCTCGCCCCGCGGCCAGATGAAATGGCGTTGAATGGCGTTGAGGAATTTAGAATAATCTCTTTACAAAAATTACACAGATCTACAATTAAAAAAATTATATGTTCTTAATTGTTGGTGTTATTTTCTCGGTAGTCAGTAATTTTGCGCGTTCTAAAGCAATATAAATAATCAAATCACCTTTCGGAACAAAAGATAGGTAAGATATTTGCTTACCTCTATTTTCCAGCAATCGTCCCCACTCCTCATTTTTTCGCTAGACCATGATCACCAAAATTTGTATTAATCCATTTTTCGATTGGTACACACACTATGTAAATCCTTGGTTTGAAGAATATCCATGAGACTGATTAAGTAATGTTAAAATATTATTAATTAATAAAACATATTCATAATACTGTTAAATTATTTAATTTACATAGCTTACATTTAATAGTTACATAAAATTTAGTTTTAAACATTATTTCAATTTAAATTTAAGGGAAAACGACATAATGTCCGTTTCCATCGCGAATTAAAAAGAATCTCTTAAAGTTCTATAAAGCAGAGATGCAACAGTCTTAGTCCTTATATAGTGACATCATTTTTAAGTTCTTTCATTGGATGGTAATGACGTAAAGTCAATTTACGTCACGAATACGTATTTTAGTCTTTCACTTCCTTGTTCAGAGCACGTGCTGTAAAAACCTCTTCATCTTGCATCAGGCACTTTCATTTCCTGTTTGAAATTCTAGATAATTACTTTTTATCGGGATGAGTTTTTAAATGATGTAAATAAACTGTCATAGAAATTAATTCCGGATATTAATCTTTTGATACATTACCAACAATCTCCTCCTTAATCTCTGGAATTTGATTTCTTAAGTTTAAGTTATTTCTGTGAACTTCGAAGATAGGTTTGGGAGTGGGCTTGGTTAGGATGTCCGCTATCATGTTCTTTGATTCACAGTAATTTAGATTAATTGTACCATTGTCCTTTAGGTGTTTAATGGAATGATACCTTATATCAATGTGTTTCGTGCGACGGGTGTATTTTTCTGATTCGATCATTTTTATGCAGGACTGGTTGTCCTCATGCATAGTTATGGGTAATGTCTGTTCTAAGTCAAATTCTTGTAAGAGTCTAATTAACCATAAAATTTCTTGTGATGCATTTGCTGCTGAAATATACTCGGCTTCAGCACTTGACATGGCTATGCATGATTGCTTTTTGCTGATCCATAAAATTGGGTTTTTCCCTAATAAAAATAGGTTTCCGCTGGTGGACTTTCTAGTTTGTACGTCTCCAGCCTAGTCTGAGTCACAGTACACTTCAAGTATAAGTATTGGTTGCTGTGTTGTATTTATTTCTAATTTAAAGTTTTTAGTGTGATTTAAATAGGAAATCACTCTTTTAGTTGCTTTCCAATCCTTCTGTGAAGGGTTTTCGTTTTTTCTACTTAGGATGTTAATCGCAGCTGAAATATCTGGTCTTGTGACAGTTGAGATATACAAAAGTGCGCCAATTGCCTTTCTATAATCGATGTTGTTTGGCAATGGTATTTCTTCGTTATCAAAATTTAAATAGCCTGTTTCCATGGGCGTTTTGTAGGGTTTCGCATCTTCTAATTTAAATTTTCTAACTAATTCTTCAATTTTACTTTTTTGATTCAGTTTATATCCTTCGTTTGTTTTTTCAATTTTAATCCCTAGGTAGTAGTTTAATTGACCTAAATCCTTTAGTTCATATTCAATCTTAAGTTTTTGTATAATTTCTTCAATTTCATTTTCTTTTGCTGATATTAATAAATCGTCTACATAGACGATAATATATGCTTTACTGTTTTTAGTATTACGTATGAATAAACACGTGTCTGATGTTGATGGTTTGAAATTTAACTTTTCTAATGATTCTGAAATTTTTATGTGCCAGGCTCTAGCTGCCTGTTTTAAGCCGTATATAGCCTTATTTAATTTGCACACTTTGTTTTCATGATTAGGTTTGACATAGCCTTCCGGCTGAGTGATGTATATATCCTCATCTAAATTTCCATACAAAAATGCTGTTTTAATGTGAACGTGGTTTATGTTTAGTTTATGATAGGCGGCGGCTGCTAAAAAAGTTCTAATTGTAGTATGTGAAACCACTGGAGCAAAAGTTTCATAGTAATCAATACCAAAATTTTGCGAATAGCCTTTCGCCACTAAACGCGCTTTATATTTTTGTATTTTTCCTTTATCGTCTAATTTTGTTTTGAAGAGCCATTTCGAACCTATTATTTTTGTATTTGGCGGGGGGTCAACTAATGTCCAAGTTTTATTTTGGTTGTGAGATTCTATCTCCTCCTGTGTCGCTTTGATCCAGTTTTCTTTTTCTACTGGGTTTTCCATGTTTATTATTTCCTGCCAATTTTTCGGTTCGTTAATATTTTCATCTTTAACCAAATAAATTAGTCTATCTGGGGGAACCCCTTTATTTACTCTATCTGATCTTCTTGGTTCGGTTTGGTTTAGTTCAGATTCATTCTGATTATCATTTTCATTTGAAATTTCGATTTTTATCAGGTTTGGGTTTTCCGACTTTTCGTTTTCGGCATTAGTGTTTTCATCTAAATTTAGTTCTAGCCGTTTTTCTTTATTTGAATTTATCGGATAGTTTTCTAAGAACTTCACCGTTCTGGCTATAGTGATATCTTTGCCGCTCGTATAGATACGATATCCTTTGGAATAATTATCGTATCCCACGAAGATCCCTTCTACTGCTTTATTATCTAATTTCTGTCTTTTTTGCTTGTTAATATATGCATAAGCTTTGAAGCCAAAGACTCTTAAATATTTTAGATTTGGTCTTCTGTTTGTCCATAATTCATATGGAGTTTTTTCGTTGGCTTTAGTAGGCAGTCGATTTTGTAGGTGATTTGCGGTGCATATCGCCTCTCCCCAGAAATGTAATGGTAAATTAGAGTCACTTAGCATTGTTCTTGTCATTTCAATTAATGATCTATTCTTTCGTTCAGCAATACCATTCTGGCTGGGAGAATATGGTACTGTTAGCTGTCGCTTAATTCCATTTTCTTTTAGAAAATTATCAATATTAGAATTTTTAAATTCTTTGTCATTATCAGTTCTGAGTTCTGTAGGCTTTTTGCCAAACTTATTGTTGACCAGTGCAACATATTCCTTTAATTTTTCAAATACCTCACTTTTATTTTGTAGTAGATAAATTATAGTAAATCTAGAGTAATCGTCTATGAAGGTTAAAAAGTAATTTTTCCCACCTATGGTTGGAGTTTGAATAGGACCACAAACGTCAGAGTGTACTAATTGCAGAATTTTATTTGCTCTCAATTCCGTTTTCTTTGGGTAAGGTGCGTCAGTTAATTTTGCTTTAATGCAAGGCTCACATTCGGTACTATGGGAACAATTATTTATGTTTATTCCGCATGCTAATTCCTTCGTCATTAATTCTTTAATCGACGCGACATTTTTATGCCCTAATCTTCTATGCCATAACTCTATGCAGTTTTTATTTTTGCAATTAGTTATCATGTTTACGAAATTTTCATCTGTGGTTATGTTTGTTTGCTGAATTTCATACAAATTATGTTTTCTTATCCCTTCTAAGCGTATTGATCCTTCATATTCTAGAAAACATTGATTATTTTCAAATGTTAATGTGCATCCATTTTTCGTAGCTTTAGCTACCGAAAATAAATTAGTTTCAATTTCCGGTACAAGTAGAACATCTTTTAAAGTTACGTTGTTAGTTTTTCGTCTGAGGTTATTGTGGTAATATTTACATTACCTGACACGTAGGATTTTAGTTTATTGCCGTTGGCAATTACGATGTTGGTATGTTCTTTATTTTTAAATTCATAAAATAAATTTTCATTATTTGAAATATGGGAGGATGAGCCAGAATCGATAATCCATGCGTTATTTTTCGATTTGTTAGTTAAAAATGCGCAATTTTTCTTTTCTTCGGTTCCGAAATAAGCTGTGCTTTTTTCTTTCGGTTTATTTGAGTCCGCGCTTCTTAAATTATTTTCGTCTTTTTGAAAGACTAGCGAAGAAGAGAAATGTTTTTTGTTGTTTTGTTTAAAGTTATTTGTTTTATGTTTGTTATGCCAGCAATTAACTGTGTTGTGGTTCTTCATTCTACAAATCGTACAGTATTTTTCTTCTTTTTTAAAACCTGTGGTTTTGAATTTTCTTTCAGCTCTAAAGGCTTTGTTCGAATTATCACTGTTATTAGAATGATCGTTTCTTTTATTAAATTCGTCTGTTAATTTACTCTTTATAAATTCTGGAGTTAATTCGTCTTCCTGTCTGGCTTCTAATGCGGTTATGAGGGTGTCGTATGAAGGAGGTAAAGAGCAGAGCAATAATGCTGAAATATGATTTGCTTTAATTTCTTCGCCTATGGCTGATAACTTATCAATAATTTCTAATATCTTTGTTATATGAGTTATCATGTTGCCTCCTTCTGATAATTTCGTTCCGTAAAGTCTCCTGAGGAGAAAGAGTTTGCTAGAGAGATTTGATCTCTCATGGATGTTTTTAAGCGTGTTCCATGTGTCCAGTGCATTCTGTAAATGCTTAATATGGATGATTTGATTATCCTCAATACTTAAATTAATCAAGGCTCTTGCCTTTCTATCTTTCTTCGACCATTCCGGGGTTATTGGAGTAGGTGGGTCGTCTGTGACAACTTCAAAGAGCTCTTCTCTTATCAAGAGCATCTCCACCTTGAATTTCCAGTTTGCATAGTTACTGGAATTTAATTTTTCAATTATACTTCCTTCTTTGAAGGTTGCCATTTTTCTATTTTAGAATATATCTAAAATTAATTAATTTCTTTTAAGTATTCGAGGATTCTAGGACACTATTTTTATTTTTATTTTTACCTTTTATATACTTAAGAATTTTTCACGTCTCAGAATCTTTGTTGGTGTTATTTTTTCGGTAGTCAGTAATTTTGCGCGTTCTAAAGCAATATAAATAATCAAATCAGCTTTCGGAACAAAAGATAGGTAAGATATTTGCTTACCTCTATTTTCCAGCAATCGTCCTCACTCCTCATTTTTTCGCTAGGCCATGATCACCAGAATTTGTATTAATCCATTTTTCGATTGGTACACACACTATGTAAATCCTTGGTTTGAAGAATATCCATGAGACTGATTAAGTAATGTTAAAATATTATTAATTAATAAAACATATTCATAATACTGTTAAATTATTTAATTTACATAGCTTACATTTAATAGTTACATAAAATTTAGTTTTAAACATTATTTCAATTTAAGTTTAAGGGAAAACGACATAATGTCCGTTTCCATCGCGAATTAAAAAGAATCTCTTAAAGTTCTATAAAGCAGAGATGCAACAGTTTTAGTCCTTATATAGTGACATCATTTTTAAGTTCTTTCATTGGATGGTAATGACGTAAAGTCAATTTACGTCACGAATACGTATTTTAGTCTTTCACTTCCTTGTTCAGAGCACGTGCTGTAAAAACCTCTTCATCTTGCATCAGGCACTTTCATTTCCTGTTTGAAATTCTAGATAATTACTTTTTATCGGGATGAGTTTTTAAATGATGTAAATAAACTGTCATAGAAATTAATTCCGGATATTAATCTTTTGATATATTACCAACATTAATATCATTTTTGACGCTGATTTTGAAAATTACAAAACAAATGATGTATCACGTACCATTCTTGCACATATTTGACTTTTATTAAAAGTAAGCGATGCTACAATCGACTTATTCCAATTACAAGGCCTAATTTAAATTCACTGTAAAACATTTTTAACAAAGAAATTTGTTATTCTTCAAAATTAAATGTGTATGATGCTACACATTCCATTAAAAAGATTATTTCATTTATTTTGCAGTGAAACGTGTGGTATCAGGACAAGATAGACGATGGAGCCCGACGTCTATCCTTTCCTGATCCCACATAACCTATCGTACCTATACTGTAGGTTATAATTATGTTGTCCTAATTTCAAAATAGGCATTCACATTAGTTATTCCATTGGTATGGATGGGGAGGGGGTTGTAAATACCTCAATTACGATTTTCTTTTTTGCTAATGTGATTTTAGCTGTTATAAGTTTAAAAACTAGAAAGCCTTTATGTAATTAAATTTCCTTCCAATGTACCCAATTGTTATTTTCTTCAACGACAGCCAGTTCAACCTATACGGCAGGGATGGTACCGAGGAAATTCGTCGTAAAAAGGAGTAAATTATTTACCGATTGCATTGTCTCTATACTATTATATCATTTCTCGTCAAATGCAACGAATATACATCTTGACTTTGTAGAATATTCGCTTAACTACAGATGGACCTTTAAATACATGTAGTCTTGTGCAATTGTATTTTTATCTAGCCTTGTTTGAAGCGTCTATCAGTTTGGAATCTTCATCTTTATTAAAGACTGTGATCTTTGCCATTGTGGCAAAAAAATAAGAAAGGACATATTATTTACATAATATGTATTTTTTCTCGAAGACGTGATTTAAATGCATTTCTATTTTTGTAGATTCGAAAATGGTTAACTAAACAGTGATACTTATGCGATCAGGAAATAAGTTCAATTTTCTCAAAAAGTTGGCATTAAGTAGAGTCTTGTGGTAATAAGAAAAAACGAAGATAACATTTCGAATCTTAGGTCGCCATAACTTGTGTTTGCGGTATTAAAATCACCCTTAAATGCAATCATAAGCTTTCCCTGTGCATCCCTTGCTGTTATGCTGTAGTTTTATAGACCAGACGTGCCAGAGGAGTGCAAATTAAATTTTTGTATATTTTACCTTCCATGAGGTATTACACGTTTAACTAACACTTAATCTACAATTGTCTTTTTATTTTATAGAGTCACTTATGTTAATATTAGCATATGTTGATAGGGAATATCTCATATTACCTAAAATTGTATAAAGCTACATTGTTTATTTTACTTTTTCAAAGAAAGGTACGTTTCATACATTTTATTATTGGCTGCGTCCTGATTATGTCATAAACATTCACGGAGGCAAAGCAAATGATAAAATTTCATAAGTGATGAACTTTCATTGACACAAACTGTATATAGTTTAATGTTCAAGATCATAATGTTGAATTTTTTATCATAATCTATGCGTGGTGCTAATTCATTCTTTCTGTGTATGCTTTAAATCGCCATTTAACTTTATACAAAACACATACCAATAAAATTATAAAAATAAATCTCAGTTAAAAATCTTAGATAATTATAAGTCATAACGCTGAATGAAACAAAAACATAAAATACACATTTGTAAATCGGAAATCATTAATATCTGCCAGGTAACATAGATAATTACAAGTTTTGCTTGAAGTGATGAAAATGCAATTATTTTTAGAAGGAAGTTATTGCAATATTTATTGGAATTAGATTAAAATGTTTAATTAATTACTGCGAATCTGTTTTAAATAAAAACATTTGCCTTGATTGTAACTACACAGAATCGGAAATAACATATTTTTTCAGACGATTTGAATTTCTAATAATTAAAACCTGTAACAAACTGCAAAAATTAATAGAAATGTTGATTGGAAAAAATTATTTCGGTGTTGTAATTAGACATCTTAATATTTTGTAAATATTTTCATTTTTAGGTGAGTTTGTAATTATATAAATACGTAGCACCTATAGTCGGCGTTTGGTCCGTCCGTCTGTCCGACCGTCCGCATATAACAGCGCAAAATATAACCTATCGAATTGTTTGAAATTTAATGCATATAATCGTTGCAGTCATATCAAAATTTATGAAAACCGAATCAAAACTTAAAAAGATATTAATAAAAGTTTTGTTCATTCTATTAAATATCCTATCATACATAATCTATATAATAAATGCGCAAGTCATGTGACTGAGGAAAACAAATATGGGCTAACTATTTCTTTTTTTTCATATGCCAGGTGGACCATTTTTATTCAAAATAATTTTTTTCGAATAAAATTGCATAAAAGTTATATTTTTAGAAATATTGTTCAACAAAATTGTTTCTTTGAGAGATGAGTTCCATTGAAAAATTGTATAGATTCTGAGGAAACATCATTTGAAATTAGGTTAACTGCCCATTATTTATCCCAATACGCATTTTAAGTAAATATACACAAGAGATTCGTTCATCGTGAAACATAGAAATATGAAACCGTGGAGGTAATCATTCGCAAAGCAAGATCTCTATGGTGCATTTTGCATCGCTATCTGGTGTCGCAAAAAATAAATAAATAAAAAAATAAAAAATCGCATCTGTTAACGTGACATAGGTAATAAGAGAAAAGAAAAGCTTGCTCATTCCACTCATAACAGACGATATAATTCATTTCACTGAAATAATAACGAGGATTTTGTTTTCATTCTAAAACTAGTTAGACGGCTATATTCATTCTAAAACTATATTTCCAACTTTTTTTTTCGTATTAAGTATCATGGACAATAGCGTTCTTTGTATGTACAGTGAAACACGGTTAGTGCGGACTTCTAACGTAGGCCAATTTTTGTCTACATTATACGATATAAACATTTCAATAGCGTAAAAAAATGCCTTTCGTTAAATAAATTGAGTTCGATTTTTGTCGGATATTAAATAGGTTACCCACTTAGTAAAAACGCAACAGAAAGGGAAATAGTAAGATACCGATACCATGATTTGGAGGAGAAAGAAATAGAGATTGGGGGAAAAGTTGCGCTCGTTCCCATAAACCACCAACTTAATGCTAAAATAAAAACAACTTTTTACGTAATTTTGTAATTTTAACTAAAAAGTAAGTTTGTGACAATCTGTTATTGCAATAGAACAAATTACTGACGACAAACGTAATATGCAAATAAATTGTCGTACTTATATATAATTTAACTTTAAGTAAAATAATCTTTTCTTTGCGATACTTGAACAAACGTTCTTTTTACTACATCCCTTTCTGTTTTTGTGACACACTCAAAAATTTTATCTGTTATATCATAATTTAATTGATAATATCGGCGAACAGCCAACAGCAATTTTCGAAATTTTCTCGTTTTAGATCGTAAGAATTTTTCTTTTTCTTCATCACTGATAATTTCTTGATTTCTTAACAACAATAGTTACATCAAACTTTCTTTTCAAGAAATGTTGTACGAAAGAAATTTTAAATTTCTAATTAAATTTTCAACAGGACTGAAAATACGCCATCTATATATTTAAAACGGAAAGCGCATTCTGTCAAATTTTCCACACGAATATCGTCTCTTTGCACATGCGTCAACTATTTTTTAAAGGCTTCTACCCTCAGAAATGGAAACCTGGTTGATTAGTCTGTTTATAAAGGGATTGAAGAGTATTGATTGAAAACGGATGGAGGTGTACCATTGCATTGAAAGCATAGAACTTCTAATATATTTTTGCTCTGATGTTGGAAGCTAAAGCTTTTTTTTTACAAGAACTCATGTTTTCTAAATATGCATATTTTTTGCAAAATTTTAAAGAGAGCTAAGAGAGCTTGGATACAGTTATATTTATAATCGATTGAAATGTCAGAGAGTTCGGAAGATGAGAACTTTTTTTTATTGATATGTTAAAGGAACCGACTCGAAAACAAACAAACAAACAAAAAAGCGAGAAGAAAACATTTATTTTACAACTGGATAGCAATGTTTTTTCACGAAATTTTTACACAGGCTGTAAAACCGTTTTATTTATCACGAATAAAGACTTTAAAGAGTTCGAACAAAAAGAACTTTTTATTTTAAAACTATGAAACGACCTTACCTAAAAAACAAGAAATGAGTGCTTTGCGACAGTTTTTTGGATAGATGTTTCAGGAGAAATAGATAAAAAATGGAAAACGAGTCTAAATATGGATTTCAAGTTCTAAAATTTTCAAAGCTAAGCTTAAGTTTCCCATTGGAATTTTCATTAAATGTCAACAACAGATAAAATGTTTCCAACATAAAATAAAATCTACTTATTTTATTACGGAAATTAATCATATCGTAATAACAGACGATATAATTCATTTCAGTGAAATAATTATAGTTTTTAAATACAAAACATTCAAATTAATTTTTAGGTATTGTACGATTTTTTTCTAACTACATAGAAGACTTTCTAGGTTTCTGTTGCATAAAAAGTGCTCAGCAGTTGTCATGCATCTTATCAACATATTATCAAATTCTAATTTATATAAAAAAAAAAATACTTTCCATTTCCGATTTTTAATATATACCTTTTGTGAAAAATCCCCTCAAAATTCAAATACTTATTGCTTATTTTTTGATCGATATTAAAATTATATAAAATAAATTTTAAGCAGCGCAATTATTTTTAATTACAACTTGAATCAGATATAATTAAATCAATTAATTTTTTTACAATTATTTCACGCATTCTCTTTAAATCTTGCACAAACTTATACACGAAATTGATAATTAATACATACTTCAATTATTATTTACGTTTTAGGAATATATTTTATCATTTATTTTATCGAAACATCTGACATAATTATACACTTCAAATGAGAAAAAAGAAATGTCAAATAAATCTTCAGATTACAAAATTTCAAGTCATTAACACTGATTACAACTGGAACGTAATATCAGAAGATTAGGGTAATTTGCATAATTTAAGAAACCCAAAACATTCAAAGTGACTTTGCCTAAATTACGGGTTTATTTAATTGGCTTTTCCAAAATACGTTTAAATAAAATGTTTGAACTTTTATTAATTCTTTTAATTTAGTGTTTTTGCAGATGTATATTTTTATAAGTGATACTCACATAATTTGCATCGCGGCATATTTTTCGCGTCCTCTAGTTTTGTGAGAAATTATCGGTAAAGAAAAACAAATTTTCAAAAGAAAAATATGAGAAAAGTTTGATTAATAAATGCGATTTGGTATCGAACTATTTCCATGTATCATCACACTTTTGTTCTTCTGAGTATTTTAGTTTACTGCTTAGAAAAGGAACTATCAATTTGTCCCATGTATTTTTCTCCTATTACTGTATAGGAGGTATTATAGCTGATTTTCTGCTATTTGTTCGTAACTATATACGTAACACCTATAGTCGCCTTCTGGTCTGTCCGTTTGTCCCTCTGTCAGAAAATAAGAGCGCAAAGACTAGGTTAGAAATTTAATGTATATAATCGTTGCAGAATTTTGTCGGGTCATTTTAAATTTTATGAAAATCGAATCAAAACTTAAAAGTTTGTTAGTAAAAAATTTTTCATTCTATTAAATCCTGTCATACGTAATTAATTCAATTATATCCCATCATAGGTAATGATTATAGGTTGCCTTGGTGATTATGTCATATTCAAGATGACGTCATATTATTTCCGTTTTACTGAATTTAAAAGACGAATTTGTATACTAAGATTGTTTAATTATAGCAATCATACCATCTACCTCTTTTTGTTTTTAAGAGTAATTCAGAATAAATCAATATATTGTCTACTTTGTGTGAGATTTGTAAGAGTATTATATATAGAGATTATTCATATTTAATTTTTTTAATTATAACAATCATATAATCCAACGACAGGTTTTTGGATAGATGTTTCCGAAGAAATAGATATTAAAAGGAAAATGAGTCTAAAATATGGATTTCAAGCTTTAAAATTTCCAAAGCTAGGCTTAAGTGCTCCATTGAAATTGTCAGTAAATGTCAACAAAAGATAAAATGTTACGAACATAAAATGTACTTATTTTATTACGGAAATTAATCATATCACAATAACAGACGATATAATTCATTTTCGTGAAATAAACACAATGATTTCTTTTACATTGTCTTGTATTGAATATTTGCGCGTAGTATAATATTAATGTAACAGAATTGTAATTAATTTTTTGTAATAGTGTATTTAATTTCATATAATAAAATTAATATCTATAATATGAGAATCTGCACGTAAAATAAATTTTGTATTCAAGCATTTTTGAATAACGGTGCAACAGCTATTGCATCAAAATCTGGATATTTATAAAACTAGTTATAGTACGAACGCACTTCATTTGTCACGTTTGACGTACAATTTACGACTTATTTTTGGAATTTTATTAATAGAATATCGTGAGTATAACAGACGTCGTGTATTTAGAGGGACACAAAAAAGCATTCTGTTAAAGTACCATGTTTTAATAATAATTGCTATAAGCGCGTTTTTAGTTTCGGAACGTATTTTTAAATGTAACTAATTTTTTGACTATTAATATGTGTGTATATATTTTATAAAACATATACAGAGCAGCACAAAATCCTTGAGTATATTTGCGTTTATTGATAAAAATAACAGAAGGGTAATTTCAAACTGTGCTATGCGTTTCCTAACTGAACTAAAATTTATCGTTCATTTTGTACTTACTTCTTTTGAAAATTATTATCTGCTTCAGCATCATACACTATTATTACGTGGCAGTAATATTGTTCAGTATCACATAGTATTATTTAGTACTGCTCAGTATGATTGGAAAATTGTATTTCCAGAATTTGTATTTTCGGAATTTTGTATTTTCAGAATTTGAATTTAAGTATTACATACTATAATTATTGTTCAATATCACAAAGTATTATTTAGCATTGCTTAGTATAATTAGTAAATTATGTTCTCAGTTTTTGTGTCATCAAAATTTATTTTTTTTTATTTTGTGTTTCAGTATTACATCTCTAATCTCATGGTGGTGTTTGATTGTATTGAAACTACGTGTCCATATTCTTATATAATCACTTATGTTATTCCCTATTATTCTTAGTACAAGTACATATTACTTGTATTTTCATATTTGTTTTCTGGCCTTATTGCTGTACTTGTTAACTGTTAACTGTTAACTGTTTACTGTAAATACCCCTAAATAATTATTAAAGTTTTTTTTCCATATACATCTTTTTATACACTTGATTCTACTAGTCAAACTATGATTATTTTCTTCGTCAATATCGTATTTATTTATTGTGTATCGTTCAATAAGTGAGCTATTAGTATTGTTTTGTATTTATTGTTTTCTCTCAACTTTAATTATTATCTTGGAAGAGCTCTATACCTCCTTACATTTATTTACAATCACACCTGTTCATTCAGACCATTCTTGTATCTAACTTGGCTCGGATGGTATAATTGGCCTTTCATTGTAATCTTTGACAGTTAATTTTCAATTGAGAGGGTGGTCCTGCCGGGCATCGCTCCCTGGGCTGGGCCTTGCCGTTTAGTAAACAAACCTGCTCGGAGGGGATAGTTGAGTTTAATGCCGAGATGTAGATCGCCCCGCCCAGTTTATATCTTGACCTTGTTTATTAGCCACCCACAGGGTGGCTTATTCTTTCAATCTCTATCATTTTTCATGTTTATGAAAAGTCAGAGCCATCCATCGTTGGCGCAAGTTAATCTCGGAAAATGAAACATGTGAAGTTACTGAAAAAATTAATAGCTCAAAAAGTATCTGTCACAAAATTGTTAGACAAACTTCGTTAGAAAGTAAAAAAAAATGTATTTTTCTTGATATAAATTTCAAATCGAATGATTAGGCCGTTTTTCAAATAATGAATTTCAAAAATTACCAAACTTTATAATGAAGTACTATAGCGAAACCTTCACGCGTAAAAAGACAATGATAACGGTTGTTGCTTTCGGCCGGAGAATGGACAAAGCGATGTTCGCATTTTAATATTTTAACGGTTTTTAATGAAATTCTGTAACTTTGGAAGAATTATTTATGCGTTTTTGACGAAATTCTCTAACTTTAGAAGAATTTTTCTTTGAATAGGCAATAGAAATGCATAAAATCGTTACAAAAATGTTAAAATTAGAAAAAGGATAGATGCAAATTATCAGATATGAAAAATAAAGAAGAAATTTGGTACTTTCGTGTTATAGCAGCCAACAAGCATGAAATATTTTTGTTTGTGTTTTCATTAATACATTGCAAATTTGGTACTTTCGTGTTATAGCGGCTTCCAAGGATGAACTGCCAAGCGGCCAAGATTTATCGCCAAATTATAAAGCATGTATGACATTATAATAATATATGATTTATATATATAACATTTCTTAACGTATGTGGCTAAGTTATAGTCATATATGATGCATATATGATGTATATATATGACATGTGTATATGATGAATCTACGACATATAAGACATAAATAAATTGTGTATAATGACGTATGTGGCACATATAGGAGCGTTTGGAATATATATATATATATATACGTATATAGAATGCGTATATAAGTTTTGCGATGATCTTGACGAAATCATAACTGCAACCTTGACATAATCATAATTGGGGGAGCCGCTATAACACGAAAGTACGGTTTCCCTTATCCTGTCAGGAGCACTTTTCTTATTTATTTTTTTCAATTTCTCATAATTATTTTAGTTTTCCCCATTTTTCTCTGTTCCTATGGGCAGGACAGCTGAAAAATTTCACCAAAATTAGCTGTAAACCGCCTAAAGGTTCCCCCCCCCCGCTTTTTTTGGCGCCCTTGGTTTTCACATATCTCTCGAATGGGGCCCGTCAGAGGGGCGCAAAATGGGGATCCCTTTTAAAGTCCCATCGCTCAATTTCAAGTGAGGATTCATTTTACAGGTCTCGTAGAGCACTTGTGTTTTGTATAGCTCCCCCTCCCTTACCCCCACCGCTCTCCAAGAGCCCGTCAATTTAGGCTAACTCATCATTTGCCAAACAACTTCTCTTAGCTCCACCATAAAAGCTGCTATCATAGAACTTTTCATTACCTTTTTAACACTTTCCAACCTAGTTGAAAAGTGTTTATGACTTCGGTTTGTCTAGCCGTCTGGCCGTCTGGCTGTCTGCCGTCTGCCGTCTGTCCGTGCTCTAACTCCCGTAAATATGCTCGGATTGCGCTGCAATTTTTATATGTTATTGTCGTTATCTATAGTATAATCCCTTTTTCAATTGAAGTGTGTAGCACTTATAGTTTTTTTACAGGGGCACTCAAATAATTCCGTTACATTACGGTCTATGGGGAAAAATCATTTGCGGTTTATTTTAGTGATGTTACACAATTTCAAACACATTGTAATTGATATATATCACTAAGGTGCATTACAAGAAGCTTAATATTTAATAGGGTGTGCATAGCACTTATAGTTACTTTACAGGGACAGTTAAAAGAATTCAGTTACATTACGTCTATGGAGAAAAATCGCTTGCGGTTTAATTAAATAATGTTTCACTATTTTAAACAGATTGAAATTTACATATATCACTAAGGTGCATTACAAGAGGCTTACTGCAGAATATTGTGTGTATAGCAGTCATCGTTCATTTACAGGGACACACAAAAGAATTCTCTACTCTCTTAACAATAATTCCTGGAAGAGCGTTTTAAGTTACTGAACGCGATTTTAAATTTAACTCACTTTTTGTCTATTACTTGGTGTGTATAAATTTTGTATTTCATATGCACGGCAGCAAAAAAGTTCGCGAACACATTTTCGTTTATTGACAGAAACTCCAGAAGCAGAATTTTAAACTGTGCTACGCGTTTTCTGACTAAACTAAAATTTAGCATCCTATGAAGTATGTATACAAATCTTTAGATCATATACAGGTCTGAATAAAAGCATTTGGATATTTTTCCGAATATTGTATATTTTGGAAATATATGTTAGAAATTCCTGAAATTAAATTTTTAAATATGTTATGCGTTTTCCAAATTGTTTACTTACATGTTGTCTTTCAGCTTAATAAACGGTAATGATTTGTAAAATTATTTTGGAAGCGTTGGAAAGTGTTACATAATCTATGTAACACTTCCAACGCTTCCAAAATAATTTTACAAATCATTGCTTGACGCATGATTTTTCGTTTTTGTTTAAGTTATCTATTAAGTGCTAAAGTGCCTTGAACCATTAAAAATAGTTTAAAGGATGTCATTAAGCCAGCACATTTGTAAAAATCATCTACCTCGCCACATCTCAGCCCATTGGAGCCACACCTTTTTACTATTATATTTATTGAAAACACTTCTAGTCACCGAATCTTTTTAAAACTTAGTGTGTAACTCCTAATATATTCCACCAGCCTCGCAAAAAATCTTATAGCGCTAACTAAATTCTAAAGTGGAGAAGCTGGCTTATGCTAACAAACACATTTTTTTTTTTTTTTTTTTTTTTTTTTTTGACGAGTTAGACTTGGTTGAAAAAATCTCAAAGATAAAAGCCGTGGGTGGCCGATCTATATTCTGCCGTAAAGTAGAATTTTTTTCCGCTGGTTTAGACTCCTTCTTTCATCTTATTAAACGGTAAAGATTTGTAAAAGTATTTTGGAAGTGTTGGACGGTGTTACATAATGTATGCTTGACCCATGATTTTTCGTTATTGTTTTATATATCACTTAAATTCTTTGCCATCATTTACAATCCAGTAAGAAAATAAAAGCAAAAAAACACTACAGAAAATATTTTTGGTATACCTGAATGTGATAAACAGATTTTATATTTTCATGTTTATATTTTACACCGACCAGTATATATCCAGTAAAGCATCGGCATTTCGAAAATATTTGAATTTTATCAACATGAAATCTATTTAATTTACGATAAAAGTATGCTGTTAATTTTCAATATCATAGGAAACATTTGCTTTTGGAGCAATAAATGTCCAAAGTAATCATTACAGATATAGTTTTAAAGCAATATTACTACAATATTCTAATAGTTTTTTTGTTAAGTTACAATATAAAATTCTATTGACGAAAACTGATATTCAGGAAACATTTAATTACTGATATTTTGATACATTCGACATTTGTTCATAATTTATTAATCTTATATCAAGTTTCTTAGTATACGTTATCAGACATATCTACCTCATTTTCAGGAAATCTTGTCAAACTAGATGGCAGTTAGATTTTCCTTGACATATGTAGTCAGTTTATCATATTTTATCCTTACTATATAAGATAAATATGAAAATTTAACTAACAGACATTTCCATTTCTCCTGTTAGGAGTAAAAACAGAGGGATGAATAAAGTGTTTTTTCATTGTATAATAAACAATGTCCGGACATAAAATAAAAGTTATATAATAAATTATTTTATGTAGAATACGATGTACCAAAGAAAGTTAATGCGGTAAAATAAATATATCTATCTCAAATTAACAAACAACACTTATTTCCCATAAAATATTGAATGCGGGAAATGTCTCTAATACTTTATTTTGGCATAATTTATGATATTCAATTAACTTCTTGTCATTTTCTGCGACAATTCTCTCACTTTTAAACCCAATGAATGGCTATTTTTTTAAAAAGAGGTTTTCGAGGCTTTTTTATGATTCGATCCCTTTCTAAACACCATGATTAATCAGAATACATTTTAAATTGTATTATTAAATTTCATACACATGACATTTAAGAATGTATACTTAATCAGTAAAATTTGTATCCTAAAACAAAATAAAATATAACAAAAATATCTTAAAATGCTCACATAAAATTCGTTTAACCCTAATGTAAGGCTGTTTGTCAAACTATTTTTCGTAAATAAATAACTAACGATAATACCAACTATTAAACGCATTTTCCTCGTATTTCTTGTATCTTGCTTCATAGTTATATTTATGTATGTATGATTATTTTTATAATAGCTGAAAAACATATTCATTTGCTTCATAACGCAGAATTTGGAATTTTAGCTACTCATTCAGATTTTTTGAGCATATTAGTCGCCGATATATGGCGCCAGTTTTTAATATCTAAAACTTATTATTAATCTGCATATCACCCACACTTTAAAATTTTGTCTTGTTTTCTATAACAAAGTTTAAAGAAAAGTGTCTAAAAATTAATGTCTGCACAAAAAAAAAAAAAAAAAAAAAAAAATCTTGAGATATTTACCACCGAATATCCCGTCTGTGTACCTGAACACAGAAGACTTCTAGGAAGGTATCCTGATTGCAGATGTCCCTACCGGAAATTTTTAAAGGAACTAATTTAAGTAGAAGTCATCAAAGCGGTGCCAAATCTCGTTACGCCGAGGCGTTTAATACATATGATTGAGCTTCGAATTCACTTATTGTTCTCGGGCTGTAAGGGCCATCAAGTAAAAAAAAATTACAGGAAAACTTATTGCCACATTGTTAAAAATTTGCAGCAAACTGTCCAGTAATTTGACCGTCTTTATAGAAAATGGTTACATAGCCATAATTTAACTATATTCTGACAATAATATGGGAAATAATATGGTGACAATAGAGTTAAATTACAGTTATGTAACCGTTTTATATAAAAACGGTAAAATGACTCGATAGTTTGCTGCAAACTTTTAACAGTTCAGCTCAACCGGAATATTCGTTCATTATATACGTTATAAAGATATTATGTCATGCTTTTCAACACTCTTAGCTTGATTTCTCCAAATTCTGAGAAGGTTACTTCTTCCCCGCCATCTAAATAAGAAGCCACAAGACAGTAATTAACAATAACATCGATTTTGTCAAAATCAGTAATAAAAGTCTGTTGCACTGTAGAAGGGAGGTGTAAACGTTTATTAAGTTTAAGACTCAAGTACTTCAATAACGAAAGGTAGATAATCTAACCTTAAGGAAATCTGCAAATTCTGACACTAATATGAAACATGATGGCTACTTGGCTTATTTTCCGGAGCCTAAGAAAAGCTGCTACAAAAATTGCAACTAATAGCTTTAAAATTACCATATTCTGTATTATTTGAAGAAACGCCAATGTCATTTAATTGACTTGAACCTAGTAGATTACAAAATACTTTTATTTGAAGTAATTAGGGAGTCGCCTTACCGCTTAGCTAAAATTTTCAGCTGAAGAATTTTAATTCAAACTCAGTAAAATTTGAACGTCACTTTTAACAACACGAGGCTCGATGAAAGTTCAGAGACTGTCTTTACGTTCTGCAAGAGACGGAGACCCTTTAAAATCAGATGATACCTACTGCTACTGCCGTATTCATAACAGCTAATCAACCACATCAACCTAATAAACACATTACTGTATAAAATAACCTCGACAATCAGATTCCTGGATATTTAACCACAATTTGCGAAAATAAAAGAAATGACAGAATAGATAGCTCGTTCACGCACAAATGATAGAATCAGGACGTTCACACAAAAAAAAAAAAAAAAAAAAAACGTTTGACACAGGGCTTCACAAATGCGGTGGCCAGGTCGGCACTTTTACTTATTTGATTTTGGTTAAATTTTTTTAT
Organism: Maratus michaelseni; assembly: GCA_963931845.1. Lineage (NCBI taxonomy): Eukaryota > Metazoa > Arthropoda > Arachnida > Araneae > Salticidae > Maratus > Maratus michaelseni. The sequence continues at coordinate 337,946,728 of OZ007589.1, read as the reverse complement.
AAGCGGACATTTGCAATGTTGAAACCAGTTGGAACAGGTTCTAAAAGTGACAGTACGCTTATATATAAAACAAACTAGAACCAAAATCATGAAAGTAAAAACAAACAACGTTAGAGATCGACCTCAGCTACATTAAAAAATATTAAAATGCGAGTGAGAAATTTGAAAATAACCTCCCCATAGACTTAACATTAGCTTGCGCGTGTTTTCGCATGACTAGTGTAGGCTCTTAATTGAAAGTTTAAAATCAATTAATTCTCTCTCTGAAAATTAGAAAATAAAATTTTAAATTTTAAAGTGTAATGTAGAAGTTGCTTTTTAAAGAGATAAACTGGTATAATTAAATATCTGAATTCATAAAATGACATCTCTAGATATATTTTTATTTCATGTTTTATGATTAATTTTTAAAAAAAATGTAGGTAAACAGTAAAATTTTACAAAATTCTGGAATTCCTTTATTCATTACTATTATTGATTTATTTACATTAATTATAATTGTAATCGCACAGTGAATATTAGCATGCTAATAATATACAATCAGTATTTCGCATTATGTAATCTAAACAGATGCAGATAATTGATAAAACTTCTTAATCACTTATACAGCGTTTGTTATTTATTAAGTAAATATTTTCGAGCAGGTCGTTATTCAGTATAATACATGTGGAAGTAAGTATATATACAGATGATTTATGCTAGGGTCGTTCAAGTTCAGATTAACTGGCAATTTGTTTCATACACCACTGCACTCGCCGAATGAGAGATAATGGACTTTTATCATAATCAGTAAGATTTACGCTTATCTACATTTCTAAATATAAGCTAGAAAGCGTAACCGAGCAAAAATAAAGAGAAATCCTTAAGCCGTTTTTAAGAAGGGTCTTTTCATTGCGTCGTATATTTTTTTCTTTTTATTACTCCTTCTATTTTTCCAAGCTGTAATCTTCGTGTGAAATGTTTAATGTACATGTTAAATAAAATCTACTAAAAAAACTATTGTTTGGAAGCAGTGGTAGTAAATATGTAAAACAATATAGGACGCTGCAACCCTCATTTTTAAGGTATTGTCCAATGTCAACGAAATAGTGTATTGAGAAATAGTGTGCATTTTTAGGGTTTCGTTCATATCACGAAACCCTATTAGTCCCGCTTCGTTGTCTGTCCGTCACAGAACTGTATAACTTACAGACACGATTGTTTTGTGTACTTACATCTGAATATCTGCTATGAAGCTGAAAATCATAAAATTTTAAAAAATCGTATTATTTTAATATAGAGAGATAAAAAACTAAAAATCTAACTGCCTTTTCCTATTAAATTTAAACATTTTTCTTTATAGCAGTTGCCAACAATTAAAAATCCACAATAAAATTCTTTCTACAATAATTAATTTTCTGTTGAAAGATTTCCACGTGAAAAATGATAATGAAATTAATCTGACGCATATTGGAAGTTTAATGGGTTTTTTTAAATATCTGAGAAAAATACAAAGAGACTATCAATATGAGTAATAAAAAAAGCAAGTAGATATGACGCCAGCAAATGATTATAACGTCATATGAGTTTGAAGAACGTATGGAATCATGATTAAAAACCCGATTATGGAAATATTGGCATATTTTAACATTTTGAAGGTTACTATACAATATGTTTAATTTTGAAATTGATTTTTTTTAATATCGCATTTAGTCCACATGACAGATATTATAGTCCACATGACAGAGTATAATAACATTGTTTATTTAACAATCTCTTTCGAACTATTTGATTTTCGTCTTTTATGTTACATATTCTATGAAACAGTATACGTTTATTTGTTTTTTAGTCAGTGTATATAAACAAAAATTTAAAGCTCTTTGTTTTTAAAGAGATTATTTTGTTGCATATTGTTTATTTTTACCAATTAGCAATATTTACTTCTGCTATATTTTGTGTCTTTGTCTAATTTTATTCAGGAACAAGCACCCACACGATTTTCATTTTCAGAAATATGAGTCTTTCAATAATAGAAAATTATTAATGCGGTTAATTCTGGACTCTCAGTATAATTCAAACCATTAAAAGTTATGATATTATTATAATATATTCGTCAAAAAATCGTATATATCACCGTGTAGAAAAAGATGTACAGAGCGTGTTCGCACAGTTTTAGACGATTTTCATGCTACTTATAGAAATTTGCATAACATATTTTTAATATTTAATATATTTTTACTTACAATATTTGTGTTTTAAATGTATCGTTTGGTAAAACGTATTCTGAACTACTTTTCTAATCCGTAATTTTCATGACAATAATGCCTTTTGTAGTTTTGGAAGAGGTATTTTGGTCCATTTCTGTTGAACAGCTTTGCAAAGTCCGTGAAGGTTTGTAGGTCGATATTTGGATAACGCGCTTTTAAAAAGTTCAAAAGCTCAAAAATCCATGATTTACTTCAAGAAATTTAGCTGGTAAATCAGTGAAAAGTGTAGCTCTGATACCCGTTTCTCGTTTCATTTTTTTCCAGGAAATTAACAGTTGGTTGTGATGCGTGGTTGCGTGCTTTATCTATATGCAGTTCAACAGATTGATGACACTGGAGGTAAAGAGGTGGTATTTCGTGTTTGAAGATTGGGCGTAAAATACGTGTTTGATAGTATATGGAGTTGATCTTAATACTTTTCTCCACTCTCTTTATTTTTCATTTACCGTTATATGCAAAGCCAGCAACAATCATAAATCATTTGCCAAAACTTTGTTTAGCTACTTTGAACCATGTTTTAAGAAACATGTATTTTTTTTTTTACTCTTTGATGATACTAAATTGATCTAATTTTATTACAATCCTTTAAATAGACCGAAAGTTCAGCTATTCTAATAAAATTTTTCAATCTTTCTCTCAATAAATGCTTTTTATAAAGAATTCTGGAATGTGTTCTACGTTCGGTGATATGTCATGGAGAAAGACGATGAACATTGTGTTTTTTGGACTTTTTAAAATTCCCATCAGTGTTAATGAGTTTGTTACCAGTTGTCACTGAGCATTTTACGCTATAGCAAAAGCCCTTTGACTTGGATCATTTTTTTTTTTACCATAAAAGATCTTACCTTTGGAAATTTTCAAGAATTCCTTCTTGTTCTTGGATACATATTTTGAACATTTTTTCCATTTTACACCAGACATTCGCGTTTTTTCCCTGTCTTATTGACAATATTACACCTACTGAGACTTAGATATAGAAAACCACAGCTTTCAGAGCGTTTTTACTAACCGAATACGAATAAAACTCTTCGGAAAATTCAGAAATATATCTTTCCATTCATCGTTTCTTTAATAGCGCCATTTTGTATATAAAGAAAAATTTCTTGTTGCACACGAGAATTTAAATTTCAAAACCATATAACTGATGAAAAATAATGTCTCTATGTAGACGATTTTTTTTATACTAAAACAAACTCGTCTAAAATATGTGTGAGCAGCCTCGGTATCTATTCTAAAATCAACATATGGAAACATTCTTAAGGATTTACGTCATAAATATTATGTATATCATCAACCGAAATGTTCTACTCAACAATAAAATAACATCTGTTCAAATGATTAAAAACTTGACAAAGCGTAAGTTCTATATAAGGAAATCCTGCCTGATAAATATTGAGCAGAGTATTAACAACAGTATCACTTCAAAGATTTAAATATAGCACATGACAAAGCAGTTCAGCTGGATCCATTTATTCATTCAACTTGAATGTTAAGGGCGATTCCACCGTTACGTGTGTGACATTTAGAGTGTGTTTTTCTGCAAATTAGACAAATTTGGAAGTGAAATTATATAGATAACGTTTTACTTTTTTTATTACTGTTACAAGACACATACAGAATTATTTTTGCAGTGAAATCTTTAGAGTAAGGTAATAACAATTTTAAAAAAAATAGAAAAGTCGTTGTTACGTGTGTGAGCACACACGTAACAACGACTTTACTGACTAAAGGTGTCACTACAATAACGATTCTGCATGTGTACTGTAATAGCAGTAAAAAAAGCAAAACGTTATCTAAATAATTTCATTTTCAAATTTGTCTCAATTTGCAAAAAAAAGCACTCTCTAAAAGTCACACACGTAACGGTGGAATCATTCGGAAGAAACGCTCAAGATAATGTTAAGTCCATGGGAAGGTTCTAACGGGATTTCTCACTCGCATTTTAATTTTAATTTTTTTTTTTTTTGCATAGGTTAGCTTAGGTCAATCTCCAACGATGTTAGTTTTTACTTTTTCGATTTTTGTTGAGGTTTTTCTATAAGCGGGCATTTTCAATTCTGAAAACGGTTGGAACCGGTTCTGAAAGTGAAAGTACCCTTATATAAATCAACTGGAGCCAAAATCGGAAAAGTAAAACTAACAACGTTGGAGATTGATCTCAGCTATCCTATGCAAAAAAAAACATTTAAAAATATTAAAATGCGAGCGAGAAATCGCGCTAGAACTTTCCCATAGACTTAACATTAGCTTTGCGTTTTTTTTGCATGACTGATGTAGGCTTTTAAACTTAAATAAAAAGGGCATTTACATTTACATCAAGCATTTTCTGGGAAATTCTTTATCATCACATACTTATTTAAATTAACTTATAAGAGCTATGAATATTAATCTTTCTCCGTCACTTTCCTATCTCCCTTTGGTTACAAGGAGCTTCATTCATCTAAATATACTTACTCACTACTTAAAACTAGAAAGAAATACGCATACAGTTACAGCCTCGCTTTTACGACCGAAACGAGGGACAAAAACCGGTTCGGAATGAAATCACTTCCGAACGAATTTTGGGAACAAAATTTTGTCCAGATTTCCAACACTCCTTTAAATGAAAAAAATGTGATAGGGCCAACAAACATGAGAAAATTTGTTAAAAAATATATTACTTTCTAAAACAAAAATCAGTCTAAAATGGATTTTTTTTTCGCTCGTTTTACAGAATATAAAATTATTATTAGTTTACGAAATATAACTATTTTCTTTTGTGTAATAATTTTAAATGACAATAAAATGCACTGATTAGAAATATACTTCGCAAGTCATTAAATGTTTCACAGTATAATAATAACTTTTATAAAAAAATAATTGCTTTCAATTATCTTTTACCACGAATTTTTGATGTATCTTTTTTTATCAGATATTTTCATTATAATGTTATGGACAATTAAAATAATTTTTCTTTATCTAAAATACATAACAATTTATATCGGACAAAATTTACTGCCATAAGTAAATGTTTACTTTAACTTATATGTTTCCTAAAATAAAATCAGAAAATCATACTTCCTAGAAGATAAAAAAGTTTTATGTTGTCTCAAAATTTGCCATTGATAAGTTGTAATTTCTAAAATAGTCATAATGATATTTCATTATGAATAACTGTTTAGCGTTAATTTTACTTAGATTCACTAGAAGCGCATTGTAACGAAAATACTGAAATTGCTATGTATTAGTATAAAAGAAAATAGAAAGTACATTATCTGGTCAAATGTATACGGACACTTCTGATTTTAAACATTTTGTTGGCGACTTTTTTCTCGACAAATATTTGAGAATTGTTCTTTCATATTGGGGATGTTTAATTTCACATTTTTTCAGTGACGTTCATTTAGTCAGGTGGGCAATAAGTAAATCGACAACAAATTGAACAAGAAAGAAATATCATGCGTCAAGTATAGATACGAAACACTTTCCAACACATTCAGCATGCTGTAACAAAACCTCACCTTTAATAAGGAGAAAAATGATATCTAAGTAAAGAATTTGATAAAGCATAACACAAATGAAAACCTAATTTCAGCAATTACCATCTAAAGTCAGAAAACAAATTCTTTTGTGCAGCTCTGTATATGATCTATAATATTGTATGTATTATAGAATATTGTATGTATGCATACATATGCTAAAATTTACTCTAATTAGGAAAAGGGCACATATAGATCAGTTACGACACAGTTGAAAATACCCCTTCAGCAATTTCCTTCGATAAGTAGAAATGTACTCGAAATACTTTGTGGCACCCTATATAAGATCAGTAGTATTTATACACCCACCAAATAATATGAAAAAAAAAGTTAAATTAAAAAGCCCATACTATAACTGAAAACACACTTCCATCAATTATCGCCAAATTTGTTTGTGTGTCCCTGTAAATGAGCGATAATGCTATGCGCATCATATTCTTCAATAAGTTTCTTGTAATGCATCTCAGTGCTATATACCATTTTTAATATGTTTGAAATAATTTAATAACATTAAAGTAGGTTGTAAACGATTTTTTTCAATAGACCATGAGGCCCCACCAGTGGCTGAGAGGTTCTGCTCTCAAAACTTGTAGACGGGAGGTGCTGTGCTCAAACCCCTGTCGCGCTCTTCGACCTAACCTTTGGAGTTTTCCGTAGTTTTCTTCTATCCTTGCGTTAATACGGGTTAGGATCCCTTAGAAAAACCCCCACAGAGGGTAACCCCCCCTAGGGCCTATATGCCTCGTGTAGATAAACGGCCGTCATAAAATGAACCAGCCAACAACTAGTATAGACCATGATGTAATGGAATTGTTTGAGTGTCACTGTTAACGAACTATAAATGATACACACTTCATTTTTATAAGAGATTATCCCATAATAGACTTCAACGACATACATCAATTACATGATAATTCGAGTATATTTATGTGAGTTGGAGTACGGCCAGACGGAGAGACAGACGTTCAGACAAATGGAATTCATAAACACTTTTCAACTACACTCATTTTCAAAATTAAGAAAATTTGCATATTTTGTCAAATTTTACGAAAAGTACTGAACGAAAAGTAAAATTAATGCTTCGAAACAAGGATAGAAATCTTTAGTGTCGAGTACCTAAGCATACACGTTTGCATAGGTGGAGCAAGTAACAGGAACAGGTTTCATAAGCGCGCGTGGTAATTTTCGCGTTTTGTTTACACCTCGCCAAATATCTTGGTGTTTTTTTGCAACATTCGAAGAAATTCAATAGCAAACAGTACACATGAGTAACAAATAACATTTGGATGATGGAATGAGGTGGCGAATCGTAGGGAGACGTGAAGCATGGCAGTCTGAAGTGCAGATTTGTAGAGACTTCAGTGTAACGCTAAGCATCGTATCCAGCCGATGGAAACAGTTTAAGGATACTGGATCCATATAGAGAAAGTCTGGGCAAGGTCGTCCAAGAGCCATGAAGTCCAATGAAGATCGCTATTTGTCCATTACAGCGAGGTATTATAGCCATTCAGCGAGTGCAACAGCTTCTCAGTTCTCTCGTGACTTTAATGAGGCCACAGAAAGCCGAGTTATAATAGTTACTGTTTCCAGAAGGCTACATGCCAGAGGTCTGTTTGCTAGACGACCTGTTGTTTGCGTCCCACCCACTTCTGCACCTAGTAGAGCCCGTTTAGCATGATGCACAGATTATCGACTTTGAACCAGGGATCAATGGGGGACTGTTTTATTTACTGATGAGTCTCGGTTCAGCCTAAACACTGATACTCGACGTACTTTCATCTGGAGAGAGCCAGGGACCTGCTACTTGCCCTCCAAAGTCTCAGAAAGAGACCACTATGGCAGCGGAGGTTTAATGGTATGGACAGGCATCCTGTCGTGGACGCACATTCCTTCACGCGTTTGGCAGAAGCTCTGTGACTGGTGTGAGGTATAGGGATAATATCTTGGAGCCCTATGTTCGCATTTTCAGGGGTGCAGTTAGGCCTCCCTGATTTTATTTTAATGAACAAAAACGCGCGCCCACATAGAACTCATCTGGTCGACGAATTTCTTGAAAATGAGAATATTCGCTGGATGGATGGACCAGCTAGCTCTTCAGACCTAAATCGTGAAGTTTCGTTACAGTTTTCTGGATGTGTTGGAAAGTGTTTCATAATCTATGCTTCGCGCATGAGTTTTCGTTCTTGTTTTGATAATTAGTTTAGTGCGTTAAGTAAATGTATTTTTAATGTACACTTAAGTATGTAGTTATTCTAATTAGTTATGTAAATGCATATTTAATGGGCACTTGGTAAGTAGGACAAGTAAATTTAGACGTATTAGGATGAGAAATTAGAATCAATGCGCGAATCATCGTTTATATATATATATTTATTATTATTTTGTAATTTTTACCGAATGGTTTAGTGATAATATATTTCATGTTAATATTTTGTACAAATGTATCCATGGATATTGCATACATGGTTTTTCCATGTATGAAGAAGCTACCATTTTTAAAACGCTGAACAACAGAACAGAATTATGTATTTAACTACCTTCCAACATACCAGTAAATAATAAATATTTCTGTATGAATGTTAATTAATAATATTTCTATATCAGAGGTAAAGTTATTAACTTACAGATTTCTATTCATAAAGTAGGTTTTGTTATTCCAAGTAAATTGAATTTCTAAATTGAATTTTCAGCAAACAAACAAACAGATGCAGCGAACAAACATCACTTGCTATTATGATGAAAAAACAAATTCCCGAATGAAGAAGAATATTATTTTTATTAATTTACATTATCAGTTTTCTTTTACATTAACCATAATTATTAATTCATTTAAGAGACTTCATTAACAGTATAACATTCATTACAAGCAAGCCCCTTCATTTTCTTAATAATAATTACTTCTACAAATAAATATTCGACGATTTTTTATTAACTAATTACTTGAAATAACAGTATCACAACCGTTTTTCTTTCCTACGAAAACACAATAATTTTCATTTGAATACTGTTGCTAAAGCAGCCAAATTTTGAATTATCGCAAACTTTTATGTTAAAAAATCATACGATTAAGGCTTATGAAATACTAATATTAAAATGTAATAAATGTATTAGATAAATTTTAATAAAACAAAAAATGTTATATAAAGTCAAATAATTGAATCATAACACATATTTTAAAAGACTTTCTCGTTTTGAAATTTAAAGCTTAATATATGTACTAAATTTTTAGTTTTCAAAAATCTTAACATTTTCTTAATACGTGCTTGAGTTCCAATATCATAATTTTAATCCCTTAAAGTGAATCATAGTATGTAATATCAAATGGACCTAAAAACATTCCTTTTGACTTCGCTTTATATACCGAAAAGCATCAAATAATCTTATAAAGTTAGGCTTCTTTATGCACTCATTCACAAACTGAAAAAAGAAAAGAAATGAAAACAGTCATACTAACTTTGCCAGATGTCATCGTATAAAACTGTAACTCGTATCAATAGATGAGTAATAATATCGACTAATTTATGAAATTTCTTGACTAATATTTCAAATTTCAATTGCATAAAAGCGTATGGCCAACTCAGTGAAAAATTATCCAAGCCGGCACCCGAACCCAGGTCATCAGTATAGCGCACCGACGCAGCATCGAACTTAACCACTTGGAACGATACCCAGCCTGGCACTTCTCACTATCTAGAAATTTTCCTATGGAAAAATTTCCAAGTATTAAAATATATTTATTGAACCATCGATGCTGGATTCTCTTTAGTTTCGTGTTTGCCCCAGGGTTGGTGGCTCACAGAAAAATATTCCATCTTGTACTGCGAATGTAGCCTTGCCAACATGTGATAATGGGAAGTGCCAGGCGTTCCAAGTAGTTCAGTTTGTAGAACGTCAGTGCGCTATACTGATGACCCGGCTTGGATACTTTTCACTCTGTTGGCTATACGCCTTTTAGGCAGTTAAAATTTGAAATATTATAAATGCAAGGCATGAGAAAATTTCTATGAAAAATTTCCAAGTATTAAAATAGATCTCTTGACTAATTATTAAAATTTTCTTAAAGGGTCATCTGCATATCGAAATTGTACCAAACTTGAAAATTATCAATCTAAAATGTATTTTTGACATCATATAACAGGAGGTCATTTGGTCAAGTAATTCAAAAATTATGCTGGTTGAAATTTTGGAACGTATAATTTTAAATTCAGTTTCTATAGTTGCAAAACGGATTACTATGCGGGTAATACCTTCAGCCAGCACAATTCAAAATCTACATGGCAAAATGAGCTGTAATTTTATATTCACATATTTGAAGAATCTAGATATCAAATTTTATTAAAAAATCCATACGTTACATTTAAGGTTTTTGAAAATTTGTTAAAAACAATATATAGTTTCGTAGACATTTAATATAGACATTTAATTCCGTCTTTCACCAGGCGTGTCAAATAGAAATCAGTCCTGAAAATGAATTGAAGTGCACTTATTTTAGATTTTGTTCCCTAGATCTTCAAGACTGTCGAAAATATAGTTCGCCATTTTTGTGATATGTGTATAATGATTTTTATTTGTTATAGTGATGTATTAATTATGTCCATTCGTGTGCGTCTTATTAAAATATGTATAAAACTGCTATATGAGTTGCGTTAGGTTTAACATCAGGTGGTTCAAAATTAATTGCACAATCTGAGCTACTAAAGGAATCTTCAATAATCGATGTAATCCATATTTTTTTTCCTTACATTTCATTAAAACTGTATGTTATTATATGTGCCTATATTTATTTTACATTCTATTTATTCTAAGATTATGAGACCGAACGATAAATATTATAAGCCCAAAATGTTCTTAAAAATATCGATACAACTAGTGAAAGAAACGTATTGAGGAAAACAATTTGAATTAACATGGCATCGTTTATGGATAGTGGAAACATAAATCAACATAAGTATGTGGTTTAGAAATTCAAACGGAAATTGTTACTTATAAAATAGGATTTTCTGGAAATTATTAATAAAGTTTCACACAGTGAAATAACAAACAAATGGAAATTTAAAAATCGACAGGCTTTAGTTCTAATAAATCTCTCAGCTGGAGATAACCAAATATCCTACATCAGAGACCAAATCACCGCAATAGGAACTTGGCAGGCTTTTAATATAATACAGGAAAAGTCTAATTTATATAGCTATATATTATAATTATTTTTATTTATAAAACTACACAATGATAATTAGATTAAGGAGGTAATACGAACACTCATATAGTAAAAATTTTAGAATTTGTCAATAAGCTAAAAGCTATTGATTAGGAAATAAATGACTTCATATATCTGCAATTATTCTATATTAGCTACCTCACAGTTATGATACGTTAATTACTGAGTCCCGAAGTCGAATTCATTTTGGATTTTATCCGAAGTAAACTAATCGACAAATATAATAGTAGATTTGAAATCTCGATTACAGAAACGTGTGCTCTAAAGCTTTTAAACTGCAAAATAAAAACAGTAATTATAAACGGCAAGAAAAAAAATTCCACGTTCCGTTATAACAAATTCCAAATGAAATCCTATTCTTGGTATTTAAAGAACAAAATGCAGATAAGGAAAGTCCCCTGAAAAGTTCTTTAAATAAAGTTAAAAAAAAAAAAAGAAAAACCCAAATATGTTCCATTTGCTTCGAAACAAATATGAAAAGAGTTATCATTTTGCAGAAAAAAAATAAATTCTTTTGAATCGGTTTGCGCCCGCGAAAATTTGCCACGAAAACAATATGAGTATTCATTCTGTTTAATGACGAAAATATTTGTTATAAAAAAGTAGGTCTTTTCATAGTTAAAAAAGATGGGATCATCGATTCTGGTAGTTAATCAATGCAAGAACTCAGATTTAAAATTGGTAGAGTTAACTGATGTAACAATAACGAATGGGACATGCCTTCAACCAGAAGGTATGGGAAAAAAATATATCAATGCAGACGAAATCATCTGCTTATAGTAAAAAAAAATTCTATGCATTTGAAAAATGTTTTATATTTTCCTTACTTACGAACGAATCTCATGTCCGTTTGAAAAAAAAAAAAAAAACTGAAAATGAATGCAAAAACAATGATCAAGAATTACAAATGTGAATTAATATATAGCTTGAAAACTTGTGTAGAAGGAATGGTAAAAAAGAACAAATACGTGATTATTAACGAAAAATCAGAATTCGGAAATTCTGTCTCATTATGCAGAAATAAAAATTGCATAGATTTATGGCATAAGAGATTTAGTCTAAAGATCCTAATGCAATAAAGTAGTTAACTTTATGACAGCTTACACTAGAAATTTGAATTGATATTTCCAATCATGGATTCAAAAATACATAGAAGGGATATAAAAGTACACGCCCTATTCAAAAGCAGTTGATTACAGGGCAAGACAAATTTTTGAAACTGGACAGTCACTATCAAAAATCTACAACTGGCGGGAAATCATATTTTCCAACATTCGTTGATCAATGTAGTTGCAGGGCTGCCAAATGGTTCGCCAAAGGAATAACAATAATTTTTAACAGAAAATTTCATGATAGGTTTCTACAACATTTCCGCAAAAATTTACTTCCTAAGATGATTTTTGCAAAATTTGCAAGAAAAATCAAAAATTAAAATATTCTAAGAAAATGCCGGTATTCAAAAAGCGGAATATTTGTGAACCCTGTACTAGATTCACTATGATATATTTACTTTAAAATAAATGTGATGTATTTACTAAGTTAAGAGAATGTCCCATATAGCACAAAGGCATCTTAATTCTTCTTCTGAAGCTCCAGGTCATCCCAAATTCCTCCTGATATTTAAATAACAATTTAAAAAATTCCTGAGGAAGACCCTTTTAGGATTTCCTCGTGACTGAGCTTCCAGAAACATCCCATGGACACACTGCGAGGATGACATTCCTAAGGACGTACATAGAAAGTCACAGTCCTGGCACAATCTCATGAGTGATTCTGAAGTACAATACCTAATTATTTTTCGTCAAAAAAAAAGTGAATTCGATTTGATCGGATTCAAATTTTCAATGAGTTAATATTATATTACTAATTACTCGAGTTATTTTATGTGTGTTTCATTTGTTTTTATGTTCAATGTCATTTACACAAGAAAACAATTCTTGAAAAAATACTTTATATTAAAATCTAATATCCTTTGAGTCCTTTCTCTCGAAATATAAATTTAAACTTTCTTTAACCCATTTTCGGACAAAGGTGCGTAAACGCACCATTTCAATACATATTTTTTTATTAACACTGTGACGTATATTTTTCCCTAATTTTATTTTTCTGCTATTTTTAAGGGATCTGGAGACATCTATAAAATATTAGTAATTCAATTGAAGTAATCACTTTCTGTTGAGAAATTTTCAAAATACGCTGGTTTTTTACTTGAAACGGTTATTGACAAATTCGAGTTTTTGAAAATGTATAATTATTCCACTTGAGAATAATCATATGTTTTTATAATCGAGTAAAGTTGAAAGTTCTGTAAATAAAATAAAAATAAAACAAATGCCACAAGAAAACTTAAATTTTTTTATTTAAATTTAATGGTAAATTATTAATAATAAATTAATAATGGTAACGTCAAATTAAATAAAATATTATTTTTCACGTACGAAACTTTTTTGATGTCTTAATGAATGAAATTTAAGCAAATTTCAATGCAAATAATACCACATTTTATAAAATTTCTGTGCTTGGCCTAAAATGGGTTAACCATAATTTCTAATACTGGACAGCTTTAAATAATTCCCAATTCTTGCAAACATATTACAACATTAAGTTGTATTATTATTATTTTAAATGAAACGAAAATTATGTATAGAAAACGACAATAAAAGTTTTAGATTTAAAGAAGTAAAATGTTCTTTTTGAGTATATTATCAAAATGTTTTTCGAGTATTTAAAGAGATTTATCTCGTGTCTAGATAAATATTTGCTAAATTCTATGAACGGGGCTTCCTAGACTTTAAGACCTGCAGAATCTATATTAAAGTCTTAGAATTATGCACTGGAACGTTAAGTGCAGAAGTATTCACAGCACGTAATGATATAATTAAGAGGGATTTCGACAGCTTTAACTACCAAATGGCTTAATTGGAATTTAAGTTCAATTTACAGTTCCCAGGAAATATCCGTTAATATCTCCATTCTGAATTGTTGGTAGATTAGTTTTGCTAGCGCAAATATTTGATGAGTCATACGCTTTCCAATATTTAAGAGCTTTAATTTGTTTGAATTTATTGTTAAAGAAATAAGAAATGTAGTTTGACAGACATAAGAATATGTACTTTCCTTTACACAATTTTTCCTAGTATACCTATTTTACAGCTATTAAAATATTTTAATATAATAAAAATCACGTAGACGTCATTTAAAATACATAAAGAACTGTAGAAGTCAGTCATAAAAATAATTTGTCGATGTTGCTAAAAATCCATGTCATGTTGTGAAGTGTATTTTTAAATGTTAGAGTGTTAATGAATTTTAAATATGGAAGATTATTATTACATATTTATTTTATTAAAACCCGTAATACTAATCCATAATAATCATATATATATATATATATATATATATATATATATATATATATATATATATATATATATATAAAGAATTTTTTTTAATTTAACAATTTCAAAATTATTTCTCATTTTCCAAACTAGATGTTTTTATCTTATGCCCAAGAAAATTGTGACGGAAGCATTACCTCCGCCCGGACTAGAGCATTCATTACACAAATTTAAAGTTCAAAGAATGTTTATTTAAAATAATTGGACTGTGGTTGTGACAGGGTCCTTCACTAATTTCGCCTAAAATGAGCAATATGACCCAAGAAATAAACTAAAACTATGTACTTTACTTTAAATAACTATAGAATTCACTTAAAAATAGTCTCACTTGCATACAGCACGCTGCTAGGAAAAATCTAAGTCCAAGGAAAAGCCTTAATACTTTCAGCTGAAACAAAAGCACTTCACAAGTGTGTCAAACAAAAACTCCACTTTTCTAACTAATAACTGCAAGCAGTGGCTGCGAAGAATCTTTATTTCAAATAGAATCTAAAACTATCTTACCAAAAGGTAATATTTATTTTATATAAGCTCCACGTCTGGAAACTATCACTGCTTTCGTGGCTACAACTGGTTTAGTTTTCTTTGGAGGCGAGATTCGACCCAAATCCGAATAAACACACATCTATTCCTGCTTATATAGTATTGCCGACTGACCAGACAGGCCAAAATTTGCATAAAGCTAATGCGAAACACAGAAAACACACAAACTGCGAAGGCTACATTCATTCCTAAAATGTTAAATTAAAATAAAAGATAGGAATCTCGGTTGTACCCACAAATGTTAGTTGTGACATCACGACCACAATCAAAACACTAGAAAGCCTTTATAAGACAGTCCACTACAACCTAAGTGTCGGATTTTTTATACAAAGATTACATCATAAAAAATTTTAATAATTCGATATATAAACAAACCTACAAAAATTGCATATATTTATGTTAAAAATTTTTTAAAACTAAACTTTCAAAACTATAAAAGAATCGATACTTAGTTATCGCTGACAGAATCTAAAGCTACATTAAAAAAATCAGACATCTTGCTCAGCAATTTGATTACATAGAGAATATGAAAAAATACGAAGTAAGAGAAACGCGTTTAAACATTTAATTTACAAAAAAAGAGATATTAAAGAGTCACTGTTAAAAATAATCTGAAATTCACGAGTATGTTTTCTCTGAATTTCCGAGAAAACTTCCTTTTCACGAGAAAAGGGCATTTTCTGTTAAAAAATTGAAAATTTCATCGTATTTACTGAAAACAACGGAACGAACCGAAACTGAAGGGGACAACGAATATATTCCCGTATCTTCTGCATATTTATTTTTAATGTTTAAAAATTACATGTTGCTGCAGAGTAATGCAAAAAACTGAACGGAAGAATCCTCGTACTTTTGTGAGATTTGTATCTGCTGCATTGCAACTGTACTGCTTTTTGTCGTCAGGATCATGGACGATATTCTTTGACTGTGGTCTTGTAAAAGCCAGTTTGTTGGTTGTTCCCCACCACATAGATTCCCTTAAAATCAGAAGTAAGTGTTTGGTTTTTATTTTTTAAATCATTGTTTTAACTGAATATAAGTGATATACCAACTTTATAACGGAAAGTTACCGCTTCTTCAAGCGGAGTCTGTCCTTCTTTAATCTCTCAAAACGGAAAACCTACTGACGGAACGGAAAAAGCCCGGCAACATTTCTGCCAATAGTTTTACCGTGAATTCACGGATTTATTTTTAACAGTGTACGTAAAATTAACCACATCTCATTTAAATCTTCATCAGATCGTCAAGAAATGTGGGCACAATATTCTACAGATGTTCAGATTCATTTTACGTTAAAAATATGAAATTCGACATTTTTGTCAAAATGAGAGGTATTGAGTCCCTTTAAATTTCGTTGGATTCGGATCAGTTGAACGCTCTTTAAATTAATCAGAAGATGTTAACATTTTTTCCAAACCTGTATTCATCATACTTCCATAAATTTGGGATCGGTTAATTGAATATTGTTTGCTTTGGAACTAATCAATGAGCTCTCCTCGTAAGGCTGAACAATTGATAGAGTAATACAGGGAGTAATGGAAAAGTAATGTATGTGTTGTCGTAAAAACAATTTATTCAAGGTACAGTCACAAACGTTTAGAAATCTTTGAACTACTCCCCTCGATCATCTAGATATTTTTCCCAGCGTTTTCTCCAGGCACGATAATCTGGTTAGAAGGCCTCGACGGAAACCCCGTTCAGAGCGGTCGTCACCGCGTCTTAGATCGCTTCAATATCATCCAAATGGTGTCCGAAGGACGGTCTTAATCCTTGAAAACCGAAAGAGGTCTGTCGGAGCCACGTTGGGGCTGTAAAGGGGCTGTGGAAGCATTGCCAATTTGTGGTTTGTCAGGAACGCACGGCCACGGAAAGCGGTGTGGCTGGAAGTATTGTCATGATGGAGCAGGAGCACCCAGGTAACGGCGATCTTCTTTTGGACACGAAGGACCCATTTTCTCATTCTTTCGAGAACATACACGTAGTAGTTCCTACACGTCCTCTTCTGGAGGTACAAACCCCTTGTGGACCACACCTTTTGCGTCGAAAAAGACAACCAGCATTGTTTTCACTTTGGACTAGAACATTCTTGACTTCTTTTGTTTGGGGGGACGCGAGAGTATACCATTCGGCATTCTGGCGATTTGTTGCCGAGTTTGACGCAGAACTTGATCGCATTCGATTGTTTTCTCCATCGCGCGTCGAGACACGGTCTTTAAGACGCGGTTAAAAAAATCAACGATGCTGATGCACTACTGTTCGGAGCAGACTGAGTTTGAGTGTGTGGCTAAGTCACGCCTCCCCCCCCCCACCTAGCCCTAGCGGCCCGAACGCGCTGCGACGTGTAATCCCTTCACAATAAAATCACTTGCATTACTTTTTAAATACACGGTTTTATATATAGCATATCAGGGCCATGATGCAGAGACGGGGTTGATCTCCAGTCATGCCCTTAATGAATTGTAGCGACATGAAGTTCAGTTAAATTAAATATAAAATACGCAACACAAGGTTTAAATATATACTTCTTAAACAAGAGTCCAAATGTATATTTATTAATGAGACAAAGTATGTATCAATATATTTACGTCAAAAATGGCTCTTTAGTTTAACGTAGTCAAGCTAAATTCTGTTGGAGTCAGATGTTTCTCTTTCTCTAGAGGGGTAAAACATGTTACATTATAATACTAGTAAGCTATAATATATTTACATCCTCATCAAAAAATATTTTATGCGTTTTACTCATAGAAATTTTGCTTTTAATGACCTATGTAACTTAGGGTTACTTGGTACCAGAAGAGAGGTACTTGGAATAAAATCAAATAAATTTTTTATCAGTTGTGTATGTACTTCGTTACTAGTTAGTGTACTTTACTGTTACTTGAATCACGTCAATACTCTCAACACATTATACCCAGTATGATTCAAAATCCCTTTTTTTGGAGGGGGGGGGGTGTCTAAGTAGCTCAAAAATATCTCCGATTTACGATAGTTAAAAAATGATTCAAAAACATTTAATCTTTCGTTATTGTAATTATTTATTCTTCCAGTCATTTAACCTTTTATACTCCAGTAACTCAGTACTGTTTTTTAAACTTGATGAGTTTAATTGTGACTGAGTTTGCTACAAATAATTTAAAGATATCGTTTTTACGCAGTCATTATTTAAATTATTTTCATCGTTTTCCATATCATTTTAATTTCAGATGTTATATTTATACAGTTTTACAAAGCAGTTTTCTTTAAAAATATAAATTATTACCTTTTTTGTGATTAGTATTTACATAAAATTTAATTCACTTTCAATTTAAAAAAGTTAATTAACTAACTTTACAACTTTCTTAAGCAACACTAATTTCTTATTCAGTTTTGGAAGTCAACAAATTAAATACAATATTTTTTTGTAATTATTTGAATGAATTAAAATTTACAAAAAAGATTTTTTTAATTAACTGTTAAAGTACAATTTACAAAAATTGATAATTATGTATTTATAATAAAGGGACCTAGTTGATAATTAAGAATAAAAAACAAAACACTAAAACAATTGATAATTATTTTCTTTCACATTTCCAGAAGTATGTTATTCAAATTAGATAATTATTTGAATTAACAAATAGTATAGTTGTATGGAATAGCGTTACAAATTAATGTAAGTACTCCACACTAATTTTAGAAAAAAAAAAAAAAAAAAAAAAAAAAAAAAAAAAAAAACTTTAACAAAATTATTTTTATACATACGTACCCCTGCTTATTAATTCATATAGAATTTTAATGAGAGTGAGATTAAAAGAAATCTATATAACACTTTCTTATCTATCATTTTTTTTAGAACCTAAGGAAACTAAAAGAATTTGTGGTTTCCTAAAACAATTATTTCAAATACAAGATTAGTACAAGATCACATCTTCATTACTCGTCTTTAAATTATCCCACTACGTTTAAATAACTAGTTTTATTTAAATAAAATATGCTTTTATTGAAAAAAACTGTAATTGTTTCTGTACAAAAGAATTTGCGGTTTCCTAAAACAATTATTTCAAGTGTTGTTATGACTGCCTTACTTTCCACTCTGCGATGTGTCTATTTAAGTAACAGGAAATAGTTGTTTAAAAATGTTCAAGGAAAAAAATGGAAGTCAAGAAAGAAATCTGGAGAATTTTAAGAATTTGGGATGAATATTTCCAATACATTTTCAGAAATAAAAACATTAAAAGCGTTTTCTCAAAAACATGTTTACATGAAGAATCAATCAGTTACGAAAAACTTTCTACATTCAAAAAGTAGGAGTGTGTTTGTCTAAAATAATATGTTCCATTGTCGAAAATAAACTCGAAGTCGTCCGAGGTATTTAGAAACCCGACCACACACTTCTTGCTAGTCGATAAATTAAGCTCGTAGAATTTATCGTTTAAATTTCTCTGGTGATATCTTCCGTATCTTCGGTGTTGTACATTGAAAAGGTGGAATGGAACTCCTGGGACGCGCACGCGAAACCTGTTTGGCCAATCCATTGCGGCCTTTTATTTTACATACATTTATATTGTTTAAAACTTGTGTTATTGTGAGCGTAATGAATAAGGGATTTAATTATCTGAGTATTTCCTGACATTTTACAGCAATTTTTATAAATTTACAGGAATACATGAAAAATCATTAAAGTGGTAATTTGAATGGGGATATTTAGATGTAGGTTTTTCTTTTGCAGTTTAGATTATAATTCATTACAATCTTAGTTACGCAAAGAGTATATGATTTTTTTTAAATGGTAAATTATAGTTATTTTTGTAGTGAGCACATCTTTAGAAAATATTAAATATCGCAATATTTTTCCATATAATTCAAAAAATGAAAAAGAATCAACAAATTGCAAGAAAATCGTTTATTTAACAAATGGAACCATACTTTATTACTATTGTGTTTGAAAAAATCAGTATTATACTGACATTTGCTCGGTGTTATGGTGTAAAAATGGGTGTTAAAAGTAATGTTATATTTTCACATGCAGTAAATGTACTCGTTTTTAAAACATATGTGTCCATATTAATCTTCCGTGTGTAATGAGCCTACTTACAAATTTAAGAACAAATAATATTCAATTAATATATTCAAACAATTCAAACATTTAAATTAAAAACATTCTATATCCATACATGTTCTCTTCAGAAAATGTTCAATTCAACGATAATTTAAATTAGCTTCATAAATTGATTTCCGCTCTGATAAATATGTGTTGATTATTCAATACAACGGGGTTTTATCATCAACATTTACGCAGTCACGTATG
The DNA here is from genome assembly GCA_963931845.1 of Maratus michaelseni. Taxonomy (NCBI): domain Eukaryota; kingdom Metazoa; phylum Arthropoda; class Arachnida; order Araneae; family Salticidae; genus Maratus; species Maratus michaelseni. The sequence goes on along the minus strand of OZ007589.1, from coordinate 337,926,521 downwards.
AAATTTCATTCGTTTGTGTAAATCTTCATTAGATTTAATTTTCAGCTTCCTCAATTTAATACAATACACTTTCAATGGTCAAAGAGTTTTCCGAAAGTCAAAATATTTCACTTCGTTGAAAAAGGAAAAAAAATAATACTTAGAGAAAATGAAATTTTGTTTCACTTTTCAGAGCTCCCTTGGATGATTTAGCGATATGCAGTCAGTACAACTCTGAATATCATCTATATGCAATTGAATGCTATCAGTTCGACCCGCTAATTAAATATAGTAGAGCGTCTATTATCCGAACTTGTCGGGACCGGCGCCAATTCGGATAAACAACAATTATGATAATCGCGCAGTCAATTTTAGGAATGTTCCTAACTATGCCAAAGTTGTTAGAATGTATTTTTTAATGAAATACAAGAATGTGAATTACCACTTTACTAAACAGCGTAGAACCATTAGGGTGAAAAAATGTCCAGACCGGGGTTCTATCCCGCATACCTTGGTTTAGCGCACCAAGTGCTTTACCAATTAAGCTATCCAGACGACATCCACACTGTAAGAAAAATGTAAATTCACGGGCATTCTCCGTGAATTGCTGCCGTAATTTTACGGAAAATGTCCCTTTTTCAAGGTAAATGTTCAATTTCCGTAAATTTCATGTTTTTACGGGCAAAAACCGTTTATGTAAGAGCAAAGTCCGTTTACCTAGGGACAAAACCCGTTTTCTTACGGACATTGTCTGGAATCTCTGCTGCAGTAATTTTACTGCAGCAATTTTTAACAGTGCAGTCTAGAATTCTCTCACTCTTATATGGCAGGGCTACAAACACGCAGCACAGCATCGTTGGCATGCATGAGACAAATTAAACCCAGTATCGGTGAATATTTATGCACTTAATAATTTTTCAGCAGAGCTGAAATTACACTGTATGCTAGACTGGATGTCGTCTGGATAGCTTAATTGGTAAAGCACTTGGTGCGCTAAACGAAGGTATCCGTGATCGAACCCCGGTCTGGACATTTTTTCACTCTAATGGTTCTACGCTGTTTAGTAAAGTGGTAATTCACATTCTTTGTATTTCATTAATTTACAGCGTAATTTTAGCTCTGCTGAAAAAATAATAAGTGTATAAGTATTCACCGATACTGGGTTTAATTTGTCTCATGCATGCCAACGATGTTGTGCTCATGATTGACTTTCCATCTTGTGCTGCGTGTTTATAGTCTTGCCATATAAAATTGAGAGAATGCTAGACTGGATGTCGTCTGGATAGTTTAATTGGTAAAGATCCCGGATACCTTGGTGCGCTAAACCAAGGTATCCGGGATCGAACCCCGGTCTGGACATTTTTTCACTCTAATGGTTCTACGCTGTTTAGTAAAGTGGTTATTCACATTCTTTGTATTTCATTAATTTACAGCGTAATTTCAGCTCTGCTGAAAAATTAATAAGTGTATAAATATTCACCGATACTGGTTTTAATTTGTCTCATGCATGCCAACGATGTTGTGCTCATGGGTGCCATGATTCCTTTTTAGTTCCTAAATAAATAAAATAGTCAGAGAAACTATAGATTTAATAAATTATTAGGCAATAACCTGAAACGATCTTTCTTCTTAGTTTCTATGACTATTTTACTATAACATTAGCTACTTTTTTCCCTGGTTGCGAGATTGTGTTTTATCATCGACTTGCACGCACCTCTACTTTAATCATGGAAAGTTTATCAGAATTCCTTTACTCAAAAAGTTTATATATTAATTTGTTAAAGTACTTTTAAAACTTACAACAACTTTTTTTCTTGGGATTTTTTTTTTAAGTTTCAAATATATTTGTTTAATTATTCTGGATACCATCATTGATAAAAAATAAAATATTGAATAATTTTAATCTCACAAATATTTAATATGGTAATCTAGATATATTATTCATACGCTTGAGACAGCGCCCAGAACATTTTTTTTATTAATTACAAAAGAAAACCAGGTAACCACCCTTTTCTAGTTTTGAAACTTCTTATCAAAGCAAATAACAGATTTGCAAAATAGTTTTTTGAAAGAATAAAGGAGACACAGTGATAAAAGAATTGTTATCATTAGAATTTTTCAATTAATTAAGTGGTTATCGTATAAAAGTACACTTGAGCATTAGTTTTGATAGGATATATATGTTATTTTTGCAATGCAATTGTCATTCACTCAATCTAATAAATTGTAGAAAAAAAATAAGGTGAATTAAACATTAAATGAAAGTTAAAGATATAAGGATGTAATAATTTTTCTCAACCTTTAACGATCACATAATTTTACAGAAAAGAAAGATAATAAAGCTAGAAGTTCTTTATTACATATTTTTTTCACGTTAAATTATTTGGAGGATAATACCATTCCCAATTTGTTTTAGATTATTTTTATCTTTCAATAATTAAAATAATTTGATTTTGTTCTAAAGTAATATTTTATCCTTCAAACATCCTAATTGATGACTAATCATTACGAAAATTTAGATTAATAATATTTTTAGAGAATACAGTTGAAATGCAATGATAAAATCAATCATGAGTTGCACACAAATGTACTTTAAAATGGTGAAGTTCTGTATGTTACATGTATACAGCTATATTTTAAAAAATAAATTATGAATAGAATATTAAATTAAATAATTGTATCGAAAATATGAGTTGGCTGAGGGTGGGTGTAGCTTCTGATAAACTTTTAAATAATCGTTTTTATATTATTATTATTTTGAATCTATAAAATGTCAACAATATTCCTACAAATTCATTTTTGTTTCACCCAATATTTAACCCATGGCAATTATTTTAACAAAACCGTATCATTGCTGACTAATTAGCTACTTAAAAAGTTTTTAAAAATGTGTCTTCAAACTAATTCTTTTAAAGAAGTGTAAGTTTTCACGCTTCCCTCTTTCACTTATCGACGCTTTATTTTTTGCAAATTAAACAAAGCTTTTTTTAATTGGAAGACAATCCTTTAAAGTTTTAACTTTTTTAACACTATCAAAAATGAAACATTAGTTCAAAACTGATCTCAAGCGTGAAACAGCCGACATTTTGTAAAAAATTATATATTTGTTATGAATTTTGGATTTACTTTGGGCTTTAAAGTGATTTAATATATTCTAAGAATCCATCTGAATGATATTATTTCCAATGACTATTAATTTCGCAATAATCAAAACTGGTTTACCGTGCAAGCGGTGCATACACTGTAAAAATATCTGTTGATTTTACAGAAGGAAAAAAACTGTCAGAAAGAACGCCAGTGAAAAACCGTTTATTTTACGGATATAATGTATATTTATTACGTACATTCTTTTATTTTAACAGATTTTGTCTGTAAGTTCGAAGTAAATGCATATTATTTAAGGAAAATAAACAGTTTTCACTGGCATCCTAGGTGAATTTTTTTTTCCTGTAAAATCAACAGATTTCTTTTACAATGTGATATTTTGTGCTCGATTACATCGATAAAAATATAAAACAAATGATATGAAATTTTTTACACTTTTGAACATAAACACAAAAAACTCAATGGCAATAACCTTTTTCATGTGAATTATTGAAATAACAATAGATTCCAGAAAATGCCTTGAAACTTTTAACCATATGGGGAGAACCGCATCTAAATAAAAACGCAAACAATTGTATTTGAAAGTAAAAATAAAAATATTTTTTCAGGAAATAGATTTCAATGTTCTTATTAATTTAAAGAATAAACTAAATGCTTAAATTAATCATAAAAATTTAGTAGATTCACACATTATTTTCACTGTAAAACTACACAGGTATAAAAGAAAAACATCTCCACTAATATAAATTTCTAAACTTTTCGATTCTTTAGCAATACTGCAATTCTCTATAAAATGTTAAATCCAGCTAAATACATAAAAACGATTAATTCAATCATTAATTTAAAAATAAATAAATGAGATGACGTTTTTCAAACCACATTTAGATACACAATGTTCTTTTGATAAATAATAGAAATTAACTACGATTACATATTATGCTCACTATCTGATATATATACCATTATACAGAAAAATGTGTATGGTTATTCGACACAAAGTGAATGGATTTCAACTTATGTCGTGTGGCCATGTAGACTTGTAGAACATCAATAAACCGTTACTACCTTTGATGGACTTTCTAGCGTTAAACATTCATTCAAAATTCTTTATAATATAATCCGTCCGGAATAATAAACTACACAATAATGCAGAAGACATGCTGGACATTTTATTATAAGAACTATTGTTTGATATTCATTATAACAGGGATTTATTCCACGGATACGTTTCTGTCATGCTTCAAACTAATATGTTCGTAAATATATAATCAACTGCTTTTATGTATGAGGGTTTTAATTAATATGTGTATGACTATTACTAAACTATTACTCTTACTATAAGTGTGAACGCATTAAATTTAAATGTGTATTAATTATAAAGTTATTATTATTATAACGATCATTTAGCAAGCTTATAAAAGTTATAAATTGGATAATTATTCAAATGTTTATGGTCACCACGAATGATTAATATTGTTGTAAGATATAAAATATTTAACAAGTAAATTTCTGAATATGTAAATCATTTATGTAATAGTTATTAAATGAAATGATTTTAAGCTTCAATTTAAGAAAATAGACAAAGATGTTGATAACTATTTCATAGTAAATCATATTATCGATAAAAACTAATCCCCCGAAATTTTATACTAAGTAAATAATATCATGAAGTAAGTAATTTGATAATTTAATCATGCTAGCAAACAACTTCTATGTAAGATGTTCATGTCGCCATGTTTAAAATAAAAATATTTGTTAAGTCTAGAAAATAAAGTTTTTCGTAAAATGCACACACACATACATATATAATATCTTATATACCTTTTTTTTCAAATCAAATATTTATTCTCTTTAATAGCATTAATTTAGTATTCCTCCTATTATGTTACAAGTATTTATTTTTAGAAAATCTCATTTAAAATATTAAATATATTTTAAAACCTATATTAAAATTCTTTTCCAAAATTCAAAATATAAAATAACCTCAGTCATCTTAACCTCATAATATTTAAATAATTAAAAAAAATTAATCTCGATTTTCGACTAACTTATATTTTAAGTAACATCTCTCAAACATCCAAAGCACACATATTGCATAAAAGTATTATCTTTACTCAAAGTAAAATAGCATTTAATGTATGCCAGTTCAAATCAGTTATTACTTTAATGTTTCTCAAAATTCAGGAACTAGAAGGTTTCAAAAATGTAACCAAGAAGATTTTAAAAGTTATAAATATCTAAAATAATAAATATATTTTAAAAACTATATTAAAATTCTTTTCCGAAATTCAAAATATAAAATAACCCAAGTCAGCTTAACCTCATAATATTTAAAGGATAAAAAATTGTGTTTTAAAATCGGTTTGTGACTAATTTATATTTTGAGTAATATCTCTCAAACAACTAAAGCACACATATTGCATAAAAGTATTATTTTTACTCACAATAAAACAGCATTTAAACTACGCCAATTCAAACAAGATATTGTTTAATATTTCTCAGAATTCAGAACGAGAAGGTTACAAAAATGTAACCAAGAAGATTTTAAAAGTAATAAATGTGTAAAATGATAAATATCTTTTAAAAAACTATATTAAAATTCTTTTTCGAAATTCAAAATATAAAATAACCCATGTCAGATTAACCTCATAATATTTAAATGGTAAAAAATTGTGTTTTAAAATCGGTTTTCGACTAATTTATATTTTGATTAATATCTCTCAAACATCCAAAGCACACATATTGCATAAAAGTATTATTTTTACTCAAAGTAAATTAGCAGTTAAACTATGACAATTCAATTCAGTTCTACTTTAATATTTTTCAGAATTCCGGAACGAGAAGGTAACAAAAGTGTAACCAAGAGGCTTTTAAAAGTATTGTAGAGTTAGCTTTTTTTCGCTTGTTGAAATACTTTATTAAAGATTATTTACGAAATAATTGTTGAATCTAAAAATCTTAAAATTGAAGAGATACTATTTAAAAATAGAAAACATTTCTTACTCGTTGTAATTCATTATATTCAGACCTGTTTTTTGTTAAAAATTTAAATATTGTGTTTGTGTTTGTTTATAAAATGTTTAACACGGTAATATAAAAATTTGATCATGTATTTACTTTTATGTGTGGGAATACATTGAAAAGCTTAAAAAATATTTTCTTAATTGTAAATAAAAAGGTAACAAAATTCAAATTTTTCTCGTATTGTAGAACAAAATCGAACAGTAAATAAATAAATATTTAAAATGACATTTAAGTGACATGTTTCAGTAAATGTTATTTATTTATTTATTTTAAATGTAAAATGTGTTACTACAGCTTAATTATTGCTCCGTTTTAACAGATAAAAAATCACGTTAAGTTATTTTTAATGTTTTGGTACTTTGATTTTATACACCGATATAACTGTACGAAATCGGAGATAAATGTTACTCAACGAGCAAATCTAACTGCAAGGAACCCTTCCATATGATTTTAGATGTATCTACCGTATTTATTCGTGTATAATGTTCTCTTTTTTTCCTGAAGATTAGGTTTAATATATACGTTGCGTATTATACACGGAATATCAAAGTAGGGATACATTTCAAGTCAAAATATACGGAATAAAACTAGCCGGAATAAAACTAGTAAATCTACAGATCAGAGGCTTCAACGTCAGCTCTACCAATCATTGTTCATTAATCGCACTAATTTTAATATAACCTGCGTAATATTTGATATCCTAAAGTTCACTTTTTTAAAGTTATTTATACATTTATAAGAATATAAGATTTCTTGAAATTTCCGGAAATTTTAAAAGTATCACATTAAACACAATTTTATGCAATGATAGGATAAACTACGTATACTGTATTTTTTCAGAATAAGAATACATTCCTTGTTGTCGTTTTAATTTTATATTCTCAATTTCCAGGAATTGTGCTATTTCATTATTCGAGTATATGTCTGAATGCATTTACTATTGTAATTTCATTAGAATAACCATCTATTTATACAGGAGATTTTATCCTATCCTTAAAAGAATATTTATTTTGCAACCAATAAACATCATATGTTGCTGAAATTGAATGAAATTTCGTGTATTAAATATACTTATACAAATGTAAATTCTTCTTAAGAGAATTATATTCAATTTACACATTCAACTTTTTTATAATTTTCGTTTGGAAACCCGATTTGGTCATCTTTCTTTAGTAGTTAAAAGAAATCCTCATTTATGTCATTAGAAAAAGCATATTAAAAACTTAAATCACCCGAAAATTAGCTATTTTGTTATTAAAATTTCGCGTCAAAATAATGCGATTCACTTGAATTTTCTTTTGTTGATATTCTTTGAAATATAGTTGCTTGGCAATCATTTAAAAAAAGAGAGAAAAAAACAAATGCATTGAACATTTTTGTAAAAAAAGAAAAGTTAAAATGTTTCATATCTTTCAAATTAATGTGCAAAATTTTCTAATAATTTCTATATTTATTTTCGAAATTCCAATAAATATTACATGTTGCAATAGCATAAGTAATAGGAATTTTCTGCAAAATCAATGCAAATAATGCATTATTTTAAAGAGCTAAGACCAAAAGCACTAACAAAAGCTGGAAAATATTTGCCACGTATTTAGGAAATGTGACCGGAAACCTCTCTTTCTGAGAAGGAATTAAAGCTTCGTGTGAAGGAAAACTGCCCTTGCTGTCAAAGGAATTGAAAATAATTGTTTACATTGCACCCCCGTCCCTTTCAAAGATCGACCAAAGATAACAAGCAATACAAACTTCCATATTAGCAAAGAAAAAATACACGAGTATTTCATCTGAAGGAAAAAAAAATCTCCTCTGAATCGCTTTATTCCTAGAAAAAAATACTTTACTTTGTGCCTAATGAAAAATGTTTTATTTTGAAGAAATATGCTCTCCTATGACCAAAGAAACGAATTTTTTTTTAGCATAAATACTATTTTAAATCAGAAAAAAATGTTCTTTCCCATTCGAAGAATGCACCTTAACACCGCCAGTGACGTCAGAAAAACCAAAACCCTGATGCCAGAAGTAAAGGGAAATGGCACCTACCGGTCTGCGGATCAGAGAAATTGAGAAACACCAACTGAGGCCCACATTCTCGTAGTTTACGTGGACCATCGTGATTACTTGTTCAAAGATCCACGAAAGTCCCTAATTTACGTGTCTCGCGGTAAAGGTATTCCAAAAAACAATTAAAAATCGAAACTTTTTTTCCTCAGTTGAGATATATAGTTTTTTCTCTCCCTTAAATCTAAGCTATTAATTATGAAATGTTTTACTATGGGTAGCGGGTAGCTCCAAAGCAAATTTTCGCATGTCTGTAACACCTCCACACACAACTTCTTTAGATTTATGACGTGGACATTTCGCGCGAAAAATTATTTTTTAATGCGTCGCAGAACATAGGCATGCATTAACTTTTTATCTTATAGTGACACTGACCAATCTATTTCCTGGGAAGTTTCACACTCTTACTTTTATTGTATTCAAGAATATTTTTTTTCTCTATTTAACAAGGTTGCTACCGAGGACGTATACGTGGCGTCGTCACTTGGTCACTTATTTGACATTCCACTTTTAATCCAAAATTACAAATTAATACCGGAAATTTCGAAAGAAGTTTTTTTTTATTTTATGTTATCACGAAATGTCTGTCATTAAATAAAGCAAATATTGCTATTAGTATTTTCAGGTATGAATTCGGAATTTCTGAATAAAATAAAATTCCGTTAATTTTAACCCGGTAGTCACCGTGTTAAAATATTTTAAAAATACGTCCTACATTAAAAAAGAAATGAGAAGGCAAGTCATTTTATGCATGTGTGATTGCGTTCTAAAATCTGCATTGACGATTATTTGTCTGGCTATTAGAAATCAAAATTTATAAGTGTTTCACACAAAAAATAAAATTTGTCAAAATTAACAAAAAATCTTAAAGATAATGTCCATACACCTTGTATACCATGAGTGTCATGATTAAAAAAATGAACTCGCGTTATACACATTAACACAGATTGGAAAACGTTAGCCCCGTCGAAAGAATAACATTTGAACCCGGACGCAATCTTGAGTACACGCACTCACAAATAAAGAATTTTAAAAAAATTAGAAAAGAAAAATAAACTTACTTAACAAGAAGTGACAATAAATCTGAAACGTATCTATTCTCATTCTTTTCTCAAAAAGTGTTTTCTTCCGTTATATGCTTATAATAATCGTTTATAGGGAAAAATAACAAAATCCTATGTATGAAACATATTAGGCAAATTATTTCGCTAAAACCACTGATTTCCAGCTTGTTCCCCGTTTTGTGACGTAATACTGATGAGGTCCATTGGTATTAAAAGTAAATACGTATTTAAAATATACGTATAATTGAATTTTTCGTATACTTAAATTATACGTTTAATCGATATACGCTTATACGTATATGGATACGTTTAAACGTATATTTTAAGGTATACGTATTTCTTAAATACGTATTATACGTATATACGTATATCGGTTAAACGTATAACTGATATACGTATCGCATCGGGAGCACTAATTTAAACTACTATTCCATTCCTAAAAATGAAATATTTGCATATTTTCGAATATATTTTTTGATAGATTCTTATATGTATAAATAGTAATAGGATAAATTATGAGATTAAATCAGAGGGCATTATTTGTTTCTAGGCAACATGCCGACATGAAATTATCCGCTCTGAATTAATAACAGATATATGAAATCACGCATCTTTTCTCAAGGTCACTGGTTGCAACACGTAAGGAAATGCATGTAAATGACTGACACAATACTTCTATAGTAGATTGATTACGATTATCTTTTGCATACAAGGGCTAAACAGACCTAGATCTCCGTTTAAAGTTGAGTCCCAACAACTACAAAGATTCATGCCTGAGTTGAGATTCGAACCAAACCTCTTGTCCAGTAGCTAGCGTCCTAACATCTACACAAACAGGCTTTCTGTAGTAGAAGCAATGATAATGACTACTTACTTTCACATCTTATGCCAAAATGACCTAATATCTAATCAAATATCAAATATCAAATAAATCTCAAATATAATCTCAAATTATAAATCTTAAATCAGATATCAAATAAACCCAAAACTAGCATCGAAAAATTCAATACGCCTCAATAATACAATAGCGCCGCAGAACTAATACGTAAAATATAACAACAAATATTATAGACATGTAACAGAGAATACAAATATTAATCAGTATTATATCACAAGTATGATAACATTTTTAAAACGAAAGTTACAGTGGCATGAATGTACATCTTTATAGTTCATACAATACATGCGTAGTGTCGATATTGTAGGCTAAAGATTTAAAAAAAAATCTGAATAAGGATTTCTACAGAATTTCTAAATTTCCAGATATTTGCAGTCAAACTTCTAGGCAGCACGTTACATAGTAGACATAACACTTTTCATGTTTCCCTTTTAAAAACAAGGTGCGCATTATACAATACATGAGTAAATATATTTCAGAATTCACAAAATAGAAAGGTTTTTATAAATACTCATATAAAAATAATTTATTTCTATAAATATGCACTTGATATATACCCAATATACAATGTATATATACTTGCTTATTTTCATTTTCCCATGTCTTTTCTTTTAAATATTTTTAAAACTGGGATAAAACAATTATTTCATCAACTTTGATTACTATTCCACTGTACAAAATAACCGAAGTAGATATTTAGTTGATTATCAGTTTATCTACTCCGATGAAATTTTTCCATCGTGAAATCATAGAAACTCGACAGAGTTTCTCGCCAAGCATAAGAAACAGCAATGCATTGAACCGTAAATGAAAGGAATTTCCGCCAATGGATGCCAAACGATTTTACATTTTTTTTTTTTTAACTCTGTCTAATTTATATTTTGCGGACGGGACAAAACGGGTTTTTGACACATCTATATCTCGCGTTCTATTTATGATAGAAACAAAATTCTTGATTCTATAGAATGGGGCGTGCCACGGAACTAAGAATTCAAAAGTAAAGCAAAATCCGACGAATAGTTTTTCAGTAAATGCGATTTTAAAAGTGCTGTTTTTTGCCCTTTTTAAATGTTGTTCAGACCAAAAACAGTTGACAGGGCTACATCAATGTGTAATTATCGGATTTTTACGCGGTTTACGTTATTTGAATCGTTTTTATGAGTAGTTTGGACCTTTGTAAGTTTCATGTAAAAATATTAATTAGTTTTTGATTTATATCAGTTTAAAGTTATTGATTCCTATACTTAACATAGAGCAAAAAACTGTTGACAGGGCTACAGCAATGTGTAACTATCGGATTTTTACGCGGTTTACGTTGTTTGAATCGTTTTTATGAGTAGTTCAAACCTTTGTAAGTTTCATGTAAAAATATTAATTAGTTTTTGATTTATATCAGTTTAAAATTATTGATTCCTATAGTTAACATAGAGCAAAAAAATAATAAATGACCCAACTCTTTTAGGAATGGGACATGATATTAAGAGGAATACACATGATATTAAGATATGTTATTACACTCGACCCAAGTAAGCTTCATATTATAAAAAATCTTAACATTTAAGGCTCGTTTACAGGGTCTCACAAAAGATCTTTTGATATAGGGCTAAAGAGTTGTGTAATTGTCCGATTTTTACGCGGTTTGCAGAATTTGAATTGTTTTTATAAGTAGTTCAAATGTTTAATATTTCGTGAAAAAATATTAATTAGTTTTTTATGTATACCACTTTAAAGTGATTTATTCCTATACTTAAGATGAAGCAAAGAAATATTAAATGGTCTAACTCTTTTCAAAAAGAACGTATGCGCATGATGTTAAAATATGTTACTACGAACTACCTAAGTTAGTTACCTATTGTAAAACAGAATTGTAGAATTTACTGTTCGTTTACAAGGTAACTCAAAAGATTTTTTAATAAGACTAAAAAGTTGTTTAATTAGCAAATTTTTACGTTGAAGTACATGATTCCTGTACTTAACACAGAGGAAAAACAATAGTAAATTGCATAACTTTTGTCAAATTCGCTATATACACAAGATATTCAAATATGTCACTACATCCTCTCTATTGTAAAGTGGCATTGAAGCATATACGTTTCGTTTACAGAGTCTCTTAGAAGATCTTGATTACACTACAACCGATGTATATTTACTGAGTGAGATGTATTTTAATGATTTTACACTGTTTCAATCTCTGTAAGGTTTTATTATCTTGCTTTAAAATTTAATATAAGATCATTTTGTCCGTCTGAAATCTCGTCGATGTTAAGCTCTAAATCTATTAATATATAGTATTTTCATCTATTAAAAAAACTGTGTTTATTTATAAATATATAATTCTAGCGTATTAGGAATTGATTGAAATAGCGATTACAAAATTCAAACTTTACGTTCATGTGCTGAGTAATAGAATGTAAAAATGTTGATACCCCAAGATTACAAGTTTTGCGTTTAAATATTTGCCGTTCATCGAATCTCCGGCTATGACGAACTTAAAATGCTAAATTTCGTATACAATAGGTGATCGGTAACGAACTGTTCCGTTTACGAACACTTTCGCGTGAGATTTTTATGTTCGGAGAACGAACTCCTCACGAAACAAAGCCATGATGAAGCAATGCCGTGTTTCATATTTGCCGAGCTATACTTATTGCCTCTATTGTCAACTTTGAGAACATTTTAACAGTTGCATACATATGTCTTAATTAATTCATGGACTGCCGGAGATTGGGGACCTATATTTTAGGATCACCGAATTGGAATGAACAGACTATATGAACAGAAATCATTTAATAGTTTTTATACTTTTGCAAGCGTTGCGAATTTTATATTTTTAAAATTCTCGAAACGTTGAGTTAAAAAACTTAAACAAATAAAAAACTTCTAAGGTGCTCAGTAAGTTTCAAAAATAATATATTTAATATGTTAGTATAAAAATCCCTGTAAATTTTTATACTAATAGAAATAGGTTCGTAGGAAAAAAAAATGTTGATTATTCTCGGTAAAGTATGCTCCATAAACTTATCGTTGTAGTTGACCGAAAAAAAGTGCTTCTTATTTTTCCACATTTTTCTGAAACTGTAGTATTTTAATTAGTTTGTAAGCTACTGTAAAATTGTGTAATTTTTTGTTTTTGAATGTATATAAACGGAAGAGTGATATAAACAAAAGAAAAAGGAAAATAAATATGTCATAAATAATCTGATGAATACAATGTAAGGAGATTAATATAAAAGTTTCCCAGTTGTTATGGTAGCGACATGTACATTGGGATAAGTCACTCAATAAATTGTATAATTCTGATGTATAATTCTGTTTATAGCATCACTATTATTTTTTTTGGCCCCTTTTATCTTTTCTTTTCTGAATAAAAATGAAATCCGTATAATTGAAATTAAATACCTTACAAAAAGGAGTGATATCTCATCAAAAACAACTCGTTGTAAATGATCCCGCCAAGCCACAAACCTAAAACGTCAGTCACAAAAAGAAGTGATATCACATAAAAAGAAGCGATATAGAAATGCATACTCCGAGTCCCGTGTAAAAATCTATCACCACTCATAATGTTTCCAAAAGACTCGGAGTGAGGTACAGTATGTGAAAACTGCTTGGCGACCTGCAGGCTTTTATAATGTTTGCGTTTCCTGCAATTACATATGACTATATTATTTTAATTTAATTTAATTTAATTTATTTATTTTACTCCCATAAAATTGTAAAAAGTTGAAGCTTGTGTTTGCATGTCCTTTCTTATTTATGAGCTTGAAAAATCAATTTGTTCATTTTATTTACCATTATTTAAACTAGAAACGCCACTCTTACGAAGAGGATTTTTTAAGTAAACATGTAAAGATTTTGAGTTTGTAATATATGATGATCATACGCATATTAATAACATTGTACCTTATAATAAACGTTAACTAAATTGAGATATATTGCAGTAATTCTAGCGTAAGCGGAATCGCATAGATCTGGAGAAAAATCCGTTCTGTCAGTTCTTTCGCATACAAAAATATTTAAAAAATGATGTAACAAAAATTAAAAATTTATTTTTTTCGATTTTCAAAATTGATATACTGCATATATTATAAAAGCCTGCAGGTCGCCAAGCAGTTTTCACATACTGTACCTCACTCCGAGTCCTTTGGAAACATTATGAGTGGTGATAGATTTTTACACGGGACTCGGAGTATGCACTTCTATATCGTTTCTTTTTATGTGATATCACTTCTTTTTGTGACTAACGTTTTAGGTTTGTGGCTTGGCGGGATCATTTATAACGAATTATTTTTGATTGAGTTATTTTTGATTTTTGATGAGATATTTAAATGCGCACTGCACTGTAAGGAAACATTGGTTTAATTTTTTAATGTTTTATTTTTTATTTTTTACTAAATTTTTTATTGTGTCTATTTCCCTCTCAAGATTTATTTCAGAAATACTATATTTGTATATAATTGCGATATCTAGGTAATTTATAAAACATAATAGCACAAAATACGACATATCTGGGGCAATAATGACATGATCTCGATTTCCCTTTCCTAATATTTTAAGTTTTTTGTATTTTTTTCTCCATGAAAAATTATTCTCCCACACGCAGTTTTTTCTTTTTAAGGAAACATTTTTCTTAACATATGAACAGAAGAAATTGACATTTACAGAAAAGTAATTCCGTTAATTTATTAGCATCAGATGTTTTATTCAATGTTCTATTTTCAGAAAAAATGTAGATACATATAGTTCTTATATTGTAAGTACATTTAATTGCATTTCAAATATCAAATAGCTTTGCACACCAAGTTAAAGTGTCACAGGTCATTTATTGAACGTAATTTAAGTTTACAGGGATTTATTAAATTATAATAAAATATAATGATTTTTCCTTCATTATTTGTAAAAATGGAAGCAGACTATTAACGTATTTAGGAATTCTAATGAAGGAATATTCCGGTGTTGTTTTTTGTAGTGCAAAAATCCTTCTACATATAAAAGTATGCATATTTTTTATATATTTTTTTACTTACAACTAAAAATTTAATTTTCAACACAATAAGAAAAGTTTTCCTATTAAAATGGTAACACAATTACACTTAGGATTAATCCCTAATTACGTCACACATGTTTATAGCGTTATTCGATATCAATATGCAAATTTTGTCAAGCTAATTTTTATCACAAAGATAATCTGTATT
Organism: Maratus michaelseni; assembly: GCA_963931845.1. Lineage (NCBI taxonomy): Eukaryota > Metazoa > Arthropoda > Arachnida > Araneae > Salticidae > Maratus > Maratus michaelseni. Next base: position 337,911,195 of record OZ007589.1, on the reverse strand, counting down.
ATATAGGACAAACGTGTCCATGAGTACATCTGACGTCAGTTTGAGGTCGGCCACCGCCCCCTGAATACTAGGTTTGCGCGCTGACAGAAATGGCGGCACTCGCAGGCGGATTTTTTTTTTCAGCGTTTGTACGGTCACTCGAACTTCAACACCAATAATATCTAAAAGGTTTCCTTGACTTATTTGATCTCAGAAAAACAAGGCGAAGAAAACTTTTAGAAATTATTGAGGTTAAAGCTCGAAGGACCGTTCAAACGCTGAAAAAAAAAATCCGCCTGCGACAGCCGCCATTTTTGTCAGCGCGCGGGCCTAGTATTCAGGGGGCGGTGGGTTGGCAACATCTGACGACGACGTTCACAAAACCGAAAAAATGAAATTCCAAACCGAATTTTTGTTCGGTTTTGCAATTTTCCTTACTGTAATTTTTTTAAACTTCCAAGCATCGTGCATTTTAAATTCTTACCTCACCGTGTAGGGAAAAAAAATACTTTCAAATGCAATTTCTTAAAAACTGTCGCAATTTTCTCATTCATTGCTGTTTAAAATACTTTTCAAGCATGAATTTTTAAAATCCAGCTCCATCGCTTGTAGTCTCTATTACTGAAGAATAATAATTTGCTTTAAAAAAATATAAATAGTTCAGCATTTGTTTCCGGTTAATATTCCATAACGTAATTAAATCTCCATCTATGAATAAAAAAATAATAAATAAATAAAATAAGATAAAATAAAACACAAATTTAACATATGTGTTTAATTAAGTTAAATTAATATCAATTCTATAGATTTTAGTTAAAAATTATCGAAATGCTTGGTTTCTTTTTTTACACAAAATTTAATTAAATTTAATTGGCATTGGCATTATTTTTAACAACTTACGTTTATACATCTATAGGGAGCATGTGGGATAAATTGTAATAAAATTTAAAGAAAATGAAGTTCGCGTAAAACGCTTTAAAATCATAAAAAATCTTTACTCTGTAAAAAACAGGTTTTAATGAATAAATGAGTTACAAATACTCAATTACTTTTTTAAAACCATTTTAACTATGGGTAAAGGTTTTAATATTATTTATGACTCCTTTTTCCAAGATTTCTATGCATTTATGATAAATATAACCAGATTAGAAACCTACTAATAAATATATCTGTAATACTTAAAACATGAAGATTTTGACATGCAAATATGTTTAGTATGAGCAGAAACACAATCTAAAATTTTATATATTTTATAAATTAAAATAAAATGGAATTCAACTAAATGACCTTAAATTAGAGGATATGTTATAGAAAGGAAAAATTATAACATTTTCAAATTTCTATAATTTTATTTCCTATTGTTATTCAATATTCTAATAGTACAGAATATTTTCTACATAAATACTTTGCGGAAAAGTAGAAAAAGTACCTCAATTTCATTGCTGTAATAAATTTTCATGAACGTTTCGTATATATCTAATAATAATATACTCCGTCACAGAATATATACTCATGATAAAAAAAGCCATTGAGTCTGCAAAGATAATCCTTTGCAGCTGTCGAGATCAGCGCACTCCCGTCAAAGAGTGTTTTTAAGGGTACATTGAACATTCAAATTCCAGAAAACCATCAAAGTCTAAATTTTTATTTTTAGCATAACAATAATATTTATGATAACAGCTTCCCATTAAAAAAAATCATTACGATAATTTCTGAGCCTGTTATGCGATTTTTTTGTAGTCACAGGCAACAGCTGCTTCCGCCACACCTAATTAATGGAATACAGCTATTGACCGGTATCTATATATAAGAAGTTTAATCTCGAAATGTATTTAATATTATATATTCGTTATATATATATTTTTTTTATCCGACTTAATAATATAAATGAACTTGTGTAAGGAAAAAATTATAACATTCTAAGTGATGTAAATGTTGGGAAAACACAAAAATATTTATGTAAAAAAATCAATGATTTTAGAGAAATGTGCAATATTATAGGATTGTAGGTCGAGTCGATTAAGGTTCCTCCTATAAATTTCAAAGAAAAATACTCAGTAATTTACTCGTTATCATTAAGGAAAAATGATGGAATGTTATAATTTTCTCACTCAAATTGCTGAGAACAAGTAACATAGCAAATATAAGATTTTTGTGGCACTACATCTGTATTAAACAATTTAAAGTAAAGATAATATTCACACTAAGGGTATAAAATAACAATTGTAGGTAATAGTTATAATTATTATTACTGTTCTTAAACAATAAAAAGTGGATATTTTTTACAGTTATCTACTCGTCACTATCTCCAGTGTTGGTCGTGGGAAACTAAACTATTCGGTCATAAAGGAGTATTTCTTCAAGAGATATATAGTGCATAATTTTGGAGATGTCCAGAATTTATTTTATTATTTTTATTTTTTACTTTCATTGGAACTTTCCCTCTATTACTCTGATTATTTGCTCCATTATTATTCCTCATATACTTTAAAGATCTGGAAAGCTCCACATGATCTTGTTTTTTCAAGAATTTGAAAGTTTCATGGTTCAGACCATCATTACAATCCTTAGACTTGATGCAACCCTTCATCTGATCAGTGTCGATGACGTGCTAAGGCTGAATTTCAAGTTTTCCTTCGTTATGGCTTTGCAATTTTGTTGAAATACTATGACCACTATTTCTTGATATTGAGTATTTGATTGTTTTGAAGCCTCTTTAATTGATAAGGAGGATTACGCTTCCTAACATTTCGAATTACATTGCAAAGCAACAATTTCTTGAGTGGAAGGACAGTAACAATCCTTGTATGTTTTCTTTCTTCCACTCAACGATGTCTTTAACTCTAAATAAACTGATGGTACGAGGCAAGCATTTAAAAATTTATCGACTCATTATATACTTTATAAGTAAAACATTGAAAATGGATCTCAGTGTTGGTCTTCAATTTTTCATATTTTTAGAATGTTATCCCTTTTCCACTCACCCGTTCAAGTATATATAATATGTTTTGAATATTGTAAAATTTCTTCCATTTAATTTAAAATGTTTCACTTTAAAATAATTTTATTTCGTTTCCCTTTTCAAAATTTCAATGACTTTAATATGCATCGTTCTTTTCTTTTCCCTCTAAATTAATTCAATTTCGAAACATACACCTTAATCAATGATCCTGTTTTTAGGTGCGTTCGTAATTATTTAAATACGTAGAACCTATTGTTGTCGTCTGGTCCGTCCGTCTGTCTGTCCGTCCGTTCGCATATAACAACGCAAAAACTACCCAACCGAATGGTTTGAAATTTAAGATATATTATCTTTGCAGAATTTTGTCGCGACATTTAAAATTTTACAAAAATCGAATCAAAACTTAAGAAAATATTAATAAAAACATTTATTAAGAAATTCGAATTTTTAAAAAAAATTCGAGATACTTATTTTATTACAGAAATTAATATGCAACGATATAATTTATTTCCCAGAATTAAAAACCATTAAGATCTGAATATTTATACAACTAGCTATAGCACTCATTTGTCACGTTTGACGTACAATTTCCAACTTGTTAATTTCTGTGGACGTTTCGAATATTCTTAACATGCTGAATACAGCAATACAGCAGTTCGATTCATCTTCCAACAAGTTCACTGTGCGCCTATTCATTGGTTTAGAGCGTTTGCTGCAAAACGTTTTTTCTGAAACTATGTAATACTATGCGCTAGCTATTTAACCATATTCGCGAGCTCAGAGGCCACTCTTTGTCATGTGTTTCACATCTTAAAGATGGAGACATCAGTCATTTAGACGTAAAATATTTTGTTTTGTTTGTGCTTTACGGAATTGTTTTATGAAATAATGTTATCTTGTGGATATTTTCTAAGTTTAATGATTCTAAACAATACTTGCGTTAGAACTTGTTCACCTGTTATTTTTTGTCGAAAATCCTACCATCAAAATGTCTTAATGGCTTAGGAGGTGTTTTCTGTAAATCATCCAACGAACATAATAATAAATCGCTGTGCTAAATACATGACTAGTATTTCAATAGGGAATCTCCATACATATTATCCTGGAGAGGGTCGGACTTTTGGCTGCACCATTTTTAGATATTATCTTTTATCTAATCAGTCTAGCTTGTTATCCCTTTTGTCCATAAGATTGCTGATGGTAATTATTTAGCGGTTATATCACCAACTGACACTTTCCAGCGCTTTCCGACTGGAAATTAAGACTGACTGTTATGTGTGAATCTATGGCGGGCACCATCAGTTATTTCTGATTCTGTGCAGTCCGTAATTTCTAGGTACTTTCGTGATTATATAAATACGTGGAACCTATCGTCATCGTCTGGTCCGTCCGTCTGTTCGTCTGTCCGCATATAACAGCGCAAAAATTGCCCGTTGCAGAATTTTATCGAGTCATTTCAAATTTTATGAAAATCGAATCAAAACTTTAAAAAATATTATTAAAAGTTTTCATCATTCTATTAAATCCTATCATACATAATTAATTCAGTGATATCCCATGATAGGTTGACATGTTAATTACGTCTTATTTAAGATGAAGTCATATTATTTCCTTATTACTTAATTAAGCCGAATTTGTATACTAAAATTTTTTAATTATAGTAATCATATAATCTATCGACAGTTTTTTGAATAGATATTTCTGGAGATATAGATATTAGATGGAAAAAGAGTCTAAATATGGATTTCAAATTCCGAAATTTTCAAATGGAAATTTCAGTAAATGTCAACAAAAGATCTTCCATAAAATGTTCCATTACAATCTTAAAGAGATATGGTGTTTTATGTTAAACATTTTATTTAAACATGTACAAATTAAACATTTTAGTTACCTCTAAAAATGTCACTATGAGCAGGAGTTATGCCGTTATATATATGAATAATCGCTATACAAAATACACTGATAACTCTCATACAAAGTGGAGAATATTTTGATTCATTCTGCATTATTCTTAAATAACAATCCGCCAAAACGTGTTCCATTACAATCTGATGGAGACACATTGTTTTATGTTAAAAATTCTTATATTTTCTTTTCAGTACTTTTAGACACTTCAGAATGAATTCAGAACAACGAATGACAATATATGTCTGAAAATCGAAAGAAATTTTCAATTGTTAAAACCAGAAATTTTTGTGTCTTCTGCCGCGTTTTTTTTTATAATTCGTAACAATCCGAAATTCTGAACAACATACTCTCCAATATATCATGCCTTCGTCACACGAACTGTAAATCGTCCGTATACCATGTTCAGCCATTGTAATTTAGCTTAAATGAAATTTTCGAGAAAGAGTCAGATACAACCATTGACACACGAATCACAGACTTTCATTATCTTCGAATGGCCTTTTTTAAACGCATAATTTTGGTCGTAAATAAGAAAAAAAGATACTATTTGAAACTCGTTATGAATGTGTGCCCCGATTACCAAAATTATTTAGTCATGCTGTATTTCAAACTGTGTTAACTGAAATTTGATACTTCCGCTCTTCTCAGATCGTTTCTAGATCCAGATAAGCTGATTTGGAAGTTTGCGAAAACGTATATAACGTAGTCCGATTGTAACATAGTCATATAATGAACACAATGTAATCGAATTTCGTAGACACAATGTAATCGAATTTTAGATGCTCCTGGTTCGGAAATGTATCCTCTTACAGCCAGCTGCATAGATAGATGCCTATACGGATGTGATGCACTAATACTAACAGACTATCTATGAGATTGCTGATTTACTGCAAGTTTCAAAAGGAAAGACAATACTAGTTGTTAACAAAATTCTAATAATATACTTTGCCGTCCTCAATTTTTTTCCAAGCTCAAAAGTTTGTTTGATGTCAAAATTGTGCCGCCCACAAACTTTTGCCGCTCTGTGCAGATACAGAAAATTTCGTCCATCCGTTTATGTTGTGAATACTTTAATACGGGTCGGTATGTATACATATATATATATATATATGCAGGGTGTCCCAGGATTATTGGGACAAACTTTAAGGGGAGGTAGGGGACATCACAAGGATTCAGATTTGCTTATTAACCCATGGTCGGAAACGACTTCGTTCGCCGTTAGGTGGTGTTGTTCACAATAGCATTGGAGCACCTCTAACATCTGCATATTATCGCATCTTATTGTAAGAGGTGCTATCAAGCTTACTTGACACTATGCCACAACATGTCAGAAGCCATATGTGGTTTCAACATCATGGGGAACCTCCCTATTATGGCAGATAGATGTGTTCGTGAACATTTGAATCAGGTGTTTGGTCACCGATGGATTGGCCGTGGTGGACTGGTTCCCTAGCCACCACTCTCTTCTGATTTACGCAGCATAGATTTCTTTCTTTTGGGGTGCACTGAAAAGTGCTGTGTACGCAACGCCTCTGGATTCCGATGTGGATCTGGTTGCAAGACTCAGCTGTGTTGCTGCGGATATCCAACAAAATCCATGTGTATTTGAGCGAGTCAGCCAATCCATGGTCCGACGGTGTAATGCATGCATCACTAGCAATGGGGAAAACTTTGAACATCTTTTGTGACGTTTTCACATCATGAGAGACGCAGTATCTCGAGTGACACAGCAAAAACCGAAAACCGAACGCCCAAAACCGAAGATTTCCCGAAAACCGAACGCCCAAAACCGAAGATTTCCGTCACTCTTATATACGGCTAGAAAGACATCAAAGAGAAATCAAAACGCCGACATTTAATATCTCAGCAAATATGAGGCATACCGTTTTGATTTTTTCACATTAGTCTAATATCTATGGTCTAATTCAATCCTGAAATTTATACATTTCTACGTGCAGTAGATTTTAAGAACTGGAAGTCCATTTTTAACTAAATTTGGGTAAATGTAAGACCTCTGAAAATTTATCTCGAAAATGGCTCGGGCGATTTTTTAAAAATTAATATATTATATTAATCGGTTTTAGACTAAGCGAATGTCGTTTCGCGTTAACGTAGGAAAACTCTTGTTTTTAAATAATCTGGTTTAAAAATGGGACTATTTTCTTAAGCCTATTGCGTAGACTTTTTACGCATTTCTTACGCGCATGGTAATAGAATACCTCAGGTAGGGGAACGCCATGTTTGGCCGGCGCGCCATCTATTGTCAGTAATTGAAGTTCAGCAAATCGAAAACTTTTTTTTTTCTTGAGCTGTATTTAAAAAGAAATTTTGTTATGTTTTTTACGAGTTTTTTAGTTAACAGAACAGAAAACGAACTATTTTAAGAGTTTGTAAAATATTTATGTTAAATTTTACAAATTGTAAATAATATGTATATTTTTTCCCACTGTATTATTAAAAAGGAACAGAAAATATTCATTCTTATTCAAAACAAGCCTGGAACTCAGATATATCCTTTTTTTCTTTTAAATTTTATTGTACTTTGATATCCGGGATTTATCACGTAATTCTCGTAAATATTTTATAGAATAACTTTTTTTTCTAATTAAAACAAATGATGCAATGATTTTATATGCTTTTATTTATTTTTTAAATAAATAAAATATGAAAACCAGGACTTTCAGTTTAAGAATTCGTTAAATATTCATAATAAATTTTACAAACTGTAAATAACTAAAAATTATTATTATTATATATATACATTCTGTTTCCCAGCTGTATTATTTAAAATGAGCCAAAAATATCAATTCCTATTCAAAGCAAGTAATTGGAATAAGGTAAATTTTTATTAGCATTAATTTTATTGTACTCAAACTATTTAAAGAGCGTAAGACAGTAGCTAGATTTTAAAAATATATATGCCTACTGCAAATGTAAAATAAATTTGAAACTTGTAGCAATTGTGTGATTGCACGCTAATTGGGCCCTCGGTCCCCAAATTTAGCATGTAATTTTCAGTTAGAGCTGATATTTTATACTAATAGAATAGGTTAATAATAAATATATTTATCTATTTTTTTTTACATACTCCCATCTATACTTTGAGACATTGGAAATGCTCAAATTTTTGTGACAATAAAGGAAAGGGGACCCTGGAAAAGAGAAATAGGGTTTCATATATTGCTGGATTATTGTAATTTTATTCTTATATTAAATGTAATATAAATACAAATACAACAAGTTTTTTCTGTAAATTAATACACATGTATAATATGAATCATTTTCTACATTTAAGACTTGTTGTCAATAACTTCCTATTTGAAATATAGTTTTTTTTTCCTTTAAATCAAAACATAACTTGATTGTCTATATATTTATTGCATATGATCAAGATATTTTGAGAAATTAAAAAACCTTTGTGCCTATGTGTGTATATTTAAATAAAGTTTACACAAGAAAAATTATATATCTTTATTTAAGAAACAAACATTTATTTAACAAAGACAAATACAAAAAAAAAAAAAAAAAAAGTGCCCAGTTAAACTGATGGCATTGAGCTCACAGGCTATTCACACTAATTGTATGTTATACTCTTATTTCAAAGAATAATATCCCTCGAAAAATAAAGAGATCGACAATAAATCAAGAGGGGGGATTGGCCCGCCGTTTCCTCCCTTTATACTTAACCAATGAACCCCCAAAACTAATCAGGGAAGCGTCTTACCACAATGAATCTATATACAAAATTGGAAGCAAATTGGGTAATTCTTCATGAAAAACCCATTTATATAAATTAAGGGGGGGTTAGTACCCCGCTCCCCCCTTTATAATTAACCAATGAACCACCAAAACTAATCAGGGAAGTATTATCACTATAAACATATAACCAAAATGTGAAGCAAAACGGATATTTCTATCACGATTTATCGCATTACGTACATACTTACATACATACGTACATACAGAACCGACGCACATTAACTCTGAGGCTTTGATAGCCTGTGAGCTAAAAATATAATTTCAAGAATTACTCGGATATAAACATTTAAAAATCACAACATTCATCTTAGATTGAAAAAAAAACCCTATATATATATATATATATATATATATATAATTCCAAAAAGACGCACAAAGGCTATCCATTTTATTCAGTTAATTTATGTGATGAACCCCCCCCCCCTTTTTTTTCCGGAAAGGGTGGATTCATTTTTTGAATTGGTGAAAAGATAAATTGAAGGCCCGCTAGCGGGTGAAATCACTAAGTTTTTTTCTTATAAATTTATACCCTATGCTTAATTTGGACTGAATGAAATTTTTATCAATAACCGCCCAAAAGTAATGATATGAGTACAAAAACCCTTAACGGGTTAAAAGTTGTGACGCAGCACTTTCTTTTGGCTCTAAGAATTTTAAATATGGGTCTTAAAAGTAATGATATAAAATTTGAGTGACGCTATGTTAATAATTTTTTTTAAATCATCATTTTCTTTTTAGTTTTATTTATATTCACAGGTCCAATTATTATCTTAACATGAAAACATATATAAAATTTATTCGCTGATGCTTTTTCATTCAGATCTCTCAGGAATTCAAAATATGGGTTTTAAAAGAAATGATATCAAAATTTGAGTGCACCTTGACGTGAATTTAATAGGATTGTTTTAAAATCCAATTTAAATTATTTTTCGTTTGTCTTCTAAAGTATATTTACACATACAAACAATACTTTTAAGTTTTCAATACACTGTTATATATATTACTTTCACTGAGCCTATATTATGTATTCAAATGTATTTATTTCAATAAACTGATTTATGTTTTGTGCCACGCTATCCAAAATCATAAGTAAAATTTATGTAAATGATTATTTTGCGTCATAGTATCCAAACAAAGGAAAATGTATGCAAGTGGACAACGTGACCTATGAAAGTACACTTCTTTTAATAGCAACATTTGTAGCTTTTTCTGTAATTGAAATTTTTTAAATTCTGCTAGTTTTCATATATAGCACCTTTTTTAAAATAATGTTTAACATGTGTCATGTTTTATTTTAACTTTTAATGAATTGTTTGATATTTTATTTAACTTTATAAATTTGTTCTTAGTAATATTTCTTTCTATATTTCTTCGTAAACTTTTTTTTACAGTAAAATTTAGCACTGATTTTTACAACTGTAAGAAAATAAAATAAGAGTTTATTTTTCAAAACAATTTTAAATAATGATGTTACATCAAAATTGAGGTATATATATATATATATATTTTATTCTATTTCATTTTATTTTTATTATTATTATTTATTTTTATTTTATTTTTTTTTGGGGGGGGGGGGATTGAAGGTGAGTGAAAATTATGACTATAAACTCATTACGCTGGTCTTTATATTTTAATTTCTTCATCTTTTGATCCTTAACCTAAAAAAAAGTAATGATATCAGTAAAAAAACCCTTAACGGGTTAAAGTTTGTGACGCAGCACTTCACCTTTTCTCTGTAAGAATTTCAAATACGGGTCTTAAAATTAATGATATCAAATTTGAGTGACGGTATGCTATAAATTAAAAAACTTATCTTTTTTTCCCCTACTGCTATATTGATATTCAGTGGTGCAAATATTATTTTTTACATGAAAAAATATACATAAGTTTTTTGCTCATGCTTTTTCATTCACATCTCTGATAAATTCAAAATACGAATTTTAAAAGAAATGATATCAAAATTCAAGTGACGCCTTCATGTGACTTTAATGGGTTTGTTTTAAAATCCAATTTACTTTATTTTTGGTTTGTCTCCTAATGTATATTTACACATGCTAACAATACTTTTAATTTTCTAATACATCATTAAATATATCACTTGCAATGAGCCTGTATTATGCATTGAAATGTATTTATTTCAATAAATTGATTTATCTTTTGTGCCATGCTGTCGAAAATTGAAAGAAAAATTTATGTAAAGTTTTATTTTGCGTCATAGTATCCAAACTGAGTGAAATGTATGCAAATGGATAGTATGATATAAAATAAACCTTTACATAAATTTTTCTTTCAATTTTCGACAGCATGGCACAAAAGATAAATCAATTTATTGAAATAAATACATTTCAATGCATAATACAGGCTCATTGCAAGTGATATATTTAATGATGTATTAGAAAATTAAAAGTATTGTTAGCATGTGTAAATATACATTAGGAGACAAACCAAAAATAAAGTAAATTGGATTTTAAAACAAACCCATTAAAGTCACATGAAGGCGTCACTTGAATTTTGATATCATTTCTTTTAAAATTCGTATTTTGAATTTATCAGAGATGTGAAAGAAAAAGCATGAGCAAAAAACTTATATATATTTTTTCATGTAAAAAATGATATTTGCACCACTGAATATCAATATAGCAGTAGGGGGGGGAAAAAAGATAAGTTTTTTAATTTATAGCACACCGTCACTCAAAATTTGATATCATTAATTTTAAGACCCGTATTTGAAATTCTTACAGACAAAAGGTGAAGTGCTGCGTCACAAACTTTAAACCGTTAAGGGTTTTTGTACTGATATCATATACCACAGTACATGTAATATCTTTGACTAATAAATTATTTCAGATGATCTCAGTCTTGTTCGTTTCTTATCCCTGTCATACTACTTTCCCATGACGTTTCGGATTTTTCGGACGGGCTTGAAACCACATATGGCGTCTGACATGTTGTGGCATAGTGTCAAGTAAGCTTGGTAGCACTTCTTACAAATAGATGCGATAATATGCAGATGTTACAGGTGCTCCAATGCTCTTCTGAACAACACCACCTGACGGTGAACGAAGCCGTTTCCGACCATGGATTAATATGCAAATCTGAATCCTTGTGATGTGCCCTACCTCCCCTTAACGTTTGTCCCATTAATCCTGGGACACCCTGTATATTAAAAAATATATGAAATTACTAAACACTATTAGAAGATAAAAATAAAAATATGAACGAATGACAAAGATAATAATAACGACTTTCAGCTTTAATTTGAAAAAGCCAGGTGGACTCGACAAAGTATAGTACACCGTTTTTTGTACAATGAAAATATCCCTATTAGCTTTCGAAACCAAGAGAGGATCATGCTGCAAGCAGAATTGAAACAATATGAAAAAGCAAGAAAGATATAAAATTATTAATTACAATTGCTCGTCGTACAATAAGATTAAAACAATACATGTATGTATTAAAGATACATATTTAAATTAAAGTGTTCATGTAATTGTGTTAAAAAAATTAGAAGGAGAATTTTTGAAGAGAAATTATTATTTCACACGAAAAGATTTATTGGCCACAATAAAATCTATACAACATTTTCATCATTATCTCTATAGCCGAAAATTTACACTTCGAACAGACCAAGGTTCTCTGGTTTATAAGCTTTAAGGATTAATAAATTATTATTTTATAATTATTTTATTATTATAACAACATTTTTTTATTTCTATATTTATAAATTTATATTTAAAAAAATAAGGATAATATTATTATTAAAGGTTACATTTATTTAAAGATTTCAGAGTATAACAGCTGGTATTTTAAATGTAAACATTTTTAGAGTAAGAAGATTATCTTTCAAAAGTCTTATACTGAAGTCAATCAGTCGAATTCTTTTTTAGAGAAAAAATTTTTCAAGCTTTAAATATGGATTTTGAAAACAATTACGTAACATTTCTTACAATATATTTCGACATTATTTAAATACATATAATACTTCAGTTTAAAGCCATTCCTGAGGGAAAATATTTACATTAACCATGGGCTTAGAAAAGGTAATTATGTTTGTTTGTTTAAATATTATGTTTGTTTATGCAAATTTGTTTTCTAAAATGATTCTGTGTAAGTTTTGTACCTTAGAAAAATATTTACATTAATAATGGATTTTGGAAAAGAATGCATTACTCGAATTAAAAGTCTACAGTAGTGGAATTTATATAATGCCTAAGTAACTTAATTTTAAATATTATATAACTTTTAATTTATGTTTTAAATGTGATTGTCTGATGTTCAGTAGTACAATAAGGAATACATTTATTACCTATTTTCATTATATAGGTAAGACTGTAGAAGGTTTTTTACTAAATTGCTCTTACTTGTGTAGCATACATTTCCATCTCACATTGCCTCAAGTAAATAGGTTATTGTGCACTGTATGTTTTCAGAGCATCATAAGTTTGAACAAATGCTAAATTAGTTTTTTTTTGTTTCACCAGTAACTCTGTGAACTTGTGAAAAACCTCCCTGATGTAAGCAGGTTTGACACGTTAAATCATTAAAAATATTTATATCAGAATTATTTTTATGAAATGCAACTTTTCTCTGTGCGATGTTTTGTTGATGATTTGTTTTCTAATAAATAAAATTTTAGTGCGAAACAGGCTTATTAGGGGCGTTCGTAATTATATAAATACGTAACACCTATAGTCTTTGTCTGATCCATCCGGTGGCCCGCATATAACTGCGCAAATCTGCCAACCGAATGGTTTAAATTTAGTAATCGTTGCAGAATTTTGTTTAATCATTTAAAATGTTATGAACATTGAATCAAAACTTAAAACGATATTAATAAAAATGTTTATTAGGTAATTTGATTTTTTTAAATTGGTATTTCCTTGTAATGGCAGCTTTCGAGGATTAATTGTCAAGCGACCGAGATGTATCACTAAGTTATCAAACATGAATGAAGTTATAGTCATATATGACGTATATGACATTTTATAACATCTATCACCAAGTTATAGTCACATTCTTTGCCGCGGAACGCGAAGAACGCAAAATAGTGCATTAAATATTTCTGTACATTCAAAAATCGCAGAAAAAAAGATTACTATATTGGACTAAAATATAGTAAACGTGTTTCTTTCACGAATATCAAAACTCGCCGCGGAACGTTAAAAATCTATAAAATTCTCTAAAAATTCAAAATTCAAAGAGGAAAAAAGGTACTATATTAGGCTAAAAGTTTGAAACCGAATTCAGTTTTACGAATAATAAAAAATCCCCGCAAAACGGGAAGAAACTATAAAAGTAGCATAAACAAATTCAAGAAAAATTCAAAAATCGCTGTACAAATTCCAAATAAACTTCTTGGAAAGGAGACAAGATTTACTATAGTGGACTATCACATTGTAACCGGACTTTATTTACCAATGTCAAAAATTCGCCGAGAAATGCGAGAAAAAGTTAAAAATGACATTAAAAATCACTAAAACTTCAAAAATCATAGAGGACAAAATTTACTATAGTGAACTAAACTATTGTAACCAGAATTCTTTTACAAATGTCAAAAAATCGTAAAAAATTCAATACAAATTATAGTAAAAATCACTAATAATTCAAAAATAGAGAAGGAAAAAATTTACTATAATAGGCTAAAAGTTTGAAACCGCATTGGAACCAAGTGGAAAAATATACTCGAAACGCCAAACAAATCTAAAAATAGCTTTAAAAAAGTTCGCAAAAAAAAAAAAAAAAAAAAAAAAAATCTCTGTAATAATTCCAAATAAACATTATTGAAAAAAGGGGAAAATTTACTATATTGTGTTTAAAGAATGAAACCGCATTCTATTTATTAAAGTGGAAAAAATCGCAAAATTTCTCCGAAATAACTATGTATTCAATAAAATGCTTTGTAATTTCGCATAAACAATTTACTTGCATTTTCAGATACATCCAAGAGTGCTGAAATCCAAATTTATCAAGACATTCACAATGAATGTACCGATGTTTAAAATTTAACTAATTGCATCTTAGGATTAATGTTTACTGTAGAAACATTATACTGCTAATTGTCATCTAGATTGAAATTACAACTAGAGTGCTGATGCATTTAGTAGCAATATATGATGACGAAATTAATCTACGAACGTTAAGGAAACGATTAGAATGCATGATTTTGCAAAGTAATACATAAGAATGGATATTGTGTCCCTTCCTTAATTTTCAACATCTGTTGTGTGTGTATAATAAAGATACAAGCACAATAATATTACATAGTTTTTGCGGTTTTAAAGCACATATACAATTTTTAAATAGGAATAAGACAACATAGAGCAAAATTTATATGAGCAACTTTTTATATGAAATGGTTTAATATAATAAAATAACATATATTTGTTATTTGTAATGTTTATACACACGCAAATTGTTCTAATAGCCATGAATGTCTAAAATTTAAAATTTGCCATATTTAAATTTAAGTTTTGAAATATATTTTATTCAAAAATGTAAAAGACTCCCGATACGCCAGATCGTAATTGTAGTTGTAAACTTTTATTTACAATTTGATAGAAAGGTAAGTGAATTACCCCTAATTTCTAGACAAAGAAATGTTCGACTTGCGTCATCATTCATAGGGTATTGTATTAAACTAACTTGTACAAGTATTTCTAGAAAATGTATGATAAATGTAGATTCATTCCTTATATTTTACTTCATGTTTCTACTGGACGGCTTTATGGAGTTGTGAGCCCAAATGAAGGTCTATTTAAAATTGAGTAAATTGACTATATTATTTGAAATTGCGTAAAGTGTTGAAAATAATATATGGGTTGATCACCATCGTGATTACTTGTTCAAAGATCCACGAAAGTCCCTAATTTACCTGTCTCGCGGTAAAGGTATTCCAAAAAACAATTAAAAATCGAAACTTTTTTTCCTCAGTTGAGATATATAGTTTTTTCTATCCCTTAAATCTAAGCTATTAATTATGAAATGTTTTACTATGGGTAGCGGGTAGCTCCAAAGCAAATTTTCGCATGTCTGTAACACCTCCACACACAACTTCTTTAGATTTATGACGTGGACATTTCGCGCGAAAAATTATTTTTTAATGCGCCGCAGAACATAGGCATGCATTAACTTTTTATCTTATAGTGACACTGACCAATCTATTTCCTGTGAAGTTTCACACTCATACTTTTATTGTATTTAAGAATATTTTTTTTTCTCTATTAACAAGGTTGCTACCGAGGACGTATACGTGGCGTCGTCACTTGGTCACTTATTTGACATTCCACTTTTAATCCAAAATTACAAATTAATACCGGAAATTTCGAAAGAAGTTTTTATTTTATTTTATGTAATCACGAAATGTCTGTCATTAAATAAAGCAAATATTGCTATTAGTATTTTCAGGTATGAATTCGGAATTTCTGAATAAAATAAAATTCCGTTAATTTTAACCCGGTAGTCACCGCGTTAAAATATTTTAAAAATACGTCCTACATTAAAAAAGAAATGAGAAGGCAAGTCATTTTATGCATGTGTGATTGCGTTCTAAAATCTGCATTGACGATTATTTGTCTGGCTATTAGAAATCAAAATTTATAAGTGCTTCACACAAAAAATAAAATTTGTCAAAATTAACAAAAAATCTTAAACGCAATGTCCATACACCTTGTATACCATGAGTGTCATGATTAAAAAAATGAACTCGCGTTATACACATTAACACAGATTGGAAAACGTTAGCCCCGTCGAAAGAATAACATTTGAACCCGGACGCAATCTTGAGTACACGCACTCACAAATAAAGAATTTTCAAAAAATTAGAAAAGAAAAATAAACTTACTTAACAAGAAGTGACAATAAATCTGAAACGTGTCTATTCTCATTCTTTTCTCAAAAAGTGTTTTCTTCCGTTATATGCTTATAATAATCGTTTATAGGGAAAAATAACAAAATCCTATGTATGAAACATATTATGCAAATTATTTCGCTAAAACCACTGATTTCCAGCTTGTTCCCCGTTTTGTGACGTAATACTGATGAGGTCCATTGGTATTAAAAGTAAATACGTATTTAAAATATACGTATAATTGAATTTTTCGTATACTTAAATTATACGTTTAATCGATATACGCTTATACGTATATGGATACGTTTAAACGTATATTTTAAGGTATACGTATTTCTTAAATACGTATTATACGTATATACGTATATCGGTTAAACGTATAACTGATATACGTATCGCATCGGGAGCACTAATTTAAACTACTATTCCATTCCTAAAAATTAAATATTTGCATATTTTCGAATATATTTTTTGATAGATTCTTATATGTATAAATAGTAATAGGATAAATTATGAGATTAAATCAGAGGGCATTATTTGTTTCTAGGCAACATGCCGACATGAAATTATTCGCTCTGAATTAATAACAGATATATGAAATCACGCATCTTTTCTCTAGGTCACTGGTTGCAACACGTAAGGAAATGCATGTAAATGACTGACACAATACTTCTATAGGAGATTGATTACGATTATCTTTTGCATACAAGGGCTAAACAGACCTAGATCTCCGTTTAAAGTTGAGTCCCAACAACTACAAACATTCATGCCTGAGTTGAGATTCGAACCAAACCTCTTGTCCAGTAGCTAGCGTCCTAACATCTACACAAACAGGCTTTCTGTAGTAGAAGCAATTATAGTGCCTACTTACTTTCACATCTTATGCCAAAATGACCTAATATCTAATCAAATATCATATATCAAATAAATCTCAAATATAATCTCAAACTATAAATCTTAAATCAGATATCAAATAAACCCAAAACTAGCATCGAAAAATTCAATACGCCTCAATAATACAATAGCGCCGCAGAACTAATACGTAAAATATAACAACACATATTATAGACATGTAACAGAGAATAGAAATATTAATCAGTATTATATCACAAGTATGATAACATTTTTAAAACGAAAGTTACAGTGGCATGAATGTACATCTTTATAGTTCATACAATACATGCGTAGTGTCGATATTGTAGGCTAAAGATTTAAAAAAAAAATCTGAATAAGGATTTCTACAGAATTTCTAAATTTCCAGATATTTGCAGTCAAACTTCTAGGCCGCACGTTACATAGTAGACATAACACTTTTCATGTTTCCCTTTTAAAAACAAGGTGCGCATTATACAATACATGAGTAAATATATTTCACAATTCACAAAATAGAAAGGTTTTTATAAATACTCATATAAAAATAATTTATTTCTATAAATATGCACTTGATATATACCCAATATACAATGTATATATACTTGCTTATTTTCATTTTCCCATGTCTTTTCTTCTAAATATTTTTAAAACTGGGATAAAACAATTATTTCATCAACTTTGATTACTATTCCACTGTACAAAATAACCGAAGTAGATATTTAGTTGATTATCAGTTTATCTACTCCGATGAAATTTTTCCATCGTGAAATCATAGAAACTCGACAGAGTTTCTCGCCAAGCATAAGAAACAGCAATGCATTGAACCGTAAATGAAAGGAATTTCCGCCAATGGATGCCAAACGATTTTACATTTTTTTTTTTTTTTTAACTCTGTCTAGTGTATATTTTGCGGACGTGACAAAACGGGTTTTTGACACATCTATATCTCGCGTTCTATTTATGATAGAAACAAAATTCTTGATTCTATGGAATGGAGCGTGCCACGGGACTAAGAATTCAAAAGTAAAGCAAAATCTGACGAATAGTTTTTCAGTAAATGCGATTTTAAAAGTGCTGTTTTTTGCCCTTTTTAAATCTTGTTCAGACCAAAAACTGTTGACAGGGCTACAGCAATGTGTAATTATCGGAGTTTTACGCGGTTTACGTTATTTGAATCGTTTTTATGAGTAGTTTGGACCTTTGTAAGTTTCATGTAAAAATATTAATTAGTTTTTGATTTATATCAGTTTAAAGTTGTTGATTCCTATACTTAACATGGAGCAAAAAATTGTTGACAGGGCTACAGAAATGTGTAATTATCGGATTTTTATGCGGTTTACGTTATTTGAATCGTTTTTATGAGTAGTTTGGACCTTTGTAAGTTTCATGTAAAAATATTAATTAGTTTTTGATTTATATCAGTTTAAAGTTATTGATTCCTATACTTAACATAGAGCAAAAAAACTGTTGAGAGGGCTACAGCAATGTGTAACTATCGGATTTTTACGCGGTTTACGTTATTTGAATCGTTTTTATGAGTAGTTCAAACCTTTGTAAGTTTCATGTAAAAATATTAATTAGTTTTTGATTTATATCAGTTTAAAGTTATTGATTCCTATAGTTAACATAGAGCAAAAAAATAATAAATGACCCAACTCTTCTAGGAATGGGACATGATATTAAGAGGAATACACATGATATTAAGATATGTTATTACACTCGACCCAAGTAAGCTTCCTATTATAAAAAATCTTAACATTTAAGGCTCGTTTACAGGGTCTCACAAAAGATCTTTTGATATAGGGCTAAAGAGTTGTGAAATTGTCCGATTTTTACGCAGTTTGCAGAATTTGAATTGTTTTTATAAGTAGTTCAAATGTTTAATATTTCGTGTAAAAATATTAATTAGCTTTTTATGTATACCACTTTTAAGTGATTTATTCCTATACTTAAGATGAAGCAAAGAAATATTAAATGGTCTAACTCTTTTCAAAAAGAACGTATGCGCATGATGTTAAAATATGTTACTACGAACTACCTAAGTTAGTTTCCTATTGTAAAACAGAATTGTAGAATTTACTGTTCGTTTACAGGGTAACTCAAAAGATTTTTTAATAAGACTAAAAAGTTGTGTAATTAGCAAATTTTTACGTTGAAGTACATGATTCCTGTACTTAACACAGAGGAAAAACAATAAAAAATTGCATAACTTTTGTCAAATTCGCTATATACACAAGATATTCAAATATGTTACTACATCCTCTCTATTGTAAAGTGGCATTGAAGCATATACGTTTCGTTTACAGAGACTCTTAGAAGATCTTGATTACACTACAACCGATGTATATTTACTGAGTGAGATGTATTTTAATGATTTTACACTGTTTCAATCTCTGTAAGGTTTTATTATCTTGCTTTAAAATTTAATATAAGATCATTTTGTCCGTCTGAAATCTCGTCGATGTTAAGCTGTAAATCTATTAATATATAGTATTTTCATCTATTAAAAAAACTGTGTTTATTTATAAATATATAATTCTAGCGTATTAGGAATTGATTGAAATAGCGATTACAAAATTCAAACTTTACGTTCATGTGCTGAGTAATAGAATGTAAAAATTTTGATACCCCAAGATTACAAGTTTTGCGTTTAAATATTTGCCGTTCATCGAATCTCCGGCTATAACGAACTTAAAATGCTAAATTTCGTATACAATAGGTGATCGGTAACGAACTGTTCCGTTTACGAACAAATCGGTTAACGAACACTTTCGCGTGAGATTTTTATGTTCGGAGAACGAACTCCTCACGAATCAAAGCCATGATGAAGCAATGCCGTGTTTCATATTTGCCGAGCTATACTTATTGCCTCTATTGTCAACTTTGAGAACATTTTAACAGTTGCATACATATGTCCTAATTAATTCATGGACTTCCGGAGATTGGGGACCTATATTTTAGGATCACCGAATTGGAATGAACAGACTATATGAACAGAAATCATTTAATAGTTTTTATACTTTTGCAAACGTTGCGAATTTTATATTTTTCAAATTCTCGAAACGTTGAGTTAAAAAACTTAAACAAATAAAAAACTTCTAAGGTGCTCAGTAATTTTCAAAAATAATATATTTAATATGTTAGTATAAAAATCCCTGTAAATTTTTATACTAATAGAAATAGGTTCGTAGGGAAAAAAATGTTGATTATTCTCGGTAAAGTATGCTCCATAAACTTATCGTTGTAGTTGACCGAAAAAAGTGCTTCTTATTTTTCCACATTTTTCTGAAACTGTAGTATTTTAATTAGTTTGTAAACTACTGTAAAATTGTGTAATTTTTTGTTTTTGAATGTATATAAACGGAAGAGTGATATAAACAAAAGAAAAAGGAAAATAAATATGTCATAAATAATCTGATGAATACAATGTAAGGAGATTAATATAAAAGTTTCCCAGTTGTTATGGTAGCGACATGTACATTGGAATAAGTCACTCAATAAATTGTATAATTCTGATGTATAATTCTGTTTATAGCATCACTATTATTTTTTTTGCCCCTTTTATCTTTTCTTTTCTGAATAAAAATGAAATCCGTATAATTGAAATTAAATACCTTACAAAAAGGAGTGATATCTCATCAAAAACAACTCGTTGTAAATGATCCCGCCAAGCCACAAACCTAAAACGTCAGTCACAAAAAGAAGTGATATCACATAAAAAGAAGCGATATAGAAATGCATACTCCGAGTCCCGTGTAAAAATCTATCACCACTCATAATGTTTCCAAAGGACTCGGAGTGAGGTACAGTATGTGAAAACTGCTTGGCGACCTGCAGGCTTTTATAATGTTTGCGTTTCCTGCAATTACATATGACTATATTATTTTAATTTAATTTAATTTAACTTATTTATTTTGCTCCCATAAAATTGTAAAAAGTTGAAGCTTCTGTGTTTGCATGTCCTTTCTTATTTATGAGCTTGAAAAATCAATTTGTTCATTTTATTTACCATTATTTAAACTAGAAACGCCACTCTTACGAAGAGGATTTTTTAAGTAAACATGTAAAGATTTTGAGTTTGTAATATATGAGGATCATACGCATATTAATAACATTGTGCCTTATAATAAACGTTAACTAAATTGAGATATATTGCAGTAATTCTAGCGTAAGCGGAATCGCATAGATCTGGGGAAAAATCCGTTCTGTCAGTTCTTTCGCATACAAAAATATTTAAAAAATGATGTAACAAAAATTAAAAATTTATTTTTTTCGATTTTCAAAATTGATATACTGCATATATTATAAAAGCCTGCAGGTCGCCAAGCAGTTTTCACATACTGTACCTCACTCCGAGTCCTTTGGAAACATTAGGAGTGGTGATAGATTTTTACACGGGACTCGGAGTATGCACTTCTATATCGTTTCTTTTGATATGTGATATCACTTCTTTTTGTGACTAACGTTTTAGGTTTGTGGCTTGGCGGGATCATTTATAACGAGTTGTTTTTGATGAGATATTTAAATGCGCACTGCACTGTAAGGAAACATTGGTTTAATTTTTTAATGTTTTATTTTTTATTTTTAACTAAATTTTTTATTGTGTCTATTTTCCTCTCAAGATTTATTTCAGAAATACTATATTTGTATATAATTGCGATATCTAGGTAATTTATAAAACATAATAGCACAAAATAAGACATATCTGGGGCAATAATGACATGATCTCGATTTCCCTTTCCTAATATTTTAAGTTTTTTGTATTTTTTTCTCCATGAAAAATTATTCTCCCACACGCAGTTTTTTCTTTTTAAGGAAACATTTTTCTTAACATATGAACAGAAGAAATTGACATTTACAGAAATGTAATTCCGTTAATTTATTAGCATCAGATGTTTTATTCAATGTTCTATTTTCAGAAAAAATGTAGATACATATAGTTCTTATATTGTAAGTACATTTAATTGCATTTCAAATATCAAATAGCTTTGCACACCAAGTTAAAGTGTCACAGGTCATTTATTGAACGTAATTTAAGTTTACAGGGATTTATTAAATTATAATAAAAAATAATAATTTTTCCTTCATTATTTGTAAAAATGGAAGCAGACTATTAACGTATTTAGGAATTCTAATGAAGGAATATTCTGGTGTTGTTTTTTGTAGTGCAAAAATCCTTCTACATATAAAAGTATGCATATTTTTATATATATATTTTACTTACAATTAAAAATTTAATTTTCAACACAATAAGAAAAGTTTTCCTATTAAAATGGTAACACAATTACACTTAGGAGTAATCCGTAATTACGTCACACATGTTTATAGCGTTATTCGATATCAATATGCAAATTTTGTCAAGCTAATTTTTATCACAAAGATAATCTGTATTATAAAGGACAAACGTGTCCATGAGTACATCTGACGTCAGTTTGAGGTTGGCCACCGCCCCCTGAATACTAGGCCTGCGCGCTGACAGAAATGGCGGCTCTCGCAGGCGGATTTTTTTCTTCAACGTTTGTACGGTCAGTCGAACTTTAACACCAATAATATCTAAAAGGTTTCCTTGACTTATTTGATCTCAGAAAAACAAGGCGAAGAAAACTTTTAGAAATTATTGGGGTTAAAGCTCGAGGGACCGTTCAAACGCTGAAAAAAAAAATCCGCCTGCGACAGCCGCCATTTTTGTCAGCGCGCAGGCCTAGTATTCAGGGTGCGGTGGGTTGGCAACATCTGACGACGACGTTCACAAAACCGAAAAAATGAAATTCCAAACCGAATTTTTGTTCGGTTTTGTAATTTTCCTTACTGTAATTTTTTTTTTAACTTCTAAGCATCGTGCATTTAAATTCTTACCTCACCGTGTAGGGAAAAAAATACTTTCAAATGCAATTTCTTAAAAACTGTCGCACTTTTCTCATTTATTGCTGTTTAAATACTTTTCAAGCATGAATTTTTAAAATCTAGCTCCATCGCTTGTAGTCTCTATTACTGAAGAATAATAATTTGCTTTAAAAAAATATAAATAGTTCAGCATTTGTTTCCGGTTAATATTCCATAACGTAATTAAATCTCCATCTATGAATAAAAAAATAATAAATAAATAAAATAAGATAAAATAAAACACAAATTTAACATATGTGTTTAATTAAGTTAAATTAATATCAATTCTATAGATTTTAGTTAAAAATTATCGAAATGCTTGGTTTCTTTTTTTACACAAAATTTAATTAAATTTAATTGGCATTGGCATTATTTTTAACAACTTACGTTTATACATCTGTAGGGAGCATGTGGGATAAATTGTAATAAAATTTAAAGAAAATGAAGTTCGCGTAAAACGCTTTAAAATCATAAAAATCTTTACTCTGTAAAAAACAGGTTTTAATGAATAAATGAGTTACAAATACTCAATTACTTTTTTAAAACCATTTTAACTATGGGTAAAGGTTTTAATATTATTTATGACTCCTTTTTCCAAGATTTCTATGCATTTATGATAAATATAACCAGATTAGAAACCTACTAATAAATATATCTGTAATACTTAAAACATGAAGATTTTGACATGCAAATATGTTTAGTATGAGCAAAAACACAATCTAAAATTTTATATATTTTATAAATTAAAATAAAATGGAATTCAACTAAATGACCTTAAATTAGAAGATATGTTATAGAAAGAAAAAATCTATTACATTTTCAAATTTCTATAACTTTATTTCCTATTGTTATTCAATATTCTAAGTTACTCCTAGTGACATAATAAACCTTTTACAATAAGTGATGTTAAATATGCAAATAGTACAGAATATTTTCTACTTAAATACTTTGCGGAAAAGTAGAAAAAGTACCTCAATTTCATTGCTGTAATAAATTTTCATGAACGTTTCGTATATATCTAATAATAATATACTCCGTCACAGAATATATACTCATGATAAAAAAAGCCATTGAGTCTGCAAAGATAATCCTTTGCAACTGTCGAGATCAGCGCACTCCCGTCAAAGAGTGTTTTTAAGGGTACATTGAACATTCAAATTCCAGAAAAACATCAAAGTCTAGATTTTTATTTTTAGCATAACAATAATATTTATGATAACAGCTTCCCATTAAAAAAAATCATTACGATAATTTCTGAGCCTGTTATGCGATTTTTTTTTGTAGTCACAGGCAACAGCTGCTTCCGCCACACCTAATTAATGGAATACAGCTATTGACAGGTATCTATATATAAGAAGTTTAATCTCGAAATGTATTTAATATTATATATTCGTTATATATATATATATATTTTATCCGACTTAATAATATAAATGAACTTGTGTACGGAAAAAATTATAACATTCTAAGTGATGTAAATGTTGGGAAAACATAAAAATATTTATGTAAAAAAATCAATGATTTTAGAGAAATGTGCAATATTATAGGATTGTAGGTCGAGTCGATTAAGGTTCCTCCTATAAATTTCAAAGAAAAATACTCATTAATTTACTCGTTATCATTAATGAAAAATGATGGAATGTTATAATTTTCTCACTCAAATTGCTGAGAACAAGTAACATAGCAAATATAAGATTTTTGTGGCACTACATCTGTATTAAACAATTTAAAGTAAAGATAATATTCACAATAAGGGTATAAAATAACAATTGTAGGTAATAATTATAATTATTATTACTGTTCTTAAACAATAAAAAGTGGATATTTTGTACAGTTATCTACTCGTCACTATCTCCAGTGTTGGTCGTGGGAAACTAAACTATTCGGTCATAAAGGAGTATTTCTTCAAGAGATATATAGTGCATAATTTTGGAGATGTCCAGAATTTATTTTATTATTTTTATTTTTTACTTTCATTGGAACTTTCCCTATATTACTCTGATTATTTGCTCCATTATTATTCCTCATATACTTTAAAGATCTGGGAAGCTCCACATGATCTTGTGTTTTCAAGAATTTGAAAGTTTCATGGTTCAGACCATCATTAAAATCCTTAGACTTGATGCAACCCTTCATCTGATCAGTGTAGATGACGTGCTAATGCTGAATTTCAAGTTTTCCTTCGTTATGGCTTTGCAATTTTGTTGAAATACTATGACCACTATTTCTTGATATTGAGTATTTGATCGTTTTGAAGCCTCTTTAATTGATAAGGAGGATTACGCTTCCTAACATTTCGAATTACATTGCAAAGCAACAATTTATTGAGTGGAAGGACAGTAACAATCCTTGTATGTTTTCTTTCTTCCACTCAACGATGTCTTTAACTCTAAATAAACTGATGGTACGAGGCAAGCATTTAACAATTTATCGACTCATTATATACTTTATAAGTAAAACATTGAAAATGGATCTCAGTGTTGGTCTTCAATTTTTCATATTTTTAGAATGTTATCCCTTTGCCACTCACCCGTTCAAGTATATATAATATGTTTTGAATATTGTAAAATTCCTTCCATTTAATTTAAAATGTTTCACTTTAAAATAATTTTATTTCGTTTCCCTTTTCAAAATTTCAATGACTTTAATATGCATCGTTCTTTTCTTTTCCCTCTAAATTAATTCAATTTTAAAACATACACCTTAATCAATGATCCTGTTTTTAGGTGCGTTCGTAATTATTTAAATACGTAGCACCTATTGTTGTCGTCTGGTCCGTCCGTCTGTCTGTCCGTCCGTTCGCATATAACCACGCAAAAACTACCCAACCGAATGGTTTGAAATTTAAGATATATTATCTTTGCAGAATTTTGTCGCGACATTTAAAATTTTACGAAAATCGTATCAAAACTTAAGAAAATATTAATAAAAACATTTATTAAGAAATTCGAATTTTTAAAAAAAATTCGAGATACTTATTTTATTACAGAAATTAATATGCAACGATATAATTTATTTCCCAGAATTAAAAACCATTAAGATCTGAATATTTATACAACTAGCTATAGCACTCATTTGTCACGTTTGACGTACAATTTCCAACTTGTTAATTTCTGTGGACGTTTCGAATATTCTTAACATGCTGAATACAGCAATACAGCAGTTCG
The DNA here is from genome assembly GCA_963931845.1 of Maratus michaelseni. NCBI lineage: Eukaryota > Metazoa > Arthropoda > Arachnida > Araneae > Salticidae > Maratus > Maratus michaelseni. Next base: position 337,884,818 of record OZ007589.1, on the reverse strand, counting down.
ATTCATCTTCCAACAAGTTCACTGTGCGTCTATTCATTGGTTTAGAGCGTTTGTTGCAATACGTTTTTTCTGAAACTATGTAATACTATGCGCTAGCTATTTAACCATCTTCGCGAACTCAGAGGCCACTCTTTGTCATGTGTTTCACTTCCTAAAGATGGAGACATCAGTCATTTAGACGTAAAATATTTTGTTTTGTTTGTGCTTTACGGAATTGTTTTATGAAATAATGTTATCTTGTGGATATTTTCTAAGTTTAATGATTCTAAACAATACTTGCGTTAGAACTTGTTCACCTGTTATTTTTTGGCGAAAATCCTACAATCAAAATGTCTTAATGGCTTAGGAGGTGTTTTCTGTTAATCATCCAACGATCATAATAATAAATCGCTGTGCTAAATACATGACTAGTATTTTAATATGGAATCTCCATACGTAATATCCTGGAGACGCTCGGACTTTCGACTGCACCATTTTTAGGTATTATCGTTTATTTAATCACTCTAACTTGTTATCCCTTTTGTCCATAAGATTGCTGATGGTAATTATTTAGTGGTTATATCACCAACTCACACTTTCCAGCGCATTAAGACTGACAGTTATGTGTGACTCTATGGCTAGCACATCAAGATTAAACAGTCGTTTCTGATTCAGTGCTGTCCGTAATTTCTAGGCACGTTCGTAATTATATAAATACGTGGAACCTATTGTCATTGTCTGGTCCGTCCGCCTGTCCGTCTGTCCGCATATAACAACGCAAAAACTACCCGTTGCACAATTTTGTCGAGTCATTTTAAATTTTATGAAAATCGAATCAAAACTTTAAAAAATATTAATAAAAGTTTTCTTCATTCTATTAAATCCTATCATACATAATTAATTCAATGATATCCCATGATAGGTTGGCATGGTAATTACGTCTTATTTAAGATGAAGTCATATTATTTCCTTATTACTTAATTAAGCCGAAATTGTATACTAAAATTGTTTAATTATAGTAATCATATAATCTATCGGAAGTTTTTTGGATAGATGTTTCTGGAGATATAGATATTAAATGGAAAAAGAGACTAAATATGGATTTCAAGTTTTGAAATTTTCAAATGGAAATTTCAGTAAAAGTCAACAAAAGATCTTCCATGAAATGTTCCATTACAATCTTAAAGAGATATGGTGTTTTATGTTAAACATTTTATTTAAACATGTACAAATTAAACATTTTAGTTACCTCTAAAAATGTCACTATGAGCAGGAGTTATGCCGTTATATATATGAATAATCGCTATAAAAAATACACTGACAATTCTCATACAAAGTGGAGAATATTTTGATTTATTCTGCATTATTTTTAAATAACAATCCGCCAAAACGTGTTCCATTACAATCTGATGGAGACACAGTGTTTTATGTTAAAAATTCTTATATTTTCTTTTCAGTACTTTTAGACACTTCAGAATGAATTCAGAACAACGAATGACAATATATGTGTGAAAATCGAAAGAAATTTTCAATTGTTAAAACCGGAAATTTTTGTGTCTTCTGCCGCGTTTTTTTTTATAATTCGTAACAATCCGAAATTCTGAACAACATACTATCCAATATATCATGCCTTCGTCACACGAACTGTAAATCGTCCTTATACCATGTTCAGCCATTGTAATTTAGCTTAAATGAAATTTTCGAGAAAGAGTCAGATACAACCATTGACACACGAATCACAGACTTTCATTATCTTCGAATGGCCTTTTTTAAACGCATAATTTTGGTCGTAAATAAGAAAAAAAGATACTATTTGAAACTCGTTATGAATGTGTGCCCCGATTACCAAAATTATTTAGTCATGCTGTATTTCAAACTGTGTTAACCGAAATTTGATACTTCCGCTCTTCTCAGATCGTTTCTAGATCCAGATAAGCTGATTTGGAAGTTTGCGAAAACGTATATAACGTAGTCCGATTGTAACATAGTCATATAATGAACACAATGTAATCGAATTTCGTAGACACAATGTAATCGAATTTTAGATGCTCCTGGTTCGGAAATGTATCCTCTTACAGCCAGCTGCATAGATAGATGCCTATACGGATGTGATGCACTAATACTAACAGACTATCTATGAGATTGCTGATTTACTGCAAGTTTCAAAAGGAAAGACAATAGTAGTTGTTAACAAAATTCTAATAATATACTTTGCCGTCCTCAATTTTTTTCCAAGCTCAAAAGTTTGTTTGATGTCAAAATTGTGCCGCCCACAAACTTTTGCCGCTCTGTGCAGATACAGAAAATTTCGTCCATCCGTTTATGTTGTGAATACTTTAATACGGGTCGGTATATATATATATATATATATATATATATATATATATATATATATATATATATATATATATATATATATATATATGCAGGGTGTCCCAGGATTATTGGGACAAACTTTAAGGGGAGGTAGGGGACATCACAAGGATTCAGATTTGCTTATTAACCCATGGTCGGAAACGACTTCGTTCGCCGTTAGGTGGTGTTGTTCACAATAGCATTGGAGCACCTCTAACATCTGCATATTATCGCATCTTATTGTAAGAGGTGCTATCAAGCTTACTTGACACTATGCCACAACATGTCAGAAGCCATATGTGGTTTCAACATCATGGGGAACCTCCCTATTATGGCAGATAGATGTGTTCGTGAACATTTGAATCAGGTGTTTGGTCACCGATGGATTGGCCGTGGTGGACTGGTTCACTAGCCATTACTCTCTCCTGATTTACGCAGCATAGATTTCTTTCTTTTGGGGTGCACTGAAAAGTGCTGTGTACGCAACGCCTCTGGATTCCGATGTGGATCTGGTTGCAAGACTCGGCTGTGTTGCTGCGGATATCCAACAAAATCCATGTGTATTTGAGCGAGTCAGCCAATCCATGGTCCGACGGTGTAATGCATGCATCACTAGCAATGGGGAAAAATTTGAACATCTTTTGTGACGTTTTCACATCATGAGAGACGGCAGTATCTCGAGTGACACAGCAAAAACCGAAAACCGAACGCCCAAAACCGAAGATTTCCCGAAAACCGAACGCCCAAAACCGAAGATTTCCGTCACTCTTATATACGGCTAAAAAGACATCAAAGAGAAATCAAAACGCCGACATTTAATATCTCAGCAAATATGAGGTATACCGTTTTGATTTTTTCACATTAGTCTAATATATATGGTCTAATTCAATCCTGAAATTTATACATTTCTAAGTGCAGTAGATTTTAAGAACTGGAAGTCCATTTTTAACTAAATTTGGGTAAATGTAAGGCCTCTGAAAATTTATCTCGAAAATGGCTCGGGCGATTTTTTAAAAATTAATATAGTATATTAATCGGTTTTAGACTAAGCGAATGTCATTTCGCGTTAACGTAGGAAAACTCTTGTTTTTTAAATAATCTGGTTTAAAAATGGGACTATTTTCTTAAGCCTATTGCGTAGACTTTTTACGCATTTCTTACGCGCATGGTAATAGAATAAATACCTCAGGTAGGGGAACGCCATGTTTGGCCGGCGCGCCATCTATTGTCAGTAATTGAAGTTCAGCAAATCGAAAACTTTTTTTTTTCTTGAGCTGTATTTAAAAAGAAATTTTGTTATGTTTTTTACGAGTTTTTTAGTTAACAGAACAGAAAACGAACTATTTTAAGAGTTTGTAAAATATTTATGTTAAATTTTACAAATTGTAAATAATATGTATATTTTTTTCCCACTGTATTATTAAAAAGGAACAGAAAATATTCATTCTTATTCAAAACAAGCCTGGAACTCAGATATATCTTTTTTTCTTTTAAATTTTATTGTACTTTGATATCCGGGATTTATCACGTAATTCTCGTAAATATTTTATAGAATAACTTTTTTTTCTAATTAAAGCAAATGATGCAATGATTTTATATGCTTTTATTTATTTTTTAAATAAATAAAATATGAAAACCAGGACTTTCAGTTTAAGAATTTGTTAAATATTCATAATAAATTTTACAAACTGTAAATAACTAAAAATTATTATTATTATATATATATACATTCTGTTTCCCAGCTGTATTATTTAAAATGAGCCAAAAATATCAATTCCTATTCAAAGCAAGTAATTGGAATAAGGTAAATTTTTATTAGCATTAATTTTTTTGTACTCAAACTATTTAAAGAGCGTAAGACAGTAGCTAGATTTAAAAAATATATATGCCTACTGCAAATGTAAAATAAATTTGAAACTTGTAGCAATTGTGTGATTGCACGCTAATTGGGCCCTCGGTCCCCAAATTTAGCATGTAATTTTCAGTTAGAGCTGATATTTTATACTAATAGAATAGGTTAATAATAAATATATTTATCTAATTTTTTTTTACATACTCCCATCTATACTTTGAGACATTGGAAATGCTCAAATTTTTGTGACAATAAAGGAAAGGGGACCCTGGAAAAGAGAAATAGGGTTTCATATATTGCTGGATTATTGTAATTTTATTCTTATATTAAATGTAATATAAATACAAATACAACAAGTTTTTTCTGTAAATTAATACACATGTATAATATGAATCATTTTCTACATTTAAGACTTGTTGTCAATAACTTCCTATTTGAAATATAGTTTTTTTTTCCTTTAAATCAAAACATAACTTGATTGTCTATATATTTATTGCATATGATCAAGATATTTTGATAAATTAAAGAACTTTTGTGCCTATGTGTGTATATTTAAATAAAGTTTACACAAGAAAAATTATATATCTTTATTTAAGAAACAAACATTTATTTAACAAAGACAAATACAAAAAAAAAAAAAAAGAAAGTGCCCAGTTAAACTGATGGCATTGAGCTCACAGGCTATTCACACTAATTGTATGTTATACTCTTATTTCAAAGAATAATACCCCTCGAAAAATAAAGAGATCGACAATAAATCAAGAGGGGGGGATTGGCCCGCCGTTTCCCCCCTTTATACTTAACTAATAAAATTTTAGTGCGAAACAGGCTTATTAGGGGCGTTCGTAATTATATAAATACGTAACACCTATAGTCTTTGTCTGATCCATCCGGTGGCCCGCATATAACTGCGCAAATCTGCCAACCGAATGGTTTAAATTTAGTAATCGTTGCAGAATTTTGTTTAATCATTTAAAATGTTATGAACATTGAATCAAAACTTAAAACGATATTAATAAAAATGTTTATTAGGTAATTTGATTTTTTTAAATTGGTATTTCCTTGTAATGGCAGCTTTCGAGGATTAATTGTCAAGCGAGCGAGATGTATCACTAAGTTATCAAACATGAATGAAGTTATAGTCATATATGACGTATATGACATTTTATAACATCTATCACCAATTTATAGTCGCATTCTTTGCCGCGGAACGCGAAGAACGCAAAATAGTGCATTAAATATTTCTGTACATTCAAAAATCGCAGAAAAAAAGATTACTATATTGGACTAAAATATAGTAAACGTGTTTCTTTCACGAATATCAAAACTCGCCACGGAACGTTAAAAATCTATAAAATTCTCTAAAAATTCAAAATTCAAAGAGGAAAAAAGGTACTATATTAGGCTAAAAGTTTGAAACCGAATTCAGTTTTACGAATAATAAAAAATCCCCGCAAAAAGGGAAGAAACTATAAAAGTAGCATAAACAAATTCAAGAAAAATTCAAAAATCGCTGTACAAATTCCAAATAAACTTCTTGGAAAGGAGACAAAATTTACTATAGTGGACTATCACATTGTAACCAGACTTTATTTACCAATGTCAAAAATTCGCCGAGAAATGCGAGAAAAAGTTAAAAATGACATTAAAAATCACTAAAACTTCAAAAATCATAGAGGACAAAATTTACTATAGTGAACTAAACTATTGTAACCAGAATTCTTTTACAAATGTCAAAAAATCGTAAAAAATTCAATACAAATTATAGTAAAAATCACTAATAATTCAAAAATAGAGAAGGAAAAAATTTACTATAATAGGCTAAAAGTTTGAAACCGCATTGGAACCAAGTGGAAAAATATACTCGAAACGCCAAACAAATCTAAAAATAGCTTTAAAAAAGTTCGCAAAAAAAAAAAAAAAAAAAAAAAAAATCTCTGTAATAATTCCAAATAAACATTATTGAAAAAAGGGGAAAATTTACTATATTGTGTTTAAAGAATGAAACCGCATTCTATTTATTAAAGTGGAAAAAATCGCAAAATTTCTCCGAAATAACTATGTATTCAATAAAATGCTTTGTAATTTTGCATAAACAATTTACTTGCATTTTCAGATACATCCAAGAGTGCTGAAATCCAAATTTATCAAGACATTCACAATGAATGTACCGATGTTTAAAATTTAACTAATTGCATCTTAGGATTAATGTTTACTGTAGAAACATTATACAGCTAATTGTCATCTAGATTGAAATTACAACTAGAGTGCTGATGCATTTAGTAGCAATATATGATGACGAAATTAATCTACGAACGTTAAGGAAACGATTAGAATGCATGATTTTGCAAAGTAATACATAAGAATGGATATTGTGTCCCTTCCTTAATTTTCAACATCTGTTGTGTGTGTATAATAAAGATACAAGCACAATAATATTACATAGTTTTTGCGGTTTTAAAGCACATATACAATTTTTAAATAGGAATAAGACAACATAGAGCAAAATTTATATGAGCAACTTTTTATATGAAATGGTTTAATATAATAAAATAACATATATTTGTTATTTGTAATGTTTATACACACGCAAATTGTTCTAATAGCCATGAATGTCTAAAATTTAAAATTTGCCATATTTAAATTTAAGTTTTGAAATATATTTTATTCAAAAATGTAAAAGACTCCCGATACGCCAGATCGTAATTGTAGTTGTAAACTTTTATTTACAATTTGATAGAAAGGTAAGTGAATTACACCTAATTTCTAGACAAAGAAATGTTCGACTTGCGATATTAGGCGCAGGGTTTTGTATTAAACTAACATCTACAAGTATTTCTAGAAAATGAATGATAAATGTACATTCATCCCTTATGTTTTACTACATTTTTCTACTGCACTGCGTTATGGAGTGAGTCAGCCCAAATGAAGGTCTATTTAAAATTGAGTAAATTGACTATATTATTTGAAATTGGGTAAAGTTTTAAATATCTCCTCCGCCAAGTCGAGAAAGCACAGCCGTAAGCATATTTTTCTGGAAGCAACTCAGGGCACTTTTAACCATCCCCCTCCCCCATATCTTTACGCTGGTGTATCTCAAAAACCTGAAACTTAGTTATCCTAGAGTATGTGGCAAATAGGACCAAAATTTAAAATTTCCTGTTTCTATCTTTTCTAGTGCAGACGATATATGAACTCAAAGTTTCGATTTTTTGTCACTCACTCACGCGTCATCACAAAGATTAGGTAGATCCCGTAGCCCCAGAATCTTGAAATTTGAAATAAAGGTAGTGTTTAGGATACAAAGAAAGGAAAAATTATAAAATCCAGAAAATTCGAAAAAAAAAAACACATTCGAAAATTCAACCAATTCCAACAATATTGAAGATTGAAAATAATACGATCTTGTAGTCTTAGAAACTTAAAATTTGGTGAGAAGGTAGCGTGTAGAATTCAGAAAAAGAAAACATCAAAAAGCACGAAAATAAACCGAAAATAAAATAAAAAAATCGAAAATTAAAAAATAATTCGATTTTGTTGCGCTAGAAACTTCAAATTTGGAATAAAGGTAGTATTTAGGATACAGAAAAAGCAAAAATTAAAAAATCCAGAAAATTCCAGAAAAATGTTTAAAATTCGAAAAAAAATCGAAAATTTGAAAATAATCCCATTTTGTTGCGCTAGAAAATTCAAATTTGGAATAAAGATAGTATTTAGGATACTGAAAAAGAAATAATTTAAAAAATCCAAAAAATTCGAAAAAATTCGAAAAAAATTGAAAAAAATTAAAATACTTTGATATTTTAGACTTAGAAACCTAAAATTTGGCGTAAAGGTAATGTTTGGAATTCAGAATAAGGAAAAATTAAAAACACATTAAAAATCGAAAATAAAATAAAAAAATCGGAGAAATCGAAAGACATTGAAAATTTGAAAATAATTCGATTTTGTTGCGCTAGAAACTTGAAATTTGGAATAAAGGTAGTATTTAGGATACACACAAAAAAAATTAAAAAAATCCAGCAAATTCGAAAAAAAATTGAAAAAATGATAAAAATTCGATCTTTTATCATTAGAAACATAAAATTCGGCGTAAAGATCGTGTTTGGGATTCAGAATAAGAAAACAATAAAAACACAGTAAAATAGAAAGTTAAATTAAAAAATCTAAAAACATCGACAATTTGAAAATAATTCGATTTTATAGAAGAAGAAACTTGATATTTGGAATATAGGTAGCATTTAGGATACAAAAATAAATAAATAAATAAATAAATAATCCAGAAATTTTGAAAAAAAAATCGAAAATTTAATAAAATCGATTTTTTTTAAAGTTTGATTTGTTGGAATTTCCGTCATTTTTAATTTTGTATCTGGAGGCACGGTAGTGCCTCCGCCAAGTCGAGAAACAACAACCGTAAGCATATTTTTCTGGAAGCAACTCAGGGCACTTTTGACCCCCCCCCCCCAATTTCTTTACGCTGGTGTATCTCAAAAACCTGAAACTTAGTTATACTAGAGTATGTGGCAAATAGGACCAAAATTTAACTTTTCATGTTTCTATCTTTTCTAGCGCAGACGATATATGAGCTCAAAGTTTCGATTTTTTGTCACTCACTCACGCGTCATCAAAAATATTAGGTAGATCCTGTAGCCCCAGAAACTTGAAATTTGAAATAAAGGTAGTGTTTAGGATACAAAAAAAGGAAAAATTATAAAATCCAGAAAATTCGAAAATACACATTCAACAAATTCCAACGAAATTGAAAATAATACGATCTTGGAGTCTTAGAAATTTACAATTTGGTGTGAAGGTAGTGTTTAGAATTCAGAAAAAGAAAACATCAAAAATGATGTTTTAAAATGAGTGGAAACACTCATGCTCTTCTCCAATTAATTCTTATTAAGTGAAGACTTTATTTTTATGTCACACGAAATATAATTTCAGTAAATGCTACACTATTTATATTCATTTATTGCATTTTTCCTCGTTTTGTCAGAGACATCGCATACTTTTGTTACACGTGCAAAAGAAAATATGCATTTTAATTTTACAAGCTGAAACATATTAGTAAAATTGCGTTAAAATAATGTAATTATTTTTAAATTTCAATTTCAAAAGTTCTAAAATTACGAGTAATAAAACATGATGTTTTTCATAAACGTCAGGTTATCAAGCATTATCATGTTAAGATTTTATAGTCGATATACATGCGGCTAATATAAAAGTATAGCTTTATTAATTTTCAAAATTTTATTTAAATATATAAGGCGTGTTCAAATGAAAGTGATTGGAAGCGTCGCATGTGAACAGTTTTCAATGTATTTTTGTGAAACAAACTCGATAGTACCACGCGATGTACCACGCGTGCGCTTGCGCAAGCAGATTTGTGATAGCTTAATTCGTAAAAAACGCAGCATTCAGCTAAAAATGACTGGTGTGGAATGCAACTGTGTGTAAAACGGATAAGCGAGCTGTAATTAAGTTTTTAACACTGGAAGGGAGTAAGCCGGTAGATATTCGTAGCAGAATGCTGGCTGTGTACGGTGACACGTGGGTGTCGAAGAACACGGTGACAAGGTGGGCGAGAACGTTTAGCGACGGTCGGCAGGAGACAACGGGTTTTCCGTGGCCCAGTGAGGCGCACAAAGTTCTGACAGAGAAGCTGATTACAGACATTGACACTGCAATCAAGTGAAGTCGACGTCGTGACTGTGTTAAACGTATCCATGATAAATCGACATCGTTCTGCGTGGACGGAATTCGTAACCTTCCTAAGCAATGGGACGCCTGCCTGAGCACCATGGGTGATTTTTTAAACAAACTTTGTATGCATTTCTCTCATTAAATATTGCTGTTTCTATCTATGTATCTGTCTCATTTCTGTCCCTACGCATCTCATGGATACACACCTCGAATCAATTTCTTTGGACATCCCTGATATTATTGATATTTTTCTTATAAAAATACGTTTTGGCGTTGTTAATGAATCAGTTAAAAATATATATTAAACATGAAAAATCTATTAGAATTAAACAAAATGGTTTTCGAATACGTCCTGTAACCCCGGAAGTTCGGGATCGAGTCCTTAGTTTCTTTTAAATGCATGAAATGTAATATTGAACAGTGTTACCCGATTTATTTACGTAATACGACTTTACTTTTCTTGGCGCGGTTTAGACAAAAATTTTCTTAAAACAGTATAACTGATTTTTGTCGAAATCATGATTGACGTGCCCTGTTTCGCTTTCATCTACAAAATTTCTCCGAAATAACTATGTATTCAAGAAAATACTGTTGTAATTTCTCATAAACAATTTACTTGCATTTTCAGATACATCCAAGAGTGAAATCCAGATTTATCAAGACATTCACAATGAATGTACCGATGTTTAAAATTTAACTAATTGCATCTTAAAATTAATAGGGTTAATGTTTACTGTAGAAACATTATACTGCTATTTGTCATCTAGATTGAAATTACAACTAGAGTGCTGATGCATTTAGTAGCAATATATGATGACAAAGTTAATCTACGAACGTTAAGGAAACGATTAGAATGCATGATTTTAGAAAGTAATACATAAGAATTGATATCGTGTCCCTTCCTAAATTTTCAACATGTGTTGTGTGTGTATAATAAAGTTACGAGCACAATAATATTACATAGTTTTTGCTTTTTAAAGCACTTATACAATTCTTAAATAGGAATACGACAACATAGAGAAAAATACAACTTTTTATATGAAATGGTTAAATATAATAAAATAATACGAGGGACTGTCGGAAAATAAGTTTCCCCTGGCGACTGTGGACAGTGTTGTGTATGAAACACAAAAAATGTAATGAGACATTAAAGATAAAACATAACCTTATTTTCCACATAAGTACCAAGTACATTGAGACATTTGTCATACCGCTTTATAAGCTTCAAAAAACCCTCCAGGAAAAAATCAGGGCTTTGAATACGGACGAAGCGTTGAACGGCTATAGGCGAAAGACAACACAGCAAGTGAACGCCAACGTCCAAGACACCGATACCGTTTGGTAGGGGTCGACCGCGATCAAGCAGATGGCGCTGTTGCTGTGCCTGCGCAGATGGCGCTGTTGACTGCGACAACGCCATCTGCGCAGGTACTGCAACAGCGCCATCTGTTTGATCGAGGTCGACTACCCAATGGTGTATCGGTGTCTTGCACGTTTGCGTTCACCTGCTGTGTCGTCTTTCGCCCACAACCATTCAACGTTTCGTCCGTATACAAAGCCCTGATTTTTTCCTGGAGGGCTTTTTGAAGCTTATAAAGCGGTATGACAAATGTCTCAATGTACTTGGTACTTATGTGGAAAAATAAAGTTATGTTTTATCTTTAATGTCTCATTACATTTTTTGTCTTTCATACACACCTCTGCCCAAAGTCGCCAGGGGAAACTTATTTTCCGACTGCCCCTCGTATATATTTGTTATTTGTAATGTTTATATACACGCAAATTGTTCAAATAGCCATGAATGTCTAAAATTCAAAATTTTTCATATTTAAATTTAATCTTTGAAATATATTTTATTCAAAAATGCAAAAGACTCCCCACAATAATATAGATATGAAATGTATATATGTTCGAAATTAATTTTGTAAAAAATATAAATTGTAACTTATAAATTTTTAACACGATTCGATTTTTAGAAATTTAAATAAGGGAATTCAAATATTCCTTATTCCGCCAAGTATGTTATGTTTAAATCATGTTATTTTTAAAAAAATACCCTCATTGCAATATGTTTTGTAATGATTAAAAATGAATTTATCATAGGGGGTTCGAAACATTATACCTGTGTAATTCCTAAACTATCTGACTGAATAACTTCCTGTTTCGTATCAGTAGGTAAAAGTTATGGACGAATCCAAATACGATGTCTAAATTAGATTTTAGAAGTGGAAATTTTTAAGTTCGTTACCATATCTAAATGTAGGTGATGAGCAAAATTTAAGCATAGCATTATTTTTTAGACGTTTTTACTAATCGAATGATATCAGTCACATTTTCATACGAATATTTGCAGTAAAGTTAGTATGAGGATAGTTCCACCCCATGAATGTATGAGTTTTATTAAAACTTAAATTGTGATATTTATTTCAATTGCGAATCCTCAACTTTAAATTTTTTTGAGCATCGAGGTTTGTGATCGAGAAAATCGTTTTTAATGATTAAAATAAAACACTGAAAAAAAAGGCTTGGTGAAAATGACAGCTGAGTTAATGAAATGGAATAGTGTAGGTTATTCGTGCGTTATTCCTGATTTAAAAAAGAAAGGCATTTCTATCAAAGTATGTCAGATCGTAATTGTAGCTGTAAACTTTTATTTATAACTTGATAGAAAGGGGAGTGAATTACCCCTAATTTCTAGACAAAGAAATGTTCGACTTGCGTCATCATTCATAGGGTATTGTATTAAACTAACTTGTACAAGTATTTCTAGAAAATGTATGATAAATGTAGATTCATTCCTTATGTTTTACTTCATGTTTCTACTGGACGGCTTTATGGAGTTGTGAGCCCAAATGAAGCTGTATTTAAAATTCAGTAAATTGACTATACTATTTGAAATTGCGTAAAGTGTTGAAAATAATATATGGGGTTGAAATATTAATTCGAAATAAAATAAATATATTGTTAAAACGTTTCAGTAAAACGGCTTGAAAAAATCGAAAAAGAGCATGGATGCCAGAGACCAGACATTCAGAATGACATTCAGATGACATTCAGAATTCACATGGTAAGATAAAAATTAAATACTCATCTTAAATCTTTAAAACCATAATCACCGAAGATTAGGTAAATAAAACATTCTGGGAATTTTATCCTTCACATTTAACAGAAGAGCAAATTGGATCGTACAAATCACTTTATCAGCGTGAAAGAGAGATACGCCAAATTTATACAATTTATCGCAATAGGAAATGAAACACGGTGCCTTCACCGCGGTCTTGAAACTATTAAAAGCTAACTCATGGATGTGCGCAATTCCTTATTATTGAAATAAAAAAGATTAAGAAATTTCGATGGGAAATTCTATTTTGATTATTATTTTTGGCAAATATTTTATAAGGAATCTGCTTCTAAAAGCCAGACAATATGTGATGATTTTTAATGTAAATTTCAAATTCAGTATTTCTCATGTGTGAAATCTATACGCTTAGCTAGAATTTGTACTTTTTTTAATTCGCAAACCGCACCCTCAAGCTGATTTGCATATGCAACCGTTTCTCTTTAACCACAACTATATTGAACAAACCTTCTCTTCTCCGGATTTCGACCCACCAGATTTCTTTCAGTTACAAAAATAAAAATTTGGGCGTCGTACAGTTGGTATTTAGCTGAAAAACTAGCCAACAATATTTTAAAACATTTTACGTGTATTATAGCTGTACAATGTTTTAACAAATTATAAAATAATTTATAATGCAAAAACGTACCATTTTTCAAAGAATGTGAGGGAATGTTTGATAGTTACCGGGTAGTGACTAGGCTAAACGTGCAGATGAAGGTACAAGTTTCTGTCAACATTGTTTACTACAGCCTATTTTATGTTGCTTATTAATTGCCAAAGCGCTTAAAAAGTTTTGATAATGTGAAAGTGAAAGTGTTTGCGTGACAGTCAAAAGAGTTTTCAAATTTTAGCTTGAATGCATGTTATGATTTTGTTTTTGGGAATATCCCAAATCCATTTGCAGACGAGTTCTAAAATATTCTTTTATTATTTATTTTTTCATGTAAATTAGAATGAAATGAATTAATTTGTTTATGTTTATACACGGTCTTTGTGTTGTGTGATCTTAAAGATATAGATGTTTTATTTACACTAGTGTGTAAAACTTAAGCAACAAACACAAAATGTTAATTTCTGAACATGTGAGTACTCAAAAGGAAATTCTATAAACCGCAAGTGTAGAAAATAAGTACTACATTAACAGCAAAGCCAGTCGACGTGAAGTCTTCTTGACATCACAAATTGTCACAATTGTCACAGTCACTACAATGAGCAGAAATGCGATATCTTTCATTCGTCTCATTTTTACTCTCATTTGGTCACTCCACTGAATAGGCACCATGACTGCTGCTTTTTGACGAGTCACCTAGTGACTTTACAATTAAGTCATCTTGTGACTCTCTTGTGACTGTCATTTTAACACTCCATTGTAAAGTCATCATGATAGCTGTTCTGTGACGAGTTCCCAAGTGACAGAAAATGAAATCATCTGGTGACTTTTCACAAAGAAATGCAATGATGACTTTACATTAGAGTGTCGGTCACCAGAAAGTCACCATGCGACTTCATAGTGACATTATTTGGCGAGTCATCACAATTCAATGCTCACAATGACTTTAAAGTTCAGTCTTCAACTGACAGTGACTTGAGAATCACATAATGACTTCATTGTAATGTCACCTGGTGACTTATTACAAAGCAACTGTCACAGTGACTTTTCAGTGATAGCAGTCATTAAAGAGTAATAATGAGACGAGTGAAAGATCCCATATTTTGATTCACTGTAGCGATTGTGACACTTGTAACAATATGTGACGTCAAGGGGACTTCACATCGACTGGCCGTCCTGTTAACCTATTTTAGGCCAAGCATAGAAATTTTATAAAATGTGGTATTATTTGCATTGAAATTTGCTTAAATTCAAAAAGACATAAAAAAAGACATCAAAAGACATTAAGACATCAAAAAAGTTTCGTTCATGAAAAATAATATTTTATTTAATTTCACGTTACCATTATTAATTTATTATTAATAATTTACCATTAAATTTAAATAAAAAAAAATTAAGTTTTCTTATGGTATTTGTTTTATTATTATTTTATTTACAGAACTTGCAACTTTACTCTATTATAAAAACATATGATTAATCTCAAGTGGAATAATTATACATTTTCAAAAATTCGAATTTGTCAATAACCGTTTCAAGTAAAAAACCAGCGTATTTTGAAAATTTCTCAACAGAAAGTGATTACTTCAATTGAATTACTAATATTTTATAGATGTCTCCAGAATTCTTAAAAATAGCAGAAAAATAAAATTAGCGAAAAATATACGTCACAGTGTTAATAAAAAAATATTTATTGAAATGGTGCGTTTACGCACCTTTGGCCGAAAATGGGTTAAGGTAGTATCTCTTTATTACACTTGTACTTCATAGAATTTACTTTTGAGTACTTACGTGTTCAGGAATTAGCATTTTGTGTTTGTTGCTTAAGTTTTGCACACTAGTGTATGATATGCTTTGAGTAACAATAACATTTTTTGAATAGCTGTATTCTTTAATTATCTGTAGAAGTGAATAGCAGTGAAATAAATTTTATAAACATATTGGTATAATGTTATACTGCTTTTTATGGGAGGCCTGTTGCAACGAACACGGCCAAAAGCTTAGCGGGTGTATAATATAGAACCATATATATTTGATGTTTTATTTTAAAATTTAGTTTTCCTATCTTTCTTTCCTTATGTCCATTAATTTCCTTATTCAAAATAATTTTCTATTATTTAATCCATTTCTCCTAACTCGTAGGGCTCGTAGCTATTTTAATCTTCGCAGTAAATGCAGATGTAGTTCTGCCATGTGGTTTTTCTCTCTCTGCATATTACTGATTGTTCAGATTCGTTGAGACATAAGCCCTTTGCGTTTTTCTTTATCTTATGCTAAAACTATGTTTTCATTAAATTGATTGCTGCATAAAATATGCAATATCAGCATTTTTGTTCCCTTCTAATAACACATGCTTGGTTATTCTTCTCAACCGAAGTTGTAATTTTTCGATATTTTGTGGCTGTAGTTAGACTGGATTACCTTCAATATTTTTATGACACCCATACATCCAGCAGCTCGTTAGTTTATTTAAGCAGGAGCTGTTAATTGTTCACTACGTATTTCTGGCATAATGTTTTTTTTTTGTATGACCCTTGCTCTTATTACTACATGCTGAAATTATTTTGATGTTAACACGTTTTTCCATTATCCAAGCAGAAAATGATATTTTTTCAGTTGTTTTCTATTGTCCACAGTGTGCCTTTTATATACGTATTTCTGCTTATAATGATGTTTAAAATACTTTAAACTGTTCCAAAGCAGCTGTATTTCATAATTTTGACATGGTTCTTGTATAGAAACTCAAATTGCTGGTCTATTATTCCAGCGTGACGCTGCTTTATTACATCAAAATATATTCTCTTGACATTTCTATTGATGTAACTATAGTAACTGTAAGCAGCGCAAAACCATTGTTTGATAAACTAAAACAAGTTGGAAATTGTACGTCAAACGTTACAAACGAGGTGCGTTCGTACGCACGTTTTAGAATTAAATTCATGATATCCCGTGCGTAGAACGGGTTAAACAGCTAGTTAAGTATATATTTTATGACACTCTTCATACAAATATCTTAACTAGTTATATAAATATTCAGATATATATGTATCAGCTAGTTATATAAATATTCAGATCTTGATGATTTTTAATTCTGTGAAATGAATTATATCGTCTGCAGATTAATTTCTGTTAACCCATTTTAGGCCAAGCATAGAAATTTTATAAAATGTCGTATTATTTGCATTGAAATTTGCTTAAATTACATTCATTAAGATATCAAAAAAGTTTCGTTCATGAAAAATAATATTGTATTTAATTTGACGTTACCATTATTAATTTATTATTAATAATTTACCATTAAATTTAAATAAAAAAAAATTAAGTTTTCTTATGGTATTTGTTTTATTATTATTTTATTTACAGAACTTGCAACTTTACTCTATTATAAAAACATATGATTAATCTCAAGTGGAATAATTATACATTTTCAAAAATTCGAATTTGTCAATAACCGTTTCAAGTAAAAAACCAGCGTATTTCGAAAATTTCTCAACAAAAAGTGATTACTTCAATTGAATTACTAATATTTTATAGATGTCTCCAGAACACTTAAAAATAGCAGAAAAATGAAATTAGCGAAAAATATACGCCACAGTGTTAATAAAAAATATTTATTGAAATGGTGCGTTTACGCACCTTTGGCCGAAAATGGGTTAAGGTAGTATCTCTTTATTACACTTGCTCTTCATAGAATTTACTTTTGAGTACTTACGTGTTCAGGAATTAGCATTTTGTGTTTGTTGCTTAAGTTTTGCACACTAGTGTATGATATGCTTTGAGTAACAATAACATTTTTTGAATAGCTGTATTCTTTAATTATCTGTAGAAGTGAATAGCAGTGAAATAAATTTTATAAACATATTGGTATAATGTTATACTGCTTTTTATGGGAGGCCTGTTGCAACGAACACGGCCAAAAGCTTAGCGGGTGTATAATATAGAACCATATATATTTGATGTTTTATTTTAAAAATTAGTTTTCCTATTTTAACATTTTCTCTATGTCCATTAATTTCCTTATTCAAAATAATTTTCTATTATTTAATCCATTTCTCCTAACTCGTAGGGCTCGTAGCTATTTTTATCTTCGCAGTAAATACAGATGTAGTTCTGCCATGTGGTTTTTCTCTCTCTGCATATTACTGATTGTTCAGATTCGTTGAGACATAAGCCCTTTGCGTTTTCCTTTATCTTATGCTAAAACTAAGTATGTTTTCATTAAATTGATTGCTGCATAAAACATGCAATATCAGCATTTTTGTTCCCTTCTAATAACACATGTTTGGTTATTCTTCTCAACCGAAGTTGTAATTTTTCGATATTTTGTGGCTGTAGTTAGACTGGATTACCTTCAATATTTTTATGACACCCATATATTCAGCAGCTTGTTAGTTTATTTAAGCAGGAGCTGTTAATTGTTCACTGCGTATTTCTGGCATAATGTTTTTTTTTTTTTTTGTATGACCCTTGCTCTTATTACTACATGCTGAAATTATTTTGATGGTAAACACGTTTTTCCATTATCCAAGCAGAAAATGATTTTTTTTCAGCCATATTCTATTGTCCACAGTGTGCCTTTTATATACGTATTTCTGATTATAATGATGTTTAAAATACTTTAAACTGTTCCGAAGTAGCTGTATTTCATTTTCAGAGCATTTCATAATTTTGACATGTTTCTTGTATAGAAACTCAAATTTCTGGTCTATTATTCCAGCGTGATGCTGCTTTATTACATCAAAATATATTCTCTTGACATTTCTAATGATGTAACTATAGTAACTGTAAGCAGCGCAAAACCATTGTTTGATAAACTAAAAAAATGGGTACTTAAAAAAAAATTCTTTGTATTCTTTGTTTATTACAAAAAGAGAAAGAGTAAAGGTGACATATTTTATTTCATATATTTTTTTAAGAAGCAGCTATTTGTTTTATAAAAATAGTGAAGTTTTTACTGAACTCAAGTTTAAACGCTTCTTAAAATTATCTCCTTATCAAAAGTTTTAAACATAAAAAATTATATTTTTAAATATGGTTTCTCAATGAAAATTTGTTATATCGTCAAAATTATTTATATAAAACAAAACATTTACCTTACTCTTTAGAAACTGTTAAAAGTTTCTGAGTTCTACTTAGAATAATACTTTCAATGACAATACCCGTAAGCCGGAGCACAACACTCTATTTCCTATTGAGAGCGTGGACACTTAGTAAACCTGCAATAAACCCGTTATCATCTGACTGGACCAGTGTGTTTGTGCTAACATGAAAATTAACAACATGTGATTTGCGATAGTGACGTTTTGCCATCTTTTACAGCGAAATACCACTTTATGCGTAGCTGATATTTTTTGACATTGCAGACATCCAAGTATTAGAGACTAAACAATAACGGAGTAAATTCAGGAAAAGTGGGGATATATTCTAGTTAGAATATCCGTATACTGATATCAATCTTGTCAGAAATGCCCTGTACGAGCAGAGAGATTACTTTGAAATTCAGTGTTATACTGTAAGTTTAAAATTTGATAGTGTGAGATCTCTGTGACCATTCGCATACTTCTTATGTCACATAAAAACGATCAATTACTAATACCTTATGCTAGAATTTTATGAGCATTTCTTAGAAGTTGGATAATTAGCTAATCATTTTTTAATAAATTGTAAGTATAAAATTCATCTAAAGTTTGGTACGGGCACAAGTATGGGACATCTTGTATTTTCAAGAATATCGTTTTCTCATTCTAGTTGTCGTTTTGTTACTTTATTTTTAAACAATAAATTTAAATTTTGTCCCCCATGTTAAAATATGCAATCATCAAATGAAATTCTGTTGAATAGTATTATCTGAGTTGCTTCAAAAAACATATGTCACATAGAGTATTATCTGCAATTATACCATATACATCTATTCGAAAATATTGTCTTCAAAATGTGTGATGAAAGAACCTTTTCATGTCCTCCTTATGTAGAATAAGTAATAATGTTTTAATAATTAGATATAGAAATATAATTTTAAATACATCGTTGACTTTTTTTTTTCAAAATACTTTTATTTTTTAATTTGAAGTACGGTGTAAATTTTTGTTAAATATTGAAGCATATGTTTTCTGTTGTAATTGCCATGAGCAAAAAAAAAATATTAGATAAGAAAATGAAAGATTATTTTATTTATGCAGTTATTAAAAAGTAATAATTTAAGTAAAAGTAGTAGCAATTGTAGTGATTTAATTAATTTGTATTTTGTTCATTTGTAAATTCCTTGTAATTGTAAATTCTACAAACCAAAAAAAAAATTATGTTACTTTTCGGATTATTAATTTAAAAAAAATAAATATGAGTTTGTTTATGATTACTTTCGACCTTTTCATAGCTTAATCTGAACTCCTCAATGTTTCATTCGACGCATAAAGTCTTTTTTCATGTAACTAGGGGGCTCTGCCCCCTACGAGCTACGCTCGCCAACCCCCGTTCTGACACCACAAACTGTAAAAACACTCTGATTTGATCAACCTTAAAACGATTGCGGAAGATTGAATTAGAATTAAACTGCTGTAATCGGCTGCTATAATCGGCCTTGTGTAATCGGCTGATCGCTCTAATATCTGCTATAATCGGGTTTCCATTCATTTTCCTTTGACCAAGGGATTTTAAAGCCGAATCAACTGCTGTCGAGACAGCTAACAACTGTTGATAGAATAAGGTTAATTAAACATTTGAAAATCAACTCGTGCAAAATGGTTAAGTAAGCAATGTCATTGCATCGAGAAATTTTATAACGATGCTATAGAAAATTGGGTATTACTCCATTATTCCGACTACTACTTTCTATAAAAGAAAAGAACTGTCGCCAAAATATAGGATTTAAAGCCAAAAGTGCATATCTGTGGCGTCGCATTCAATTGATACCAGATGCGTTACGCGTGGTAGTTATGTCATCGAGTGATCTTTAATTCAAATTTTTCTGTATTTTTAATTATATTTTACCAATTTAAGAGTTATTTCGTTGATGTAAACGTAATTATTAAACGTAAAAATATAGCTTTTGAAGGGAAAGATTATTAATTACGCTGTTTTAAAATTTGCAATAATCGATAAAATATTTTGTCGAAATAAATTAATCTTACTCTACTTAATGCTTTGAAAACGCGGAATAATTTAATTATTTGTCTTTTTAATATTCACGCGAAAGTATATTTTTTATTCCGTTATTTTCTACATTTATTGCTTTTAACACGTGATCATTAAATTATTATTTTAAAGTTTTATTCCTCTTTTTAATAGTCACGTGTTAATACATTTCTTAATTGAAAGGGAATATTATTACGTGCGCTATTTTACAAATTGGCAACGATTCAAATAATGGAATTTATGAAATATGAAATAAATCTTCGTCAAAATAATGAAAATTTTGAATTAAAAATTGAAATATAACCTCAAAAAATGAGTCAAATTGAAAAAATAATTCCAGTCTGCACACCCCAACCTTGTCAACTATATCCTTAAAAATTATGGTTAAATTCCTGTGCATAGTTTTCGTTTCTATAAAACTTTTATAAGAAAATTATTTTGACCAACTTTAATATTAAATATCTCTTAAAATAATTCTTCGATTTAAAAACTGTTTGTTTCAGCGTGTTTATCGAACATTTCTTTATAAAACTACCAATTTTTAAATTTTTATATGCAATAGTTTTCTGTATATCAGTCCAGAAAGACTTCAAGGCACAAAATCTTAATTGACAGCGGCGGTCGCGGCGGTGGTTACTTTTTTTAATATAGAAAGATATAACTTACAGCAAGCATAAACATATATTGAACAAAAAATACTTTACTAAAATTTCTTTTGAGTGTTTTTATGTGTAAACTATAAAGTAATTCAACTTTTTTCGTTAAATGAATTGTTTTTAAAATGTATTTAATAGTAACCAACAATAAATTTTAAAATTGTAATAAAATTGTTTTTTAATTTACGGATTTTCTTTAAAATGACAAAAAAAGGTCAATATCCAGGAATGGTTACTGACTTCTTTTTCATGTGTGGAATAATTTTAAAAAGTAAATTCCAGAAAAATATGTGTTATGCCCTGTTGTAAAACTTGTCGTGTGCTGTAAAAAAAAAAAAAAAAAAAAAAAAAAAAAAAAGTGACTTTGTGAATACTGTATAAATTTGAACCTTAACACATGTTAGTGAAATTTCCTACCAGGGTGATAGCTCTGCCCGCCGTTCCAATACACGTGCTTTGGCCAGCAGTATTCTGAATGCTGATTGGAAAGTTACTTACCGATGGACACCTAGCCACTGTGGAATAACAGGAAATGAACGAGCTGATCATCTTGCTAAACAGGTTTGCAGATTGCAACAACCCACATACCATTACCCATACCAACGAGCTTGTGCAGCAATAAAAAACAGAATCAAGGAGAGAGTGGACATTCTACACAAATTGCAAGCCACGGAAAAGAAATGGAATGAATTGTTGACTCATCCAATTCCTCAAGATCTTCCTAGACGCATTGCAGTTGCAAATTTTAGAATCATGACATCCCATGAATTTTTATATGGACACCTGCACCGCATCGGTGTTGTTTTATCTTCAGACTGTCCCCTCTGTACCACAGAGGTCTTTATGAATTTTAACCATCTTCTGATCTGTTCTCGTTAGAATGACAAGCACTTCTTAGTCACTGATTTTTTAAATAAAGCTGAACGCTACTGGGCCGCTCTAGGAGAACTATGGACCCTTGGACGCTTCACCGACGTAGGGGAAAACAAACGTTAGTGAAATTTAATAATAAAGACATTTTTAATGTAAATTTTCAAATAAAGAGTAGATAAATAATGTAATCTCAAATAAAAGGAAAACAAATGATATATTTCCCCAACTAAAGGTTATATAAAATTATATAATTCATTTCAAATATTTATAAAAAAATTTAACTTTAACAAATTTATAATTACAGAATTTTACGATAGTTTTGTTAAAATTACAACGTTATTAAGCATAATATACGACCTTACTATGTATGTATATTTAATATCTGGAGGTATAAATGCAATGTGAAACGAGTAATATATATTAATGTTTCACTATTTTTATTATAGTATTTCAAGCAAATAAATTGTTTAAAAGCTTCAAGGAACTGATAGAACGTTGACGATGACATTTAAATGTTAACTATTTCTAAACTTAGAAAAGTCGTTATTAAGTTTCAATTTATTTATTCTGAATTTTTGTTACTGGTGTCGTTTGGGGAAAACAATTTAAAAAAATGTAAATCGTCTTTGATTAAAAAAAGTTTCAACGTGTTTTAGAAAAGCTCTATTGCTTTTGGCAGTAAAGAATAAAAGAAGCACTTTCTGAGAAAGGTTTATTAAAAAGAACCAAAATAGAAGCAAACATTTCAAAAGTATGAAAAAAAAACATTTTCTGAGAAAGGTTTATTAAAAGTACCAAAATAGAAGAAAACATTTCAAAAGTATGAAAGAAGGAATTTTAAATTGTTATTGAATTTACGTTCGTCAGTAAAGTTAAATAATATATATATCCCGATTTATATAATTTAATAATTATGACTATGAATAAAAATGTTTATGTAGTTAAGCAAATGTATGCAAATAGAGCTTGAAAAAAAAACAAGTTCTCAATTTTCTCCACATGAAAAAATATTGGAATAAAGAACATAAACGATATAAAACCAAATAATGTTTAAATGATATACTTAAGGTGTCAGGTAGTTTCGAAAGGCGTGCTTGTAATAATTATTAATTTGAAATCTTCTGGTACTCCCAGTTAAAAACTATATATAGACTTTAGTCCTAGTAATATGAATTCCCATTTCACATGCTTTAAAGTAGGCTGCTGTCACAGTGTATGTTATCTAACAGTATTTTAATGGTCCGTTTTTACATTTTTCAAAATTTTATCCATATTAAGATAAATATTTTATGCTTAAGATTAGTGTGCCTCGTCAAGTTTGCATAGATTCTAAAGAAGTATAATCTTCGATTTCAGCACATAAAAGATGTACCCAGAAAGTATTTGTCCAGTTACCAGTTTTCATAAAACAGTGAAATTAAAATAAATCACCTGCCATACGTCAATTATAATGGATATATGTAGTTCCCTGTTTCTTTACAGATTTCATATTTTGATATTTTTTGTTATCAATGATTACATATGCCAAATTTTTGTATAGTAAAACATGTGAAAACGGAAACTGCGAAAACTGAATTCTGTCTTAAACGGAAAACATGTTCGCCATGGATAAAATATCATAAAATAATTCTTGATATTACGGTAACCTATATAAAATGGATATTTTTTCGGTCGGTAGGTTTTTTTAGGTTCCATTTTTACAGGTTTGGATATAGTTTTAGGTGATATCAAATTTAATCAAAATTAATATTGTAGACCCTACTAAGACGGTATCAAAAATAACATAAGAAATTTCCTGGTTTAGATAAGTTTTTATCAAATTAGTATACGTTTATGATACGGGATTCGTTTGATTGGGACAATGAAAGTTTTCTCTTTACGGTAAGATTCAGTTTACACAGATTTTACACACTTTTTATACATCCCTTTATCTCTTTTGGAAATATATCTTAGTTTTATAAATTTATTAAGTTATAATTTTAAATTTAAATTTCATATATTTGTTATTTTTGTAAACTATTAGATCGTGATTAAGAAAACAAAATAGTGATTATTGGTTTATTATATTATAGATTTTCCATATACATAAAACTCCCACAAAAGACCTAATCTCTTCAATCGGCAACATTCCAGTTATATTCATCAAACTTTTTTTTTACTTGAGATCGTGATAAAAAACAGAGAAAAATCCTGGTTTATTGATTTTAGACTTTTACTGGATTAAAACAAAAATTGTAAATGTGAAAGTCATTCAAATAACAAAGTATTATGAAATTATAAACATTCTTTATGAGCTATATCTCTAGTTATATGTTAAGGAATAGCAATAGAATACCTGATATGGAACTGAGATATGTTGTATCAATGGCGCAAGCCAGCGAGAAAATTTATTAAAATATTCCATTAACGATAATTTTAATCATTCAATTACAAAAAATGAACCAAGTCTTATAAAAGTATCGTAAGTTTATTCTTTTCGTGTCCCTGAATTATATCATATATTCTAATACGAGCAAATCTTGTGTGTGGTTATATATATATATATATATATATATATATATGCAAATTTTATCTTAAAAACAGCTCTAACGATTTTGACGAAATTTTGTATCCTACCGTTTTGGGGCACCAAAAAATCATTGGGCTAGGTCACGTGTTTGAGAAAATTCAATTAATGGGTCATTTTGGGTCATCAAGGGTCAGGGTCAAGCTAATTCTATCTAAAAAACGGTTCAAACGATTTTTACTGAATTTTGTACCTTACCATTTTCGGGCACGAGAAGTCTATTGGGCTGGGTCACATGTTCTAGAATTTTCGATTAGTGGGTCATTTTTGGGTCAACCCGGTACAAGTTAATTTTATCTAAAAAAGGGCTCTAACGATTTTTATTAAATTTTGTGTCCTACGAGTTTCGGGCACGACAAAATCATTGGGATAGGTCACATGTCCGAGAAAATTCGATTAGTGGGTCTTTTTGGGTCACTGTAGGTCAAGCTAATTTTCCTTAAAAAACGGCTCAGACTATTTACACTAAATTTTGCATCATATGGTTTTCGGGCACGAGAAGACTGTTGGGATAGGTCACGTTTTCGAAAAAATTCGATTAGTGGGTTAATTTGGTTATGGGTCATTATGGGTCAAGCTATTTTATCTTAAAAGCGTCTCAAACTATTTACACTAAATTTTGCATCCTATGGTTTTCAGGCACGAGAAGACTGTTGGTCTAGGTCATGTGTTCGAGAAAATTCGATTAGTGGGTCATTTTGGTCATGGGTCATTATGGGTCAAGCTATTTTATCTAAAAAACGGCTGAGACTATTTACACTAAATTTTGCATCCTATGGTTTTCGGGCACGAGAAGACTGTTGGGCTAGGTCACGTGTTCGAGAAAATTCGATTAGTGGGTCATTTTTGTCATGGTTCATTATGGGTCAAGCTATTTTATCTTAAAAACGGCTCAGACTATTTACACTAAATTTTGCATCCTATGGTTTTCGGGCGCGAGAAGACTGTTGGGCTAGGTCACGTGTTCGAGAAAATTCGATTAGTGGGTCATTTTGGTCATGCACCAGGATATTTACACTCCAAGCTAATTTTGACCGAGCATAGCTCGGTCTTCCCTGCTCGTTTGTACTATATGTCACAGATGTGAAGATTCATGGTGCAAAGCTAGAATGTTTGCAGTGCGGAAAGCACAAAAGCTTTGCTTTTTGTTATTATGAATCAGTTGTATTAATATTTTCAAATCATTTCCAATGTTATGTTTATGTGCTTTATTACCCTGCAGTTATATGTTTGAAACAAAATTAATGTTGGATGTCGAATTTTTTTTAGAGTTTAAGAATTTTAAATTCATTGAGTAATTTAAAAAAAATAAAGGCAAAGTTTTAAAAAGAACTGATCCTTTAAATTTTCATCAAAATCTCTTTCATTACAAATGTTTAAATATGTTATGAACGCCTAACACAAGTCTCTTTATTTTATGAAGGATAGGAGAGTAGCTTATAATTTATTTTACAGGAACTCAAATTTTTATATCAATGACGCATATAAAACTTCCTTACAATACTTTGAATTGTATTCCATATGTCTACAGCAATTTTTATTGGGTGTATCATAATTGCTGTAAACTCAGTCTCAATGATGATTTCAGAGCGTGTCCTGGCGGCACGTTCCTCCAAGAGCATCAACCCCCTACTAAAGTTGTGAGACTTTGTGCTAAAAATTATCAGAATTCAACACTGCATTCACTTATTTCAAACGAAAACTTGCATTTTATAGTATCCAATTAACTACACGTAAATCGCATCATTATAACACACAAACTAATAGAAACTACTACACAGTATTAGAAAGGAAATTTAGACATTCTTATCCAAGGAGAAACACTATGCAAAGAACCTTTACAGTCAGAGTAACGATAACCCCCATCGAACTATTAATATGATAAAGTATTTCAAACTTTTTTTTTTGAAAATCAACTTCATAACGGTTTTTAAATCATTTTGATAGCCTTAATTATATATATATGTACATACATAGTAAAGTCTCTATTGTAATTGGCTAAATGGTATTAAATTTTAAAGGAAAAAAACTGTTATCTCAGACATAACAATATATATATATAGAAAAAGGAAAACTCGAAGTTTATGGTGGAAAAATGTGATTAATTAGAAATAGCTCAATTATTTCAACAAGATGATCAACACATTCGAATTAATCGAAAGTAAATATTTCATTTTAAAAATGTGTAAAGAGTCTTAACTGTAACTAATACGAAATATTTCTAAATATAAATAACCTATTTAATATTTACATAAAGAAAAAAATTTCAAACATAAAAAATATTTTTCAATTTTAAGCTTTAGATATCATAAAACTTAAAATATGTTTCGTGCATTACAAATATTTTAAATGTTTACGACGCTGATAAAACTTTTTAAACGACTTTTTAAACTCAACTATTTCTAACATTTCAGGGCAGTTGTTTATTTACTTACTTTTCCTCTTGTTGTTGCGTGTTGTAGAATTATTTTTTAGGCTTTTTATTAAAGTAAGTTTTGAATGTGATTTGCAAACGTTTGCTGCTTTGTGCAGAAAGGAACAAAAGAGAAACTTTCTGTTGATAGCTTTGTTAAAAATACGAATATGGAAAGAAACATTTAAAAAAGGGTGTATTTTCTTTTTAAATTTACATTCTTAAATAATATATCTAACAAAACAACTAATATTTAACACATTATACATCAGTCATACTTGAGTAACATAGTGTACATGAAATATTACCATAAAGACGGGGAAATTTATTGAATGAAAGGCAATGCTGTATCACATTCTCATTGTTGCTTTCAAGGCTAGAAACAATAAAACTAGTTAAACAGTCTCTTAAAAAACCTTTCACATAGCAAAGTGTTATTTTGAAGTCTTCTCTTACTTAACTTGTAGTCAATAAAAACAATGATGGTAATACGGATTGAAAAAACTTGCTATCATACTTTTTGATATTTTATTTATATCTTGGAATAACTGTCACCATTGTAAAGGTAAAGACATTACATTGTAATGTTTTTTATAGTGTCTGAAATGATTTGTTTGGGAAGTTTAAAGTGCCTGTGTAAAAAACGCATAAATTAAGAATAAAAAAAATTAGCACATGCAAAAAAATCACACAATAAATACACAAAGAGTTCGATATTTTAAAGAAAATTGCAAAGGGAGTATGACGTTACACCTGGTGACCCCAATATAATATTTATGGGATACATAAAAATTGTCTCGAACATTTTAAACTAAGGTTACATGAGCAACCGTAAGAAATAACAGTTTCACAGAGACTGAAACATGCTTGTGTGAACTGCAGAATAGAATCACAAAGCTGAAAGCAAATATATATATATATATATATATATATATATATGTGTGTGTGTGTGTGTATGTATGTATGTGTATGTATATCTATATCTATATGTATATATATATATATAGATAGATATAGATATAGATATCAGAAAATGAGTATAAATTTGAAACATTAATAATTCCCGGAATAATGTAGGTAGAGACGTAAAAATTGACACACATGCTTGGAATGACATGGGGTTTTATTGTATCCACAAAAAAGTTCATAAAATGGCCGACAGATGGCGCTTCGTGTGATAAGAAAAGCAATAATTAGCATAACAAATTATGACAAAGCAAAGACGATGTTCTTCAGAACGAATGCTCAACATGTCCACCGTCATCCCGCAACAATAGCTGTAGCCGAGGGACAATGTTGTGCCCAGCACTGTGCAGCATATCTGTAGTTATGGTGAGAAATTGGCGTTGGATGTCTTTTAGCATGCCTATTGATGTCGGTCGATCGTGGCAGATTCCCCATTTTGATAGTAGAGGTTCACTAACATTGCCTTTTCTGGTAACGTCAACATGCTGCGATTGCTGGTGCATCTGATTCTCTCTCTCATTACAGCTCCTTTTATACACGATTCTCAGGCAGAGTCACTGACGTTTTGCTGTTCAGTGCCATCTGTCGGCCTTTTTTTTAAACCTTTTTTTTGTGTGGTTACAATAAAACCCCATGTCATTCCAAGCATGTGTGTCAATTTGTACCTCTGTACCTACATTATTCCGTGAATTATTAATTTTTCAAATGTATACTCATTTTCTAATAATCCTGTATATATCAGAATCATATGTATTATTTTGTTGTCAACATCCCTTTTACTATGCATTTACAAAACAAAATTACACGAACAACAATGAATGAGGTATCAATCGAAAGGTTTTTAAACATAAATCTGACATAGCACACTTACATTTCGTTAGAGCGTATTTTTGATAAAAAAAATTCAGTTAATTAAAAATCATATCAGCATTGATTTCATAAATGAAATGAAAGGTTTTACTCAAATCAGTGTTGCGACAAAAATAAAATACCGCATTATATCATGCTTAAGAATGACTATAAAAAATAACACGAAAAAAGATAAAGTTTAACGTCCCCGTGCGGGTTTATTTTATACTTATGAGTAAAAAGCATAATTGAAATTGAAATGCGTAGAAGAAAAAGATAACATCGATCGATAGAAGCATAGGTATTTCACGTTTAGCAAAAATATATGTTTTGATATATTATAAGACATTATGGTTTGACTAATGTTGTTGCAGATATTTTTATCTCTAAATGTTCTCTGAAAGTTTAAACATACATTTTAATAATATTACAGACTGCTAAAAAATATTAGACTGCAGTTCGAAACCCTAGCACGGATCTCATTTGTATATATATATATATATATATATATATATATATATATATATATACGTATATATATATAAATCTGTTTTAGGAGGAAAAAAAGGGTAGTAACAGGCAGGGCGTGCTCACCAATGGTTGAAAAAGTGGGCCAAAAGGGAGGTGCCATTGACGTCATGTCGTAACTCTTTCTTTTAGAGCGGATTTTAAAAAGGTGAAAAGTTTAGGCGGGAGTTGAAATGAATCATGGGATATCGAATGATAATTTTAATAAAAAATAAAAATTGTATTACAAAATGTTCCAAAGAAATAAAAGTTCAGTTTCTCAAAATATGAAGAAATAAAACAGGTGTTTTTTACAAAAAGTGTTGCATGTAAGTTGTAGAATAAAGTTTTTAGAATAAGAATAAAAAAATATGTTGATTAAAGATATGGAATTAAAATGTAAATGATATTTAAGATATTTTTAAAAAACAGGGTAAAAAATGTTGATTTGTAGGAATTTGGAGTAAATTCATTAAGGTAAATGGCGAAATTTTTTTATTATTACATATATTTGTACATATATAAAAACATATGTCACGATTTAAGGATTAAAGATGATGTATTGCAGTGGCAGCTTCATTTGTATAGAGTGGCTTTCTAGATACTGGATTTTATTTTGTGATACTCAGCCGAGGGCGGTTCCACGCTTTGTATTTCAAGGTGTCGTCGTCGTATTCTTTGCAGATGTAGGTGTGAATAGACAGAATAAATACTCGAGGAATCACCAAAAGGCCTTTATTTGCAGCTTAATAGGCTAGGCCTAGAACCTCTTTCACAGTTTATCCGTCATTTTAAGATCTTAAGATAGGCTCCAATTATTTAGGACATTATAACATCAGATGTTATTAGCTAAAATCATCTCGAAGACAAAATAAAGGCATTACAAGATGATAGAATTAACCGTACTTAATAATCTATTAAGAAGCAGTATAACCGCGATATATGGTTTCGATGAGAATATGAATACAGAGATCACGTGACGGCCGATTTACCAATGAAGGCCTGGAATTCTTTAACGGGAGAGGTCAGAATTTTAGGGAGAAACGGTTTCCTGCCCAAAAGCGCCAACGAATTTTCGAGATTTTTTCATCATGTTTCCTAGACTAACTGTAAACAGGATGTGTTTTAAAATAACTGATTATTGTTAATTACTGAATCGAGGCTGTGGAATAAATTTTACGTTTACGAAAAGGAAAGAAATAAAAATAAGAGAAATGATTTATTGATTTTGGAATAAATCCAGAATGGAATTAGAATAAAATGTTCTACATTTTAAAATAAGAAAATGATTTAGGATTTTGAGAGATACATTTAATATCGGAAATTATTAAAATAAACACAGACTTTTTAGCAATTTAGAAATATAAAAAGGAAAGAATACGGGTTTTTAGAGGAATGAATATTGGGAAGCTTTTATAATTTAAAGATAAAGACGGAATTTATTTAGTTAAATAGTCGCCATTAAATATTGAGTTTAGATATGAGGTGTTTGGAATAAATATAGTTACGATACATTAATAAACGGAGGTAATAAATATTATAGAGCGATTTAGAATAGGATGGGATGAAAATAATTTAGCGGATCGCTATAAATTTAAAATTTTGTTATATATATATATATATATACACATGTGTATATACAAATATAACAAAATACCTATTCATATTGTTTTATTTTGTTCGTTTATGCGTCTATTTAATTTTATTTATTCAATCATTGAAGAATTTACAAAAAATATTATGTTAAATATTTAAATTTACCAGAATTATTAATGTGAGCTCTTAAAGTTAAAATGTACGTGACAATCTTAATAAATTTATTTATAATCTTTCGTAACATTAATTCTAAAATATACTGATCTTAATTTTACAGCTAAACCCCGGAACGTGTCGAAGGAATTTCTTACTCTCCATTAGGATATTAAATCTCGGTAATTAAATTGCATTATTTAAAGTATATCAAAAGAACGAATTTCGAGGCACTTTATAAACGCTATCAAAGTCATTAAATTATTAATATAGAAATTTGTATATTATATTTTTTACTTTTACTTACAAAGGATTTTTTAGAAATTGAGTTACTTTATATATTTTGTTAATTTGGTGTTTTTAGAAAAGTTTAAAAGTAAAATATTGAGTTGTCTTCTTTTAAAATATGCTCAGCAGAAAAGAGAATTCTACTTCGTTTGACAAAGATTAAAGAGACATTTTTAGAGGGTTTCTGTGAAATAAGATATTATATTAATTTAACATTATTTAAAAAAATTAATTGGGTCTTATTTTTAGAAGATGTGTCGAACTTTCAAAGAGTGACATCTTTTTAAAAGACATGGTATGAAAACGTGCATGATTTTTGAAAAAAAAAAAATACAATGTTTTAATACGATTGCAAAATGATATAATTGTTACTTACTGCTGATACATTCGACACCGAAATAAGGCCAAAAAATCTTATAATTTACCATTTCTAATATCTAACCAATAAAACCTTAAAACCAAAAAACTGGAGTGTGCAAATGAATCAACGTTAAAAGAAAATTGCTATTGTCATTATAATAAGATTTGCTCAAAATAATATAATTTTTTTTAATTTTTGTATTCTAGTGATTTCATCTTAAGAACCTACATCAGACATGCGAAAAAACGCGCAAGCTAATGTTAAGTCTATGGGAAGGTTCTTGCGCGATTTCTCGCTCGCATTTTAATATTTTTAAAAGATTTTTTTAGCATAGGATAGCTGACGTCAATCTCTAACGTTGTTAGTTTTTACTTTTTCGATTTTCTCTCGAGTTTTTTTATATAAGGGTACTTTAACTTTCAGAACCGGTTCCGACCGGTTTCAAAATTAAAAATGTCAGCTTATGAAAAATCTGTAACGAAAATCAAAAAAAGTAAAAACTAACAACGTTAGAGATCGAACTCAGCTATCCTATGCAAAATAAATCATTTAAAAATATTAAAATGCGAGCGAGAAATCGCGCAAGAACCTTCCCATAGACTTAACATTAGCTTGAGAGTTTCTTCGCGTGACTAGCGTAGGCTCTTAAGGGCAAAATGCTGTACATCATGAAAATATTGTCATTTTAAATAAAGTTATTTTGATTCATAAAACTAACTAAAAATTAAGGTGAATATATAAGAAGTGTGGTATTTTGACTTTTATTTGTGTTTTTTCAATTAAAAAATAATAATTTTTAAAACTATTATTTTAAATTAAATACGTGGTTTAAATTCTTTTTTCATGTTTGGTTCGTTTCTAAAGTCACGGTCATAGTTTGAGAAAATTATTTTAAGAATGCGAAATAGGCATATTTTTGCAGTAAGGCTTATATTGCCCGAAAAATGCAAGATCACGCTATACAGTTAAAAATTTTGTGGTGTGTTGAACCAGCTTTTACTGCTTCAACAGTTGTAACCATAAGGTAGTTCTATTTCGTTGCAAAGTTTCAAGTTATAGTTCAAATTCAGGTAGTCAAATGTTGCAATGCCAAATTATGCAAGATCACGCTATACTGTTGAAAATTTTGAGGAGTGTTGAACCAGCTTTTATTGATTCAATAGCTGCAACCATAAGATGGTGGTATCTCGTTCCAAAGTTTGTAGTTATGGTTATAATGCAGGTCGCCAAATGTTGCAATGACATTTCACCAACTTATGGTTGCAGCTACTGCAGCACAAAAGGTTGGCTCAACCTACCATGAAATTTCAATAACGGTTATTCAAAAGAAATACGACGTTTTTAGTTTATTCTACTAAAAAATGCAGTTCTCTCTTTCTCCCAAGAAGTTCCTATAAGTATCAGAAATAATTTCGAACTTTTTAGTTTCCTATCTTAAAATCCCTTTCTATTTACTTTCTGCCAATTATCTTCTTTTGGCGAAATCACATTTAATAAAAACAAAGTGATCATCTCTAATACTGGGAAGTAGAGCAAAGAGTCTATCTGCTATATTATATAACGTATAGTGTAACGAAAGTACCAAAAGAGTTATAAAAAAAACTGATGTATCTCCCTCCCAAAAAAACTTAAATTCCATTCAGGAAAATTGTACTAGAACTAATTTAAGTCTCAAAAATTTCATCTAAATGGAAAATTTGTAAATCTAAAAAAATCTAAATGAAATATAGCTTTTCATTTCAATAAATTAGATTTTTTTTTTTGAAAATTCTGAAATTAACTCGTTTTTCAGCATAGTTTTGTCTTTGTTTTCTTTTTCATTGTTTTTTTCTTTTTTGTCTTGTCTTATTTGGCGTGACCTGGCACTTTGAGGACTATTGGTACTGCTAGCTCGTGTAAATTACTAGCACTTCTATTCCACTCTCTATCTCTACGAAATGAATCATTCCATTTATTTTGCAAGTGAAGAAAAGAAGGATATGTAATATTTTGGATTAAAAGTTATTTCTAAGTTATTTCGGTATGAATTCGTGGTTACCCAGTGGTACGTATTTTGTTTCCTGTTCTTGTGAACCGTGGTTTGCCCTCAGGCAGCGGAAAGACTGAAAAAGTGGAAAATGTTTATTTTTCAATTTATCTAATGCAGTTATAAAATTATTTTACAGCCATATTAACAATTTATAATATGTGAGGTTTTTTTTAAATACGTTATTGCGATCGAGATTTTATCGAATTTCATATTTTTAGAGATTACAATACAACGAGTTTGCTAAATCCACAGAGAGTGTTATTGCAGAATTAGTGTTTCCATTTCGTTCCGTTTTACTCCTGACATCATATATAAAAGTTGTTGCTCTCTATTTTATAATGAGAGTCCAAACGGTAAAGTATAACAAGTTTAATCAAATTAACAAATGCAGTTGTTTTAATGACGATGTTTTAAATTAAGTAATGTGATATAATCTTAAGTTTGAATATTTCTGAACACTTAACGGAGAAGGTTTATTTTACGTCATAATATCACGACTTCCTATATCCTCACCACTATTTTTTTAATCTTTAATTACTTAATTTGTTAGTGAATTCGATGTATTTTTTTTTTAAGTCATATGTTTTAATAAGTTTAATCTGCTTGTGCTAATAAATAATATCGGCACTGTATTGTGGTTGTGAACTGCTATATATAATATTAATAAATACTTAAAAATACATTTAATTACTGCTTAACAACTACATTATTTTAGAAACTACGCACCTTCAATTAGTTATTTTTTAATGCTAAATTTTACATTGCTCAATATAGCATTGGAAAATAAAATAATTTGATATTTTAAAAAAATGTATATTCGTTTAATATATAATATTTTATTCTAGGAAACATTGTATTACATTGAAACATTACGCCAAGCATTACACTTTATTAGAGTATTTTATGTAATTTATCTTTGATATTTAGATGAAACGTTCATGCGTAAAACTTTCGCAGTGTACATTCTTGCCTACAATTCCGTTACAAGTTGAATTATGTAATGTTTCATTGATATTGTACGGTTTTCGACGTCCTTACAGTAGATTTAGCAATAAATGTTATGTGCACTAGTAATTTACTGGTGTATCGAAGTTAACCATTTTAATACTCTACCTAATATAGAAAAGTGTTAAATTTTAAATGATTAGAAAATAAAAGTACTTTAATTAGAGAACAGATTGTGCTGTAAAATGTTAATTAATTAACATTGCATTAAAGAATGTATATGTTTTTAATGAAAGGAATGAAAAACAGGAAAATATAGTTACAATTTAAGACGAATTTAAAGTTTGTAAATATATTCACCCAAGTTCAAAACTATAAAAGAGAGATAAGAAATTCGATTCACAAAGTATTCAACTTTTTTAATTTACAGACAATAAACATTCTAAAACCATTAACTTTCTGATAAACGTTTTATTTAAATTATCTGACGCATTAAATTGAGAAAAAATATTGTTTGTTTTTATTTAATAAGTTTTATAAATATCTAAAGAAGCTATTATTAAAAAAAAATTAAACTTTTTGAAAAAGCTACTATTAAAACAAAAAAATTTCAATTTTTTTAGAAGTTTTTAAGTTTTGGTTTCGTATAATAAAAAAAGGCAAAGATAATAATAAAAGCAAATTTCTATAACAGCAAATAAGATAATTTTCAATTGGATTTTTTTTTCTTACCCAAAGACAAATTCCTTTAGTGGTTAATATATTTTGCGAAAATGTTAATTAATAATACACGAACTGAAATATATTTTTAGTAACTCAAAGCCCAAGAAATTAATGAAGTTTTAGAAAGACCACGTTTAATAAATATATTCATTCTTTACTTCATACAGTTTTGCTATTTTTTTCTTTCATATTATAATAATAAAACAACACCATCTTTCCCGAAATGTTGGGTGATTTAAAAATAAATGAATATGTTTCTTAACTTTTTCCGTGTAAATCGGAAAATCTAATTAAAATCTATAAAGCATAACCACAAACGAAAAAAATTAGTTTGATATATACTTTCAAATGCAAAGAAAATGTCATTTCTACACCCAAAATGTGACCTCGTCTAATTTTCTCTAAATTGCCATTCCAGAATCAACTCGATGAAAAATATGTCACTTTCTTTTAAGTCACACTTTTGTCCGAGAAGAAGGCCTAGTAAATTAATACACAAGTTAGATCTTTGTTTGGCTTGAATAATTGTTTATTCATACTATGCTGAATTATATGCTGGTTTATTAATACTATGCTGACATAGTACAACGTCTACTAGGTGTACCGGTTAATTCCCGCTGTTTTACTTAATAGATGGCAGCAGCTATTAATGCAACGTTCAATCATTTGACATATAGTGTGTTTTGTTGTACTAACATAAGGCTTGAAAACCATAAATGTCAAAAGTTCTCAAAGTAATAACATCATATAAATATTCGTGCTCAAAAATGTCGAATTTCGTTCCTTCCAAAGAATATTTGCGGACTGTGCTTTTGTTTCTGTTTCATTGCAAGAAATCGGCTGCTGAAAGTCATAGAACTCTTGTGAAAGTTCATGGTGACAATGCATTAACAGAAACAACATGCAGAGATTGGTTTCGACGATTTAAAAGTGGTGATTACAGCGTTGAAGACAAAGAACGTTCAGGTCAGCCAAAAAAGTTTGAAGATCCCGAATTGGAAGCTTTGCTCGACGAAGATCCGTGTCAAATCAGTCCGAAACAGTTAATGGCCAACTCTAACGACAACAAATGATGAATTTGAACCATGAATTGATCGAAAAACGGCCAGAATGGGCTAGAAGACATGGAAAAGTGATTTTGCAGCATAACAATGCTCCGGCTCATACCACAACTTTGGTCACGGACACCGTAGAAGCGCTGGAATGGGAACTGCTGCCTCACCCGCCGTACTCTCCGGGCCTGGCCCCGTCCGACTACTATTTGTTTTCATCAATGTCGCACGCATTGGCAGAGCAACACTTCGATTCGTACTAAAATGTGAAAAAATTGCTCGATGACTGGTTTGGCTCAAAAAACGAACAATTCTTTTGACGTGGCATCCACAAATTGCCAGAAAGATGGGAAAAATGTGTAGCTAGCGATGGCCGCTGGTTTGAATAATCCATTTTTATTATTCCCTATGCATTTTAGCTTCAAAAATCAATAAGAAACAGCTGGAATTAACCGGTATACCTAGTATCACATTGCAATTGTGAGAGTTTAGGAAGACTTAGTAAAATTGTAAGAATCATACCAGCTCTAACTTTAGGTTTTAGGTCATAAGAAACACAAAGTAGATGATCTTACACAATTGAACTGTATATTAATTGTGAAAGGTTAAAGCAGATGGACGTTTAGTCACTTAACACACTGAACACAGATATTTTAGTTTCTAATGTAACAAAGAAAGCTTTTTATATCCTACTATGATATCCCAAACGTTTAGTCGAAATACATCGTTCTAAAAATTCAGGTTACATAAAATAATCATTCGAAAAATCAATCTGTACCACGAAACGCTTGAGGCATTCTCGTAATGAGAGAAGTTGCTTTATTCCCATAGAAGGTGCTTATGAATATAAAAATACATTTCTTAAGAGACTATTTCACTCACGCAAAAACACCCGCTCGCTAATGTTAATCCTAAGGAAGAATTTTTTTATAATATCTTATTTACATTTCAATATTTTTCAATGCTTTTTTTTGCATTGAATAGCTGAGATCGATCTCTACAAAGGCCATTTTGTTTACAATTTTTTTGTATTAAGATACTTTCACTTTCTGAATCGGTTTCGGATTCGTTTAAAAGTGTCCTGCAGCCAAATACTGCAACCAAAATCAAAAACTAAAACACGGCCTGCGTAGAGATGAACCTCAGCTATCCAATGCAATAAAAATCATTTAAAAAAACAATGAAATGCAAACGAGATATTTTTAAAACTTTCTCCCATATGATTAACAGTGGCGAGCAAGTAGCGAGTGAAGTAGCCCCTAAGCTCCTAAATCTTGACTTCCATACTGTCTACAGTATTTCATATCCCAGGAAATCATTCTAAATTACATTATTTTAGAATCAAATTATTGTGAAGGGGTTCGAATATTCATCAACTATTGTGAGTCTCCATCACACTTCACATACCTTCAGTTACTATATTTTATTCCTGAGTACTTAAAGAATAGAATCCATCTTTTCTTGCGAGAATGCATAAAACAGATTTTAAGCTTACAAGAAGACCACCAAACGTCCAGGACATCAATTTGCTACCAAATGCAGGTTGGTAGAAGATTAAAGGTAGAAAATAGCATTGAAATAATTAGCCGCCAACTCTCAACAATAAAAAAAATGAATTTAAGAAATTTGCATATACTGTTATTTTTGAAGCCTTGTTCTGGTTTACGCGATTACAAAGTTATCCCTTTACGAAGCTTGTACAATTTCAGCTGAATGTTCCTTTCTACTCTGACGTATACTCCATATTTTACCGTGAGCATGTCGAACAATAACTTTGGCTTTCGATTGACATTGTACTGATAAGTGACTCGTTTGTAGCGTGGAATGTTTCCAAAAATCTTTTTTTTATTGTGTGATATAACTGTGTATTTTTTAAATGTCAGAAATAAATTAAATGTTTTAACTTTTTAATAACTGTGATTCGGACGTGATATGTTTAATTATTTGAAACTGTTACATCTACTTAAAAGGTTTTGTCTCATCAGCCAGAGAAGCTCCATGGCCGAGTGATCAGAGTAGTGGACATGAAGCTACATGGTATGTGATAAAAACAGGAGTTTACCTTTATTTTTCAATTTCCTTCAAAATACCTGCAACAGGTGAATAAAATCTGCTAAGTCAATGAAGGTAATTTGGAATCCATAAACTTGCTAAAATAGACCTGTATGAAACCGTAAAAATGGGTATACTTCTTGATGGAAACCTGCATTTTCATTTTGCTTGCAAAATACACTTATAAATTTTTGAAATACATAAAAAATCTTGTTCTTTAAAAAACATTTTTTTTTTTTTAAATTTGGTTATAATGCATGTATCAGTGTGCAAGAGTATATTTATAAGTTTTATTCATATCTAAAAATTTTGTGTGCATATTATGTCTTTTAAAGATTTCTAATTTTTTTTGTCATAAAAATTATATATTACTAGCAGGCTTCGACCGCTATGCTGGTCGCTTTCTCCAAACGAATCACGAATCAAACGAATTATATATCGGTTAATTTTATCTCACTATTTTAAAGCAATGTGGACA
Organism: Maratus michaelseni; assembly: GCA_963931845.1. Classification (NCBI taxonomy): domain Eukaryota; kingdom Metazoa; phylum Arthropoda; class Arachnida; order Araneae; family Salticidae; genus Maratus; species Maratus michaelseni. The sequence goes on along the minus strand of OZ007589.1, from coordinate 337,845,560 downwards.
TTTACCCGGAATATCCTTCCGTATGGCTGATATCGATACAAACGCTTTTGCGCTACTATATATTTTAATTTATCAGACAAAATACGGACTGATAAGGACTTTAATTTATTGTTTCCATTAGGATTTGGTAAAGAACGATAGAACGATATGCAATATTTTAAAACTATCCCTGCAAAATGAACAATGAATTTTCATTAAAATCTGTAGAACTTTTTATTAGGCTACTGATTTATAGTCGGATTTCCCTGATGATAGAAATTTCCCCCATAATTCTAGAACTAAGCAACGTAGAACGATATGTTATAACTAAAACATCCCTGAAAAATAATCTATCTTACAGTGCCCCGATCAAAATCCATTTAACAGAATCTTTTTAAAAGGTCTAAACGTTTATAAATGTATTCATCTGACACATGATTCTATAACTACACAACGTAGGGCAAACCTTCAATGAAAAATTATTTAACTAACAGTTTAATTCCCATCAAATCCTTTCAGCAGAATGTTTGAAAACGGCTATCTTTCATAATCCAAATTTCGTTTCCAAAGAGTTTCAATTTAAAAACTTATTTACACAAGAGATTAATTTATTTCGACAAAATCTTTTAGCTATTATTGCAAATTTTAAAACAGCATAAATAATAATATTTCCCGTCAATTAAAAAAATATTTTTACGTTTAATAATTACGTTTAAATTAACGAAATAACTAATAAATTGTTAAAATCCCATTAAAAATACATATAAATGTTGAATTAAAAAACAATCTATCACATACTAACTAACACGTGAAACGCATTCGATATCAATTGAAATCGGCGCAACGGTCATACCCTTTTGGCGTAAAATCCTATATTTTGGCAACAGTTCTTTTTTTATAGAAAGCAGTTGACGGTATAATGGAGAAGTACCCAATTTTCTATAGCATCGTTATAAAATTCCCCGATGCAGAGACATTGTTTACTTAAGCATTTTACAGAAGCTGATTTTCAAGTGTTTAATTGATCTTATTTAACCAATCACGAAAAAAGTTGTTAGCTGTTTAGACAGCAGTTCATTCGGTCTTAAAATCTCTCAATCAAAGGAAAATGAATGGAAACCCGATTATAGCAGGTCGCCATTCGTTGTTTAATTATAATTCAATCTTCCGTAATCGTTTTATAGTTGATAAAATCAGAGTGATGTTAAATTTTGCGGTGTCAAAACGGGGGTTGGCAAGCGTAGCTCGTAGGGGCAGAGCCCCTTAGATTTTAGAAGTTATCATTTGTAATGTTAGAATTTTTTAGGTTTTGGCGCAAAATTAGAAACATTGGCAATATCTCACTGTTGGATTTAGAAAAGTGTAGTTGGTACCATTCGATTCAGCTTACAAAAATACATTAAAATATGTGATCATTTGTTATGTAACTATAATAGCTTATTTTTGAGGATTTTTTTAAAAAAAAATTCCCTTGTCCCTTTTCCCCCCTAGGGGTGGAGTTTTAGAAAATCCTTTCTTAGTGCTCGTCTGCGTGCTAAGAATTAATTTCTCTATGTGTTAAAATAAATAATATTTTGATTTTTATAATGTTTTAGCAAAAAGCCAAAATATATTATAATATTTACTTTTAAAAATAAAAGATGAACTTTTTTTGTATAAGTATAGCAGTGTTCAGTTATTGAGTATAAATTTTAACTACGTTCTCCCCAATTCTATTTTTATTAAGAACTTGGAGAATAGTAGTAGTAGAGTAGAGTAGTATGTAGAGAGTAGTAGAAAATTACAATTCATATCTGAGCTTTTTAACACCCATAATTCTTATGTTTTTAAAATTGTTTTTTCAGATATTGCGCTTAAAATTTCGAACTAACCGATTAAAAAAAAATTGCGCAAATTTTAAACATTCAACTAAAATATTATTATATTTAAATACTAAATACTTTAAATACTAATTATAACAAAACAATAAAGAATATGAATCGTAACACTTTTACAAAAAATTAAGTTCATCAATCAGCGTTGCTCATAAAATTAAATTTGAAAAGAACTGCCTTCACTTTTAACTTATTCTACTTATGCATCCTTACACTGAACTATCTTAAACATTATTCTTACATGCATGGGAAATTCTTTTGCTCTGATTTTAGTGTTACTAAATTATTGATCATACTAACATTTTCCGATATCATTCGCAATTATAGGAAAAGGATAATCTAAATATAAACATTTTAAACTGGGTACAACTAAAGTAGATTTACACTAAATGAGTTTTCCACTGAGATAAGGTATCCTGGTAATGCATTAAATTGAATATTTTTTCCGGTGTATCGATTTGTTTAATGTTTTTCAAAATTCCAACATACATGTCAAAAGCAGGCATTTTTTTTAAATGAAAAGTGAAACAGTTTCCTGATATATATCTGGTATTATAAAGGGTTTTTTTCATATTCTGTTATATATATATATATATATATATATATATATATATATATTGTTGTTGTTTGTAGTTATTTATTTATTTGAATTTTTTAGTCCAATTTTACTTAAAATGTACATTTATTAATTTTAAAAAGATGCATATTGAAATTAAATGGACACGGAAATAAAACTATATTATTCCGATTGCACGCGTAATCCTCAATCTAATAACAATGTGTATTCTGTTAATTAAATATTATATAAATACATATTTTTTTTAATATTTTTCATTCCTTGTGTTATAAAAAATGTAATTAAATTTAATTCTCTTTAATAATTTTGACAGATATTAAGCATTAAGAAATTAAAATATTAAGTAGTATATAATTATTACAAAATAAAAATGTATACGTTTTTATTGTTCACAAAATAATTTTTTTAAAACGACCTAGTTAAAAAGTGTTTCACTTCGGTTTATCTGTCCGTCTGTCCGTGCTCTAACTGACGTAAATATGCTCGGATTGCCCTGAAATTTTTGTATGTTATTGTCGTCTACTACAGAATGTTCCCTATTTCAAATGAAAGGTGAGAGACAGTCATAAGTATCCCATTACATTACAGTCAATGTGAAATAATCGTTTTAAGTGCATTTTGATGATGCCACGCCATTTTAAACACGATGAAATTGATATATATTTATGAAGCGTATTAAAACATGTTTTTGTAGAGTATGGAGTACAAAACATTTATTATTCATTTACAGGGTCACACAAAAGAATTCCGTTACACATTGTTCGACGGGAGAAAATCGTTTGTAGTGTAATTTAATGATGTTTCACTATTTCAAACATAATGTAAATTATACGCATTACTGAAGTGTACAATGAATTGCTCACTTAAAAGTATGGTTGGCATTATCGTTCATTTACAGGGACACACAAAATAATTCGATTACAGTATACGTGCGATAATTACAGTCTATGTGTGATAAATACGTTTTCATGTTTGGTTTGCCTTTTTAAGTTTAACTAATTTTTTTCATATTACGTGGTGTGTATAAATTTGGTTGATCATATACAGGGCTACACAAGGGAATTCATAAGTATTAAGCACAATGGGAGTGAATTGCTTAAGGGTAGTTTTTATTGTATTACGCAGTTTCTTGCTGAACTATTTTTAATAGACTAATATACGTTTATGGAATATAAATAAATTCAAATTCTACGCAAAGAACAAAACACATTGTCGTTTACGGTTGGTAATTGCAGGAAGTAAGTTTGAAGTTGCCTTATGCGTTTTTTACCTGAATTGAATCTTAGCTTAATATGTGATGTGTACAAAAGTGTTTAGATAATATACAGGGCTGTACAAAAGATTACGAATATTTTCAACGATTGGTAAAAATTGCTAAATGTTAATTTTCAAAGTGAACTAAATTTTATTTTGATATGTATTATATATCCAAATGTACAGATCATATACAGGGCTGCATAAAATAATTCGACAAATTTTTTTCAATGGAAGGTAATTTCGAAAACTGTATTTTTCAATGTGGTATATGTTTTCTAAACTGTTTACTTATATATCTTCTTTTACCTTATTTAACGGTGAATTTTCGTTACAGTTTTCTGGATGTTTTGGAAAGTGTCTCATAATCTATGTTGGGCGCATGATTTTTCGTTCATCTTAATTTAAAACTCGAATATTTTTTACATTTTTTTTCAGGTTGTATCCAAAAAAAAAATCTTTATATCAATAAGAAGTATTAGTAATGTATTCAACTAAAGTTTTGATATTTCTAAAGAATGTTTCTTCCGCATAAGTCGCATACCATAAGTTAATAACCTAAGAAATCTCCAGTAATTTCACTACTTGTTATAATTATGATCACTACCATTATTATTATGATTATTACAGTGTTCAAGCGAAAAGTTCGGTAACATATCTGTTATTATTATTATTTTTTTGTATAGTATAATTTTATTTTTATTTTTATTTATTGATCGTGTTTTACTTTTTTGTAGAGACTAGAATAGTTAGTCTTTTATGGAGACTATGGAGTTACTAATCAAAAACAATTACTTACATATTTATATTATTTTATGAGCAACTGGTTTAATCTTACGTGAAAGGGGTTGCATGTTATAGAGATATACTTTTATAAAATCATGCTTGAAAATTATTTAAAAAAACCATTAAAAAAATCCGTAAACACAGTTCTGAAGCAAATGGCATTTGAAAGCATATTTGTTTTCCTATTCGAACGGTGTAAAATTGCGCATTTTTTGAAAGCAAACAAAATTACAGTAAAAGTTAAATTTATTTATCAGATCGTTGCCAACTTATCTGTCTATCGCACTACATATTGATAACTCGAGGTTGTGACGAAGATTATAATGCCACACATTAAACTTTAAATTAATTAATTATCATCTTTTTTTAATGTCAAATTAATATTATTTTTTACTAAATCTTATTTTTCAATTTGTAAACGTTATATGTATGCAGTATTTTCCGTTAGCTAAAAAGTATTTATTTTTAAATTTTAAATTCACCTTTTATCCCGTTTATTTCACTATCTAAGAAAGCACATTTTCTAGTAATAAAAATAAAATAAGAAAGATTTTCAGACTTCCATCTGCTTAGTAGGTGCACGAACATTTTTCAGATCATAAAGTTACAGTATACTATTTATCCAGATGGCTGATTGAGTCATTTGCACACTCAGGTGAACGAACATATTTCAAATCATACACTTCTAGTATACTGTTTATCCAGATGGCTGATTGTTTGTCTCGAGTAGAAGATTATTTTAGTTCCAGTCTTCACGCCCCTAAAATTCACCTGCGTGCATACTTTTCATATTGCAAACCTGTAACAGCTAACCGCGACATCTCGGATGTTATGTCTAGAATTTTATCTTTGGCGGTTTCGAAAAATGACACTAGCTTTTGTTTTTAATTTCCTAGGTGTATACACAGTGCTCCATGTGTAACAGGAGATCTGATTCCTATTCCCGATAAATGATTTCCAGCGGTCAGCACGGAAGGATACAGTAAAAATAATTTTAGTTCGCATTCATGACAAAACATACCAGTTATCACATTCCCTTAAACGATTAGGCTATCATTTACTAATTAGAGAAGTATAGCTTAATTTGAAAGGCATAAATTAAAATAATAGCAAATAAAAACACTGATGTATAACATTGACAACGCGGATTACTTTTTGCCTTTGTCTTGCAATCTTCTGACCGCCAACTCAGAACTCCTGTTATATATGGAGCTCTGTGAGTATAGAAAGCTAACGACGTTTCGCAGTTGTGCGGCTCCTCGTATCATCTCGCCAAATTTTATTTTATTTGGCTTAAAATCGCCAACTGTTATTAACTTTTCTGAATTAAACCGAATTAAACATTCTCTTCAAGTAGCCCTTCTTCTACGATGTAACCGTTTCCTGAGGAATTGTTTTTTCACTTAGGTAAAGTTTCTTGATTGTGTGCCAACTTGGATGTTATTCTAAAAATAAAACATTATACGTTCTATTAGAACTGGTGCATATTTATTGTTGAGTTATGTCTGTTCTTAGTTCTAAAATTATTCATTATACGACATCATCTACTTTGTTTTGCTGATATTTTTATTTCACGGTTATACAAATGTTATCACAGCAAACTCTCAAGGAAAAACTGCATCTCTGCTTCAAAATATACTCCTTCCCCCACCAGATTGTGATTTCAATTGATATTTATCACTACGGGGTATACTCAATAAATACTTTGATTCTAAATGTTTAATAGACGAGAAACATTAGAAATTGGTTTACCTGTCGCTTTCAATCCTCAAATCTTCAAAATAGCATAATTCGGAAATCGTGTTGATTTGAACATTTTTCAAGCTATTCAAAACTTTTACAACAGAACTTTAGTTGAAGCCCTATTAATCATGTGCACAATAAGTATTTCAGAAACGTACCTATACTTTTGTAGCAAGCAAGAAACAATATTTCACTGTAAAAAAAAAAAATTCAATATTTTCGTAAAATTTTCACTTTCTATTACTTACAAGGGGATCCAACTCGGGCTTCCCGGGTTACAACAGACCATATTTCTCAGTATATAGAATAGGTAAAAATATTTTTTTCATTGAAAACTGTAATATATGTTTTTCCATTTGATACATTTTTTATATTATCCACTAACAACATCAAAGAGCAGTTTTAAATGTAAAATATCAAATGTGTATTGAGTTAATGTATAGATTTTAAGAACGGTACTTCCGTATTAGCCGCATGCCAGATAAATATGTTCAAAGAAATAGCCAAAGATTTCACTATTTATAACAATTTTTTGATTCTCACTGTACCAGTGTATGAGTGCAAGGTTTAATTACACATCTGTTCAATTTGTAATTGTTTTAAATATTATTTTAAATATTATTTATTTACTGATGAAGTTTAAATTTTTTATGGAAAACTAATAGGAAACAATTACTGAGCTATTTATATTATTTTAACTGCAAAAGGATTAATCTTTCGCAAAGGTCTGTATGCGACATAGATAGATAAAAAAAAAAATCATGATTGAAAATTATTTTTAAAACCATAAGAAAAAAAAGTACATTCAGACAAAGTTCCTAAACAAACGGCACTTGAAAGTACATTTTTCCACTTAATCGACAGTGTAAAAATGGAAACTGTGCATTGTTTAGAAGCAAACAAAATTTCACACTGTTAAAAATTTACAACAAACTGTCGAGTCATTTGACCATTTTTATAAAAAACGATTACATGGCCGTAATTTAACTATATTCTGACCACATTATGGCCCATATTATGGTCAGAATAGAGTTAAATTACGATTATTTAACCGTTATCTGTAAAAACGGTCCAATGACAGAATAGTTTGCTGCAAACGTTTAACAGTGCAGTAAAAGCGAATTTTTTCTTGTCAGGTCGTTGCCACCGTTAATATGACGTCAGCATTACTCAAAGAAATATTTTTTCTTTATAATTTAGATTTATCTAAAAAAAATCAATGAAATTCAATACGTTTCAGTATTTTTAAGAATTTCCTCTATGCCTTAATTTTCTAAAATAATTCTTAGGCTGTGTGACTGGACTGCGTTATGCATTCGAAGTCAATGTTTCTTCAATAAAAAGTTTTTTTTATAACTTTTTGCAAAATTCTAATACACGTATCAAAAGAATGTGTTTTAAATATGAGAAAGTTTGTGGGTAAAATTGCGAGTATTTTAAATGTGATTTTGTCAGCTAATGTTAAGTTTTATTTCAACATTATTATCGATATTTACTTTGTTTGAAATTATTTATCTATTTGTATATTGTTTAATGTACTGTTATTGTTAAAGTGCACTTACATTTTTTTTAAAGTAATAATAAAAAGGGGAATAAACGGTTCATAAAATATAACATTTTCTCAAGTTAATATGGAATGAGCAACAATCGAAATATAGCCTGAAATTTAAAGATATAACTTTAAATTATTTCTTGAAGTATAACATTTTAAGTTTGGTTTACGGAATAGAGCCTAGGTTATCTTACAGTTTGGCTCAGTAATTACGTAAAATCATAACAGTGCCATTCGACTAATAATTGTGACTCGTGAAATGTTAAAAAGATTTCAAAATGTATCAAAATGTTGATTTTTTAAAAATATCTTTTATATACAAAACAGCATCACCTCAAACATGGTCACTTGCTTAATTAATAAAGCTAATTTTATCTCAAACATCGAAAATCAACATACTAGCATAAAGCACTGCAATACCCATAAGTATTAGTAATGTCTGTTTTTGTTCGATGCAAAAAACTTTAAGTTCTTTTTTAAAAGATTTTGGTAATTTTCCTAGAAAAATTATGCATGAAATAAATTTTCCGAACTATTTTGCCTCAAATTTACATTTTAATCACAATAAAATGCAAAACACGTTATTTCGAAATTAGACATTAAAGGTTAAAAATGCATAACAGTATTACTATTTTAAAAATAAAAGATGAGAAACTTTATGGGTTTTGTTTGGTTTGGTTGATTATTGACGGCCAATTATCTACACTTGGGATATAGGCCCAGGTGGAGTGCCCTTCGTGGGGGTCTTTCTAAGGGAACCTAACCCGTATAGAAAATTTATGGGTAAATTTACGGTTATTTTAAAATTGCTTTTGTCTGCTAATGTTAAATATTTTCAACATTATTATCTATATTTACTTTGTTTGAAATTATTTATCTGTTTGCATATTTTTAATGTACTGTTATTATTAAAGTGCACTTAAATTTAAAAATAGCAAAAATAAAAGGGGAATAAAACGGTTCGTAAAAGATTACATTTTCTCAAGTTAGGATAGAATGAGCAATAATCGAAATATAGCCTGAAATTAAAAAATATAACTTTAAATTATTTCTCGAAGTATAACATTTTATGTTTGGTTTATTGAATAGAGTCTGGGTTGAAAATAATTCTCTTATAGTTCGGCTCAGTAAATGAGTAATAACATAATTAATAGTGGGATTAGACCAATAATTGTGACTCAGGAAATGTTAAAGGAAATTCAAATTTGCTAAAGATGAATATATCAAAATGTTGATGTTTTTTTTTTTTTTTTAATATTCTTTATATGCAAAACAGTATCATTGCAAACATGTTGAAATCCACTTGCTTAAATAATATAGCTATTTTTATCTCAAACATCGAATGTCAACATCAATACTATTAATGTCGGTAAACGTCTGTCTGTCTGTCAGTCTGACTGTGCATTCCCGGTCTGTACACGCAAAGGTTTCGGTACCAGGCGACGCACGGAGAGCGCTCGGGTAGCGAAAAATTCGTAAAAATGGCTCGAAGCTCAAGTTCAGCCAGATCGGGAGTCCGACCCGGACCCAGGGAGTTATTAATTAACAAAACTGTTTTAATTGATCGAATCGAGACCTAAGAGGCAAAAGAATTCAAAAACCACAAAACTTCTCCTCAGCGGGTTGCCAGTCGAGGCGAATCTCGAAAAAGGCAGCGACGCCACTGAGCAAAGTAAGCCAAAAACTGTACTACGCGCTTTTAAACCGACTCGCATCTCGGGAAGTTGCGGGCCCAGAAATTCGAAAGTCGGACGGACATAAGCAGGACAGCGTCCGCTTTCATAAATTCGAAAAATCATTTCCGTACGACAATTAGAACCGAAAAAATCCTTTAAAAATCGATCGATAAAAAAGAATTTTTTAATACTTTCCACACGGCAGGTGCTAGCCGGCAGACGGACGGGGCGACAGATGTTTGGAAGGAAGAAGAGAGCAAATTCACGTGACAGGTTCCATTTATCGCTCCAGTCCTTTTTCGAAAAACAATGAAAGAATTAATCTCACAAAAGTCACACCCAAATCGGCCATCATACGTAAAAAAAAAATCCTGATTTCAACAAAAAAAAGATCGTACAAATCGACCAGTAAAATCGGAAGATATCAATTAAAAACAGGTTAATGAAGCAATTTATTTCTAATCAAGCGATACATCTTTTTTTTTTCAACTTTTATTTCCGCTCTCCGTTCAGGCTCAATGTCTGGCGAAGAAATAACAAAACAAAATACCTTTTTTATACTAGAAGATTTCCAGGTCTATCAATTTTTTTTAATATTGCATTTATAGATTTGAAAATTACACATACATTCCTATATTTTCACAAGAATTCTAAATATCTAATTTTCGTATTTCTCCGTTAATTACAACAGAAATTACATCACATTTTAATTATTATTTCATTAATTGGATCTTTTCTTTATAACTTTCTGACGGTTGATGTTGATGTAATTAAGATATATCTGTACATTTGAAATATTTTTGAGAAAATGGCGTTGAACAGGACAAATTCCATTTAACAAATTTAACATTTTTAGACGTTTGATTATATGTATAGAAATATTGCCACTATTTTCAAATAATAATTTCAGATTTTTTTTGTCAGTTCTAAGCTTTTTAAAGTCTTTGAGCAAGTACTCCGGTAGTCTAAATCAGTTGTTTGAGGAAAAGCAGTGTCATCGACCCTCCCCCTTTCCACCTTGAAGTTTTTTGCTCTTAACTATGGACCGTTTCTATAACTCAGAAATTATGTTAGGGATTTTCCCCAAACTGATTCCAAACATCATAATTAAAGTAATAAGGACCCTCTATAACATTTTTAAAAGTTTCTGAGTTTATACCACTCTTTTCGAATAATAATATCAGATTTTATATTTTGATTTCATAATATCTCGAGTTCTACGAGTCCAATCGCAACGCGGTTTGGCTCTTTCGACTCGATATCGATAGCGCTTACCTATTTTAGTTCCAAGTTTCACCCCCAGAGGGCGCTTCCGGAAATCCGGTTCTATGAGCCCGATAACGACGGTGTTTGGCTCTTTCGACTGGATTTCGATAGCTTTACAGATTTCGGTCATGTTCGTATAGAACAGATTGCGCCCCCTGGTGGTCGAAGGTGTAATTAAAGGATTTTTCAGCCAACTCGGGTTCTATGGGTCACATCATGACGCGGTTTGGTTCAATCGACTCGACATCGATAGAGGATACTAGAGCTTATCGATTTAAGTTCATTTTTTCACCACCAGGGGACGTTTTCTTATCTCTGTTTCTATGGCCCGGATCACGACGGGGTATGGCTCATTCGACTCAACGTCGATAGAGGATACTACAGCTTATCGAATTTTGCACCGAGTCTCACCACAAGGGGGCGCTTTCCTATCTCTGTTTCTATGGGAAGGATCACGACGGGGTATGGCTCATTCAACTCGACATCGGCGCAGCGGGGACCCGGGTCGGAAGTTCGTTCGGTTCGAGGTTTATCTTATTCGAGGTTTATCTTAGTCGAGGTTTTTCTTAGTCGAGGTTTTTCTTAGTCGAGGTTTTACAAGATTCGATGCACTGATGTAAATTAGGGGCCCGCTAGCGGGTGAAGCCAGCTAGTACAAGCATAAAACAGTGCAATACCTATAAGTATTAGTAATGTGTATTTCGTATATGCATAAACTTTAAGTTCTTTTTTAGATTTTTTTAGTAATTTTTCTATAAAAATTGAGCATGAAATAAATTTTCAAAACTATTTTGCCTCAAATTTACGCTTTTATCGAAATAAAATGCACAATACGTCACTTCGAAATTAGACATTAAAGGTAAAAAATGCATACAAATATTACTATTTTAAAAATATAAGATGAGAAAATTTATGGGTAAAATTACGAGCACTTTAAAATTGCTTTTGTTTGCTAGTGTTAAGTTTTATTTCAAAATTAGTATCTATATTTACTTTGTTTGAAGTTATTTATCTATTTGCATATTGTTTTATGTACTGTTATTATAAATGTGGACTTAAATTAAAAAAAAAAAGGAATAATAAAAGTGGAATAAAACGCATAGTAAAAGATTACATTTTCGAAATTTATTATGGAATGTACAATAATCGAAATATAGCCTGGAATTCAAATTTATATCTTTAATTATTTCTTGAAGTATATCATTTTACGTTTGGTTTATGTAATAGAGTCTGGGTTTAAATCTATTCTCTTACAGTTTGGCTCAGTAAATGCGTAATAACTTAATAGTGGGATTAGACCAATAATTGTGACTCATGAAATGTTAAAGGAATTTCAAATCTGTTGAAGATGAACATACCAAAACGTTGATTTTTTTTAATATCCTTTATACTCAAAACACCATCACTGCAATCATGTAGAAAGCCACTTGCTTAAATAATATCGGTAATTTTATCTCAAACATCGAAAATCAACATACTAGCATAAAACAGGGCAATACCTACAAGTATTAGTAGAGTTGCAAAAATCCGGTTTATTCCCGGGTTAATTTCCAATAGACCCGGTTCACTGCCGTGTTTTTTCCCAAAAGACCTGGTTTATTCCCAAAAAACCCGGTTTATTCCCAGGTTTAAACAGGGTTTTTGCTAGCCTTTGCAATTCTAAGTATTAGTAATGTCTGTTTTGTATATGCATAAACTTTAAGTACTTTTTGAGATGATTTTTGTAATTTTCCTATCAAAATTATGCATGAAATAAATTTTCAGAACTATTTTGCCTCAAATTTACAATTTAATCAAAATAAAATACAAAACACGTTATTTCGAAATGAGACATTAAAGGTTAAAAATGCATAACAATATTACTATTTTAAAAATAAAAATGAAAAAATTTATGGGTAAAATTACAGGTATTTTAAAATTGCTTTTGTCTGCTAATGTTAAATTTTCTTTTAACATTATTATTTACATGTACTTTATTTGAAATTGTGTATCTATCTGGATATTGTTTAATATACTGTTATTATTAAAGTGCACTTAAATTTAAAAATAGCAAAAATAAAAGGGGAATAAAACGGTTCGTAAAACATTACATTTTCTCAAGTTAGTATGGAATGAGCTATAATCGAAATATAGCCTGAAATTTAAAGATATAACTTTAAATTAATTCTCGAAGTATAACATTTTACGTTTGATTTATAGAATAGAGTCTCGGTTAAAAATAATTATCTTAAATTTTGGCTCAGTAAATGCGTAATAACATAATAGTGAAATTATACCAATAATTGTGACTAATGAAACGTTAAAGGAATTTCAAATCTGTTGAAGATGAATATATAAAAATGTTGGTTTTTTAAAAATATCCTTTATATGCAAAACAGCATCATCTCAAACATGGTGAAATCCCATTGCTTAAATAATATAGCTAATTTTATCTCAAACATCGAAAATCAACGTACTAGCATAAAGCAGTGCAATACCTATAAGGTAAAGCTAGGAGAGTCTGCGCACAATTGAATAGAATAGCAATAAAAAATCTAAATATTAATTTTTTGCTAAACTATCCATGAATAATTTTTACTTCATTTATTTTCTATGCATTTCCATTGCTATTTTGTTGTTATGTTGCAATTTAATAGAACAGTTGTAATAAAACCAAAAAAGATAAATTATATTGTATTGGCAGTGAATATTTCCACCTAATGCTTAAAGAATCAGAAAAAGGAAATACTTTTAAAAACGATTAAAAAATATTAATTAAAGGAAAAAAAATAAAGAATCAGAAAAAGCAAGTCCAGATAAGATTACAAAATAAAATTATGTAACTTAATAGCACATTTTAACTTAAAATTAGTCCATTTTCATTTTTCATTTTTATGCAAATTTACTAATAAGCTGCGTAATCTCTCCTAGCATAGAAACTAATGGGAACAATGCGCCATCTCTCCTAAGTAGCAGATGCTCAAACTCTTCAATTTCGGTAGGAGAAATTGCGCGGCCTTTTAGTTAAACATGGCCGCTGCTAAAACGTACCGTTCATGTTCACATTGTTAGTCTAGATTAGTAATTTATGAGAAATCCTTTAAGTTTAAAATATATTGTACTATTGACATTGTATAGAAATTATGATGAATAGCTATGAAAATTCAAGCATTTACTTTGAGAAAACAAAACAAAATAGCAATACTTTATCTTAGACGCTCAAAGCAATCAACGTGCACCTTCAAGTAGACACTCCACTACGGTTGTTGTACAACTACCTGGAGTCGCTGCGCTTTCACTCTGCTCCTTCCCCCCGAACCTCTAAGTGCGCTATCTCTCTGACCGCACCATCTCTCTTGGCTTTACCTTAAGTATTACTAATTCCTGTTTCGTATATGCATAAAATGTAAGTTCAATTGAGATTTTTTATAGTAATTTTCCTACAAAAATTAAGCATGGAATAAATTTTCAGAACTATTTTGCCATAAATTTACGCTTTAATCAAAATAAAATGCAAAATAAGTTATTTCGAAATTAGACATTAAAGGTTAAAAATGCATAACTATTTAATATTAACTATTTATTATGATTACTATTTTAAAAATAAAAGATGGGAAAATTTATGTGTAAAATTACGAGTATTTTAAAATTGCTTTTGTCTGCTGAAGTTAAATTTTATTTAAACAATATTATCTATAATTACTTTGTGGAAAGCTATTTATCTATTTGTATATTGTTTAATATACTGTTATTATAAATGTGGACTTAAATTTAAAAAAAAATAGTAATAATAAAAGTGGAATAAAACGCATCATAAAAGATTACATTTTCGCAAGATAGTATGGAATGAGCAATAATCGAAATATAGCCTGAAATATAAAGATATATTTTAAAATTAATTCTTGAAGTATAACGTTTTACGTTTGGTTTATGGAATAGAGTCTAGGTAAAAAAAATATTTTACAGTTTGGCTCAATAAATGCGTTATAACATAACAGTGGGATGTGACTCAAGAAATGTTGAAGAAATTTCAAATATGTTGTAAATAAATATATCAAAATGTTGATTTTTTTTTATACTTTTTACATGCAAAACAACATCACTGCAAACATTTACATCGCTTGCTTAAATAATATAGATAATTTTATCTCAAACATCCAAAATCAACATACTAGCAAAATATAGTGCAGTACCTATAAGTAGGTTGTTTGGTATATGCGTAAACTTTAAGTTCTTTTTTAGATGTTTTTAGTACTTTTGCCTGTAAAAATTATGCATGGAACGAGATTTTCAGAAATATTTCGTCCCAAATTTAAACTTTTATCTAAATAAAGTGCAAAATACGTTTTTTCAAATTATACATAATATAATAATTATACATGGTTAAAAATGCGTAAAAATATTACAATTTTAAGTAAAATTAATTTTATAATATCGGTGTTTATTTTCAAATTCACCCATTTCTGAATCCTTTTACTATACTACCTTAAACAAATCCATGTATTATTTTCACAGACATGTAAATTTCAATATTTCTAACATTATAAGTTTTAAAATATTGAATATTACACTGATAGAAAACCGAATTTAAAGAAAACATAATCTAAAAATAGCCATTTTTGAGCGAAGACACATCTAAAGTAGCTTTACCGTAATTGTTTTCTCCAGTTTTATGACTTACCCTGGATTACGCGTTAGAAATCGATATTTTTTCCATTAAAAGGACTTTTTAATGCTATGCAAAATGCCAACATAGATATCAATTCTTTAAAATAAAAAATGAGATTTATTCAAAGATAAATTTATAAAGATACTTTAGAAAATTGCATTTACGAGTAAGCATTGGATGTCACTCAAATATGTTGATCTATATTTATTTTTGCGTTTTTATTTATTATATTTTTAGGTTTCTTTGAGTACATTTGTAAAAAGTGTTCTTTAGCACAGAATAAGAATAAATGAAATGCGAAAAAAAAATATTAGGTTGAACAAATACGTACGTAATCCGCAATTTATTAATAAAGCTGCATGTATTTTTAAAAATATGTATATGTATTTTTGGTTAATACCAGTTATTTTATATATTTATAAGAATATGTTTATATGTTTATGTAGCTTTTAAACGATATCTATGTCACATTAATAAATTAAAATTCGATTACTTTGTTAAGTTTGTGTTATCAAATATTTATAAATACTTTTTTATGTTAGTCTGTATACTGTGTAGTATACTGTGTCTATAAAAATCGTTTATTTACATTGGGAAACTGGATAAAAATGAGATAGAAGACTATTTTTCTAATGATTTTATGAATAATGTATGCTGTTTAATCTTTGAATGTATAGTAATTTTACATCAGGTATGCATGTAAAGTTTGCGATCTCAAAGTTCATAATATAGTCTTATATACTAGAAAAATTGAATTGACCATGCTCGTATTTTTATAATGAAAAATGTATAAATGAAATTTAAAATCAACGGTCTTTACATATATCTTATGCCAAAATATTACAATGCTTTCAGGAAATTTTCTGTAATACACTTTACATTTGTTTTTGTAAAGAAAGGGAAATGTTTTATTTAAAAAACAATGTTTACTTATGTCAATTTAGTGGTTATATCTCGTTTCTTTCATTAACTTCTAAAGGTGGCATAGTTAAAAGAAAGTTTATACAATAAAGTGTACTTGTCATAGAAAATAAATTTTATGAAATCGCTTCATTTTTCAAATGTTTCGCAGGTGTAATTTTCACTTTATGCAAAGAAAACTTTCAATGATTGTGTTTCAATGGGAAAAAGAAATTGGTGCATAATAGATTAAGAAAATTTCTCAAAAGCTTTATAATAACATAAAATAAAGCCATATGCAATATGAATGTATTATTTAAGGTTATATGTAAATTATCAATTATTTCTGTAATAGCATTGTGTAAAACTCTATTATATATACATACATATTTCAAACATATATATATATATATATATATATATATATATATACACACATATATATATACATACATACATCTGTATGATTTTACAAAATTATGCTCGATACAGCCAGCGCAAAGTTTTGTTTAATGTAATAAAGACATATGAAATGTATCAACAAAAGCTTTAAGTGTTCAAATAGGGATTCCTCTTTTAAAGATGTTCTTGGACAATGAATGCAATAAATACATAGTTTTTAAGGGAGAAAAATCTTTTAAAATTCACAATGAAAATATATGTTGCAATAACCTAAGGAAAAATATACTAGCTTATGATTACCCGAATTTTTCAGAATTAAATAATCTTCTTAATTTGTAAAAATACACAAAATTTTGACTGTTAATAACCATGAAAATTGCATTTACACATATGAATATAAAATGAATGACGATATTTCAGTGCATTTTCAATTAGCATAAGAAGAACTTTTATATATGACTTTAAATTAGGCTTTATACGTTAAACGCAATCTTCCAGATAAAGTTAAATGCTTTCTTTATACCCGGAATTGGTATATTAATTCTTCTTATAATGGATTTCGTCTACTTACAGATAATAGCTCCTTCCTATATGCTGTAAACAACATTTTTCCAATAAACTATATGTTAATGAAAATATATAATATACCGCTGCAAAATCATAATCTGTAACTGTTACTTGGGTTAAGTCACAAATACGAACTTCGGATAATGATATAGCTGAACAATTGACCAAAGCAGCTATATTGGATAATAGGGGAGACCGGGGCAAGATGACTATGTTAACAATTTTTGTTGTTTATTAATTTATTTTGAAGTAATAGTAAAATTAATTTTACTTGAACTGATAGAGTATACCTTTGTAGTATTAAATACATTACAATTTAATTTTTCAAATAAAAAAAATAAAGGATAATTTTATTTTTTCATAGCATTAACAAATCGTCATCTTGCCCCAGTACTGGGGCAAGATGACTTTGGCCTTGGGGCAAGATGACAACACTGAAAAACATTGAACATATTTTATCTTTTGAATATGTTACATGGTTTAACAAATGATAACTGTGTTTTTACATCTTACAAAGTATCAAACTAAGCATAATGCAGTATAACGTAATGTTGAAGTGTTTAGTTGTGCAGCTAACAATAGTCACAAATAAAAATGCCATTTTCATAATTGGAACATTCCTCATGCCACCACTCTTGGCATTTACAGCACTGGATCTATTCTTCTGTTGGTGGGTCACAATGCCGAAAGTTGGCCTTAAACGCTTTTTGAATTTTTTGGGAGGGGGGGGCAGCGGGGGAGGGGGGAGGTCTTGACCCCGTCGAACGGTACTCTCCTCGTACCGATCGGACGCTTGGAAGTAGAGATACGGACCCCGATAGGGTTTTTCTTTCTGGAGGCTGGGGGGGCTTAGCGGATGGCAAAAATGTCTTCCTTTGGTCGCCCCCTTTCGAACGACACCTCCCCCGATCTCATGCACCCCTTAGCCCCAGAGGAGATAGAAGCGCAAGGTCACGCGAACAAACACACAGACAAACAAGCGTTTACAGGATTTAAATAGAATGGACAACATAGTTAGTTTAATAAATTCCGAAACACAGGGCCAGATGACGAGCTTGTCATCTTGCCCCGGACGGCCTGTTTAAAAATATTCGTTTTCATTGCCATGAAGGAATGCGATGAATTGACATTTATTCATGGTAGTAAGTAGTATTTAAACTAAGTTACTCGTAAATATTAAAGAGAAACGTATATCTTACCCGTATCTGTAGAAGAGCTTATTTACACATGCTTAAAAGTTATAACGTGGCAGCAGAAAACAATCAAAGCTTCACAACTGACACAAAAATGGCGATTTCATCGTCTCTATAGTATTGTTTAACGAACGGCCGATAGGAGAGCCAGTAGTGTCCGGTTGATGCTGCCACCTATCGGAAAACAGAAAAATTAAGACATTCGTCATCTTGCCCCACTCTTCTTCTTGCCCCGGTCTCCCCTATATAAGACTTGTCAGAAACCTTATGTTTAAGCACAGATTATATTGGAAATAGTCCGGTACTTTCCTATTACATGAGGTATCTTGACAACCTTTAATCATTCCTATAAGAAATAGGAGAAACGTACTACTCCTAAATGTAATTGTGGTTTAAAAAATAGAAGTATTTTTCATTATATTGTTAATAAATGTCTCATCATCAAAGTGAAATTTAAATTTAAGAGAAATAAGTCAGTTAGAGAAAATTTAAATATAGATACACTTCTAAATAAGATGATAAATATTCTGCATTTATGATAGTATTTAATTTGAATACGATTTTGTCTGATTAGTATTATCATATGTCATTTTAATTAACCCGAATATTAAAATTTTATTCTATTTACTTATAACTATAGTTATATAAAACACTTGTAGTTTACTTTGTAAGTTTTGTTTTACATTCATTCTGCTTAATTTATTTTATATTAATACTAGATGACCCGCCCGGTGTTGCCCGAGCCCATGTAATAAACTTAAATCTCTTTAAAAACAAAACTTTTACCAGGGTCTCCGATGGCTTCGTCACTTTATATCGGGATTGCTCGTACGCTTCGGAAAAGTTTTAGTTCCACCACCGCAAGGGGAGCATTCTGTTCTAAACAAACCTCTTTCTGAACGAATATCTGACACATGTATTCGCAGCTTTCGACACCGAAGAGTAGGCATGATGCGCGCGGGTAGCAACATTTAGTTGGATTGGAAACGATTGGAACATTATTATTCGATTTATTGAAATAAGACACCGCAAGAGAAACAAACCTACTGATTACATTGGATTTTAAAATGTTTTTGTCTAATTTGTGTTATCATATGGCATCCCAATGGCCCCTCCGGGTGGTCCCGAATCGGCCCACTCGGGTTGTCCCCTCCTTTGGGCCGGTTCTCGGCTGAAAGGTTTTTAGCGGCCTCAGGTTGTCCTTTGAAGTCTCATGTGCAGAACTTCTCCTAGTTCGAACCGGTAACGCCGGCTGATGTGGAACTTAGAGTTGCCTCTGCGGGATCTTGAGAGAGCCGGGTGGTAAAAGGATATCACGTAGGCCAATCCCTAGCACCGGAGTAGTGCACCGGGTAAACTAGCCATCTCTGGTCGCTTCTCCTATGGATTCACGAGATTCTGGATTCGGCGGTGAAGTACGTTCACCTTAGGCGACGTAGCTTGTCTTATCATATGACATCTTAATTAACCTGAATATTGAAATTGTATTCCAGTTGGTTATAACTATAGCTATATACAAAGCTTGTAGTTTATTTTGTATGTTTTATTTTAAATGTATGTTTTGTTACATTCATTTTGCTTAGTGTATTTTATACTAATACTTGCTGAACCGCCCGGCTTTGCCCGGGCCGTGTCATAAATATACATTTCTTTAAATACGAAACTGCTGACCGGGTCTCCGATTGTTTCAGCACCGTATGCCGGGCATGCTCGTACGCTCCGGAAAAATCTTTTAGTTCCACCTTCGACCGCCAGGGGAGCAATCTGTTCTAAACAAACGTCTTTCCGAATGAACCTCTGACACGAGTCCCCGCAGCCTACGGCACAGTATAGTGGGCGAGATGCGCGTGTAAAGCAAAATTTACTTGATTTGGAAAATATTGGAACATTATTAGCCGATTTATTGAAATAAGACACTGTTAGAGAAACAAACCTTGAAGGAGGAGCCAGGGGGGAGGGACAGTGGATGTTCAAGTGCCCTTCAGCAAATGTCTAGTTAGGAGGCATCTTTAAAGATTGATTAATTTGGTTAAGCTAGGAACATAATTTCAAATTTCGCTTAGATTATTATTAAAATATTCTGGTCACTCTTTTCTAGAAATACACACCAAAGCTACGAATGGTAAGTGCTATGCTAATTTAGTAAAATGGAAATGGTTTGAAGAAACCCGGAACATTATTAGCTGAGTTATTATTGAAATAAGGCGCAGTTAGAAAAAAAACGTTTACGGGGAGACTGCCAGTGGCCGCGCAATGTATGGAAATATTGGTTCAACAACACATCACTAACTTTGACTGTCGGTATGCATAAACTGAATATGGTACTGTTACTAGGAACGTGAATTTAATTTTTGCGAAAACTGTTTTTCGAAAAATCCGGTATTATCTTTATATAAGCGCAATTAAACGGTACGCATGAAGCAAAAAAAATTTTAATGTGTTAAATGGAATTTGTTCTGTCGAAATCAGAGCACTATATATGTGGATTTAATAAAAGGGAAAACCCGCCGGCAGGGGGCGCGCGGCGAAGTACAATAAATGAGGTATTTATTAAAAAATCGTTAATCCTCCCCCCTCTCTCCCCATCTACGCATATATAACGAATATTCTGTGAAAGAAAACCTCGATGTTAGGGGCCCGATAGCGTGGGAATCCCGCTTGTCTCTGTCATGATAATATCTGTCATTTGGACTAAATGTGATTTTTAATAAAAACAGTTCCCCTCCCCTCCCCATATAACAAATACAAATGTTTCTTTGTTAATTACATTCATTGTCCCGATATCGGGCGAAGCCCTTAAGTCTCTATTTTAATATTATGTGTCACGTTGACTAAATGCGATATTTAATGAAAAGTCGTCATCCAGCCCTCCCCGTCTCCGCAAATATAAAAATATCAAACGTTTCTTTAATTATTATAGCCATTTTCATTGGATTTTTCTTTCTTTTCCATAAAAATCACATTTTTTATAAAACAAAAACTTACCGGTGGATTATTTTGAATTTTAGAAAATCTTAATCAGATGATCATTTTGCACCTACATCCCAATTTTGAAATTCGTATCTTACGCACATTTTAAAATATGTGTGTGCCTTAAAATCGCTGAGTTAAAATCGCTGAGTTAAAATTGCTGAATTTACAAACTGGCAGGCCGTGTTTCTGGCTTCCCTCGACTCGCTGTATTATTGACCGACAGCTGTGCTTTTGACTTGAAAAAGATTTATTTTCATTAACGAAAAATTAATTAAGAATGCGGTTCTAATTATGTGTTTATTATGAAAATTAGATTTCTGGGTTCGGCGTAACACTCTGTTCACAGATGTGTAATTTTCAAACCGGTTAATGCAATAGTTTTAATAATTGTATAGAGGTGGAAAAAAAAGTGCGCAGTCCACCATTTTATATTGTTAAAAGGGGAATATTCCGAAGTCTGAATTAGCGAAACGCGTCCAATTTCATTGCACCAGTCTTCATAAATAGAAATAAAACCATTTTCCATTTTCATTAATAAGTTTTTAGTTAATATTTCGAAAAGTTACTCATAAATTTTTATGAATTTTGATTTTTTGAAATCGCGATTTCTTTACGTCTATACGCCTAATATGAAATCGATAAACGTAATAGTTTTATTTCTTTGAAAAGGTCCACAAAACTGTGAGTTGATTTTCATCTGGCAGACCCAATTTACAGCAACCCTCTTTTTTGTCATGGTCCAATTCTTAAGTCAGTTTTCGGTCAAAATAAAGAAAAGTTACAGTTCGAATTTCTAAAAATTTGCATTTTTCGAATCAGACAAATAAACTACGTATATTCTGTGAGTTTCGAATCGTTACCTCCAACAGTTTTTGTAATATTGGTGGATAAGTGAGAATGAGAATATATCGTTGTCTGCAATTATCAAAACGGCAATTTCTTTTGCGGTCACAATAAAAATAGCTATTTTCGAAGCGCAGTTTAATAAGCTTTTTGATGTGATAGTTAATGGGTTTGTAATTAATATCTGGGCTAATTTTGAAAATATTAAAATTCTGATTTTCAGGTGCACCAGGACAGCTTTTGGACTATCCACACCTAAATTTGTAGATTTCGAGGTGCGCTAGATTTCGCTATCCATCGCAGACAGACACACACAGCTAAACTTTCTTTTATTAGTATAGATTTGCATATGTTGAGAACTGTGATGTGGATATTATGCGTATCATATTTGTATATTGTAATTGATAAGTAGTTACATATATTTTGAGGATAGACCATAATATCTTATACAACTTTAATGTGAAAATTAGGTGTATTTAATTAATCGCTGAAAGCCTATGTATTGTGACATTTTGTCATTCTGTATATCATTTATGTGGTTTTTTTTCATTTTTTTTTTTATAAATCGGTCAACTATCCTATTGACAATTGGTCTTTAGTGGTAGATGGTGTAGCTGGAGAGAGAGTTTTTTTTCCCCCTCAAAGCTACAGTTTTATATATTCTAGTGTTTGCCCATTATGGATGTGGGTGATTATGTGTTCAATTAAATGCCATATGTGAGCTTTGTTAATTTGCAACCTAATTTGCTTTGGTTCTGTTTTGATTAGATTTTATAAGAAATGTTTTTTTTTATAAATCTCTAAATCTTTAACGAATCTCTAAATATTTATTAAAATCTTTAATAAAAGATTTTAACAAATCTCTTAAATATAATTAATAAATATGTTACACTGCATATACGTTGCGCTCAAAGTAAATATTTGCCTTAATTATGGCACCACAAATTCAATTACAATGTATTTTGCACTAAAATATATGAAATATCTTTACTGAGCAAAGTGTATTGTATTTTCATGTGTAAAATTAGTGATAAACTTCAAGTGTTTCTACTTCAAAAACCTTGTTAAAGATACGTTCAAAATAACAAAGTTTAATCATATCCAAATTATCTCATTATGATCACGTGATTTCTAATACAAACACCTATTTCAGATTCTAAATGTTGCTATTACATTTTCCTGTTACTTTTTCTATCATTTTTTACTATCGCAATAAATTAAAAGTAGCGAATTGTTTGAATAAGAATTATAGACTTAATTTCAAATATGACTAGATCCTACTTGATTACAAATCCATAGGATATATATCTGTAGATTACAATTGAGAAAGCATTTATTATGAACTGTCGGTTAAACAATTGACATCTTATACTACTAGACACCGAACTAGTAACCCTTTCTTGAATAAAACACCTCCCATCCCACCATCACGTGCTGGTGGGATAATATTATGCCAAACAGTCATTGGAATTCCACCGCATATCACCGCTACTCAGAGATATTTATTTCACTTGCGCTTGAAAATTATTATATTGCAAAGTATTTACAATTTTAGTCTTTAAACACAAACTTTCTAAAATATGTTTCATTTATAGAATAAAACTTGTTTATTTTATATTTAAATTACCTGAAACTGTTATGGGACATGCGGATGAAAATTATTCAATGTTATTGAATTTAATTTGGGATTGAATAACTTTTTTCTATAAACGTATTAAAACTTCAGTTCTAATAATTCTATGAGTATTAAATTTTAACATTTTTGTCCAGGAGAAAGGGGGCGGGAGTGGGATGTTACTCTGAATTCATCACTGATAACGCACTTTCCCTTATTTACCATGTGTAAATAACCATTGTAAATGACCATCTTTGACTCCATTTTTTGAAAGATTCTTTCCCTTTATTGAAAAAATTAGAAATAATCTTCTACTTCTTATTTTAGAAAGAATGCCTGCTGAATTTAATGTAATAAATAATAAAAAATATTTCAGGAATGTGTTGGAAAGTATCCATTTTGGATCTCAGAATAACCTTAAAAAAAGAAATTGCTTCATCCTATTTTACTTTTTCCTAAAATATTTTATTCTATATTTCTAAAATATTTAGTTATCCCATGAAATTTATCACGTTAAAATGTTAGGTATGAAATTAATATTCTGATAATTCATGAAATCAGTGTTGAATTCAGCCATTTTTCTCAGGGAGATATTCCTGCAGCTTGCACTTCTAGACGGGCGGGCGGGGGGGATGAAATGATTTTGTAAATTTTTGCTTTTCAAACAGAAATTGTAAACCATTTTGGACTATGTTACTAATAAATTTTTTAAGTAACTTTTATCAGATGGGGGGCGCGGTGCGATGTATATAATGCATCCGGTCCCAGGGTTGACTACCGACGGCGACAAGGCACAATTCCACCAGTAAAATTTAATAGAATTTTTCATCTTATCAAAAATCTTTTTTTACTGGTGGAAATGTGATCTGTTGGTAATCAGACCCTGTCCGATCCCAGACCTTTTTTTATCATTTGAATAAAAAAAAATAGATTAGCAATAGTATTGCCATCCAATAGCTAAAACTATATATATATATTGTTCCTGGTTCATTTACAAAATAAATTACGGCCTCAGAACCTTTCTTGTGCCAGTGCCTCTTTAAAAAGAAAAAAATCGGTCTCGTCCATTGGATAATTTTGAAATTACAAATCATAAAGTAAAATAAAAATGTATTTAATATAAATTAAATTCTTATAAAAATTAAATTGGCTACTCCAATTTTATCTTTCGATTGGGTATGGATTTGACTCAAAAAGACTCGTAGACTACTTGAAATAAAATGCTAAAGCTGTTTTTTTCTTGTGAATGCGACAGCTTGCTTTTCTAGTTAAGTTTCAGTTTCGTTTCTAGATCTATGTTTCTTTTATTACGAGATCGGAAACAGAAAGTTGTCAAGAAGGGATTACCGCCAGAAAGCGGCACCCTTTCGTCGGTTTTTAGCGATCAAAGGTGAAAGATCTTTTTGTCAGCTCTCTCGAGTGAGAAGAAAAGAATCCGGTGTCCATTTGTATTAGATGTCAATGGTTAAAACACGGAGCCTCCATACATTTTACATACAAACAAAAACAGATAAAACTTGTACTTTATATTTATATTTTAGACGAAATTTCAACTTTGAATACCGAACGTGAGGCCATTGTGTCAAGAAGTTGAAAAAGTAACAAGATGTAAAATTTTAACACACAAATGTTTATTTTTTTTTCAAAGGTGTAATATTTTAACCTCCGAATGTATAATTATCTTTCTTCATTCATATCTCTTGTAATAATTGTTTTTTTACACAGATTTTTCAAAATCGAGATATCATAGAGTCAAAATAATACCAAAGATGATAAATATAAATGATATATTTTTTATTTTTTAGATAAATAAATGCTTCTAAGCTTCTTTTATGTTATCGTAGCAATTAAAGCGACAATTTATACAAATGTTTTCAGGAAACTATACCTCACTACAGATATTACATGTAATAAATAATCTAATGTTACATTTGTCTGAGATATATTGAATTGTGATAACTCTTACACTTCTCATGCACTCAGTAGTTGATAGGAATAGTAACTGATATTGCGTTGACATTAATCTTAAATCAAACTTTGAAGCTTAAACTGAATGACATATATACAATGAAGAGACGCAACCATAAGCATTATTGCGATATTGATTAACTGTATAGTCTCTATTATGTACAAGGGTAACTACAGCTATCATATTTGGCCAGAATTTAATATTTAATATGAGTAAATTAGTTTTAATGGTAAATTTTGTTTTCCGTTTTCATAGAATGTGGAAATATGCATAACATTAGAGGAATATGTATCAATAATCACATTTTCAAAGAACACATTTTCTCAAATCGACTAATACATATTGCTATGTTTAATGAATTTTATCAGTATTTTAAATTTAGGTATAAATATTATAAAAATATATAAATTTCAATGATTTTGACCACTGAATATATATTTTACATAAATATATTTTTGTAAATACGTGAAATACTATGATGTAAGTAGGCGGGATCTACGTACAATATAATTAAAGTATTTCCATATAATCTTACCTATTTAACAAATATTTAGTTATCTAGATTTTACGTATGAAGATAATGCTTAAAATAACCATCGAATGAAAACAGCTTTCAAACTTCGATTATATCGTCAGTCATAAATAAAATTGTCCTATTTTTAAAATTAAAATGATCGTAAATGTTAATCTCTTAAATTTTAAAATTCATGTCTATTTCTGTATCAGTTTATCAATATACCTGTAGTAAATGTAAAGATACATTCATACTTGTAATTACTAGTGTTCAAATCTGGATTACAATCATCAGATATTACTTTTAACTTGAAATTCAAACATTAAAAAAAAAATTGGGGGGAATTGTTTCGGCCAGATTTCATAATTTAGGATGTAAATTCTACCATCATGCCCTGGATGATTTACATACAGCTATATTTTGATTCATGGAAAGTCAGTGCGCTAAGATTTACTAATCTCACTTATTTGCAATACATTATTATATTATTACTAAAATTACTATCAAATAAGCCATTCTAAATCTGAGATCTGGTGCTTTACTTTTAAATTTTTAATCGATGTCATAGGATGGTAAATTAAATAAAAATACGATACAATGATTATTGATATTCGAATCAGACAATTATGTTATAACCTTTATTCATAGCAAACTTTTTTCAATTTAGATTTCTTTTACTCTTGAGATCTAATTTATGCAATCCTCGTAACTTTATATGTTAAATATTTTGTTTTATTACATACAAGATATAGATATTTCACTAAGCCGAGAAAATGTCACAAACTATGCCAACAGCATATTTGGTTATTATACAAATACATATTCATTGACATTGTTTTAAAAGTTGTTTCTTATCAATACTAATTAAACTAGTTGTTGGAGGCCACCATAATACTTACCCATCCTGGATATGCATAATATAAAATATGAAAATAAAGCATGTGTAAGTATTTTATAAAATACATTGCAATTCGAATAAAATTCTGACTTGATGACGCCATAAACTTTAAATGCTGTATTGCCAATTTGCGTAAAAGAAACATCCTTATAACTCCAAAAATGATAATCATATTAACTAACAATTAACTGAGTCGAATTAAGCGTCTCATTTCCAATTAAAATATTTTTTTTAATTGAAATTTGAATGAAACATAGGGTCATGAAAAATCGAAGAGTGTGGGAAATGTGATTTCAAATATCTCGGCATATATTACCCTATCGACTGCATTGTTTATACAAAATTTATATTTTTGTATTGTCTTTTATATTCACTCTTTAAAATAAACAATTTCGAAAATTTTTATATACCTTTTATCAGAACGAATATTTCGAGAATGCTAAAAAATAGTTCCGGATAGTCGAGGTTACTGAAATTCAATAAGCTACTTCTCATTATAATATACTAAGTACATACCAAATCTCAAGTCTCTATCTCAATTTGTTCGGGTGATAGAGCGTTTACACACACACAGATAAACGGGCGGCAAATTTTCTTCCCCCTAAAAATACGCTTTTCGGAATCTACAGTGTATGAAACGTGTAAATCCGTCAATTTTTTTTAATTATTATAACTATTATAACTCTTACCCTATACTACGTACGATGGGTAAGTAAAAATTGTATGCTTCATTTTAAATTTTGTTCAAATAGGTAAAAGTTATTTAAAAATGTTTTTATTCCTTCAGAATAAATTTTAACTTTTCATTTTCATTTCCCTCCATCTTTTTTATTCCCCGTTAAATTAAATATCTTTATACAATAATACGGTAAAAGAAAATTAAACATCTTTAATGGTTAATTAATTAATGATGAAACTAAATAAAATTATTTAAAATTGAAGATTCTTATCTGTTTAAAAAACTTTATCCATACAAAAAATTATTTTACATTAAATTTCATTATTTTTCTTAAATAACTGCGGCATGCATATATTATATAGGTGTATTTACTTACTAGTACATATATTGTATCCGTATATATAAATATACACATTTTATGCCTGTTTTCCATATTATGTCTATCTATTATGTCAAAAGATATAAATCGTAAATTTATAAATTACAGGAAAACACTTCAAAATGCGAAAGTAATTTTATAATAGTATATTTTCTATTTAAAACGTTATTCTACTTCGTATTCAAAACAATTTAATTTAATCATTTTTTTTATAATATAGATTTTCAGACAATTAATTTATAACACATTAAATTTTAAATGAGCCATTGGGTGCATATTTATATAGTAATTTTGAACCAAATGGAATTACCATAATGCTAGTTTTAATTTAATTTCTACAGATTCATTGGTAGAAAACTCTCAAGTATACTTCATTTACAGTATGATTGACAGACATTTTGAGTTTAAATTTTGGCATTGCAGTGAAACATTACTTATATCAAATAGTCTTAAGTATGTCAGTTCTTTGTGAAAAATTTGACAGCTTAATCAAAAAGATCACGAAAGCTGTGAAGAAAAATTGTTCTAATAAATCATTTTATATGAAAAATTTTATCACTACGAAAATAAACAGAAAAAAGATGTCATGCAGTTTCTCTTCCGAGACCAAGTATACAGAAGGAAAGAAAATGTTATTAATGTGTTCAAATTCTGGAAGACTGCGTCTTTAGGACTTTATCCTTGCGAAGAACAATATAATATATATATATATTTCTTATGAAATATACTATGAATTTTACAGATAAAGAAAATATAATAGAAATTAACATTTTGAAAAGTGTGAAATGTAGTTTCTTTAAGGTGAATTTATCTATGAATTAAAATGCTGGGAAGTTTCAGACATAAACATTCAAGTTAGTTAATTAATAAACCACCAAAAAATGAGCTAACAGAGACCTGACTAAACCTCAACATTAAAATATTTTGCCAGTATAGTCCAGGGCTTCTCGTTACACAAGTCTATATGATCGCGAAATACCTGGATAGAAAAGGGATAGCCTATGGTTACTTAAAGATAGACTTTATCATTAAACAAAAGAGAGACATTAGCATTGCGTAAATTTTAGTTTCTTAACTATCCTATGACCGTTCGTTTGTTGTGAGTGCAACAACACCACGGTTTCAACAAAACCAACCCGCAAAATACCGAACTGTTACCTAAAAAAATATCTGAAGTAAATCATGCAATAAACGAAAAACTATTCTTTCTAAATAAAAACAAGATACTTAAAACAAACAACCGCTTTTATTTACATTTACATTTAAACCTAAAAATAATTAAACAGAGATAAAATTTACATGACTTTAAATTACAGATTGACCAATTATAATTTGGTAAGTTTGGATTTTAAGTCCTTAATTTTCTGACATTCTTTAATTACCTTTACGATATCCGTATTTGTATTTTCAAAAATTTAATAAAGAGAATACCTAAATATTCTTTCGGATTTATATATATATTGATGAAAGGTAAACTCTTATTCTATAAAATTACATAAATTATCATTTGCTGGGAAGTTTCAAACTGTACTTTCAAATAACAAACTACAATAAATAAAGACACACACATCACAAGATTGAATCAGATCAAAATTGAATCAAAATTGAACAGCACATAATCGCAGGAGTCATAAATCAACGACCATATCTATTTATATGCACGAAAGTTCAATTAATAAATTAAGTGTAAATACTGGAATGACTATATGTATCTTTTAATCAACACCACAATATAAACAGATTAATTCTTTCTAAACACAAGTTTATTTTATTTCTCATTTACGGAAAGAAAACTACACTCTCCATGTTAAATTAACTGATAGCTACAATTAACATTGTCAGACCTCTATCTAATAAAAAAAAAAAAAAAAAACCACACACTACTGAATAGGTAGAAATCTAGCGTAAAAATGAAAACAAAAACTCCAAAAAAACCTCTTCTGTAAGAAATCGTATATGGATAACTTCCATCTGCGAAAATTTGCGTTGAATGGCTCTGAGTGGTCATCTCGAATTAACATGTGCTGAATAATTAGGCACTGGTCATTCAAGGAGAATTCCAGTACGCCCTTAACAAACATCAGTGGTCAGAGACTTCCCTGGTGATCTAAGTGAAATATCTTTTGCATCAATTAACCCAGTCCCGACAGCCCTCGCGTGAATACCGTCGTTAGGCACTGGTCATTCATGAAGAATTCCAGTACGCCCTTCACAAATGTCAGTGATCAGAGAGTTCCCTGGTGCCCCAAGCGAAACCTCTTTTGCATCAGCTGACGCAGTGCCGACAGCTCTTGTGTGAATACCGTCCTTAGGCACTGGTCATTCACGAACTCTTATCCTATAAATTGACATAAATTATTATTTAATTGTGACTTACGTTCTCCCTCGATGTTTACTTTCAAATAACAAAATACAATAAATAAAGGCACACACATCACAAAATTAAATCATAAATATATACCTTGAGGAAAACAGCACATAATCTCAGGAGTCATAAATCAACGACCATATCCATTTATCTGCACGAAAGTTCAATTAATAAATTAAGTGTAAATACTGGAATGTGACTATGGAGATCCTTTAACCAACACCACAATATAAACAGATTAATTCTTTCTGACCGCAAGTTTATTTTATTTCTTATTTACGGAAAGAAAGCTACACTCTCCATGTTAGATTCACTGATAGTTACAATTAACATTGACAGACCTCTATCTGAAGAAAAAAAAAACAAAAAAAAAAACACGCACACACAACTGAATAGGTAAAATCCAGCGTAAAACTGACAAAAAATCTGAAAAAAACCTCTTCTGCAAGAAATCGTATATGGATAACTTCCATCTGCGAAAATTTGCGTCGAATGGCTCTGAGTGGTCAGTTCGAATTAACATGTGCCTAATAATTAGGCACTGGTCATTTAAGGAGAATTCCAGTACGCCCTTCGAAAACATCAGTGGTCAGAGACTTCCCTGGTGCCCCAAGCGAAACCTCTTTTGCATCCGCTGACGCAGTGCCGACAGCCCTCGCGTAAATACCGTCGTTAGGCACTGGTCATTCACGAAGAATTCCAGTTTTCCCTTCCCAAATGTCAGTGGTCAGGGAGTTCCCTAGTGCCCCAAGCGAAACCTGTTTTGCATCAGCTGACGCAAACTCGACAGCCATCGCGTGAATACCGTCGGTAGGCACTGGTCATTCACGGATAATTCCTGTAAGACCTTCACAAACGTCAGTGGTCAGAAAGTTCCCTGGAGCCCCAAGCGAAAGCTTTTTTACATCAGCTCACGCAGTCCCGACAGCACTCGCGAGAATACCATCGTTACCGACGTCACATGAAGCTTTTCCCCGGTACCCCTTAAAACTTAAGGTTATTAAAATTTCAATTTATTGCGTGATTTTGCTCGCGACTTTCTGAGGCGACAGCTTCATAACATAGCGCTTAGCTGGACCCAGAAATTATTCCAGAAATTACTGCACAATGATAATTCTCTTGTTCTAAGGTATTATATATATATATATATATATATATATATATATATATATTCATATATATATTAGTGTTTATTATATATATATGTACTAGTAACACATTAATATAATCACTGTAATTTAAAAAAAAGTGTGACATAACAAAGAATATGTGACGCTGTTTTCTTTGAACACATATGTATTCTTTATAGTACAAAACAATTAGGTATTTGAAATGTTTTTTTTAAATTAAAAACTAATAATAAACAGAAAAATTTTTAATGAACAAAACTCAAAGCTATCAACTTTACAATATATTCCTTAATACATATAAGTCCACAAGAAGGGGAATTAAATTAAAATGGCGGAAACACGTCACCATAAGTGTAAATTTAAAAGTTTAAAACCTCCATTAATTAAAAAAAATTAAAGGTATTAAAATAACTGTTAAAAACAGCTAGTACTTAATAAAAATCCTTCAGATGGTGAAATATGGTTTTATTTTAATAAGTATCATTTACATTTCAACGATGCAGTAAGAAAGGAACAAGCGTACTTATAATTCATTCCTTACTGTCTATTTAAAAATTATATGTCGATCGAAGCATGACAAAAAATAGCAATCTATCAACAGAAACTCAATAAATCTTTTTTACATTTAGAGTTATTTTCTATTTGTTAAAATATTCACGTGGTATGTATGGATATTTAACAAAACCTAGAATTTTCATTCTGAAAACTTCTGTCCCAAAACTGTGTATAACATTGTTTAATGCAGGGGTCAATAAAGTTTTTTAATTCGTCGAATCTCCTTAACATTTATTAATTGTTTATCAATTCCCATTACTTTAATTTCTCCTAATTATAATAAAACGAAAAACGTATTTCTGCAATTTTTAGATTATTTATTATTTATATTACATGTGTTTAACATGCTTATATGTAATCAATAACATTACAGTGAAACTTTTAATATGTTTCTAATATTGACTGGTATTGTTGGTGTGATGAACGCGATTGTCAGTGTTTTTAAAATTTGCGAGTTTCAACATTAAGTCCTGAAAACAAAATCAATATCTAAAGTTGTTCTTTAATTTTTTAGTGTGGAATTAACCTGACTGAATCCAGATTCAACTTCGAAACACAAGAAAAATTAGTTATAGTACTTTAGTAGACAATGTCGGTCATTTTATCCAAATTGTCAGAATCCGGATTCAATCATATATACGGCCTTGGAAACAGGACAGTTTGACCTTAGACAATTTCGGATATCCAGTGGTCGATATCGACCCTTTGAGGTCAGTTTTGACTACTTTGGTAACCCCAGGTTCAATGTGAAGAGAGGCGACATTGATTCTTAACATATGTTAATAAAAATTATAAATTTAAATTTAAAAATGTATTTATTCTTTTAATGTTTTTAACATAAAAAAATCTTCATTGATAAAGACTACGTTTAAAAATGTTTTGGAATTTTCTGCAAATGCTGTTCAAATTTTAATGAGTATCTATTTACTTACATATTATATCAACGAAACTAAAAAAATATACAGGGTGTTTTTTTTTTTAAACTGACGCTATTCAGAGCCGCCTGTAGCTCGTTCTAATAACTGGATTGATACAAAATTTTGTGAATGGACTAAGAAAACCATAGGAAAAAATATTCCAACAAAAAAATAATTCGTTCCAATCACCGCCGATAGGGGGAAATGTGGCGCTGTACATTGAAAAAAAAACATCAGAAACAGACAAAATTAATAATTTGGATAAAATGCCATATTTTATTCATCATTTACACTTTCCCTTTCGTTGATTGCAGTTGAAACATCCATTATCACTTTTTCTGCCACCGGTTTACGTCCTCTGCCTGACCGAACTGCTAGCGAGCCTGTTTCTTCGAATTTCAGAATCATTGCTTTCAATACATTAACGGATATAGGTCCTTTGCGCAGTTCATGGCGTGTTCTAAGTAAATGAAGAGCGGTTGTTGCATTGCACTGGTTACAATAATAGAACTTTACAAGTAACGCGCGCTGCGGTAACGTGAGATTCATTTTCAACCTGAGCTGAAATTGTTTCTCGGTGTTTTTCGCATGCATTTATAACTTAAACTATTGGCGCTACTGTCGCTTGCGTAAGTAAAAATTTGCATTTGCATTTATTGCCCGTATTTTATGCTAATTCTCAGTTGCATAAATTACCACAGCGCCACATTTCCCCCTATCGGTGGTGATTGGAAATAATTTTTTTTGTTGGAATCTTTTTTCCCATGGTTTTCTTAGTCCATTCACAAAATTTTGTATCAATCCAGTTATTAGAACGAGCTACAGGCGGCTCTGAATAGCGTCAGTTAAAAAAAAATACCCAGTATATAGTTTAGCAATTTCTTTAGCAAATTTGTTTATTTAAGAAAGTTGATTGAATGATCATTAGTTTGTTTCTTATATTTTTTTACAAAATATTATAACTTAAAAATAAAATTTATATCCGTATGCAGTTAAATATTTGTATTCGACTATTACTTTTCGAGATACATTAAAATTATACGGTTGTTCAGATTCTAAACACTGAATGTCTGACGCTGTTTTGTTTAAACACATATGTATTCTTTATAGTGCAAAACAATTTGGTATTAAAAAAAAAAAAAAAAAAAAAAAAAAAAAAAAAAAAAAAAAACACCTAATTCCACTACATAACAATGCAAAATTATTTAGATAACTCTTCTCTTTGCATTGCTGTATCTATACTATTATATCAAGATAAAATGCCAGAGTGGCTGACTCACTCGATCATCAACGACCAGTTGAAACGACTAATGTCGGGATAATAAAATTTGGACAGTAGATTGCTGTTTTGACTTACAAGGAGAGTGCCAAGCTTGGTAATCACGGATTTTGATTATTTTTATATATGTTGTAGGGTAGAAGCCCCTTAGTCTCAGGTGCAATGGATTTTATACAACGCTTCTTAGTTCTCGAGAAATGGGGGGGGGGTCTAATATTATAACATAACATAAATACTTACTTTGTAACGTAATAACTGCGTTGGTCATAGCTCAGTTGGTATGGCGTCTGCTCGTTGTTCGGAGGGCCCGGGTTCCAAGGCGGAGCGCGCTACGTTTGTTTTTCTCATTTTTTTAATAAATATACTTGTAATTATAATTTAATAATCTCAATAAGAAATTTTGTTAACATAATTATATTTTAATTTAGCATCTTTGATTTTTAAACCATTATTAAACATTTCTCATCATTTAAGGAGCATTATAAAAATTGGATCTATTATTGACTAGAAAAATTCAAAAATCGTTCCAAAATCAGCATATTTACTATCGAATTATAGAATTCTTCTCCCATCGCAATAGAAAACGAAGATATTTCAGATGCTGGATTATTTGTTAAAAATCCATTGTTTTGCAATAAAATTTTACAGTGCTTCAACGCATTTGTGACATCACTTTTCTGATTTTCATCGAATCTCGACACTTCAGATTGATCTTCTTGTGAACTACAGTTTTCTTCTTCCATTTTTATACGATTATAAGCTGTTATAGAATGATACGCACTTGTGCGATAAAGATTGAAAATAAAAACACCACTTAACTGCACCAAACTAAAAAAAAGAAATAACCAAAGTCTGTTGTGGCGCCATCTAGTTACAATGAAATAAAACATAAATATGTTGTTAATTTAATTCTTATGCTAAATTTTAATATAGTTATGCTTCTTACTTTAAAAACAGAGTAGTATTATCATCGCATTGACTTTAAGGCGTTTCGTTATAGCAATTTATAAATGATGTTTCTTTACAATCACGAATTGACATAATTGTTCAATATCATTGCATTGATAAAGCATATATGTAATACATTTTAAAAATGATTTTTAAAAAAATCAAAAATGCTAAATTAAAATTTTATCGTGTTAACAATTTTTTTAAGCTTATTAAATTATAATTACAAGTATATTTATAAAAAAAAGAGAGAAAAACAGACACAGCGTGTTGCGGCATCGAACCCGGACCCTCGGAACAACGAGCAGACGCCATACCAACTGAGCTACGGCCACCGCAGTTACTTCGTTACAAAGTAAGTATTTAAGTTGTGTTATAATATTAGACCCCCCATTTCTCGAGAACTAGGGAGCGTTGTATAAAATCCATTGAACCTGAGACTAAGGGCCTTTTACCCTACAACATATATAAAAATAATCGAAATCCGTGATTAACAAGCTTGGCACTCTCCTTGTTAGACAAGGAATAAGAAAGGATTTTTGAAAATCTCCCCTCTCTCCCGTAGGAATTAAAGGGGCGGTCGAATGTTTTAGGTCATTTCGCCAAATATCAGCAGTTGTTTTAGTTAGGAGCGCGAAATTCCAGAAAACAAATCTACTAACAAAATGGTTAAAAACGTATTTTAGCTATTTTAGAAATTCACTCCCTAAGGTGGTTAAATGGGGGTTGGGTATAGGTAAATAAATGAATCTTGCAAAAATACAGTTACAAAATACAGTTACAACAATAGTTATAACAATGAAATTATAACAATGAAATTACAACAATGAAAGACAAAAATTGCAGCTGAACCAATCTGCTGAAAAATAGTTAAACACGTGTTTCAGCTATTTTACCGATTTCGTTACCAACATCGGCAATGAATCCAATTAGGGAAGATTAGACGAATAAGACAACTATGGCTGATTTTGGATTAGATATTTTGCTTAAGACATTTTTCCAAGGAGGTCGACACATTGTCCATACGAGCGAATCCGGGACGGGCCGCTTGTCTACATATATATATATATGATCCTCTTCCGTTTTCTATCAGTATTTTGGCACACCATTAAATTACAAGGCATAGGTTACGGCATGTCTAACAAGTTTCTCCAAAGAAATGGGTTTTAGAAAAGATTACGAGAATCAAGACTAAAATAACTGCTTAAAACATTTTATTACTGTCAATAAGAAATATATCTAGTTTAAATCGCTAGCACTTTTTGATTCATGTTGAGTCATGATATAAGGAGAATGGGCAATTAAAATGAGTTTTTAAAATAACATTATTTTATTTATCAGTATACATGGTATAGGATGATTTGATATATATATTCTATTTAATACGATTAAATCTTGTGTGTGTGTGTGTGCGGTTATATATGCAAATTTTATCTTAAAAACCGCTCTAACGATTTTGACGAAATTTTGTATCCTTCTGTTTTGGGGCATCAGAAAACCATTGGGCTAGATCACATGTTTTAAAAAATTCGATTAGTGGATCATTTTGGTAATGGGTCTTTATGTGTCAAGCAATTTTTATCTTAAAAACGGATCAAAGGATTTGAACAAAATTTAGTATCCTACACGTTTAGGGAACGATAAGACTATTGGCCTAGGTCACATGTTCGAGAAATTTCGATTAGAGGGTCATTTTGGTCATGGGTCATGATACTTGAACTCAAAGCGAATTTAGACCGAGCATAGCTCGGTCTTCCTTGCTTATAATATTTATTATTTACAAAAATATATAATACCTGTTACGAATGAAAGTACTTGTTCTATTATTACTTAGAACAAAACACTTTAGGTTGCATATTTAAAAAAATGTTTAAGTTATAAATCATTCATACTTCGTTTTTTTTCTCTCTCGTATTCGAGTTTTCTAAGGCATTCGAGAGTATACTACAAGGCGGAATTTGTTCATATCTCAAGAAATCCTACTACAAGAAAACGTACCTAAATAAAAGAAAATGTGTCTAAAAAACGTATCATACATATAGGTACTCTGTATTTACATATATCTTCAAATGTAAATCCTTTGAATATGGAAATCTTTAAATTTCTATTTCCTTTAGAATATTTCTTTTTTACTTATAAGATTTCCTAAGTCTACAAGATAATATTTTGAATATATTGTATTTCTTCACTTATAGTTGCTACTAATGCTATTTATTTTTATTCTTTTTTTCTAAATTATTATAAATCAATCATTATGTGATATGAAGCCATGACCATTAAAAGATTTGGTTTTTAAGTTTCATACAAAGTAAAAAAATACAAATATTTTTAATCTGTGAGAATATAATCTAACCACGAACGAAAATATACAATAATCTCTTCCGAGATTTAAATAATCATTTATAGAAACAAAGTTTCTTTTGCAGTTACGGAAATGTTTTCAAATAGTTTTTTTAGTATATTAAACATGTTTCCCAAACCAGAACATGTGTTTTTAAAATGCATCTCAATTAAACATTTTCAGCTGTCTATTTGAATTTATACATGCATGAGGAACAAAATAATATTAATTTTAATGTTATAGATGTCAATGTATCATGATTGTCTGTAAAACATACTTGTTGAACAGAAAAAAATATTCACTTAAGAATTGATAGCAGTCGAAACAAAACTATATTCCGGTTTGAGAAAAATGATTAATATACTACAAAAATTACTTGGAAATGTTACCAAAAATAAGTGGCCTAAAAAAATTGTTTTTATAAGTGTTTCTTTAAATCTCGAAAATACAATGATTAGTGCGGTTTCTGAATATAACGAACGATTTTTGGAATTGTTAATAACTCGGAAGTCATTATTATATATTTTCGTCTGTGATTATAATTTATTTTCTCAGATTAACATAAATCTGTCTTTTGTTTACAGTGTATACTAATCATTTACAAATTATCAACGTTATTCTTACGAGACGACCATTAATATTAATCCGACCATACGATATTAATTTTTAATACAAGATCTTAAAAATACCAGAGATAATCTATAAAAAATATAAAAAAATATATGTGAAAAGGAATTATCATTCTGCACAATTATTGAAAAAACTTTAAATTTTTCATTTAATTTTATTCAACTGAATTAAACTTCCATATCAAAAGAGCAGTTTTAAAAAATCACATGCAATAGGCATTTGATACAATTGATGCACGCTAAACTTTTTCCCTCCTCAAGATTTTACATTTAAATGAAATAATAAATTAATTATTAAATCAAAACGGACTAGTTGTTAGGGAGGGGGGGGGGGGCACCGTAATACTTACCCATCATGGATATGCATATTATAAAATATGAAAATAAAACATGTGTAAACTACTTATAAAATACATTGCAATTCGATTAAAATCGTGGCTTGAAGACGTCATAAACTTTAAATGTTCTATTACGGAATTGCGCAAAAAAAACATCCTTATAACTCCAAAATTGATAATCATATTAACTAATGGTTTACTGCGTCTCATTTCCAATTAAAATATATCTTTGAATTGTAATTTGAATGAAATAGAGTGTCACGAAAAATTGAAGAGTGTGGTAAATAGGATGCCAAATATCTCGGCAACTAATTGTTCGATCGACTTCATTCTTTATGCAAAATTTTTGTTTTTTTTATTGTCTTTTATATTCACTCCTTAAAATAAACAATTTCGAAAATTTTGTACACCTTTTATCAGAACGAATATTTCGAGGGTCCGAAAAAAAATAGTTCCGGATACTCGAGGTTACTGAAATTCAATAAGCTTCTTTTCATTATTACATACTAAGTACATACCAAATTTCAAGTCGCTATCTCAATTTGATCGGGAGATAGAGCGTTTACAGACACACAGACACACAGACGTACAGACATACAGATACACAGACACACAGACGGACGGCATTTTTTAAAAATATGTTTTAAGGAATCTCCAATGCGTGAAACGTGTAAATCCGTCAAAAAAAAAAAAAAAATCCGATTTTCAAAACGATTACAAGACTTACCCTATACTACGTATGATGGGTCAGTAATAAATCTGAAAATAAAACAATTCCAAATAATAATAACCCCGGCATTGAAACTCGAAGATCTAATAACGAGTTAATAGACAAGTGTTTCCAGCAAGAAAATTAATTCTTTTTGTGGGTTAGCACATGAGTTTGGAAGCAAGTGTCAACGGGAAAAAATTATGACCTTATGTGATGCGTTGCTGTATACTACAGTTGAAAATTACCACTTATATTCTCAAAATTTTAAGCAGAACAAATTTTGCAAAAAAGAAACAAGTTACGGCCACGTAAGTTGTAGAATGACACATTTTTTGCCCCTGAAGTAGCGTTACAAATAACGTCTTTGGTTCTTTCTACGAAATATGGATTTTTTGTATCGGACTACGCGCTTACATTGTTCAAAATGTAATGTGCTACATTTTAAACTACTGTAAAAAGTAGCGACTATTGTAGATTCGCTAAGTGTACTGTTTGGCTAATTTGTTAACTAAAAGCATACAAATCTTAGTGTAACTTCCGGGTTGGAACGTGAAATTCATAGATAGAAGAGTTATGGGCACTGTCAAAAGCATATTAAAGTACTATCCTTTCAAACCTCCGAATATAACTACGGACGGTGTTGGTACAAACGAACGGCGAGCGTGTATTATCATAACATAATTTTGCTTTTGAAACGCGATGAAAAATGCAGCATTTCGTCAGACTGGAAGATTATGGTGTTTATAGAAGACACCAGCTTTCTTCTATCGTTAAAATTAAAAAACGTATTTGGATAGGTTCTTGTTAGCCGCCTTTAACATAAATCATTTTAGAGCTTCATAAGACACCAGCGAATCGGCAATATGTTGACCCAAATTGGGCTTTATTGCAGAAAACCCGTAGTATTGGTGTCTAGCACCATTATGGTCAACGATATACAGGGTCATTCATAATTCCCTCCGGGGTTTCGAAACGTTATAGTAAAAAAACGAAGACGAATATGAAAAAAAGAAACATATGAAATTATTCCGAAACTATTCAAGTTTTACTTACATACATTACAGGTGTTCTATGTGTGAACCCTTGGTCACACGGCATACATCCATGCGATAGTCCAGTTCCTGCCATACTCCGTTTCTTTAAATTTCCGGTACCACACATTAATTGTTTTGTCAGTTGGTCCCTGTTTTTGATATTTATTACGAAAGGCCTGTTGAACTGACACCACTGATTCAGATTTAAAGAAACGGAGTATGGCAGGAACTGGACTATCGCATGGATGTATGCCGTGTGACCAAGGGTTCACACATAGAACACCTGTAATGTATGTAAGTAAAACTTGAATAGTTTCGGAATAATTTCATATGTTTGTTTTTTTCATATTCGTCTTCGTTTTTTTACTATAACGTTTCGAAACCCCGGAGGGAATTATGAATGACCCTGTATTTACAATACAACCTATTTTTATTCCAGTTACCGTAACACCTTCTTTTATTCCAATACTCTAACACATGTTAGGAATTACGTTTTAGGACGATTAAGAACATGGAACACCTTAATACTGTTTGCCTGCATCTAAGAAAGCGCGCTCACTTGCCTACCATTACATACTTATTGCTTTCATTTATGAATGTATTGGATAAAGAAATACTCAGCCGTAATAAAATATGTAGAAACTTCCGCTACAATAAATTTATAAATAATTTTTGCTTATTTTTAAGTATCAAGTTTATGAAAATAAATTATAAACTGTAATTTTCCAATAATGCAAAATACTTAAATATTTATGCATAAGAAAATATTAAAATTGGTTTCTATTCAGATTTTTTATTAAAATAACTCTTATATATTAATAAATTTCTCAAATTTTCAATGAAACAAATCACATGCCAACCTGATTTATAATTAAAATCAATCACAATTTTATGCGAGTTGTTTGAGGAGAATGGGTAAGCACCATTTACAAAATATTATAAATTTAGGTTTTTTTTTTTTTTTTTTTTTTTTTTTGAGTAAAATGTAAGAATATTGCGAAATGATTCCAACTTCATGGTAAAAAATTAATATCTTTACTCATCTCAGGTTACCTTCTAAGAACCACACTTTATTTAAATTTCGAAAGCAAACACAATATTTAAATTTCCAAACAAGACACCGAGATCTTTTATGCGTACAAAATACTACATACTTTGAAGATTCGGTTTAGGGAAAGTTTTGGATTTAATAAAAAAGTTTCTCGCCATTTTGTTGAAGAGATCTCACATAAGAACAATTTCATTTTTGCTAGGTTTTCTTTTGATGTTGTTTCAATTCTGAAATGTTCTGAAAAACAAAAATACGAATAGTTTGAATTTCAAAATACTATGTAAAAAATAGAAGTAAAATATCTGTTATATGCAACGTTTAAGAAAGTTGTAAGGTGAAGAATTTTTTCTTCCGTATGTTTATGTCTATGTAATCAAAATTCGCATTCGATGTGTAACATACAGTTTATTTCATTAAAAATATACTTTCTTGTCTTGTGTAACGTTTTATAAATAATAAACAAAATTTAATTTAAAATTATTATATACTATTATTTTGAGGGAAAAAATATGTATGTCAAACAATAATTTTTAATTACGTTAAGTTTTTTCTCGGACTGAAAAAAGAAATAAATAATTTATTATGAGAAATCTTGTATTTTTACAAGATTATATGTCTACTGACTAATATTTTCTAAGTCATGCTATAGCTTTTTAACACTTTCCAACATAGTTAAATAAAAGTTTATGAGTTCAATTTGTCTGTCTTTCTGCTCTCTAACTCGCGTAAATATTGTCGTATTCCTTGCTAATTCGAAAGAAAACACAAGATTTAAATTCCGAAAGAAGACACATAAGATCTTTTGCTAGTCACCTGAGATAAGTTTACCATAGCATGTTCGGTTTTGAAAATGATCTTTGTACCATTTTTAGTTCGTTTACAAGGTCACTAAAAAAAATCATTTTCTATGGGAATAAATCGTTCCTAATGTATCTTATTAATATTACACTGCTTCAGACATATTTAAAGTGATATTCATCAGAGAGGTGCGCTGTAAGATGCTCATTGTAGAATATGGTGTGCATAACAATTGTCGTTCATTTACACAGACACACAAATGAATTCTGCTAGAGTACTCTCTATGAGCAATAATTGGGGGTAGTGCATTTTCAGTTGTTGTATGAGTTTTTACATGTAACTGAATATTTGCTTATTCCTTGGTGTTTATACGTTCTACCTATCATATAGAACATTTTGTGTATAACATTCTTCGTTCATTTGTAGGGACACACGAAAGAATTCGGTACTATCTGTTAAGAGGCTACTTCCCTCAGTCGAAAACAACCGCTCGCTAATGTTAATCCTATGGGGGAAGTAATTTACAATATCTCGTTCGCATTTCAATATTTTTAAATGATTTTTTTTGCACTGAATAACTGAGATGAATCTCTATTCATGCTCCTTTGTACTATTTCGATTTTGATTACAAGTTTTTTTTTATTATTATTATGATACTTTCACTTTCGGAAACGGTTTCGAAAAAAAAAAAAAAAAAAAAAAAAAGTACAAAGAAGCGTGCATACAG
The DNA here is from genome assembly GCA_963931845.1 of Maratus michaelseni. Taxonomy (NCBI): domain Eukaryota; kingdom Metazoa; phylum Arthropoda; class Arachnida; order Araneae; family Salticidae; genus Maratus; species Maratus michaelseni. Next base: position 337,802,446 of record OZ007589.1, on the reverse strand, counting down.
ATTGACCTCATCTAATGCAAAAAAAAAAAAAAAAAAAAAAAAAAAAAAAAAAAACATTTAAAAATATTGAAATGCGGACGAGAAATTAACCCCCCATAGGATTAACTTTAGCGAGCTTTAGTTTTCGCCTGAGTGGTTGTTTCGCCTCTTAACAATAATTTCTGAAAAACGGCAAACACTGTAAACAAGATACAGGTAAAGTCGCACGAAAGGAGATGAAAACACCAGCGATATCCTAAATAACAATGTACTTAGGTATAGAATAACTGAAGGTACAAATAAATAATAAAGGTAGTTAGTAGTAATTTTTTTTAGAATTAGAATTAAATTAAAGTTTGTAGTTAAGGAATAAAATCCAAGTCCCCCCCCACTGTAAACTGCCAGGGTAACTTTAGTACCCCCTCTAATTTTTATTACGTTTTACTTAAGCAGATTTTATTAGCAATTTTTAACTTAAATTAAGCTTTTCATCACTTCCACAACTAAGTTAGTGCTAGTTATAAACATTATATAATTAATTATAATTACTTACCATATAACCGTTTGTCTCAACCCTCCCATCTTTAGATTTATCTAAGTTATATAAATTATAAATATTAAATTATATATAGATATTATATAGCCAATGTTCCAACTCCTCACTTAATTTAGTAAATTATGTATATAATGTCCCCCTGTAGAAATAAGCAACTCTGTAGAATATTTAGTTTCAGTTAAAATTATCATAGGATAGAACTATAGGTTAATTAAGACAAACAACCCAGTAAAGTAATAGTACTTAATGTCTAAAAGTAGCACCTAATTTCTAGTATTAAAAGTGTTATAAAATGTCTAACCCCATTCCTTTTCAGACGCGGCGATCATGTACGCTAATGGCGCCCGGTGCATGTAAAATCTGTCGTGGGTGTAAAGTCCTCCAAGTTCCTTGTGAATTACACATCTGGGGGTGCCTAGTCAGGTAAAGGTCTCGTCACCAGACAAAAGTTCTAAATTACGAGAATACTCCAACTCGAGTAGCAATGGCATGACGTATGGATAAGCGATGCAGCAAGGAATTAATAAATATCCCAGCATCTCACATCCGTCTGGCATGACTTCGCTACACTGCGCAGTGCTGAACCGTCTCATTAAAAATCAATTAGCAACCGGCCAACTAAGAAAACGCAATTAAAGCAACAAGACGCACTGAAGCCACGTCGGTCTATAGATTTATCAAAGACATCTTCGCCAAGCGGAGAGCAGGCAAATCATCGCCCCGTTGCGAGATATCAACCCGTTAAGCTGGGCAGGTTGCCTGGCAGGCAGGGGCCTGGTCAGCGGTCTAAAAAAATCGAATTCTACAACTAAAGGAAAGTTATCAGTTATCTCAAGTCTTATAAATTTAATTAAGATCGTATTCTAATCACATGGATCTTAAAACTTGTATAAATTTTAAATTAACTTCAAAATATATCAAGAATGAAACATCATGCGGTAAGCATAGATTATGAAGCACATCCAGAATATTGTAACAAAACTTCATAAATTAATAAAGTGAAAGATGACATTTAAGTAAACAAGTTGGAAAACGCAATTTTAGTAATAATCCGGAAAATATCAGAATATTTGTATGTAGCCCTATATATGATCAATAGATTTGTATATATACTACATAGTACGTTAACATTCACTTCAGTTAGGAACAGCATAACACAGTTGAAAATTGCAATTCGTAAATTTCCGTCAATGAGCGGCAATGACCTTGAGATCACCTCTTGTGCAGTCCTGTGTACGATCTATAGAATTTATACATACCAAGCAATATACAAAAAATTAGATAAGTTTAAAAATCCGTACAACAACGGAAAATGCACTTTCAGCAATTATTGTTCATAGTCAGTACGGTAACCGAATTCTTTTGTGTGTCCCTGTAAATGAACGACGAATGGTATGTACTCCATAGTCTATAGTAAGCATCTTATACTGCCCCTCAGTGATATATGAAATTCAATATGTGTGAAATACAATACAATCATTAAAAGATACCGCAAAAGGTTTTACCTGTAATGTAAAAGAGTTTTTCGAGTGCCTCTGTAAATGAACTATAAATGCCACACACTTCATTTTCAATACCGAACATGCTTTAGTAAACCTCAATAACATATATCAATTGCATGACAATCCTACTATATTTGAGCAAGTTAGAGAAAGGACAGACAGACAGGCAGATGGTCAAACCGATTCATAAACACTTTTCAATTTAGTTGGAAAGTGTTAAAAAGTGAAGATTCAGATAGGTCATGTTAAAGGAAAATGGTATATTAAAGAAAAATAATTTCCGAATAATACTTTCTACAAAGCAAATAGTCTTTATAAGCCCTTCTAG